>JARQOC010000002.1:717611824-718811824 GCA_033576535.1 Allobates femoralis
CTTTACTGTAACCAGCAGGCAGTACATGGCTTACAGTGGTTGAGTAGTGGACCGGGTGGACTCAGCAGTGATGGTGTCCCTTAGAAATCCGCAGTGTTCCTCCATTCTAACTAATTGGTTGCCAGTGTCGCCCAGGAATACCAGGTCGGGTACGGGGAGGCTGCTTCAATGCCCTATCCATGATGTACGTTCTGGATGTTTTGGGGAGCCTTGGATCCCTCAGTGGGTACACCGCTGATTAGACAACTGGAAGTTGGCTTGTGGTGGGGTGCTCCTGTGAAGCTGCTCCTCCACGCTCCTGGTTCGCGTAGCAGAGATGAACTGCTGCCAGCTTCGGTACCAGTGAACCGGCTGTGAGTTGTGGGCACGGGAGTCTTTTGGGAACCCGTGTAGATAATGCCCAGTCCCGGTAGTTAAGGCCTCAAGTGCTGACACCCGACCGGTGAAGGCCCAGGGCCCGCACGGGGTGCGGAGCCCCCGCTCCTCTCCAAGTTCTAGTCCTAGACCCTTCTTCTCCGAGTTCTAGACTATTTTCTTCTGTCTAGATTATTGTCTGTTCTACTACACTTCCCTAACACTCCACCCCCCAGGACCTATGATTGGCCCTCTGTTCTAGGTGATGCATGTAGGGTTGGATTTCTATGTTAACCGGATCATTGCTGAGTCAGAGGATATTTCGGCTGCATCCATGGCTACAATACCCTCTTGTGATGCACTCGTTGCGGGGCGCCACACTCCCCCTTGGTTGAATACGCTTGTCCCCAAGCGTCACACTACCCACATTACAGAGGTTTTTATATTTTATAACAGGTAATACACTTTTATTAATGACAAGTCATTGTATGCATAAAAGTGAGGTAAATAAACAGGTTAACACATTGCGCGGACCCGGCGGGCGGTCGGCTGTCCTTAGAATAAAAGTTCAGGCTGTAGCCGCCAAGTCGCGGTGTTACTTCGCAAACAGGAAGAAGTCTCTTTTTGCAAAAAGTTCAAACAACAACAGTCACTCATGGAGGGCAGTGTTCCGGACTCGTATAGCGAACCACCCGTCGCAGCATACATGTCGCTCATAGGTTACTATGTCCCCTCTATACAAGTCTCGGTTTGGATGACCTTGCGGTAGGTGCGATTCCACATCACGACGCCCCACAAATACTTCGGTACTCACACCCTCCTCCCTTACGAATCCCCACCCGGTGGACAAGTTAAAGGTGCTTACCCGCCCGGTTTTACGGAATTGTTCAGATAATGGAGATTGGCGGCGGGCCTCGGCGTGAGCCTGCATGTTGGCTTGCAGTCGAGTGTGCCACTCGTCTCTCCGGATACGACGTACCTCTTCGTCGGAGTGGTGCGGCGTGTGGAGAAAGTCACTACGGCGTGCTGGTTGTTGAACCGCTCGAGCTTGGTGGGCAGTCTGGACTAGAGCCCGGTTTAACGGAACCGGAGAAGATGCTGTTGCGGCGGCACCCGACCAGTGCACCCGAGCGGATCGCCCGGCAGAAGGATTCTTGGTGTCTCCTCAGGCGAACCCGGTGTAGAGATCCTCAGCTGGACTGTAGGTCTCGTCGGCATCCTCCTCGACCTCTCCTTCGATGACTACGTCGGGCTGCTCGGCTGACGAAGACGATGGGATGAAATCCTCTGGATCGGTGGGTGGCTGTGCTGCAAAGTTCTCCTCGGGGTCGTTGTGCAGGACTTCCAGGCTGCCTGCCTTTTCTTCTGTAGCAGCAGGAAGTGGTGTTTCGATCCCGGTCACCAGGTAGGCCTCGGTAATAGCAGAGGAGGCCTACGGTTCAGGGGAGAAACAGGCGACAGTCTCGGTAGTGTAGAAACTAGTCGCGGGTTCCGCAGGTGGAACCAGGTAGGTGTCAGCTTCTTCGTGGGAGCGTATTGGAAGCTCCGGCTCTGGAACGGGGTCGGCTGCGGGGTTAACCGCTGGAACGGGTCGAGCTGTGGTCCTCACAGGAATGATGCAGTCTATGGGCTCCGGTGACGAAGCAGGACAGGTGGTAGGTGACGGTGAGGTGGTTGCAAAGCTGGCGATGTCGTCTGGGCTTGGAGAAGCTGTACCCGGTCGGCTCTGCTGCATCGCATGATGGAGTCTTCTGCCCAGGGTCGCACTCCAGCTGCGAATCGTCCATTCCACTGTCTCGATTAGTCGCAGCCGGAGGTCTTGTAGAGCCTCTAGCCAGAAGTCGGGGCTGCCGTCTATGGTAAGGGCAGGACCCGGATCCGGTTGGCCTATGGCTGCTCTGGCCTCCGCCTCGACCTCCCGCATTAGGTCTTGGAGTCTCCTGCTGGCCATTCTCTTCTTGGAGGGAAACCACACCCGTTCAACCGGTAAACGTTCCGGTAGAGCTGGTGAAGAAGGTCTGCCTGACACTCCCATTTCCTCTGGGCTTTTGTAGTCCAATCGTGGGAAAAGTCTTTGGGGTCCGCCCCCATGGTTGATTCGAGCAATCAGGGCGGACAAAGAGTTTGGCGCCTTTTGTCTTTAGCCCTCCCACGATGAGGGGGGGGGTTGACTCACTCCTGGGCTTGCACGTGGCGGATTCTTGTGGCGGGAACGCCATCTTGGGCGCCATCTTGGCCCAATGGTGAAAAGGCGGGAAAGTTCTTTTAGGGACGAACAAAGTCCAAATTGTAGACAATAAAGTCCAGTTTAAGCACATTATACCCGTTGGGTAACGGGCCTGCTCGTATCCTGTTCGTGACGCCATTTTCTGACTCACCGTGGCCGGGACTCCGGTTTAGACAGGCGATGCTTCCTTCCTCCTTGTCACGGGTGGACCGCGCCTGCCGGTAGCGGGGCCCGGTGCAGTGCAGATCAAAAGTGTTTGAAGACGTCTTGGTGGAACAGATTAAAGGGGTTTTTAATTTATTCGTGACGCCACCTATGAGTAGTTCGGTAAGGACTACCGACGCTGCGAAACCTCCGGGGGATGGACAGCAGCAAGATGTTACGCTCCCCACAGGCTGAGCGGTGATCCCCGGGGGCTGGAGCTGCTTAAGATGTTGTGCGGCAGCTGCGGTTACCTTGTAGTGCGGACGGACAGTTCATAAGGAAGCACGGACACAGAAAGTCTCTGCAACGGGTCTTTACTGTAACCAGCAGGCAGTACATGGCTTACAGTGGTTGAGTAGTGGACCGGGTGGACTCAGCAGTGATAGTGTCCCTTAGAAATCCGCAGTGTTCCTCCATTCTAACTAATTGGTTGCCAGTGTCGCCCAGGAATACCAGGTCGGGTACGGGGAGGCTGCTTCAATGCCCTATCCATGATGTACGTTCTGGATGTTTTGGGAGCCTTGGATCCCTCAGTGGGTACACCGCTGATTAGACGACTGGAAGTTGGCTTGTGGTGGGGTGCTCCTGTAAAGCTGCTCCTCCACGCTCCTGGTTCGCGTAGCAGAGGTGAACTGCTGCCAGCTTCGGTACCAGTGAACCGGCTGTGAGTTGTGGGCACGGGAGTCTTTTGGGAACCCGTGTAGATAATGCCCAGTCCCGGTAGTTAAGGCCTCAGGTGCTGACACCCGACCGGTGACGGCCCAGGGGCCCGCACGGGGTGCGGAGCCCCCGCTCCTCTCCAAGTTCTAGTCCTAGACCCTTCTTCTCCGAGTTCTAGACTATTTTCTTCTGTCTAGATTATTGTGTGTTCTACTACACTTCCCTAACACTCCACCCCCCAGTACCTAGGATTGGCCCTCTGTTCTAGGTGATGCATGTAGGGTTGGATTTCTATGTTAACCGGATCATTGCTGAGTCAGAGGATATTGCGGCTGCATTCGTGGCTGCAATACCCTCTTGTGACGCACTCGTTGTGGGGCGCCATACTGGAACAGCATGTCCATCTTGAACTGTCCTCCCACCTCTCCTCCTGTTTCCTCTTTGACAGGTTACAATCTGGCTTCCGACTGCATCATTCAGCTGAAACTGTCCTAACTAAAGTCACCACTGACCTACTAACTGCCAAGAGCAAGCGACACTACTCTGTCCTCCTCCTCCTCCTAGACCAGTCTTCTGCCTTTGACACTCTGGACCATTCCCTCTTGTTACAGATTCTCTCATTTCTTGGCATCACAGACTTGGCCCTGTCCTGGATCTCGTTGCATTTAACACATCGGACTTATAGCGTCTCCCTCTCTCGTACCACCTCCTCATCTCGCCCCCTATCTGTCGGTGTTCCCCAAGGCTCAAGATTTTGGACCTCTGATCTTCTCCATCTACACCTTCATCTCATAGAATCCCACAATTTGCAGTATCATCTCTACGCTGATGATATGCAGATGTACCTCTCTGGGCCTGACATCACATACTTACTGACCAGAATCGTATAATATCTGTCTGCTATTTCAGCTTTCTTTTTTGCTCACTTTCAAAAACTTCTAAAAAGAATTCATCACCTTTCCCCCATCTCACTCTACCCCTCCACCAGGCCTATCCACCAAAGTCAATGGCTGCTTACTTTCCCCAGTCCCACATGTTTGGTGCCTCGGGGAGATCATCGACTCTGCCCTCTCTTTTCAAGTCACATATCCTAGTCCTTGCCACCTCCTGCTGACTCCAACTCCAAAGTATTTTCCAGATATGTACATTCCTTGACCAAGAAACTGCAAAAACACTCGTGCACACCCTAATCATCTCTTGTCTTGACCATTGCAACCTCCTACTCTCTGGCCTCCCCTCTAACACTCTTGCACCACTCCAATCTATCCTAAACTCTGCTGCCCGACTAATCCACCTGTCTTCCCACTATTCCCCAACCTCTCCTCTCTGCCAAGCCCTTCACTGGCTTCCTATTGTCCACAGACTCCAGTTCAAGACCTAACTATGACATACAAAACCATCCACAACCTGTCTCCTCCATACATCTGTGACATGGTCTCCTGGTACTTACCCACACACAACCTTCAATCCTCTCAAGATCTCCTTCTCTCCTCCCCTCTTATCACTTCTTCCCACAACCGCATACAAGATTTCTCCCATACTCTAGAACTCTCTGCCCCAACACATCAGACCCTCGTCCACTGTGGAAACCTTCAAAAGGAACCTAAAGAGCCACTTCTTCAGACAAGCCTACCACCTGCAATGATCCTCAGTCTACTGAGCCGCCGCTCAATCAGCTCTACCCTTTCCTAGTGTATCCTCACCCATCCCTTGTAGACTGTGATCCCTTGCGGGCAGGGTCCTCCCTCCTTCTGTACTTGTGTGTGCCTTGTATTGATCATGATTATTGTACTTGCCTATGTATGCCCCTTTTCACATGTAAAGCGCCATGGGATAAATGGCGCTATAATAATAATTAATAATAATAATTTCTAGTTTTCCTACACTCACTCCTCTTCCATTGCCTGCACAGAAGCTGGCAGCTGACATCAGTGTGCAAGTGATGGGAAGCGAATGACGCTGCTTGCACTCTAAGGGTACCGTCACACGGGAGATATCGCCGGCGATGTTGCCGGGAACACAGGGGCGTGGCCTAATTGTGGCAACATCGCTGGCGAATTGCCGCGTGTGACAGGACGATAATCAGGCGATGAATCGCCTGAGCAACATCGCCAGGTTTCCCAACAATGTTGGGAAACCTGGCGATGTTGCTGAGGCGATCATGCCTGATCGCCCTGTGTAACGTGGCAACCTGCAATTTTGTGGGGCGACACTGCCTATCTCCAACATTGCAAGTTACCGCTCGCTGGGTTGCTGGGCAACCCAGCGAGCGATAGCCGCGGCAACTAGCTGGCGACATCGCCGGTAAGTTGCTCCGTGTGACATCTCCCGGCGATGTTGCCAGGATGCGCGCTCCCGCGCATCGCCGGCAACATCGCCGCAACCGTCGCCCCGTGTGACGTACCCTTACATCAGCTACCAACCTCTCTGATTGGCCACCTGTGTTTACTACAGTACAGGGACCCAGTGGGACTCTGTATCACAATAGATTTCAGCTGAATGTGCTTCCAAGGAGGCACATGCAGCTGAAACAGCTGCTGGCGTCGCTGGGTTCCCCTCCGCCGCGGACTTGTCTGAGGTCGCACTCTGCAACTGCGATTGTTATGCCCCTAGGCAGCAGTCCTCGGAGAGTAGTATGGCTCTGTACATCATGTGGTAGCCATAGTACTCCAAACTGTCCCTATTTACCTGTATAGAAGAAAGCTTTTTGCAATACCATCCTTGGCACTACACGGTGTACGGCACTGTGCCACTCTTTGGACACTTTCAATCAGCGGATCAGTGGGGCGGTGCCTAAAGTTGGACATCCTCCGATTTGATATTGATGACCTAGTATTAAGATACAAAACCAATATCAAACTCTTACAAACAACTTTAAAAGAAACATTAATTGAGCGTTACGATCGAGGGCTGGATTATGAGGCAATCATGGCGGCACTGCAGGAATTTGGAGTTGTGGTTGCGCTCATACTTTTTGTTACGGAATTTTGATACTTCTCCTCGGCTTCCAGGTCGAGCTCTTCTCATCATTCCGTAGAATCTGAAGTCTTGGTTTCAATTAGGCTGTGAGTGAAGTGCGGCAGACGGCGGTGTACCGGGGCGGGGAGGCTCTTTGTGTAGAACATAAAATCAGATTCTAAAATTTCATGTTAAGTGCAGCGACTTTGCATAATGAATAGAGCCGTCATCGATCATCCTGACATTTACAAGACACGGCTCAAACGCTACCTTATTAGTTTTCTCCTCTCAATTTTTGATTTATGCTCATTATGGTATCGGTAATGCCTGGGATGGAAGATTACACTTTCTCTAATACATCTGGATATAGAACTGAGGTACTAAGTGGACGCTTGAAATTTACTCAAAAACAGATTACGATCGAAGGTCTGTGCCCATAAGAACATCCGATACCTGACGTAGAGGAAGAAGACTAAACCATTAGTAGAAGCATTAAACTTGAGTTCCACCTCCGTAGGATGGACCGTCATTATTAGACCGGTGGGGATTCGACAACCAGCACCACTCCAATCACTAATCGCTGATCAGTACAGCTCCATACACCATGTAGTGGCCATTCCCGGGTACTGCAGCTCAACTACTGTGCACTTCAAAAGATACCACAGTATTCTGGGATGGCCACAACACAATATGTGAAGCTGTGCTGTTTTCACAGCGGCTGGAACATAGTAGTTGTGGTTTTGAGTTTTGGACTCTCACCGATTGAGTCGATGACCAATCCTATGGAAACATCATTGATATGTTAAGCGTGGATATCCTATCTTGTTTTGTACATTTCGGTTTCTACAGAGTCTGAAACAGGGGAAACGCTGAAGACTGTGAGCCATAATCTATGATCAATATCATTTGAGGGTATTGTTGGTGGATCCATTATGTTAGATTGTCAGTGATGTAGCTAGGGACGGTTCACAAGGGCGATTGATTGCCTTATGTGCTACAGTCTATGGAGGTGTAAAAGTTTGCCCTCAATTTTAAAAAAAAGTTTAAAGTTTCAAAAAGTATATGTGGGACACACATACCTGGGGTTATTCCGCTTTCCACTATTTCTATGGCAATCCGGGATCTCTACCTCCCTTGTATCCTTTAAAGTCTGATGAAGGTCTAAGTTACAGACCGAAACGTTACAGACTTTGTTGGATTGCATCTTTTAAATAAATCACACATCCTACGTATATCATCGAGCGCCAGATTTTGGCCTGTACTTTTAAATGAGCGAAGTCAACATCTTCTTAGAGAATTGCATTGAGTTTCCTCCCAGTGCTGCTATGCAGAGCTCAGCAGTGGACATTAGTTTCATTGGATGCTGCGCTCTACACAGGCACCAACTGAGTTGATGACATGAGATTTGACACCTTGGTTGCTGCCTATGCGTAGTACAGCAACAGATCCCAAACTCATTTCAATGTTGCGCTCTGCATAGCAGCCCCAAAGGAGGAAACTCACTGCATAGCATAGGCAGTGATTGAGATGAAAGAATTAGCAGCTAATGATTGAATGTTTGTTGATTTTAACATTCTGCAACCCTAAGGTTAGGGTGCGGGACAGTCTAAAGGCCCCGTTGCACGTAGTGATATCGCTGCAACGTCACAGGTTTTGTGACGTAGCAGCGACCTCGCCAGCGATATCGCTGTGTATGACCTACACCAGTGAGTGGCCCCCCGCTATGAGATCACTGATCGTTAACGAATGGCCTGGACCATTTTTGATCGGCGATCTCCCGCTGGGTATGCTGCGTCGTGGTGTGACAGGGGCAACGACCAGCAATCCCCATTCTGCAGCCGAGAACCTGACAGATTCCAACGACCGTCAGGTGTAGGCGCATCGCTGGTAAGTCTGCCTTTCTGGCACCTCACCAGCGACCACATAGCGATGTTCCAGTGATCCCGGCCAGGTCTGATCGTTGGTACCTCGCTATGTAACGGGGCCTTTAGAGCTAGGTTTAAACGATAGGCTTAGGACTAGTCTTAGGGATAGGGTTAAGGCTAGTGTAATAAATCTGTTTTATAAGAAGTAAAAAAAATTCCAATGTACACATTTCTTACATTTTATATTAAAAAAACTGTGAGGGTCAATGAGGAATCTATACATACATCATTACTGACCTCAAATAATAATGTTTGTGCTTGGGGAAATACACTGTACATTCAATAGTAGCACTGTACATGATATTCTAGAAAATATACAACTTCTGTTCCTCAGGGGCGGACCTTCATGACTAATTTAGGAGGGATGAAGAATGTCACAGTGTGCAGTTAAACTTGCATATAAAAACAATATGGTTAACATTGTGTTAGGACTTCCCTTTACGTTTTTGGTGGGGGTGGCAAGTTTTGGCATGAACTTGTGTTTTTGGAGGCCATTGTGTAGGTAAGGTTACTAATATTGGAAATTTCAGAATCTAAAATATTATTGACCCTCCAACTCCGCATTTTTTTTTATTGTGTGAGGGACTTACAGTGTAGAAGAGGGGAAGGTTAATCCCTTATTGAAATTTTGGATAGTTGGTAGGTTGGGTCTGGTAGATCAAAACTTTACACAGCCAAGATCTTTGAGAACTCTTCATACCGCTTCATAGATAAAAGTCCCGACATTCTTCTACATAATGTCCACGTAAACTTCAATCACATATGGAAAGTGTATAATATCCCCATGTACTTTAAAGGGGCTTGGCCACTGGATAATCTATTCTCATGGACAGTAGAGAGGATAACATTAAAGGTTTTAGGGATTATGGCATACTAACAGTATATCAACAGTTGGACAGATATTGGTCCCTCTTCTGGGAACCATAGTAGAGGTTCACCAGCTGCCACATCCAGTTGGATCATAAATGGACAAGTCTTCCAATAAAGCTGTGTTTGACCACTTCTACAATCATTCAACATATTGATCATCTCACCATGATGATGTGACCTTCAATCTTGACAGAAGTCCCAGAGGTAGAAACAGATATTTGCCATGAATGTTAAAGTTTGGATGAACATCTTAACGCCTAAAACAGTTCTTATGAAAACTTTAAACAGAGGTGTACTGGCATGAGGAGACTAATTTGTCACCATTAGTATCACAGCCCCCTTGTTTCCAGGCCCCTGGCACCCATGGTGTCTGGGTATAAATGGTGTTTGCCCCCTCCACAGGACTCAATAAGGCCAAGGTGTCAACAACGCCACCACCGAGTCTGGAACACTTCACTGTGCACTTTACTTTAGCGTTTTCATAAGTAGCTTACCCCACAGTGGCGTTCATTTTTAATTACCTGAGTCCTCACACATTAGGCTTTGAGTTTACAGGATCTTTTTTATGATAACTCTAGAACACTTCCACCCGGTAATTAAGACAACCCAAGACCGCTTTTTGATCTGTGGAAATATTTGTTCAAGACAAAAATAATGACGTTGTGCAGAGAAGGGATTTTGGTTCTTCCAGTAATTATGGCTTTAGAACATTCGATGTCGTAATTAAACCCAGGCTCTAATTAGCCAGAATGACGCACTGGTAGAACACATGGGTGGAAATTAGCCCCGAGCCTTTTCTTGTATCGAAGGCCGGGTTCACACCACAGCACAATCCAATCCGGAGTTGTCCGATATGAATCAGACTGCTCCGGACAGGATTTGCAGACAGAACCGGTTTGATAGCCGGATTCAGCAAGCGCGCTGTCCCTGCAAAATGGTGCTGTACCACTTCACAGGGGACAGCTCCTTGGTGCTGAAGTTCAGCCTAGCTCAATCCGACCCCATAGACTGCCATGTTAGGGAGGGCCAGAATGCCCCGGATCTGGGAGGATCCAATTTGGGCAGATTGTTCGCCCCAGTCAGAAAAATGCTGCAAGCAGAAAAATCTGAATTCACCCGGAACCCCCCGGACAGACGGAACCCGGATGGCAGATAGCTGCCATCCGGCTCCATCCACCCCATAGCATACTATGGGGCCAAAATCTGATCCGGGGCTGTCCGGTTAACAACGGACTGCCCCGGATCGCATTTAACCGTGGTGTGAAACCGGCCTAAACCAGTCCTTAAGCAGGACGACATATTAGGGAGGATGTCTCCAAGGGTGCTACTAAAATGTAACTTTTATTTAACTACAATTAATATACCAGGAATGTGCATCCTTTTTCCTCTTACCAATAGACAAATTCACAGTACACAACTCAAATTTGTGGAATATTTCAGTGGTGTACTGTGAATTTGACTATTCAAGGTCATGCAGTGTAAAGACCCTGTCTCACATAACGATATTGTTAGAGAGATTGTTGTAACTGTCACGTTACAACGATCTCTCCAGCGATGTCGTTCTGTGTGACACTTATCAGCAATCAGGCCCCTACTGTGAGGTCGCTGATCGCTGCGGGTCACTTTTTGATCGTTGGTTTCCCGCTGGTCAGCACGCATCGCTGCGTGTGACAGCGAGAAACCAGCGATCAGTGACCTCATTGGCTGGTAACAATGATAAACACCGGGTATCTAGGCAGCACGCACTGCCAAGATACCCGGTGTTTACCATGGTTACCAGTATCCTCCCTGCTTAGCCCTGCCTGTAAGGAGGGAGGACACTGGTAACCATGATAAACAGTGGGTATCCAGGCAGCGCGCACTGCCTGGATACCCGTTGTTTATCATAGTTACCAGCATTCTCCCTGCTTAGCGCTGCCTGTAAGGCAGCGCTAAGCAGGGAAGAGGCTGGTAACATCACCTTCAGTGATGTGGGAGGTGGCTCCCATGGCCTTTATCGCTGGGGAGATCTGCCTGTTTGACCAGGTAACGACGCTCCAGCGATCCCCGCAGGTCGTTATCGCTGTCTGGATCGCTGGAGCAGTCGTTATGTGAGACAGGGCCTTAAAATGCCAGAACTAGATAGCACATCTACCCAGAGAGGACACCTGTGGGATCATTATTTTTTAGTCCACATAGACAGGAGGTAGAAATATCCTGTAACCACATGTGCAGTGCCAATTGAGTACCAGCAGAATAGTGAGTGCATCTCTGGAGTATAATACAGGAGGTAACTCAGGATCAGTAATGTAATGTATGTACACAGTGACTGCACCAGCAGAATAGTGAGTGCAGCTCTGGAGTATAATACAGGAAGTAACTCAGGATCAGTAATGTAATGTATGTACACAGTGACTGCACCAGCAGAATAGTGAGTGCAGCTCTGGAGTATAATACAGGAGGTAATGCAGGATCAGTAATGTAATGTATGTACACAGTGACTGCACCAGCAGAATAGTGAGTGTAGCTCTGGGGTATAATACAGGAGGTAACTCAGGATCAGTAATGTAATGTATGTGCACAGTGACTGCACCAGCAGAATAGTGAGTGCAGCTCTGGAGTATAATACAGGAGGTAACTCAGGATCAGTAATGTAATGTATGTACACAGTGACTGCACCAGCAGAATAGTGAGTGCAGCTCTGGAGTATAATACAGGAGGTAACTCAGGATCAGTAATGTAATGTATGTATACAGTGACTGCACCAGCAGAATAGTGAGTGCAGCTCTGGAGTATAATACAGGAGGTACTCAGGATCAGTAATGTAATGTATGTACACAGTGACTGCACCAGCAGAATAGTGAGTGCAGCTCTGGAGTATAATACAGGAGGTAACTCAGGATCAGTAATGTAATGTATGTATACAGTGACTGCACCAGCAGAATAGTGAGTGCAGCTCTGGAGTATAATACAGGAGGTACTCAGGATCAGTAATGTAATGTATGTACACAGTGACTGCACCAGCAGAATAGTGAGTGCAGCTCTGGAGTTAATACAGAGTAAGCAGATCAGTAATGTAATGTATGTACACATGACTGCACCACAAATAGTGAGTTAGCTCGGGTAAATACAGGAGTAACTCAGATCAGTAATTAATGTATGTGCACAGTGACTGCACCAGCAGAATAGTGAGTGCAGCTCTGGAGTATAATACAGGAGGTAACTCAGGATCAGTAATGTAATGTATGTACACAGTGACTGCACCAGCAGAATAGTGAGTGCAGCTCTGGAGTATAATACAGGAGGTAACTCAGGATCAGTAATGTAATGTATGTACACAGTGACTGCACCAGCAAATAGGAGTGCACTCTGGTATAATACAGGAGGTAACTCAGATAGTAATGTAATGTATGTACACAGACTGAGAATATGAGTGCAGCTCTGGAGTATAATACAGGAGGTAACTCAGGATCAGTAATGTAATGTATGTACACAGTGACTGCAGAATAGTGAGTGCAGCTCTGGAGTGTAACACGAGACACAATATATGTACAAACACATTTAAAAAAATAAAATAAAACACCAGCTTCCCAAAAATAATGGCTTAAAGAAATAAATAGAATACCAGATTCAGCCTCTTTATTAAATTACTTTTATTCTCTCATCACTATAATATTTTTATTGTATTTTTTCACTTTTTTGTTACAAAATAACATCTCTAAGTTTTTTCTGTTTTTCTTTTTTTTTTTTCTTCTTTTATACAAGACACAGAATAACCAGTAAAGGGATAACCGGTAACACTTCTATCTACAGTCACCATCCCATGGAGAGGTTCCAGGAAGCTCAGGCTCGTTTGTAACTGAATCCAGCTGCTAATTCAGTGGCCACATCAAGGCCCCTTATCTGCCATCAACCTCAAGAAATCAGAGGATAAGCTGCTCCGGCCTTCAAGAAACCCCACGGCTTTAATTCAGTAATTCTAGAAGTGAAGGGAGGGAAGTGACCGATTAAAGACGGCAAAGGTTTTCTTCCGTGGTCGATTATTGACCACAGGCTGGAGTTAGCATTAGAGGAAATAAAAATTGTACGAATACTGTAAAGTCAACCAGGATGGGGGAGGGGGGAGTGGAACCGGGGTCACAGGACTAGCGTGCGCCCCAATATTTCACTACCTGCTTGTCTTAGGTAAACTAATACTCTAGTATATTTAGCACTGCCTGGCATCAGTTACGAGTTCCTTAAAGGGGTTGGTCACCAACAGGGGTGCTACACTTTTTTTTTACTTAAAAACATGAATTTGGGGCTAAAAATCATTTTTGCAATTGGGTTTCATTAAAAAATTTGCACCGTTTGCCTCCTACAATCCATTATTGAGTTAACAGGGAGCTTTTAACTCTTCCTAATCTTTTTCGGAGCTCCTCTTGGCTGATTTTCGACCAAATCAAAGTTAAATGTGAAGGGACACAAAGACCTTGTGAAAGCAAAATGTAACAAAACCCAGTTGCAAAAAATCATTTTAAGCCTCAAATATGCATTTAAGTAAAAAAGAATTGAAGAGATGGCCAAAATTTTAAAAGGTAAAAGTGAAAAAATGCTTTAAAAACACCAACATTTTACTAGCAAAATTGTTATTTCCTTAAAGGGGTTGTAACAAGATTATAAGTTCTGGCCGATCGCTGAAGGACTGAACGCTGGGACCACCACCGACCCCAAAAATGGCAGCACAGATCCTTAATTTGCATGGTGTGCTGCTCTATTCAAAGTCTTTGGGGCTGCAGGCCTCGTGATGGGAGCAGATCCAAAAGCTCAGACCTCCGGTGATTGGCCAGTTACCCCTTATCCATTCTTAGCACAACCCCCTTTAAGAAGGATAGGAGATTTGTCTCTTGCTCACTATGGATTTCAGATGGAGTTGCCCTTTAAGTAGGGATGAGCGAGTATACTCGCTACTATTCGGTATTCGCCGAATAGTAGCGATATTCGGGCTACTCGCTACTCTCCGAATACTTATGTGTACTCGGGAGTATCGAGTAGTCTTAATACTTTCTCAGTGTATCTATAGATACACTGCGAAAGTAGCCTAAAAGTAATTAAAAGTTGTTGAAAAATACAAGCTTACACACTCACCTGTCCGATGCCTGCACAGGACCGGCATAGAAGACATCCGATCGCTGGACAAGGACCTGTCACTACCAGCAATCAGATGGCCATGTAGAGATCTGGCCAATCAGATGGCGCCACATCACAACCACATGATCGCCAGCGGCCACCTGATTGGCCAATTTGCAAGGTCCTAGATGTACTATCAGGACCTTGCAAACTGGCCAATCAGGTGGCCGCTAGCGACGACGTAGTTGTGACGTGATTGGCAGTGTGACGGTCCTGTCGCACGCGAATCGTATGTCTTCTATGCCGGTCCCGATGCAGGCGTCGGACAGGTGAGTATGTAAGTTTATTATTTTTAACAACTTTTAATTACTTTTAGGCTACTTTCGCAGTGTATCTATAGATACACTGCGAAAGTATTAGTACTCGCTATACTCGCAACAAGTAGCGAGTACCAGTACATACTCGTTGCAAAATATAGCGAGCACGAATATTTAGGTACTCGCTCTTCCCTACCTTTAAGCAGATTTCATAGGATGTGTGACTACCGCAACATTTCAGTAGGGTAAGGGAAAGGCTTTGATAGCCGTCCAACCTGTCAAAATGATGCGGACAGACCCCATTAAAAGACCTTAGGGTTTGGCTGGCATTACCAGATCCTGGCTTCTATCAACAGACTCCACATCGCAGGTATGCACAGAGCCCAATACTATAAAACTTCCCTATATTATTTACAACCAAAGAATTGCACTTTAGGGTCTATTTCCTAAGCAGTATTTAAAGGAAAAACAACTCCCCCCTCCGCCAGCAGGCTGTTTGTGGTACTGCGGCTCGGCATAATTGAATTCCGTGCAACCGTTTCTTGAAGAAAGCAAACTTTTTTTTTTCAACCCTGGACAATCCCTTCAAGGATTTATTTTTTTAACCAAAAAAAAACTTGTTGAATCTCAACAAAGTGAAGAAGACCATATTTCCCACAGGGACTATTTTTTTTTCCTTCCACCTCCTGTTGGGATTGCATCCAGTTTTTTCTTTGACCCTTCAAAAATAGTGAAAATGAAGAATTGCAGAAACCGTATCTAATACATGGGTCTTCCCGGACACCAATGGACGCCATTGACCACTTTGGTGCTGGTTCGGTAGGATTTACGCCAATATAATCAGTTACAAAGGAGCCTGAATCCACCCATAACCTCGACGCATCCATTCCCAACACTACAGCTGTCCATTAAATTAAAAAAAAAAAAAAAAAAAAATATATAAATTAAAAAATAATCACGCCCCGCCAATAGAACTGCATGACGGTTGTAGCTGAACAGTAGAGAAGAACAGTCTAGATGGTCCCGAAATGAAATGTACATAACACATTCAGTGACCGATGGATGAGATGATGCTCCTTCCAAGAGATGAGTGCTGGCGGCTACAAACCGGTGATCCCCTTGTTCATATTTTTATTTTTTTTTTTTTAAAAAGGCCGCCTCTGCTTTATGAGCACCCTGTTAACATAAAAAAAAAAACAATTGGTCATTCAAGATCACGGTCAACATCAGGAGACCCCAATGGCTAGTAGAGAAGTCCTGCTGTCCTCTAGAGGCACCAACAATTTTTTAAGTATTTTTTTTTTTTTTTTTAAAGATTTCGTTGAGTCCAGTCGTCCACACTCGAAAAATAAAAAAAAAAATAATAATAATAATAAAAAATAATTAGAAAAGTCGAGCCATCCCAAGTCTCATCCAAACCTGTTGGGGGAAGGGGAAAGGTGGGAAGGGGAAATACTATCAACTGTATTGAAAATGTAACACAAGCAACACATTGGGGACAGAGAATCCATGAATCCATTCTCCCGCATACTGCATCATGACACAAGGTAAATGATGTGAACAGTTTTGGTTAAAATCAAGGCAAAAATTTTCAGTTCTCAAAAAGTTTAGAGCTGAATAGATATTTTGTTTTTTTTTTTTATTTTTTTTTGTCCACCGCGTCCATCCCCGCTCCGGAATTGAGAATGATGAAACAAAACTTTCTGCCCAGACATCCTTCCTTCATTTTATTTATGATTTTGTATCTTCGCAATCAAGACTTGAAATCATCCCAAGGGTTAAAAAAAAAAAAATAAAAAAAAAATTAAAAAATCACCGTTAAGGCGCTACAGCAAAAAAAAAAATAACGAAAACCTTACGCTCCGTTCCGACAGGTGTGAAGGCCAAAGTTGTAACGTTTCAAGTTCAACTGTAAAGACGCCTCCCTTTTTCTTTTTTCCAGGTCTGATTTTTTTACATTTTGTTTTTAGCTTTTAGTGTTTTTTTTGTTTGTTTTTTTTTTCACTTAGTTTTATTAAAAAAAAAAAAAAAAAAAAAAGAACAAAAAAAAGGCTTGATTACAACACAGTTCGGGTATGCGGCCACCACAGTAGCTGTCTTTGGCAAGAAGTCAACACAATGACCGTCTATGTCACCTTCTGCCCATCTCGCTCTGTCTCATGAAATGGATGTTATTGGCGCTGTCGGAAAGTTCCGGATATTGCTCCACGGAAATGACGTAATAACCGTCGTAGCCCTGAACCCGACCTGTGCTCAGTAATTGCTGTTTTTCTCCTTCTGTCCATGCTCGGAGACCCTCCTCGCCGTCTCGAAGTCTCTGCTGCTCCTTGAGCCAGGCCTGGGACACTGCCTTTTGTCTGGCCAGGTCCAGGACACGCACCTTCTCCTCGTCGAGGGTGGTCCCGTAACGAGTGTTGAGGCACAAGGTGCCGTACTGTAGCTGGATGTCTGTGTATCGTCTAGTCCTCGCACCCAGAACCGTATTGATCTGAGATACGGTGACATTAACCCCGTTCTCCAAGGTTCTCTTGCCACCGCTGAGCCCTAAAATGGACAGGTCGCTTTCAGGGGGTCCTTGCTTGATAAAGTAATGAGTGTCGACACCATCAACGGTGAAATGCAAGTTCTCCAAATACTGAGCGTTGTTCAAAATGGCGGCAACTCGTCTCCCGTCCTCGTTGGCGACGCTGATGATATCAGTGGTGACGCGGCCGTCTTTCATCGCGAGCTTCACTCCTTTTCCGAAGACGGAGCCGATGGTGGCGAATTTCTTGCTGCCTTTTTCCGAGTGACAGCCGGCGATGGGAGAGCTGTAGACCGGGTCAAATCTTTCCAGGGTGACGAAGGCTTGAAGCTGCTTCTGGACCTCACATTGGACGCCCAAGATTGACTGCAAGACAAGATAAAAAAATAAAATTACTATTTTTGAGATATTTTTACTGAATACTAAAGGGATTAGAGAATTGAAGAAGATCCCTCCACTGATCACTAAAATTAAGGGGTTTCACCACTTCTGTTTTCACCATTTTTGGCAACCTGTTAAAGGCAACCTGTTAAAACAGACGCTCTCCCCCACTTCTGGCAGCTTGTAAAAACAGAAGATCTCCCACTTCTGTTAATTAAAAAACTATCTTTTGAGTATTAGAATTAAAGGATAGAAAGTTGAAAAGACCCTGACATACAATTAGGGGCTCTCACCTCCCCATTTGGCAACGTTAACAACTGTAAAGAAAGCTCTCCCCCCACTTCTGGCAGCGTATAATACAGAAGATCTCCCCAATTTGGAAACGGTTATAAGAAGCTTCCCCTACTTCTGGCAACGATTAAACAGAAGAAAGTTACTAAAGACCGATTAATAAGACGCTCTCCCCCACTTCTGGCAGCGGATTACAGAAGAAAGTTCTCCCCCCACTTCTGGCAACCGATTAATACAGAAGCTCTCCCCCAATTTTGGAAGCAGTAATTACAGAAGCTCTCCCTACAATTCTGGCACCGGTTAATAAAGAAGCTCAACCCCCATTTCTAGAAACCAATTAATACAGAAGCTCTCTCCCACTTCTGGCAGCGGATTACAGAAAAAATTCTCCCCCCACTTCTGTCAACCGATTAATACAGAAGCTCTCCCCCCAATTTTGGAAGCCAGTTAATTCAGAAGCTCTCCCTACAATTCTGGCTACCGGTTAATAAAGAAGCTCAACCCCCATTTCTAGAAACCAATTAATACAGAAAGCTCTCCCCCCACCTCTGGCAACCAGTTAATACAGAAACTCTCCCCCACTTCTGGCACCCGGTCAATACAGAAGCTTCCCCCCCCCCACCTTCTGTATCTAAATTACTAAGGTCCCTCCAATTTAGTCAGTAGGGGGTAAAAAGTTATTGCCCGTCAGTCCACTGGGAAACATTGTAGTCAGTATCGGAAATGTCTGAAATTGAGGAGAACAGAAAAAGCATTGACTGTCCTTTAAGAAACAGGTTAACAAAGTAACTAAAAAAAATATTAACAGGTTTTTAGCCCCCTGACTCGTCCCGGTGGGTGGTCCGTCTCATAGGGGTCCTCAGATTTCCTCCAGAATTTCTGTTTCTCATCTACTAGAACAGAAGTTTAGGATGATTGATCTGAAGTCTTTTTAGTTACAAAAACATCAAGCTGAGTGTCAGGTTATTGAAGAGCGGCTGGAGATGACTGATGAAAGCTTCCTGCACGGAAAGGTCAGAGCAAGCGTGGAGTCATCAGCTACAAGGCAGCTCATGAGGAGCGACCACAAGTATTGCAGGTTTTTTACATTTTTTTATGGCCGATTATTTAAAGAGACACCACCACCATTAATGGCCTTTATTTTTACATTAGTCCTTATTATATGAGATTGTATCTGCAAATCAGCTGATCTGGAAGTTGAAGACTAGTCACCTCTGTAGGATCTCTCCACTCCACCCCACCCCACCCACAACCATGGCGCCAAACGCAATCATCATGGGGTTTGGGGTCTCCCCTTCTTGCTCTCTAAAGTCAGAATAACCTTTGGAAATTCACTTTAGGGAGGTTTTTGGGGCAAAATGTTCAATCATACGTCCAAATCCCTCATAAATAACCTGCGGCCTTAAAAGTCAAATAATCCCCTGTAAATCATCATAATGTCAACTACGGTGCGACCAAAAGAGCGACAGCTACAGGGCCCAAAAATAGTGATAGCCCCAGAAAAAGGCTGCCACAGAAGCCTGTAAAATAGCGACAGCCCCAGAGACTCGAAAATCTGTGGCAACCCTAGAGCCCCTAAAATAGTGACAGCACAAAGCCGTTATATTAGTGGCATTTACAAGGCTCTTAAAATATTGGCAGCTGCACAACACCTAAAATAGTGGGGCGCCCCTGCGATTTGGCTGCCACAAGTGGTGTTATCCCTACATTGATTATAATGCCATGTCTAAAGGGAATTGAAATTCCTATGCTAAGAACCCCATGCATGCCTACACTGTCCAAGACCTGACTCGAAAGATGAGAACTGAGGTCTAGACTTGGGCTGCGACTCATCATTCCTAGCTGGGGGAAGGCTTGATCAGAGTGTAGAGCAGACAGTAAGAGGAGACAAGAGAAGAAGGTCTGGGGGTAAGGGAGCTTGAGAATCTCTCCCCAGAAGACCACACTGCAGCAGGGACCCAGCTCCCTGAGCTGCTCAGGTATGTCAAATCCTGTGGGCAAAAGCTGGTGACCAGTGGATTCCAGGTCCAGTGGCCACTTGTGTGGACCCCAGATGCACAGTGATCCAGAGAACCAGAGAGCTGAGGTGCTTACAGGCTCACATCACTGCTTGGCTGGAAGAGATTCACAGAGGGTAAGAGAATAGCAGAGAGAGTACAGGGCAGTTCAAAGACACCCGAACCCCATAACTCATAGAAGACAGCAGGAAGGCAAATCTTTTCACTTGGCAGAGCGGATTCCAGCTCCCCTCAGACTGGCTGAACTGTATTGCCTGGGTCTCCATGTATTCTGAATATACCAAACCAACTACAGTAAAGGTAACAAACTCAGACTGCCTGATGTGCTTTGTTTTATTCTTCAAACTTACTCCACTTCTCTAAACTACAACTCCTACCATTAACTCTCATCTCTCAAGGGCCTACCATATGCAGAAGGAGGTGTATTCCATCTCACTACAAAAACACCTATCCCTTGAGAAGTCTACATGCAGTCATAGCCACCTAGTGGCTGGAACCTTCAGCTGGCGTCACAAACATTCTTTCCTGTTGTATTTTTAATTCCTTTTTTCACCATTTTTCACTGTCTGCCCAGGGTTCAGGTACCAAGCTCCAGACTGACAGGCCCAGTTGCCGAGTACCCCAGCCCTTAGACGCAACAATAGTAGCAGGCACAGAGCCGCTAAATTTGTGACAGGTACGGTACCAGTATAATAATGGCAGAATGTGGTGCTCTTAAAAGATTGGCATGAATACAGGCCCCCGATGTGCTCCTACTGAGTCAGAAGCATTGCCCCAATAATAAAGCAGAATGCAGTAATACTCCTGAAATAGGGCCATCAGCATTGCCCGAGAACTATTTTCATGATTTGCTGGCTCCTTTTTCCCAGATAGAGCTGTTTTGGTAGAAGACAGACCCTAAAACTGACATAGCGCTAGGACTTCAGTGCCGCCCTCACCAGGCTGGATCATTAGGACCAGATTATATGGGACCCCCAATACCTCAGTTTAGAGCTCTGTACGGTTTCCCGATCTTATGGGAGCCCACCCTAGTGTTACTTTCCTTTAAGAATAGATTCTCAGTAACCAAACAAGCACAGGTCATTAATATTCATTCCTCAGTGCCCCCTCGCCCTCACCCCGACTTTGCATTATAAAAGGCCTGTGAGGCTGATGGCGGCGTTGAATAGCGCACACCGGCTAGATTGTTCGCCGCTCTTTGACTAATGGACGCCTTTGGACATACATAATTGATTGCATCACAAATTAAAAAGTCATTTAGCCGTAACCACTTGAAAGTGTAAAATCCATTACGTGTCGATACAGGAGCGGGGTGTGAAATCTCACAGAGAAAGTGTTTTAACTGTGGACCTCGGAGACCACGGAGGCAGAAGGACGTGCAGGGGAGGAGGCGACGCCTTCTCAGCTTTTCACATCTTGTTTTTAGAAAGTTTGTGACCTTTTACTAAAACTTTGTGAAATATGACTTCCTGGAAGTTCCTCTGGGACCCCTTGCTCCCAATACACGCTTTTTGCTCAAGGAATCTGAGTAGCACTATTTCACAATCATATTGTTTTCATAGCCAGCAAGTAAATACTGAAAAGAGTGGAAAATTAAAAAAATATCCCCCCATCCCCAAGAAAAAACAATTCCATGGCCTAGACATATGAAGAAAAGTGTTTCTGCCTTCCAGAAGCCACCGCTAGGGGGAGCTCAGGAGCTTACTGCATACAATGTGAACACTAAACTAAATAATAAAATCGTATGCAGTGAGCTCCCCCTGGTGGTGGATGGAAAAATAATGAATATTAGTTTGCCCTTTTTTGAGCAGGGGATTTGGAGCTTTGTATCACTATAAAGATTTTGGACCTAAAGATGTTTATGCTCAGAGATTGAACATTCTTCCAAACCTAATTCAAGTGAAGTTTTGTTACAAGTTATCCAGTCTCTACGACTCTTACAATTACCGTAGATATGTTGAGAATCAATTCACAGGACCCTGATCCAGCCATTATGTCAATGTTCTGTGGCCACTTGATTGAGTGAATGCCGCCTGTCAAAATCCTCTGGTGCATCTTATTTGTAGGCCTGGTCAATGTCACTGTTACAGTGTGACACAAAGTCATCTGACTAATAGAGGAGCCGGGAATGATAGCAGGTTGTAGATGGTTCATGGGACTCTAGTGGCCATGAAATACAGACGAGGCCACTCGACCAGGATCAAGAGAATCAATTTGCCAATCTGTACCTATAATAGACGGAAAACTATAGGCTCTGAACAGACACTGACCAAGCAAGGAAAGCAGTGAGGTGCCACCTGCCAGAGATTCCTGACAGGTAACATTCCAAGGCTTCTGGCAGAATGGGTGAGCAGGTCATGTGTGCAGAGAATTAATGTAAAGGTCAATGGGATACTCCCATTTGAAAAATAGGGGGTCAGGGCTCCTAGTTTTTGATAGGTGGGGTCCCAAAAGTAAATATTGTTGGGAAAAATCTCTTAGTAGCATTTAAAATAAACACAATTCTGATAAACCTTCCCTAGTGTTCATGAGCTGAAGAAGCCCCTAAAATAAGTAGCGAAACGTTGACCTATGGCAGATAGTAAAAAAGTCATTTAAAGATATATTTTCACTCTGTTGTAACCCATTACCTTGCTGTTGTCCCATTCTTGGGTCTTCATCTGAGTGTTGACCAATTCATAAGATGGCTCCATGGCATCAATGTCTGGCCGGGGGTAACCTGGGATCACATTGTGAAGCTGAAAACCGAAAGTGAGCAGCCAACTGTTGACATCTGGTGCAAAGAACAGAGAAGGAGAAATGGGTGAGTTCATGAATATCCAAAGAGGGTCTCAACTTTAACATGCCAATCTATGTTCTTATGCCCCCATTGAGAACACATGCACGCTTAACCAAACCACGTATGCAAGTGTATAGGGAGTTTAGGATGTAGTTGTTCGGCTGACAGCTACTAGAACCGTTTGGGTGACTTAAAAGGATTGTTAACAATTACTACTCATAATTGGTCTAAGATGAGGGGGTCTCCTGTGGGCACCGTGTCCGTTCCCCATTTGAAGGGCACCACAGTTGCACATATGCTCAGCTTCTTCCCAAAACCCAAGAACAATGAATGAAGCAACAACATGGGCGTGCACCTTCCGTTCGATTCAAAGAGGATACAGGGCTAATACTTTGAATGTGGGACAACTCATTAAAGTGGCAAATCCTTCATTTGTAGACAGATCTTGTGCATTAATCAACAGTTACATGGCTGCACTTTTAGAGTCACATGACCTCTATCTATGGATTCATGCCAGGTAGTCACTGACCGTTTCGAACGGAGGAAAAACAGACAAAAAAACTAAAAAAAACAAAAAATCAGTACATGATAAATAATAATAACCATTTGCAAAGTTTCTCAACACAATATGCCAGATTTAACCTGTGGCACCTCCTTGAAAGGAGGACGAGTCCTTTAAATACACGCTGTACAATTACTCAGAAATTCATTGAGTTTTTGATGACTCTGCAATGAGGTCGTAACGAAGCAGATGTGGGCGCCGCCAGCAGTAGAGGTGGCATCTGCACAACGCACATGGATGGGTAATCGCACGTACGGGCCACAATCTCCTCAACACTTTTTTTTCCTCAACCATATTTTGAGACAAAGACTCGCGGTATACTAATCAATCACATCACGTGCCGCCATTTATTAGCGACCTTGAAAAGAGGAGCTTAAAAAGGCCGAGGTCATGAACAAATGCCACACTTAATTAACTGCCAGCCTGAGAGTTGTAGACATTACAATTTAATTATGCTGTATACGACGCCTCATAAAGAACAGCAGCAAGATATATCTACAGCAAGAGCAGGGTTAAAAAATAAAAAATGTCCCTATGGCAAATCTAATTTTAAATGTAAAGTTAATTAGAAACAAACTAGTGGTCACAAGTGGTAATGCACTTATTTGCACTATTTGGAATAAACTGGGTAATAAGGTGGGAATTCCAGGCACCGGCACAATTGGTCAAATTAAAAAAATTACCCAATTTTGGCATATTTGAAAAATGGTCTGCTACACTTCTGCAATTTTTCCATTATATCAATTAGGGAGTTTGGATCAGGGATAGGATACAAAAGTGACCAAAATCTGTAATCTAGGTCCTAGACAACTTTTATATACCGTATTTATCAGACTATAAGATGCACTTTTCTCCCTCCAAATTGGGGTGAAAATGGGGGTTTGTCTTATGGGGGTGCAGCAATTCTCCTAAGTCCATCGTGTCCACTGCTGGCAGATCAATGGCACCTGCATAGCGCTGCCACCACCACAGCCCCTCAGCCATACCCATTCCTCCAAGCCCAGGACCTGCAGCATCCCCCCACTGGTGCCACCCCCACATCACTCCTCCAAGCCCAGGGCCAGAAGCATCGCCCAACTGGTACCGCTGATCGACTTCCTGCAGTGGGGACCCTGCTTCCACTGCTGCTACACTCTGTGTCCAATGGTAAGCTACACAAGTACTATAAGATGGACAATAAGACTGCATGACTCGTCCACATTTTAACATCTTTTGTTTTTTCTATTTTCCTAAATTTGGGACGTTACTCATACTCCAAAAAATACGATACATATGCCTTTCAAAAATGTATCTAAAACAGACAAGAATGTACAGACTCAAGCATGGCGTCAAGGTCAATTTTTTCTTAATTCAAGGAGAGAGTTAAGGTTCTTAAGATCTTGACTTATTTCCCTAGGTGGTTGGTCGCTGACACTGACACATCATAGGTCAATAATCTACCTTTTAGTATCATAACTAAACCCACCACTAACCATAAAAAGAAGAAATTGTTATGAGGTAAAGCGGTTTTACTGGACTTACCAGTCATGTAGCATTTTGTATCCTGGGATCTGCTCACGGGGTTGTTGTTTTTAAACATATACAAGTTAAAGGGCATAATGTTGGTGGTGCTAAGCTGCTTCCATATATCATGGTCAGGACTTGTCCAACGACCGGCTAATACATCATAGTCTCTACGACCCATGTGGATGAGCTTAGTGAGAGGGTCAAAGAGGCCACCATGGTAGCCGACAACAAGCTGAAAATTAGGATTTGAGTCCAGATAGATTTCACCATAGGCGGTGTAAAGGATTTGTTTTATCATAAGTCCAGAACCAGTGAAGACCGCCTATGGGAGTACCAATGTTGTCACAAGCAATGTAAAATTCATCTCCACTGCTTAGTTCCATGGCAAAAAGATGACCTTGTAGGTCGTAATATAAAGAGGCTATCTCAGAACTGGAATGGTTGTAGAAATGTGTGATCCTAGTAGGGTTGGCAAGGTCGGCATAGAAGAACTGTAAGTGTTGACCGTTGTTAGTCTTCCGGGAAATTCTCCTTCCAAGACCATCATAACGATACTTCACCATCCAACCGCTGAGTTTATTGTAAGCTTTCACAAGAAGACCGACAGAGCTGTACTCGAATATATCATTCCCTCTCTGTTTGAGAAAACCATCTTCATCCATCCGATACTGAACATCTCCAAGTCTGGTGATCCGATCCCTCAAATCGTATCTTAAAGGCATGAGGCGGATGCTGTTTCCAGGATTCAACAGATGTAAATTCCCATTCAGGTCATAATTTATCTCCATTGTTGTTTGTCATTGACAAATACTGTCTGTAACTGTCCGTCGCTGTCATATTCATAGGTGTACCTCGTGGAGTTTGCATAGGGTCCGACCTTCAGCTCTTTCTTCACCACACGACCCATGTTGTCATATTGTAGCATCATCCAAAACATCATGGATCTGAATATTTCATACTGCAGTTCCCGTACTCTTCCATACGTGTCGAACTGCTTTGTATGGGTCATGACTGCTGTGGTGATGATCTGGTTGATATTATAATAAATAACTCCAAATTTACCAAATTGCTCAGTTTTGCCAGATACGTCATCATATCGGTACAAGTCGATTGGCAGTGGTGTCTCGTTAATGACTGCCTGCATACTGGTGACCCGAAAACTGTTGTCATAGTTGTAGTCAAATCTAGCGTTGACCATTCCTTCCTCAGTAAATCGGAATATCTGCCGGTCAATTAAAGGTCCAATCTGCCGGTACCGGATGGTACATGTAAAACCATCGTTTTGCAAGTTGACAGTCTTCAACATTCCGGCCGTTTCATCATAAGTGAACGCAATCTTAGTGGTGTCATACAAGATCTCAGCAAGTTTTGATAGTTTTCCATATTTGTAGATCACTCGTCTCCCAGTGCCCATGTAGATAGTTTGCAACATTTGCCCTTCCTCCGAGAAGTCTTGGATAACGGAGGCATTGCCCTCAGGGGGTCTGTAAATATTCCGATAGTATCCAATGGAGCGGAGGGTCTCCAACGTTTGTCGAGCCACATTGGGCATGGTGACCGAAGACAGACGGTTGTTTTTGTCGAATTCAAATATGTATTGTCTCTGGCTATGAAGTAGTAACACCATGGACTGAAAAAAAAAAGAAAATGGTGAATGATGGTACATAGACATAAATTTCGAAATTTTGCTATCTTTCAATTAGATATTTAAAGTTAAAAAAATTTAATAAAATGTACTGAAAAAGAAAATTACTAAATGCTTTTGTTTTCAAAGTTATATTTATAAGCTAAAGTTCTTTTAAATATGATGTTTGAAACTAAAAATTAAAAAAAAAGTATTTTTTAAACTAGGTTTTCAATTAGATATTTTTAAATATATTTTTATTATTAAATACAAAAATAATTTTTATTCCATTTTTATGAATTAAGAATCTTTAAATTAATTAAAGTTAAGCTTTTAGGTTAAATTTGTTAAAAACATTTAGTAAATATGATTTTTTTGAAATAAGTGTTTTTTAATTACATTTGTAAAATTAAACTTTAAATGGTATTTTTTAAGTCACGGTAAATAAAAATAAGTATTTTTTAGCTTAAGATACATTTCTTAAGTTTAAAAATTATATTTCCAAAATTTAGCTTAAGTATGTATTTAGATTGAATTTGACAAATTACATTTTTTTTAATTAAATTTTAAATTCAAATTTATTAATTATGTTTTTCAAAAACTATTTCATAAATGTTAACATTTTTGATTGTTAATGGAGTCACCATTCTATGCGGAGATTACAGCAAGATCATTTGTCAGCAGATTCTAAAGGCCGCACACCTTCTCTAGGTAGGTATAGGTCCATGACTTCCCATCAGCAAAGGTCCTGGATACGATCCTTCCAGCTTGGTCATATTCCATTCTCTCAGACATGGTTCCTCTCTGAATTCCTGCCACATGACCTCCGGGAGAGTATGTCACATTTACTCCACTTAGGCCATTGGATGGAGACCAGAGGCTGGGCCTACCGGCATAGTCATACAAGATCCTCAAGGTGAACTTCCGATGGTCATCATTGATCTTCTCGGTCCTTGTAACGCGATCGAAATCCAAAGACAGCAGGTTTCTATTATGTACCTGGAAGAATATTGAACATTTTAATCAATATTCATATATTGGTTAAGATATTAAGCATGATTCCCCCTTACCGGTTCTCGGTTACTGCAGCCACATGCACTGGCCAACATGTCCCATGATAATTGCTCACGGTGGGGCTGCCATTTATTTGAATATGCATTTCCAGTCAGTTCAATAGTGCCACAATGGTGGAAGAAAAACAAAACAAATTTACCCTCAGACGTCGTCCAAAAACGGTGACCTGCCCCGGGCCTGCTCCTTGCGCTGTCTCCACTCCACCAAATTAAGGCCGTTGTCTATAGGCAAGGTGACATTGCGTTTGCCGACGGTCGGGTTCACTGTACCGGCGAGGAGGTGAGGTTCTGTCTGAAGGGCGACCTCCATGCCATTGGCTAGAATGAGTCGGAGGGACCCATCCGCCCCAATGTAATAGCTGTTCCTCACTTGATCTGAAAGACAAAAACAGTGGTTTGGTTACATGAATTTGCTTTGGTCAAACTTTAACACGAGAAGGAGAGTGTGGCAGAGAGCGTTTGTTTGGCCAAGTCTGACAGGTGAGGAGTGGCAGAACCCATACTACTAAGCGTTTTAAAAGCTTAAAATTCAAAATGCACTCAAATGCCCCTTTTCTACTTGTGCAGCTAAATTGTGCTGTCAATATTGGGTACTCTTGGCAAATTTATTCAAAGTCAATCAAGCTGGATCAAAGTCTCTGGGGGGCTCAGCCGGGTCCGCGCCTGCCGGGCACAGCCGGGTCCGCGCCTGCCGGGCACAGCCGGGTCCGCGCCTGCCTGGCACAGCCGCGTCCGCGCCTGCTTTGGCACAGCCGGGTCCCCGCCTGCTTTGGCACAGCCGGGTCCCCGCCTGCTTTGGCACAGCCGGGTCCCCGCCTGCTTTGGCACAGCACAGTCCAGGCCTGTCGGGCCCAGCACAGTCCAGGCCTGTCGGGCCAGCACAGTCCAGGCCTGTCGGGCCCAGCACAGTCCACGCCTGTCGGGCCCAGCACAGTCCACGCCTGTCGGGCCCAGCACAGTCCACGCCTGTCGGGCCCAGCACAGTCCACGCCTGTCGGGCCCAGCACAGTCCACGCCTGTCGGGCCCAGCACAGTCCACGCCTGTCGGGCCCAGCACAGTCCACGCCTGTCGGGCCCAGCACAGTCCACGCCTGTCGGGCCCAGCACAGTCCACGCCTGTCGGGCCCAGCACAGTCCACGCCTGTCGGGCCCAGCACAGTCCACGCCTGTCGGGCCCAGCACAGTCCACGCCTGTCGGGCCCAGCACAGTCCACGCCTGTCGGGCCCAGCACAGTCCACGCCTGTCGGGCCCAGCACAGTCCACGCCTGTCGGGCCCAGCACAGTCCACGCCTGTCGGGCCCAGCACAGTCCACGCCTGTCGGGCCCAGCACAGTCCACGCCTGTCGGGCCCAGCACAGTCCACGCCTGTCGGGCCCAGCACAGTCCACGCCTGTCGGGCCCAGCACAGTCCACGCCTGTCGGGCCCAGCACAGTCCACGCCTGTCGGGCCCAGCACAGTCCACGCCTGTCGGGCCCAGCACAGTCCACGCCTGTCGGGCCCAGCACAGTCCACGCCTGTCGGGCCCAGCACAGTCCACGCCTGTCGGGCCCAGCACAGTCCACGCCTGTCGGGCCCAGCACAGTCCACGCCTGTCGGGCCCAGCACAGTCCACGCCTGTCGGGCCCAGCACAGTCCACGCCTGTCGGGCCAGCACAGTCCACGCCTGTCGGGCAAAATGGGACGAAGCCTGTCGAGCCCAGCTAAGGCAAAAACTTTATGGCCCTGTAGGATCAGAACTTTTAGGGTCCAGCTTATATATGTAGATACACTAATGAGAGCATTTCACAACAGCATCAGCTCTGCTACATCGATTTGACCAGTTGTGGCCAAGTTTAGGCACAACTTACCCTGAAGCAGAGTGTAGAAAGCTCCGGATGCAGACAGGTTGGTTGTTATGGTAACATCTTCTTTATTTGATGTCTCCACCTGGACATGGACCGAGCTGTCAGTGTCGCTGCGGAAGCTGCTGACCTGCCCCGTGGGGAAGGTGACATTAGTCAGGCGTCCAAAACTGTCGTACCTGAAAATGAGAAGCATGGTGAGGAGCTGGAAACACTTCAAAGCGTCTTTTTAGATAATGCAGGTTGGACAATGGGGTCATGCAGGAAACTAAACCAAACTACAATCAATACCAGTGTGCCTGTTGTCAACGTACATCACCCCCAGAAAGTATGGGGGTTACAGCAGCCATGTTTAATAACTATGGAACGATCATTTAGTCACAGAGTCACCCATGACCCCCACTCACTTCTGGCTTTGAGGCATCTATTAGGAACATGTGACCAGTATGAAAGGTTTACTGTAGTCACTTGATGTGAGCCCGCCCCTGAGGAGTGGATACGTTTTTATTAATGTATGGTTGGCACTTGTTTATAATATAATGACAACGTTTTGTATTCTTTTCAAAGAAATTGACAATTTGGTTAAAAAAAATGAAAAATTAAAGAAAATATGAAATACAACACTTAATATAAAACACAAGAAAAAAGAAAAATCAGAAAAAAAAAACAAATGAATACAATAATATAATGAAAAAATATTCATATTCCTGTCTCCTTCCTCCCCCCTCTTCCTGCCTCCCCCTTCCTTCTGCTTCCCTCTTTCTTTTGCCCAATATATATTTATTATAATATATATATTAGGAAAAAGAAAGCGGGAAGCAGAAGAGGGAGGGAGGTAGGAAGAGGGAGGCAGAAGAGGGGGGAGGAAGGCAGGAAGGGAGGGGAGGAGGCATGAAGAAGGGAGAGAGCAGCAAGAAGAGGAGAGAGGCAGCAAGAAGAGGGAGAGAGGCAGCAAGAAGAGGGAGAGAGGCAGCAAGAAGAGGGAGAGAGGCAGCAAGAAGAGGGAGAGAGGCAGCAAGAAGAGGGAGAGAGGCAGCAAGAAGAGGGAGAGAGGCAGCAAGAAGAGGGAGAGAGGCAGCAAGAAGAGGGAGAGAGGCAGCAAGAAGAGGGAGAGAGGCAGCAAGAAGAGGGAGAGAGGCAGCAAGAAGAGGGAGAGAGGCAGCAAGAAGAGGGAGGAGGCAAGAAGAGGGGGAGGGGAGGCAGGAGAAAGTGGGCGGAAGAAGGAAGAGGAGGGAAGAAGGAAGAGGAGGGAAGAAGAAGGAAGAGGGGGGGCGGGGAGAAGGAAAGGGGGGAGAAGGAAGGGGGGAGAAGGAAGGGGAGGGAGAAGGAAGGGGGGGGAGAAGGAAGGGGGGGAGAAGGAAGGGGGGGAGAAGGAAGGGGGGGAGAAGGAAGGGGGGAGAAGGAAGGGGGGGAGAAGGAAGGGGGGGAGAAGGAAGGGGGGAGAAGCAAGAATGGGGGAAAAGGAAGAGGTGAAAAAAGAAGAGAAAAAGGAGGAAGAAGGGGGAAATAATGTGTTATAATTAAAAAAAAAAAAAATATATAAAAAATTAACATTAAATTAGTGGACAAAAATCAAGAAAAAAATTGAATAAAAAAACAGAAACAAAACATAACCAAATTAAATATAAATAGCAGAATAAAAGATAAAAAAATGTGGAAGAAAAAATATATAGAGAAGAAGGCAAAATCCGCCTGCTATGCAACAGATTCATATTAATCTATAATTCTGGCAATTTTCTCAAAAATAAATACCTTGGGTAACATGCACAAACTATTACCAAATTTGCTAACTGGGACGAGAGGAAAAACGTGTAAACTGTGTTGTTATTAAATGAAACTGCCAACGATCATCAGTGTAATTGGCTGCCGGTGTACTGCAATCTGACAGTGCATTTTGGGTCTCTTGTACAAAAAACTAGGACAAACTAAATATAAACGCGATAATGTGTAATGTATAAATGTGTCTGTAGCACACCTTCAGCACCCAGTTTGTATTTTTGCAAGGTCAAATCACTTAATTTGATTCTAACTGTAGAATATAATGCTAGAACGGCAGTGTGGACTGACACCGGAATTATTCTGGAGTCTCACGTTAAAGTTAAGTTGTGATTCAGATCTTCGACATCAAAAGGGAATGATTTTCTCTTCTCCTTCATGTGTCAAGTTGAAGAAAGTCATTTTTAAATATGAGGTTTAAATTACATTACCAGAATCCCCCCCCCTTTCGCCAGATCTAATTTTGGGCTTTCGATGCCACCCGTCGCTTGTCATCATAGCTTCAAATGGAAAAATCTGACCCCGCGTGTTTGTATCCAATTTACTATTGGCAGAATTACATTTATAGACGGCTCTTTCTTTCCGAGACGCTCAATAATTTATGTGGCCACGCTCTTCGTTTTTAACTGAAGACCAAAAAATGTATTCTCCCACAAGTGAAGTACAATAATCGTTCACGGTGATGATTTATTGCCGTGTACTGTGAAGCAGATTTCCAATTCCTAAAAAAGTGGTTAGAAGGCATTTGACCCACGCGGATTTAGCTAAAGAATATTTCTATCCAAAATGAAAAACATTCTTTAGTTGTCCGTACCGCCAGGAAATTATCTAAGCGACACCCATTGTGGCCGACAGTTGTTGCTTAGGGGTTGTCCACCTTTCAATTCCTCTGCCACTAGGCGCTATAGTTAGAATTTTTTTTTTTCGTTTCTGGACAAATCCTTTCATCCCTCTAGTAAGCTGCTTTGTTTGTAAATTTGCGCCATTTTTGGTCCGTAATTGAAGGCTGTGCCCCTGCTAAGTGTCCTGTTGTGTGATTGGCCGATCAGCGGTTGGGGGCATGTGATACCAGCCCCTTCACCACCCTGCCTATTAATGAATATGTGTGGCTTATAGTAGGCTCTGAGCGACATGTTCAGTGGCCAATTGTGGTGCTGGAGGTTTGGCCGCATCATCGCACCCGCCCCTATGACGAGGGATGGTGACCCGAAACGTGGCCAATGAGATGAGAGGCTGGCCCTGAGTGATTTGCTCAGCTGCCAATGGTGGTGCGGCTGGCCACGTCATTACGCCCGTCCCTATGATGTGGGGTGGTGATGCGACATGCGGCCAATGAGCTGGAAGCATGGGCAGCACTTAAGTGCAGGCCTAGACCGGGACCTAAAGTAGCTCTGGCTACCGGGAGCAGTGCCGGGTGCCCACTGTGGCGGCCAGTAGCGGCGGTGCGGCGTTCAGGTGCTTCGGCCCCTTGCCCTCGGCGCGCACCCCAAACTTACAAGCGGTGCGCGGCCCGGCATGGGGCCACCGCGTCTGGAGGGGAGCAAGCCGGCCTGGCTATGGAGTCCGAGAAGGATGCAGATGTTGCAGTCGCTGCTGCACCGGATCCCTTATGGTACCTTTACACGCCGCGACGGCAGGCTGGGTACATCCCGCTACTTCACGTGCACGAGCACGCTCAAACGGTTACAAACGGTCAACGCACCCTCTTTACACGCCGCCACAAGGTGCGCTACGCCACGCTACATCTATAGCTAGCTACATCGCCGGGTGTCTCAAGTAGCCAGCTGTAGCTCATTTACACACCGCTATAACCAGCTACTATGGGCGGACCTGGTGCAGCAGGGACAGCACATAGGCGTGCCACAATTGTGGATTACGAGCCGTCCGTACGCTGATAGGACGAAGCAATAACATCCTGATTGGGCAGGCAACGCAGGAGGCTGAGTAATACAGCATGCTCGAGCGATTGTGTAGTGTGACTCGTCAGCTCCTTAAATATGCCTCCCTATGCAGCGACTACCAATCGTCATGCAGCAGCTTCCACCAATGATCGCACATGGGGCGCGGTAACACGGAGCCAGGGTCACGCCTTAGCTACATTGCAGCTACATCGCAGGCTGTCCCGAGTTCCCTTCCGTTGCCTCTTTACACGCCGATACAGCTCGCTACCATCGGCGTTGTAGCCATCAGTTTTCGAGCAAACCTAGGAAACAGATGTATCTGTTGCCGGTTGTAGCGTCACGTCTTCAGACGCCGCTACGACGGGCTACATTGGCGCTACAAGCTACATTTGTAGCCTGTAGCGGGATGTATCCAGCCTGCCGTCGCGGCGTGTAAAGGGCCCTTTAGGGATGGATCGGTGCATGGTGTCTGCTGGCTGCTGGCCTCAATCACCTGCTCCTTTGTTGGAGGAGGTGAGAGGTGCTGTCCATGTGGCCTGTGCATCCCCCTGTCCTGCAGGGGGATGCAATTATACCCCGTGGCTGTTGCTGGCTCTGGGCATGGAGAGCGGGATCCTTTATGAGGATCCGTCGTCCCTGCATGATGTGTGCTGTCTTGGGGTCCCCATACACTCAGGAGAGCGGTGACAAATAATAAAGAATTATATAGTACGAATAGAAAATAAAGATTAAGAACAAAAAATGGTAGATGTGGTCTGATCTACAGACTGCATGTGCCTCCTGTGACACTAAGCTAAAACTGAAGCTCTACGCCTATGTACGGGTGTATACTGCAGGAGGGAGGGCTTAACTTTAATCTTTACTTAGTGTCGTCTCCTAGTGGCAGAAAAGCATACACCCATGGTCCTGTGTCCCTCAGTGATGCGAAGGAGAAAGAGTACTCTGTTCTCACTCATGGTTTGAGCAAGCGTGATGTAATACCTTATTTCACCTGTGGTGGCACTGCAGGGAAACTGAACACTTTCCCCTAGGTTACACCATAGATCACAGCTGTTCTCTAGAAATCCCAGAAGGGGGCCACTCAGTTAACAATGAAGGGAACTTTCCATCCATTATTGATTTGAGAAAATAAAAGTCCCAATCGGTGAAGATCCCAACTGGTGAAGATTTTAGTGAAGGTCCCAGTTGGTGAAGGTCCCAGTTGGTGAAGGTCACATTTGGGGAAGGTCACATTTGGGGAAGGTCACATTTGGGAAATGTTTTGTTAAGGTCCCAGTTGGTGAAGGTCTGGTGAAGGTCTCAATTGGTGAAGTTTTGGTGGTGTTCCAATTCCCTCTTTTAGGACCCTCATCCAACTTGACCCCTTATCACAGTTACATAAAGGTTGCAGATGGGTCTCTCCATTATTATCAGTGTAATGGGAGATATATTTGGTTACCTTTTCCCTAAGCTGCATCAGGGACGATGGTGGAGGTCTCAGGGAACATGCACTATGAAGGAGAATCCGGAACAAATAACTGGTTGGGGTTTCCTATTCCATTTTATGTAACGCTAACCATGCCTATCTATCACAACGACATGTTGGTTGAACTTGGGCCTTTTCAGTGATGTCTATCAAGGTAATGGGGACAACCTGAAAACCCTAAGCCCCCGTCACACCAGGCGACGGGGCTGGGGATGTCGGCGGCCGTCCCCCATTTACACAGGGCGACATCTCCAGCCCCGCGCCAGCGAGCTGTCAGGCGGCATCGCCGTTGGGGTGTCTGGAAACCCCAGCGGCGATGCAGGGCAATGGGAGCCTATGGTTACATGGGGCGATGTGTGCACATCGCCCCATGATGGTCGCCTGGTTTCAGGGCACCGTCGACATCGTCCCTTTACATGAGGCGACGTAGGGGCGATGACACCGGCAATAGGCCACGCCCCCACGTCACCTCTGTAATGGGCGGTGATGTCGCCCCGTGTGACGGGGGCTTTAAACATTCATGCGGCCACCTCTTTCCAAAGTTGAAATAACGAGTGGACATGAAGACCTTTGGGAACCTGCCCTGTGTGTCCACCTCATAATTAGACCCTGCATAAATATCTCCCCTTTGATATTGGGTTTTGGAACCCCAAAACTGTCGTTTAGGGGTTATCAAGGAACCAAATTACAGGCCTGCATAACAATTTGTAAAAAAAGACAACATAAGATTTAGGAGAAAGTATATTCACAGATAGGTTGGTTGGGTTCATACTCACTCGTAAAATGTTGTCCAGCCATTCTCATTGCTTTTGGTGGCGAGGAGACCTGAATTCCCATGGTAGGTCATCATGGCCAGCTCATTCCCCTGTTCTGACACGCTCTTCAGAGCACTGTTAGTGCCAATTGTCAACCAAAAAACTTGTCCATCAGGTACCACCAACCAGAGGGGCATTCCGGTGGAATCTCGTCTTATGTTGAGTGTATTACCATTGTTATCGGTGATGAGGGTAAGATCTCCGTCTCCAGTGTAGGTAAAGTTGTACCGATAATCCCCGGTGGTCAGGCTCTGAGTGTAGAGGTGTCGGCCAGTCGTGTCAAACAAGTACAATTCCTGATCAATGGGAGAAGACACCTCATACATGTTCTGACTGTTGAGGAAGGGTTTATTGGTACGGATGAAGCGAATTCTTATATTCCCAAGGTCGGCCACATACAAGTCCCCATCAGCACAAACGGCGAGAGACGACGGGGAGTTCAACTTTGCATCTTTTGCATAGCCATCATCTCCAGAGAAGCATTCACAGCTGGCATCATTTTTACAATCGCAACCGCTAGGAGCTCCAGCCACTAAAGAGATCTCTCCATTGGTGGTGACCTGCCTGATCCGGTTGATCTTCTTCTCGTCAGTTTCAGAAATGTATAAAATCCCGTTGTGAGACACGGCCAAAGCAGTGGCGGCCTCCAGGGTGGCATGAACAGCTACTTTGCTTAGCAGGAAGTGGTCAATGCCAGGAACTTGACAGTGCATTGGTCTTCCTGCCACAATGCGCACCTGGTGATTCTCAGAGATCTGTAACACAACATTGTTGTCAAGGACGAAGAGTGAATTATCCATAGGGTTCACCGCCAGGTCAGTTGGCCATTCGAGACGAACCTATAGAAAAAAAAAAAAAAAAAATCAGAAACAGAATAAAAAACACAAAAAGCAAGACCTACAAGGACCACAAACGTTTCAGAAATAAGTTGCAGATTGGTCATTAAGGCTACAATTGGCCCACTTAGAATCTATTATGGACCATGATGGACAACTTGAGCTTCAGAAGAAAAACTCAAGATGCTCCAAACAAAATAATAAGTTACTGGGCACGGATGACATGGCCATCACATCAGCTAAGGTCTCATGTTATTCCTTATATATAGCTTCAAGTAGTTTTGTACTATGTCTTATGCTCCAGTTCACACTATGCATTAATACACATTAGCCAGTAAGCTCTTTCCTTGTTCGAATTTTTAGTTTTGGTGTGCAGTGGATATCTCTATTAACCAAACAAAATAATGACCAAATTTAAGTAGCCTCAGTAAGTACATTTACTACCGGTTTGGAAGGTTGGTGGTACCAAAACAAATCTACCTTGAGGTGGAAACTGGGAAGTTAGTTCTGTTGAGAAGTCAACCTAGAAATTTTGGGGGCCCAGATCTTTCAACCAGTTGAAAGCCAGAAGACATTATCTAGGCGCATGTTATGACAATCAAGGTGTATGGGGACAGTATGATCACCGCCTACAACTCTTGAACCTGGAAACACAAATGGTCTGGTTGTCTGTTCCCACCACAGATAAAAGGTGTCTGGCAGCAGCTTAGTCCTTACCCCTATTGAGTTATGTCGCTACCATCCCATGTGTATGGCCAGCTTTACGTGTAGTGCAGTTTACCACTTTTTCAGCTAATGTATGCATCCTAAGAGATGACCAAGAGCACCTACAAACTATTTATCCAAGGAGAGCATATATGTGCCTGAACTACGATGCACTGCTCTTCAGTTTTATCACTCTCATACTCCATTCACCCCGAAAGCTGCATTCATAATTCTGCTGTCCCCTACATACGTAGAATCCATCAAGTTGTGGAGATAAACACACACCTGTCAGTGCCAGGTCCTGCAACCTAAGCACTAACATAATTTTTAGTGCAGCTTTGGATGTGACTAGAGTATAATTCATGATGAACTAACATACCAGAGAAGTGATCTTTGCCCACACTGGAATATGATGCCCGCGGCATTGCTGGTACACAGCTCTTCCTTGTGCTGCAGTCTGCCTCTTGTCTAAGTTCCAGGCCAAGCCCTGAATTATGCACTCTCCTGGCCGTGGGCCGACTTTACCCCCTCTTGTATTAGAACATTACAGTCTGTGCTTTCCTTTTTAATAATGCATGCTTCCATAGCTTGCAATAATCTTCAGAGCGGCGCTCACACCGCAGCTTTGTGTTATTATCAAGAAGAGAAGCTCGCTCTACGCTCTCGGCAGCCAGGGGAATTTTCAATTTTTAAACCCCATTTCTTATCACTGCCGGGTTAAATATTGCATTACCTCCGACCTCCCAGCACCGGAGTGATCCACAAGGAGGCCGATATCCTCCTTGGCGGTGCATCTGCTCTGTCACGATGTCTGCGCTACATAGCATGGTTCTATTTACTTTGCTTCCGGTTATGTACATTCAGTACACAGATCATATCCACCCCCATTATCCATGTCCCTTGGGAGTCCATAATCCAAAGGTTTTTTTTATTGTATGATGCATAATACACCACATCTACCACAATGACCTAGCAGAACCTGGGAGCGGAGCACCATTTTGAATGCAGCTCCGGCGATGATTAGAGTAAGAGAAATTAACACTGTATATTGACATTTGTAATGTTGGCAAAGTTTTCCCAAAGTTGTTAATTTGCAAGGACAATTCCTAAAACTTCTTTTAGATGAGATGGCCGACTACGCAAGATCAGCGTTAAGCGTGTGATATACAGAACATCCGCTGGATCTTAAGGAAGAAAAAAAAAAAAGTTGACTTTCTGCGGAAGATTAAACCGCTTTCCTTGAACTCCATCCCTCACAAACCAGATTTATCCGAGTCGTAATGAGGAAAAACAAACGCCAACATGTTTTTATCCTCGGCTCTTTAAAGCACAGCAGGTCTCCAAATGCAACTAATTTGCAATCTGATACGACCGAAATCCTCTTACTTCCCCGCTGTTGCAAATTTTGGGCGAGAGAGAGCATTACGCTTCCATGCCAGCTAATTGGATCCAACTAGTGTCACAATCCTACCAGAAAACCTTTACAGAAAGGACATAGTGGTACCTGCGAGATGTCCATGATGGAGTCACAGCTCAGGGGTCTGGCTGAGGTCAGGTCGTTGGAGCCCAGGAGGGTGGAGATGAGGCCATTCTGGTCGATGCGTCGTATCATGGTGCCATCGACAAAGTAGATGAGGCCGTATTTGTCAACGGTGATGCCTGGAGAAGGAAGATCAACATGTCAAGTTACTACTGGATTGTGAAGTCTTGTGTATTGGCACAGGAGTATATAAACTGACCACTGGTCTACAGAAGTCTCTTGTTTAAAGCAAAGACTGAAAAACCAAACATGACAGGCTAGGATCCACCGGATTCTCCATCCAAATGCCTTCAAAGAAATGTGACCCATTGGATGGCACAACTGGGTTTGTTAATTATAACGCTCTAGTCCTGGACATTCAAAGTCATGTGTAGCAGTCTAAACATTTAGGTCTGAATCCTCAAGTGGAACGAGAATCGAACACCAACGCATTTCACGGCTTTAAATCTTATTTTCGTATTCAATGCAGCCAACGACAAACAACAAGAGCTGCAGTAATCCCCAACATTCATATCCCAATGACCATTAAATGTAACCCAACAGCAATTCTAATGGGACGGTACCGTGACCTGGAGACACCACCTGATATTAATGTTCTGCATGTCTACCTTCAAGCGGATAGCTAATGGTAGTTTATCGACTAGGACCAAGGCTCATAGGGAAGTTACACATGGTGTTGAAGGAAATCAATAGATGCCATAAAAGGTAGTCAGTGGAAATCATAGGCAATTGTCCATGAAAACTGTAGGCAATTGTCTATGCAAATCATACACCATGGTCAATGGAAACCCATATTCAATGGTCAATGTAAACAAATACACAATGGCCAATGGAAACCCATGTACTATGATCAATGAAATCATACAGAATGGTCAATGTAAACCAATACACAATGATCACTGAAAACCTATATGTAATGGTCAATGGAAACCAAAGGCAATCATCAATGGAAATCATACACTAGGGTCCAGGGAACCCCTATGCCAGTGTTGCCAAACTCCAGTCCTCAATAGCTGGCAACAGACCAAGCTTTCAGTATTTCCTTAGTATTGTTCAGATGCATAACCTATGCAATACTTAGTAAATCCTGAAAACATGATCCATTGGTGGCTCTTAAGGACTGGAGTTGGGGAACACTGGTCTACCAATGGTCAATGTATATTATCCATTTGTGAATGGAGGTCAATATAATCAAGACATGCTAAATGGAAGTCAAAGTCTATCATATGTGAGAGTCAGGCTAAAATGTGTACATTTCATTGACTTAAACCTTGTGCAATGAGACTGCAATAAGGTCACACTTCCAATGGTCCTCATATGGTGCAGATAGTGCTCTAGCCTTTTTCAGGTGGGAAGAATACCGATAATACCTCCTGTTGATGATACCTAAAATCAAACATGTACACCTCCTCAATACTAAATAGATCTTCTCCATTTCTCTTTAAGTTTTAGTTGTTGAGGAGAGCCATAGGATCAAATACTTAATTAACCTTAAGACATAAGGGTACGGGAGAAACGATAGAGTTGTAATATTTACACTACATTTCATCACATCATGCCATGGTGTGTAAGATGGAGCCTGGACCTATGACTACATCCTGTTTACAATAAAGAGTTCCTGGAGGAAGCTGAATTCCATAGAAGGACTGACCAATCACAGAAATCACAGAATGTCGCATCACCTGGAGACCCTTGATCAAGACCACACCCCCCGAGACCTCATGGAACCACCCATGGACTTCCATTATCCAACCCACTGACTAATGAATACATCTGAGTAGGGCTGGTTGAGCCCCTTACTGAGGAAAACCCCATGCCTCTTAAAATAAAGGTCACTTTGGAATGACCAAGGAAGAGTGTACATCTGACTCTGTGCATCTGGTATCATACTTTCACGCCGGTACTTGGTCTATATCTATTTGGTCAGGAGCAGGCAACTTATTAATGTTATAAAATATTAATCCATAACATAGTGACTCACTAAATATAGAAGGACATGACGACTTACAACCCGTCCCTTTAATTCCTGCCTCCTGAAAGGAGATGACCCCGCTTGTATGAAACTCTGATCAATACTGAGTGCGAAATCGAGTCCAACATGAAGGCCTGACGTCCAGGCTGTAGCGATTACGGCTCGTGGCTTGCAGAGCTGTGATTCTAATTAAACACCCATGCGCCTGTGTGAAGAGCTGGGGCCTCCATGTTGTCATATGCCCCCGCAAGCCTGGAATAATCCACATTTTAGCAGCGTGCTCAGAAGCAGCAGGAGGTCTCATGCGGCGCTGGTATTTCTTTCTGCATTTCCATCTATCACTTGATAAATAATTTCTTCACGTACAGAGCGGCACGAGATATGTTACAAACAGAGATTAATGTAGAAAAATCACCCTCCCCGCGCATTTCATTAATCTCGTGGTGGCACAAATCAAAAAGATTTAACCCATGGGAATGTGGAGCGATGGATCGCAACGCCAAATCTGCACCAGGATGACTTAAAGGTGTGGTTCAAGGTCATTATTACGCATGCACAGTAGTGGTGGATTCACGAGTCTCCTTCCGTCTCATCTCGGCACTGTTTTCTACGCTTTTTCAGATGGTGCTTCCATGACTCTGTGACCCTGTGTGTATTGTGCTCCGCCACCGGACTCTTCCTCAGTCATTAGTGGGCACATGCAAGCCCTCATCAGTGATAGCAGCCCTCTTGCACATCTGCCACCTAATTAAGGAGAAGGAGACACATTGGGGAATATCGCGGGATTCCTCTGCTCAAGATGAGAAATAATAGCACCTGCTTTACAGACACACAGGTTGTGTCTGGTACTGCAATTCAGCTTCACTAAAATAAAGACAACCTGTCAACTGAGGCGGCGCTGTTTTGGAGAAGAGAAGCCATGTTTTTCTTATCCTGGGTAGAGGTGAAGTGAAAGAAGAGGACATCCATAGTTTTGAGTAAAGGCTAGGTACGAGATCGTGAACGATATCACTCAAATGTCACGGGTTTGGAGTCGTTCAAACGACATAGTTAGGACGTCATTGCTTGTGACATCGAGATACGACTACGATAATATCGCTGATCGCAGACTTGAGAACATGTTCTCAAATCAGACGATCTCGATCAGCCAACATTCTGCATTGGTCAGTGTGGAACAGCGATAACGATGTTGTTAACGACTTCGCCTATTCACAACAGTGAAAAAGTATCGCTCGTGGGTTGTGCGAACGATAGCTGCTCGCTGGATGGTTGGTGCTTCGTCATGATATCTACACTGTGACATCTCACAAACGATCTCAAAAAGATGTCCTAACAACCGCGCTCCCTGTGAGATCGTTGGTGATATCTTAACGACATTGAAGCAGTGTAACGATACCTTAATCCTAAAGGACCAGATTAGAGACGTCTTGGACATCGCTTAGGGACACAGCACCATCTTTAGGTCCATAATATAGTACACAATGTACCATGCTTCATCTGACTTTGCTGTATAATCCATCAGTTCCCTAATAAAGCAGCTGGTAAACCGATTTCCCAATTCCGGCCATAAAAAAGGTACAAAATCCTTACCGAGTCACTTTACCGCCAGCAGCTTTAGAAAGCATTAGGAGAAACCCATTTGCCTCGACTCGGCCCTTTAAATAATGCGATAATTGGATTTATAAATTTACAAGGGGCCGGCGGACTATTAATTGCCCCGCGCTGGATGAGGAGTGACACAGAACATGGTCGGGGGAGATATCGGGTTCCTTAATCCACAAAAACGAAGGCTCGGGCTCTGCTTTACGGTTCACCGCGATGACAAAGACCTGCGGATAACTCTTCCTGAAAACAATTCCCTTCGGATAGAAGAAATCGCGACGTGTAATTCTACAGATGGTGGAGACATTTCACCGTGGACGAGGATTACAATTAAATTATGAAAATGTAGTCAAGGTCTCATATGGCTCCATTTAAAAGTCACTTGTGGTTTGGGATTGATTGAAAGCGGGGAGTTCTCTTTCTTTTTCTGGTTTATGGTGCGTTACGGATATATATATATATATATTTTGGTACGTTAATCTAGGCCTCCAAGCATTTTTGCGGAAAAGGGGAACAAAGGGACAAAAAGAAGTGAAATAAATCCTCCTGGCCCCGGTCCAGATCTTGTGATATGTGAACATTTAGTGAATGCGAGAGTTCCTCCATGAGGCAGGGGACAATTAGTCTTTGCTCATTTACTATAATTGTGTCTATACTTAAAGGAACCGATCATCAGGTCAATTTTTCTTTATTTAAAGGGGTTGTCCAGGATTTTAAAAAAACTTTCATTTAACTTGTTTTGGTGGCATTGCAACTTTACCTCATTGGCCACCTCTAGCTTGGCTTCAATACCAGACACAATGTAGGTGTGAGGACAAAAGCAGCCAACTTGTATGACCCCTTTAAAAGGTATGTGTACAACGCTTAAAAGTAACCGCCGTGTCAATTTGTATTCAATAATAATGTAGAGCAAGTGAACATAATAAACTTTTCACATATACTTTATTAATAAAATCTGGAAGGAAACCTTTAAAAAAAAAAACTTCCACAAGATGTCCTCAGCAGGCTGTGTGTGAAGCTCATTCTCAGTCAGATCCATCTTCAGGGGGCATGGCCTAAACTGCATTCACAATACAGCTGATAAGACTCAAGTTACCTCATGCTGAGCTCAAACAGCCCTGTGAGATCTTATCTGACTGCTTCATTCACATGGCTCTGCTCTGTGATAACAAGGAGCAGAGCCATGTGAATGCATTAGGTAACCTGAGAGTCTTATCAGCTGTATTGTGAACACTGTGTACGCCACGCCCCCTGAAGATAGATTTGACTGAAAATGAGCTTCAGACACGGTCTAGTGGGGACATTTTGTGGAGGTTATTTTAAAGGTTTCCTTATAAAAATTATCATGTTTGAAAGCCGAATCTACTTTTAATTTTGGATATTTCCTTAAAAAAGTATATTTGAAAGTTGATTATAATCACTTGCTCTACATTATTATTAAATAAAAATTTAAACAGTGGTTACCCTTTACAGCTACAATACTGGGTCTTCAGAAGAAATAAACATCTGGCTATTCAGACTAAAAAAGAAAACTGTATAACAACCCTGATGAACCAGCATTTATTAGCTGCAACTATCACAAGCCATAACATGACCGTAACATTGAAACTAGGGGAGCAGCACCTGTCTAGGAGGTGGTAATCCCCGCCTCCTCATACGCAGGAGAGCCTGAGACGGCCAAGCACTTCTCTGTTCTCTTTAAAGATGGCTAGAGGTCATTTACAAAAGGATCGGCCATTGGAGGTCAACATGCTGGATCCTTCTTTCCATCCCGAACACAATCTGTTAGGGTGGAATCTATCCTCAGCTTGAGTTAGCCATGGTGACTTGATGGATGAATGCTCTCTAGGAAGATCGATCTTATGCAGCCTAGATAGGTCCACCAGGGTATTCTCCAGCCTAGACCGCTCCACCGGGATCTTCTCCAAGCCTAGTTAGGTCCACCAGGGTCTTCCCCGCCATTACCTTGATAGTATCAAGCCATCAGCTTCCTGGTCTTTCCCTTTGCTTTGTTCCTTCTGCTCTACCAACCATGATGTCTTTCTTCAGTTAGATCCATGATAGTCACAGGTTTAGCTTACCTTAATCTAAATGTGCATGGGGTCCTCTAGGTTCGTTTACCAATATCAAACCGGTGAGGGTCCGACACTCCCACCACTCAGATAATTGAAGTGACTGTGATCTGTGCTGTAGTACCCAAGTTCGAACTGTGATGTTCTGGCTCTGTACAACATCAACTTCCGATATTCAAAGTTCCAGGGGATTGGAGGGAGTGCTGGGTGTTAGACCATCACTAATCTGATATTGATGACCTATATCCTAAGGACAGGTAAATGATTATCTCTTAGACCTGAAGAATCCCATATACGTTTTTTAAGAAGTATGTAACCGTTAGGCTCTTCACATCAGCGGTATTTCAAATCGCGGCAGATGCGGTGAAAACCGCATCTGCCGCGATTACCGCATAACCGCGACATGCGGTTATGCGGTGATCGCGGCAGATGCGGTTTTTTCACCGCATCTGCCGCGATTTGAAATTACCGCTGATGTGAAAGGGCCCTTAGGAGATGCAAAATTCTCCCTTATAGACCTCAAAACTGAAGGCTTAAAGGGGATGTCCACTACTTGGACTACCCCTTCTCATTCCACTCATTAAAATAAAAAATCCTATACTAATAATATCTGGTGCGAGCGCTAGCATTCTCGGGGCGCTTGTGAGGTTGTGACGTCACGCAAGCCCTGCGCCCAATCACCACCAGCTTCTTCCTTCCCGCTTTCAGATGTATAAATAGTCAATAAGAGGTAACAGCCGCGGTTTGCCACTCATTTTCTGTTGATAAGTCCGAAGGCAGAGATAGAGAACCTTGCGGTTATTAGGTACGGGGCTAGTTTTACGTCACAAACCTCACATGAACCCCAGGAACACTAGCGCCAGCACCGGAGGGGAGTATACGATTTTTTATTTTAATGAGGCCAAACATGAGGAATGAAAAAGAATTTGTTGTAGAAGTGCACAACCCCTTTAAATTAAGAAAAAAAGAAATCTACCATCCTCCCCCCCACCCAAAAATTTTTTTTAAATGTGCAAAGGCCACCATCTTCATAAAAATGTTGATGATTGGCCAACTAATAAATGATGGTGAAAATTCAAAACCTCCCCAAGAATATGTAGATCCAGTGTTGTCAAACATAGACCACATCCACTGCTATCAATCAGTGGCTTTCGCTTTGTTAACCAATTCTCCTCAAGCAAATTGGAGGAAGCCTTGACAAACTTTTCCTCCCCTGTTGAGTGGTAACAACCAAGACATTAATTGTGAAGGAAGACAAGAACATTCCCACATCAAGGAGAAAAGCTCACAATGTTAATCTCCAACATTCACCCTGTCTATTTCCAACTCTTTGATTGGGCATCATAGTCTAGATGAAAATCTTGACGGCCATTTTGTACTCATGGTTATTATTGTTTTCCTTTTACCTCTTGGGTTGTTTAGAGAAGCTTCTATGGCTTTGCCTCCATCTCCACAACGTGTGTCATCGAAGGGTAGACATTGGTCTCCGGTTCCTGCCACCACTTCTGAATTCTTCACAACGTCCTTCACAACTGAGGTTGACTTTATCCTGTAGACCCGTCGGCTGTTGGTGTCGGACAGGAGGATGGCGCCAGTGACTGGATCTGTAGCCAAGTAATATTTATGGGCCGGGCTGTGGCTGGATTTAATGGAAGGAAACAAAGAAAGATGGTCACAACCGAGCTCCGGAACATCAAGGAAGGCACAAGGTCAAGCAAAGGAGGCAAAATGCCAACTGTGATTATCCAGCAATGTTATAGGTGAAAAAAAAAGGAAGGGTGAAAGAAAACCACAGAATTACATTATTAAAAAGTCTGTATGTGAGATTAAATCTGCAACCACATTCAACAGCACAACGGGAAGCGGTCAACAGGCCAAGCAACTGAAGCCTCCATGATGAATCCCACTAGACTACGAAGAAACTCCTAACACCAGCATGTTCAGTCTGAAGGCCTCTGCTCAACAAAGGTTCAACCAACAAACTTTCCTCATCTCGGGGACCTTTAATTATGACACAAGGCTATTTATTCTCACAGCTTCAAAATCTAAACTTCCTAAGAGAAGAAGAATAAACAAAAAATTCACCAAAATAATTCTGGAAAGAAAAAAGTAATTCTAACTATAAAATCAATGTTACGTTTTTAATCGTATATGCCCCTGACATAATACTGCCCCTATGTACAAGGATAACCACTATAATACAGCCCCATATGTACAAGAATATATCTACTATAATACTGTCCCTATGTACAAGAATATAACTACTGTAATACTGCTCCTATATACAAGAATATAACTACTATAATACTGCCCCTATGTACAAGAATATAACTACTATAATACTGCTCCTATATACAAGAATATAACTACTATAATACTGCCCCTATGTATCAAGAATATAACTACTATAATACTGCCCCTATGTACAAGAATATAACTACTATAATACTGCCCTATGTACAAGAATATAACTACTATAATACTGCTCCTATGTACAAGAATATAACTACTATATAATACTGCTCCTATGTACAAGAATATAACTACTATAATACTGCCCCTATGTACAAGAATATAACTACTATAATACTGCCCCTATGTACAATAATATAACTACTATAATACTGCCCCTATGTACAAGAATATAACTACTATAATACTGCTCCTATGTACAAGAATATAACTACTATAATACTGCTCCTATGTACAAGAATATAACTACTATAATACTGCCCCTATATACAAGAATATAACTACTGTAATACTGTCCCTATATACAAGAATATAACTACTATAATACTGCTCCTATGTACAAGAATATAATACTATAATACTGCCCCTATGTACAAGAATATAACTACTATTATACTGCTCCTATGTACAGAATATAACTACTATAATAATGCTCCTATGTACAAGAATATAACTACATTAATACTGCCCCCTATGTACAAGAATATAACTACTATAATACTGCCTCAATGTACAAGAATATAACTATTATAATACTGCCCCTATGTACAAGAATATAACTACTATAATACTGCTCCTATGTACAAGAATATAACTACTATAATACTGTTCTTATGTTTAAAGGGAAACTGTCATCAGGTTTTTGTCACCTAATCTAAGAGTAGCATAATGTAGGGCCAGAGATCCTGATTCCAGCGATGTATCACTTACTGGGATACTCAGTGTAGTTTTAATAATATTTAGCTGATTAAACAGTAATTTTATCGTTACAGGACTACTTGGCCTGTCATCAGATAGTCCAGCACATTCATGAATTGCTAAATCTGCAGCAGAGAAAACTGTAATTATGTTAAGCAAGCAGCTCAGTAAGTGACTCATTGCTGGAATCAGGATTTCTATCTCTGCATTATGCTGCTCTCAGATGGGATGGTATAAACCTGGTTACAGATTACCTTTAAGAATGTAAGACTTATTTACAGTAGAAGCTTTATGTACAGATTATGTAGATGGATCTGGATGGTTCCTTTACATCTTTTATATAATTCCAAGATTAGTTTCTTATTAAACCGTCAGTTACTGAATATTTAGGATAATAGCGGCTGCGCAGTTCTTACTCTATATGTAGAGAAGGTGAGAATCTTGCGATCCGGCTCATTTACGTCGCCCATTTGAAGCGCCCGTTGTGCTCCATTAGGGGATAAATTGGTACTGCTCTGTGCTCTGGATCCCCCTCCCAGCGCAGTGTAATTAACCCCCATAAGCCTGACTACAGACCTTCCCTACACAGAACAGTAAGCACCAAACAGGGCAGAGAGGGAGACAGGGAGCGAAAATCCCAGATTCTGGCTGTAACCTGCAGAATATTGGCTTCATTATCTAGTGCACCCACATTGTATTAGAGTGATAACTGTGCAAGAATGTTCTCTCTACACTTTTAAGACAAGTCCTGCCCCCCCCAGCCCACCCCCAATATTAAGTTCACAGAAGATGACAACAATCCATAATAAATGCGGGCAGACAATAAATACTGTACAATAGTACAAGCTTTGAAGTGTTACATTGTAACACTTCAAAGACTAAGGGGTTAAGCGGAGGGCACTAGACTGCACCCCTCCCGGAGGGCACTAGACTGCACCGCTCCCGGAGGGCACTAGACTGCACCGCTCCCGGAGGGCACTAGACTGCACCGCCCCGGAGGGCACTAGACTGCACCGCCCCCGGAGGGCACTAGACTGCACCGCTCCCGGAGCGCACTAGACTGCACCGCTCCCGGAGCGCACTAGACTGCACCGCTCCCGGAGCGCACTAGACTGCACCGCTCCCGGAGCGCACTAGACTGCACCGCTCCCGGAGCGCACTAGACTGCACCGCTCCCGGAGCGCACTAGACTGCACCGCTCCCGGAGCGCACTAGACTGCACCGCTCCCGGAGCGCACTAGACTGCACGCTCCGGAGCGCACTAGACTGCACCGCTCCCGGAGCGCACTAGACTGCACCGCTCCCGGGGCGCACTAGACTGCACCGCTCCCGGAGCGCACTAGACTGCACCGCTCCCGGAGGGCACTAGACTGCACCGCTCCCGGAGGGCACTAGACTGCACCGCTCCCGGAGCGCACTAGACTGCACGCTCCGAGCGCACTAGACTGCACCGCTCCCGGAGCGCACTAGACTGCACGCTCCCGGAGCGCACTAGACTGCACCGCTCCGGAGCGCACTAGACTGCACCGCTCCCGGAGCGCACTAGACTGCACCGCTCCCGGAGCGCACTAGACTGCACCGCTCCCGGAGCGCACTAGACTGCACCGCTCCCGGAGGGCACTAGACTGCACCGCTCCCGGAGGACACTAGACTGCACCGCTCCCGGAGGGCACTAGACTGCACAGCTCTCCTGGAGGGCACTAGACTGCACCGCTCCCGGAGGGCACTAGACTGAACCATTTCTTGGAGGGCATGGACCTGCATAGTTTCTTGGGTGGCATAAGGGCTATACCAATTCTTGTGGGCATGGCATTGTACCTTTTATGGTGGCATAGAACTGTTACATTAAGTGGAGTCAGGGGTTGTTTTGAAAGCCCCCCTAATGCTGTCGAAGGCACCCTTACCCTATAAAGAATGTGGTTCACGAGCAGGATCAGGTCAATAAAGGGTTTTTCAGCCGTAAATTATAAACGTTGTTTCCATTCACTGACAGCAAGAATTAATCTTAAAAACGTTGACCTATTGAATAAAGACTTGGCGACCCCCCTTTACTCTCCTCCTTAATCATAATGGGGAATTCCTTTTAATAAAATGTCACTAATTAACGCCGAGGAGAACAATTGTGCCGTCTGGGCGGCTAATCATGATTGGTGGATTCTCGTGGACTAACAAGCAGGAAATATTATATCTGGAATGACTCCCTGAATAAACTGCGCCGGAGCTAATTAACCATGAAAGACACAATGCTACAACGGGTCTAATATCGCAGCTCATTGCCGGCAACGAGAGGAGCGAAGCCGCCATCCATCACGTATTACAGTGAGTATCAAGACGAGCCAGGCAATTAGCCAAGCAGCCCTCGTCTTAGAGTGAAGAATTCAGCAGCGAGGAGTCCGGGTGACATATTCCCTCCATCCATCTTCTCCATGCATGACGCCATGCAGAATACCAGGCTCGCCAGCCACGCCAAGATGAATGGATGGCAATGTCTGTCACTGATTAACGGTGCCAGGTTCAATCTCTGCTAAAACCATTAGATTCCCATTTAAAGGCACATTATGCTGAAAAATGACTGGCGTAATAAACGGCACGTGTTTAGTACGACATTTATATGATGGAAAGAAACAAGATTCTTAGATAAAAGTCAACATGGAGGATTTTTCCTTATTTTTCTGGCCAGTAGGGGGCACTGGATCATAGATGTTTCTCAACGATAGTAGGAGCAGCCATTTTAAGAAAGATATCCTAGGAAGTAGGTAATATAGTCACGACTCCTGACTTAACTCCCGGCTGTTTAGAGCTCTGCTCTTTTTGATCTAGATCATACTTTTTAAAGCTTAGCGCCTCAAACTAAATTCCTACCTTTTAGAGCCCTGCTACTCTTGATCTAGATCCTGCTCATTAAAGGCCTACTTGTCTAGATTAAGTCCCTACTCATTTGAGTCCTGTCATCTTTGATCCAGACCCTTCTCTTTAGGGCACTGTTCTTATTTCATACCCTACCCTTGGAGCACTGTTGTTCTTGATGGAGATCTTGCTCTTTAGAGGCTAGTTTTTCTTCATCCAGATACTTCCTTACACCTCTTGAAAAAGTCCCTATACTTTTGAGCCTCGTTCTTCTTGATCCAGACCCTACTCTTTATAGTCCTGTTCCAAGTCATCCAGACCCTGTTCTTTAGAGCCCTACTTCTTTTGACGAAGTCCCTACCATTTAGAGCCCTGTTCTCATTGATCGAAACCCTACTCCTCTTTAGAGCCATGTTAATCTTTACCCAGAACCTACTGTTTAGAGCCCTGTTCATCTTGATCCAGACCCTGTTCTTAAGAGCCCTACTTTTCTTGATGGAGTCCCTACACCACTTGATGAAGTCCTACCCTTTAGAGACTTCTTCTTCTTCATCCAAACCCTACTCCTTAGAGCCCTGCTCTTCATCCAGGTCCTGTTCTTTAAAGCTCTACTCCTTTTGACGAAGTCCCTACCATTTAGAGCCCTGTTCACATTGATTGAAACCCTTCTCTTTAGAACCCAGTTCACCTTTATCCGGAACCTACTGTTTAGAGCCTTGTTCCTCTAGACTATGTCCCTAATCTTCAGAGCCCAGCTCCTCTTGACCTAGGACCTACTCTTCAGAGGCCTTTACCTCCATTTAAGGGACATTCTACCTTAAAAGGGATTTTATGGATATGATCAGTATGGGAACCATGAGTATAACTCCCGGTGATTACTCAAATTACAGATGATAATTGAGTGGCAGGTCCAACACTGACACTTGTGTTTTGTAGCGTCCCTCCATGCTAAAAGTCCAACTTAAAAAAGCAAATAAAGTGGTGGGGTGGGGCTGAAGGGAAGGTCAAAAGCATCAACCCCTTTTAGGTGTCTTTCAACATAAATATTTAAGAAAATGGGATAGCTGAGCCCTTTCTCTCACAATTACTATTGTGCACCGCTGCTCAAAATTGACCAAAGCCCCTTTATCATTGCTCAAACCTTTCAATCCCCTTTCTGCAATTCCTGCACAGAAAGTAAAATACTAAGTCATATTGATCGCCATTTTGGACCCTTTATGAAAATCAAGTAAATCGGGACTATGAGTAGAACTTTTCGAGAATAGATTACGGTAGACTTTCCCTTTTAGAACATAAAAAAAAAAAGAGAGAGGAGCTAGAGGCAGAACCAGACAACATTCTATAGAGGGGGAGGAGCTAGAGGCAGAACCAGACAACATTCTATGGAGGGGGAGGAGCTAGAGGCAGAACCAGACAACATTCTATGGAGGGGGAGGAGCTAGAGGCAGAACCAGACAACATTCTATGGAGGGGGAGGAGCTAGAGGCAGAACCAGACAACATTCTATGGAGGGGAGGAGCTAGAGGCAGAACCAGACAACATTCTATGGAGGGGAGGAGCTAGAGGCAGAACCAGACAACATTCTATGGAGGGGGAGGAGCTAGAGGCAGAACCAGACAACATTCTATGGAGGGGGAGGAGCTAGAGGCAGAACCAGACAACATTCTATGGAGGGACAGGAGCTACAGGAATTACCAGACAACATTCTATGGAGGGGAGGAGCTAGAGGCAGAACCAGACAACATTCTATGGAGGGGGAGGAGCTAGAGGCAGAACCAGACAACATTCTATGGAGGGGAGGAGCTAGAGGCAGAACCAGAGAACATTCTATGAAGGAGGAGGAGCTAGAGGCAGAACCAGACAACATTCTATGGAGGGGAGGAGCTAGAGGCAGAACCAGAGAACATTCTATGGAGGGGAGGAGCTAGAGGCAGAACCAGACAACATTCTATAGAGGGGGAGGAGCTAGAGGCAGAACCAGAGAACATTCTATGGAGGAGGAGGAGCTAGAGGCAGAACCAGAGAGCATTCTATGGAGGAGGAGGAGCTAGAGGCAGAACCAGAGAACATTCTATGGAGGGGAGGAGCAAGAGGCAGAACCAGACAACATTCTATGGAGGGACAGGAGCTACAGGAATTACCAGACAACATTCTATGGAGGGGAGGAGCTAGAGGCAGAACCAGACAACATTCTATGGAGGGAGGAGCTAGAGGCAGAACCAGACAACATTCTATGGAGGGGAGGAGCTAGATGCAGAACTAGACAACATTCTATGGAGGGGAGGAGCTAGAGTCAGAACCAGACAACATTCTATGGAGGGGAGGCGCTAGAGGCAGAACCAGACAACGTTCTATAGAGGGAGAGGAGCTAGAGACAGAACCAGACAACATTCTATGGAGCGGGAGGAGCTAGAGGCAGAACTAGACAGCATTCAATGGAGGGAGAGGAGCTAGAGGCAGAACCAGACAACAGTCTATAGAGGGGAAGAGCTAGAGGTTGTACCAGACAACATTCTATGGAGAGGAGCTACAGGCAGAACCAGACAACATTCTATGGAGAGGAGCTACAGGCAGAAGCAGACAACATTCTATGGAGGGGAGGAGCTACAGGCAGAACCAGACAACATTCTATGGAGGAGGAGCTACAGGCAGAAGCAGACAACATTCTATGGAGGGGAGGAGCTAGAGGCAGAAGCAGACAACATTCTATAGAGGGGAGGAGCTAGAGGCAGAACCAGACAACATTCAATGGAGGGGGAGGAGCTAGAGGCACTTCCATTTACTTTTATGTGCAAAGTAATCATTATATTTTGTTATAAGTAAGAACAGTTAGTTACTATGCCCGGGCAATGCAGGGCTCTACAGCAAGTGATATATAAATAAAAGAACAGGAAAGTAGATTTGATAAGTAAATTGGCCCTCCAATGACTGCTGGTTAAGCACTAATGAAATCTCCAAATAGGGCCATAATTGAGGGGCACGGGGTTAAATTTAGTTACACAAAAGCTGACACAAAAGGCGGGTAATAGGTCGGCACCGAGAGCTGAGAAGCTCTTACCTGTGTCTGAAATCCTTATTTCTGAAGACAAGGAAAGAGGGACGGAGAGAAAAGCAAGAGTTAGTAAAAGACGTAGGAAAATAAAGAGGTTAATGACAGTCAGAGAGGCGAGAATTCAACAAGTTTCATTTGTAGCAGAGCCGAATTTGTCAGGGAGTCATCATGTAGACTGATTTTTTTTTTTCCAATATTAATTTTTGCTATTGATCTGGCCATTAGGGGGCAGTGGTTATCTGTCATAATTAAAGGGAAAGAGGTCAGCACAATTCGCCATTGAGCTAAAAAGTAAACAGCCCTTGTATTCAGTACATGCTCTATAATAGAAATGGCTGAAAAATTATAATGACCAGTATATTAAGCAGGGCAAAGAAATGGAGGTCCACCTCTACTGAGGGCGTCTACTCCATGCAAAACCCTCTTAAAAGGAAGTCAAATAATGAAACTCCATTAATCAGTTGGAATTGGAGAAAGTTATGCCCAACCTTAGATTTTTCACAACAGTGGCCACTACAAGTGAAATGAGGTATAACGTAGCACTCATTGAAACAAACAGGTTGGGTCCTCCAAATCAAAAGCTGCCCTTTCATGCAGGCTCTTGACCCAAACCTATCGGGTGTGATGTCTACTGTAAATACCTTAGCTCCAGGATATTGGTGACATTGCCGGAGGGAAAGATTCTTCGGATGTAGTTGAAGTCTCCAACGTAAAGGCTGCCGTCGGGGCCACAAGTCAGGGCTACTGGTGCCAAAAGTTTGTTACCATCAGCTAAGCCATTGCAGCTAGGGCAGGAGATGCTCCGGCGGCGCCCGTTGCCCATGGTGCTTCCGATCACGGCCGGCTGCTGGGAAATGAACTGGTTCTCTCCATTGCCTTTGTGCAGGATACCTGATCACAACAACGATAAACATATATACATTTAAGGCTTTTTAATCATTGAAAATATTAGGCCTCTTTCCCTTTAAGATGATTACCGCTTGTATATTCAAAATGCAAATGAGAGGGAGGGAACATATACCTTCTTAAAGGGACAGTGTATCTAAATTCTGCTTTCTGTCAATTTGCCATATAGGTGAAGGTGATGCATTATTCCCAATCAGACAGAATTGTGTCACAATCTAATTTTTTTTTAATTTTTGCTAATACAGTGGGGAAAAAAAGTATTTAGGCTGCCTTCACACTGGCGTTCCCCTCCGCAGCGTTCTGCGAAGGGGAATCGCCATGTGTGCGCACCCAGTGCAAGCCCCTATGTTTAGAATGGGGATGCACGGTGCTGCGCTTGACAGCGCAGGACCGTACGCACCCATCCACTCCTATATGTGATCTGTGCGCAGGCGGATGCCTGCGCACAAATCACACACTCCCGCCCGCACCAGGGACGCAACATGTCGCGTCCCTGGTGCGGACGCGACTGTGTGATCTGTGCGCAGGCATCCGCCTGCACACAGATCACATATGGGAGTGAATGGGTGCGCACGGTCATGCACTGTCAAGCGCAGCACCGTGCGCTCCCATTATAAAGATAGGAGCTCGGGGCCGCTGCGGTCACATTGCGGACCCCTCCGCAGAACGCTGCGGAGGGGCCGCAAATGTGAACCCAGCCTTAGTCAGCCACCAATTGTGCAAGTTCTCCCACTTAAAAAGATGAGGTCGGCCTGTAATTGCCATCATAGGTGACCTCAACTATGAGAGACAAAATGAGGAAATAAATCCTGAAAATTACATTGTCTGATTTGGAATTTCAAAATTTTGGTGGAAAATAAGTATTTGGTCAATAACGAAAGTTCATCTCAATACTTTGCTATATATCCATTCTTGGCAATGACCGAGGTAGAATGTTTTCTGTAAGTCTTGGCACACACTGTTGCTGGTATTTTGGCCCATTCCTCTAGGCAGATCTCCTCTAGAGCAGTGATGTCTTGGGTCTGTCGCTGGGCAAAACGGACTTTCAACTCCCTCCAAAGGTTTTCTATAGGGTTGAGATTTGGAGACTGGCTAGGCCACTCTAGGACCTTGAAATGCTTCTTACGAAGCCACTCCTTAGTTGCCCTGGTGGTATGCTTAGGATCATTGTCATGCTGAAAGACCCAGCCACATTTCATCTTCAATGCCCTTGCTGATGGAAGGAGGTTGGCACTCAAAATCTCATGATACATGACCCCATTCATTCTTTCAAGTACACGAATCAGTTGTCCTGGTCCGTTGAGAGAAACAGACCCAAAAGCATGATGTTGCCACTCCCATGCTTCACAGTAGGTATGGTGTTCTTTGGATGCAGCTCAGCATTCTTTCTCCTCCAAACACAACGAGTTGTGTTTCTACCAAACAGTTCCACTTTGGTTTCATCTGACCATATAACATTCTCCCAATCCTCTTCTGGATCATCCAAATGCTCTCTAGCAAACTTCAGACGGGCCCGAACATGTAATGGCTTAAGCAGAGGATCACGTCTGGTACTGCAGGATCTGAGACCCTGGTGGCACAATGTGTTACTGATGGTGGCCTGTGTAATGTTGGTCCTAGTTCTCTGCAGATCATTCACCAGGTCTTTCTGTGTGGTTCTATAATATTTACTCACCGCTCTTGAGATCATTTTGACCCCACGAAGTGAGATTTTGTGTGGAGCCCCAGATCGAGGAGATTATCAGAGGTCTTGTATGTCTTCCATTTTCTGATTATTGCTCCCACAGTTGATTTCCTCACACCAAGCTGCTTGTCTATTGCAGATTCAGTCTTCCCAGCCTGGTGCAGGGCTACAATTTTGTTTCTGGTGTCCTTCCTCGGCTCTTTGGTCTTTCCCATAGTGGAGTTTGGAGTGTGACTGCTTGAGGTTGCAGACAGGAGTCTTTTATAATGATAACAAGTTCATACAGGTGCCAGTACTACAGAGTAGAGTGGAGGACAGAGGAGCCTCTTAAAGAAGAAGTTACAGGTCTGTGAAAGCCAGAAATCTTGCCTGTTTGTGGGTGACCAAATACTTATTTTCCACCAAAGTTTGATAAAATTATTTCCAAATCAGACAGTGTGATTTTCAGATTTGTTTCCTCATTTTGTCTCTCATAGTTGAGGTCACCTATGATGTCAATTACAGGCCGACCTCATCTTTTAAGTGGGAGAACTTGCACAATTGGAGGCTGACTAAATACTTTTTCTTTCCCCACTGTATATTGAGAGTAATGATGATTTTAATCTTTATTTCATAAATCTATCGTACACAGGACAATAAGCAACTTTATTTTATTAGAGATATCTGCTTCTTTTTCCTTCCAAATTGATCATTCACTCAAAAAAAATCTGGAAATTCTGTATTCAATGAAGACAGATTCTCAGATTACTGAGATAGGAGCTGAGATAAGATACTATGAAGGAGGAGGAGCTGGAGCCGATACAGATGATCTGCTGCAAGTTCTAGTTCTCCATAGAACTTTGTAGGCACCAACTGTCACCTCCTAAACTTCTACGAATGAGGTGGAGCTGGAGAACAACAGACGATCTGCTGCCAAGTTCTCCCGAAACAAGTTCTAGTTCTCCATAGAACTTTGTAGGCACCAACTGTCCTCTATCTCCGTAAGGGGAAAATCTGAATTTACATTTTTACCCATCGACTAAGAAGTTTGAGAATGAATAATCAAATCGGGAGGCAAAAGTAGCAAATTTCTGTGATGTATACGGTTTTGTATTGTACATGTATTTTCATGTATACTGTTGATTTATTGGAAATAAAAAATAAAATGACTGTGACTTGTTAAGCCTGATGAACAAAACACCTCCATGAAATGCGGTATCACTCACCAGTCTGTATATTGAGCGCATGATGTTTGTCCAGAGACCATCCCCCCAGCTTGGACGCCTCGATTTCATAGCCCTGTAATATCGCGGTCCTCTTCTCCCAGAGAATAAGGTCGGGGCAGGATTCATACTCATATCCTACAGACACTGGGAAGAAGAAGAGAGGACAACAGTGATGGACGACGACTCAAAATAGAGAGAAAAAGACATTTTTTGCAGCTGTAAAATATCAGGGAGTCAATAAAGGCCAGAAAGAGAGACTGTCGCAGCTTTAGGTGTGAATGGAGTATAAGGCAAGCCTGATCTAGTCGAAAAATTATATCTTCCAACAACTTACCAAAAGCTTCCGACAACCCGTAGACCTTCTGACTGTACACATCGGTCTTGTCCCAAATGAAAAAGTAGGAGAGGTCCGGGGCGGCGGCAAACCACTTCCTGAAGAGGCGCCCTCGACGGCGACCATCAAGTGGACTTTCATGAGGTTGAATGGGATGGCGAGATGAGTGAGGCTGATCCTCAGGACGGATTTATAACCCGCGTTCCGTGTCTCAGATATTCAGTTTGATTTTGCCCCAGGATTTAACTTCTGCAGGCTTTAAATAGTAATAATTAGAATAATTTAAAAAATAAATTAAATTAGACATAATAAAATAAAACATAATATGAGAAAATTTACATAGAATATAGATATAAGAAGATAAAGAAAATAATAAAGATGGAAAAGAAAAAAAATAATATATAAAAAGAATAAGAAGAGTAAAAAAGATTGAAGAAGAATAAAGAAAAAGAATAATAAAGAAAAAATGAAGAAAAGAATACAAAAAAGAGAAGAAAAAAAATAAAGAAGAAGAATAAGAAAGAATGAAGAGAAAAAGGAAGAAAGAAGAAATAGAAAAAGAAGAAAGGAAGATGAAGAAGAATAATGAAAAAGAAAATAAAGAAAAATGAAGAAAAAAAAAAAAGGAGAAGAAAAATAAAGAAGAAGAATAAGGAAGAATGAAGAGGAAAAGAAGAAAGAAGGAGAAGAAGAAGACGGAGAAAAATAAGAAAGGAGATTGAAGAAGAATAAAGAAAAGAATAATAAAGAAAATGAAGAAAGGAAGAATACAAAAGAGAGAAAATAAGAAAGAAGAAAGAAGAAGAGAAGAATAAGAAAAATAAAGGAGAAGAAGAATAAAGGAGAAGAAAAAGTAGAACAGTGAAAAATATACAAGATGAATATAGAAAAGGAATACGGAAGAAGAATGAAGAAAATAGAAGAATGAAAAAGAAGAATAAAGAATACGAAGAATGGAGAAAAAATAATGAACAAGAAATAAGGAAAAAAAGATGAAAAATAAATATTAAAAAAATGATAAGAAAATATGAATAAAAAATAATAAATAAATACAGATGATAATTAACACAAGACACACTGCAGACTTTAAATATGGGGATTTGTCACTGAAGGTTGGACCTATACTAACATCGTCTGGATTTTCCTGGATGACGAATGTAAAGCAAGAACTGCAGTAGAAACTGACACAATAAAGACCATAGAAAACAAAATGGGGAGAGAAGGAGGGAGAAATTAAGGTTACTGTAGAGTTGACGTCATTCGTAGACTGTGAGCCCTTGTGGACAGGGTCCCCTCCCCTCCTGCATGTCCTGATTGTTTAGATTTAGTGTATTTGTGCTTGTCTCCCTTATCCTAATGTAAAGCGCCATGGAACCTAATGGCGCTATATAAATAATAATAATAATAATTTCTGGCTCTGTGATGCCCCAAATGGGTGCAGATCCAAGGGAATGCAGTCAGAGCCTTAACCTTGCGGAGGACACTTCCTCCACTCCAGGAACCGCAGCTCTGAAGGACATTAAGCCAGTCATGCATTATAAATTAAGGCTAAAGACAGAAAAACTAAATCTGCAGTTTAGCAATATGGCTGATTTCCTGAGGCGGTAAACAGCGGCACGCATGTAAAGTGCGCTTTAATTTCCTCCAGGGTGAAGTCTTCCATCACGCAGACAGGGCCATTCATCCCGCCTGATATGTAAACATTGTTCAGGAGGCTGGAAGTCCTCAATTTCATCGTTAAGATCTGCTCAGCTAATTAAACAAATGGCTGCCATTAGGAAGGATCCTCTGCTACACTTGCAGAAGAAGGTAAAAGTTTGGACGCGTCTCTGTCATGCCTGTCTCTTTAAGAGTGCAGCTCTGGATGTCACAAGGTATAATGTTCTTAGAAATGTAAAAAACACAATGCACCAGATGCAGCTTTGGATGTGACAGGAGCATCAATACTTGTTCAAAAACACAAACTGATTTGCTCTTTGTGACCGGATTTAGAATTTTCTGAATTCTCTAGTTACAGCAAGAGCTGCGCTCATATTTCTGACTAACCTAACACTTCCCTGCTGGTTCAGCTTCTATGGACTTTGGTACCAAAAATTATTTAGGGAGTATCAAGAAAATGGATGTGGGAGGTGTATGTCACTTTAGAATCTTTGTATAAATGTATCGATGTTATAAGTATTTATACTCAAACATATTTAGCTTTCATTGTCCAAAACTGAACCATGGGTTAAATCTGCTCCAGTTACATCCAGAGCAGCAGTCTTATGCATATTTGCTCACATCACCCCTACTTCCCCCTTCTGTTCTCTACAAAATCTGAGCTAAAGTACAGCAGCAGGCCACATCCAGCCCCTTGACTGCTCCAATCTGTCCCACGGTCCAAGACAAAGGGCACCATACAACCTCAGGATGCAGATAGCAGAAGATACATTAGTGGAGCATGGAGCCGTCAGCTCCATCTTCCACCAATCACTGCATGCAATTGAGACACAGACGCCATACTCACATGTACTGGAGAGCAGAGCACATCGCTGGGGGAACGGGAGGGAGGAGAGTATGTACAGAGGGACTGTGTCGGGGCTCATAATATATATAGGAGGGCTGTGTGAGGCTCATGCTTATATAGGGGGACTGTGTGGGGGCTCATATGATACATAGGAGGACTATGTGGGGGTCATATGCTATGTGTTAGGGCCTGTATGGGGTTGATGCTGTGCCTATGAGTCCTGAGTGTTACTTTTTCTTTACCTGTATTTCAGGTACAATGGATCCCTTCTCCGAACACGAGCTGGCAAAAGCGGTCAGCGGAGCCGGGGAGAGGACGGGATTTGGACGGGCGAAGCTGCTCAGGTCACAGCTGGCAATCTCGTTCTCCTCCAGTCTCATTGTGATGGTCTCCATGACAAAGAAGCGATCCCAGGGTAACCAGAGCGTGTGCTCCTGCGTGATGAACGGCGCCCGCTCAAACCGCAACGTGATGGAGATGCCACCGTTGGTTGCCAGGTCAAAGCTGTCAACATAAACGAGCAAAAGCACAAAAATCAATAAAGAAATTATAAAGGATTCAAATAGTTTTATAATAAAAAAATATAATAATCAAATTAACAAAAACCAAGACAAAGAATTAGATGGAAAATTAATTTTTCCGAATTTAAAAAAATTGAATAAAATTAAAATTTTATATAACGATGCAAGCTACATGTTTAATTACCATGTTAATTATTCCCACCTCGAGTGATATAACGACACATTTCAGTTAATTATCCTATATCAGGGTCACATGGTCTAATCTACATAATCAGCTGGTAAAGACATAAGTGTAAAAAAATAAAGTAAAAAAATTAAGAAAATAATTAACAAAAAGGTATAACATTTTTCTGATCCCCCCAATGCTCTAATCTGATAAAGTTTCTGGGTAATTATCGATATAATCTAGGTCTTGTTCCGCCAGGATTCCTGCGAGCCTTCGAACAAATGTATTCATGGCGTGATAACTTATTTATGATGATTGCTCCCAGATGTTTCCGTCCACCTCTTCTTTGTTCCATAAATCTCCTTCCGTGACACTTTTACATGTCGTTTCCACTATACATCTGCGAGTTGAACGGGAATATAAATCTGTTTGGTATGGCGGTACAGATTTACAAGAGTGATATCTGCGGGGCTTCAAAACTCGCATTAGGGGGTGTGAGAACTTTTCCAATCGTATTTTCAATGAGTTGAATCGATCTAAGACTTAAAGTGTAACCGCCATTTACATTTTTATTTAATAATAATGTAGAGCAAGTGATTTGAACTAGCTTTCAAATATACTTTATAAGACAATTCTGGTTGAAAACCATTCATAAACCTTCCACAAGCTGTCCTCACTAGACTGTGTGAAGCAGACATATGTTCATTATCAGTCAGATCCGTCTTCACACTGAACAATGGCATATAACCATATAAGGGAAATGGGGTGGGGCCTAAGCAGTGTGCGAGCTGCTGACTGCAGCTGGTGAGGAAACAATGTATCCACGTTACTTCAGTCTACAGCACAGTGCTGAGCAATGCCAGAATGTCAGAATCACTGCAAACTCCTATTTCCTTGGCACAAGCTTCTGATCATCATCTGGCTCCACATAACTCAGTCAGGATCTCTGTTAACCCCTTTCTCTGATGTCACACTAAACTGCTCCCTATCAGTTGCAGGCCACGCAAACACAGCCATAAAGTGCAGTTTTGAAAAGTGCACAGAAAAATGTGAGAAAATAATTCATATGGTACAAAAAAGCATCATCTTAGATGCTAGGTGACCCATCATTAACAACCAGTGCAGTATTGTGGTGGTGATTTTTTTTTTTTTTTTTTTTTAATGAAATGACTTTTACACTTTAAGTGAAATAGAACCAACTTTGTAAAGTAAAAAAAAAGATCATTTTGTGCACATAGCTCTCATGTAAAATAATGCGTCTCCATAGTAACAGACTACAAACAAACCCTGTGTAGTCAAATCCAGCAGTCCTGATAACTACACAGAGCAGATGAGGCGGCTGTGGACCAGGCAGAGGGTCATAAACGGAAATAAAACATTTTGGTTGCAAAAGTGTACACGCCCTTTGAGTGACAACACAATAAGGGGAGATTTATTAAGACCATAGGCGTACAGGACACAGGGGCTAGAGTATGACTGATACATTAACAGGCGATCATATGCTGTCTGTGTGACTGTAATACAAGTCTACCAGGCTAGACTATCTGGTCCAAATTACAGCAAATGTATTGCGTCTCCACCCCTTTTTCTAAGCTCCGCCCATTTAAAAAAAATACATTTTCATCAATATGTCATGTTCTTTGGATTTAAGGAGCCCGTTTTAAACCCTTAATGCCCACTACTTTTCGCATCATACAGTTCTAATCATTAGTATACATATGTAGATTTTAATTCTGGCAATAAGGGGTTCATTTTTAATTTTGGGCTTTTTAGAACTAATGCACTAAACCCACCCCAATTTTTAAAATGTTGCTACTTTTGTCATTTCTTTTAATCCTTCTTATGCCGAGAAACTCAACATTAGGATAAAAGTTCTCTACCATGTGACATTCTGTGCATAGAAGGAGCCAATTTTATTATTTTTTTTTTTTATACATGTAGTGCACCAAATCCCCCAAAGATATTTGAAAAAAAATCTAAGTTTGCTACATTGAGTGTCATTATTTTAAGCCCAGATATTAAACGCTATAATGAATGTTTCCCCCGATGTCACATTATATCAGTCTTAGGAGCCACTATTAATTTTAATTTATTTATTTGTTTTCTAGAACTAATACACTAAACCCCCCCCCCCCCGCCAACAAAAGTGACCGAAAAAAAATCCTTAATATTGTCAAGTTAATATCACATCTTTTAGGGCCCTTTTTTAAACTCCTCCCATGCTCAGAAATTACAATAGAATATTATATGTAATAATTAATAAAGATTTACTTAGAAGTCAAGCATTAAATACCCCCCTCCAAATAAAAAAAAAAAATACAAAAAAATACAAGAAATGTAAAAATTTATTTTTGCCATGAGAAGGGTCACAAATGGCACAAAAAGTGGCAGAATTTATTTGAAAACTTTAAAATTAAAATTAGCTCCTTAGGTCGAATTACGCTTCCTTCCCATGCTCAGAATCTTTTTGTTAGTTTTTTTTTCTGTATTATATTATTTTTATTATAATTATTATTATTGTTGTTATTATATTATATTTTTACTATATATTTTTATCATTATTTATTATTTATATTATTTTATTATTGTATTATCTTAATTCTTATTACTATTTTTATCATTTATATTTATGACATTTTTATAATATTTATTTTTATTATTATATTTATTTTGTCATTGTTCTATTAATTATTTTATTGTTAATTATTTTTATTATAATTATTATTTTTATTTTTTTTGCTTTATTGTTGGAGATGAGTACCGTATATACTCGTGTATAAGCCGACCCGTGTATAAGCCGACCCCCCTACTTTTGCCCCCAAAACCTGGGAAAATCTATTGACTCGTGTATAAGCCGAGGGTGGACCCTAGCACAAGTATACAGCCCCCAGCAGTGTGGTATACACCAGTCCCAGAGGTAGATACAGCAGCCCCAGTGGTAGTATACACGCAGCCCCAGTAGTATATACAGCCCCAGTGGTAGTATATACAGCCCCAGTGGTAGTATACAGGGCCCCAGAGGTATATAGCAGCCCCAGTGGTAGTATACAGGGCCCCAGAGGTATATAGCAGCCCCAGCGGTAGTATACAGGGCCCCAGAGGTATATAGCAGCCCCAGTGGTAGTATACAGGGCCCCAGAGGTATATAGCAGCCCCAGTGGTAGTATACAGGGCCCCAGAGGTATATAGCGGCCCCAGCGGTAGTATACAGGGCCCCAGAGGTATATAGCAGCCCCAGTGGTAGTATACAGGGCCCCAGAGGTATATAGCAGCCCCAGTGGTAGTATACAGGGCCCCAGAGGTATATAGCAGCCCCAGCGGTAGTATACAGGGCCCCAGAGGTATATAGCAGCCCCAGTGGTAGTATACAGTGCCCCAGAGGTATATAGCAGCCCCAGTGGTAGTATACAGGGCCCCAGAGGTATATAGCAGCCCCAGTGGTAGTATACAGTGCCCCAGAGGTATATAGCAGCCCCAGTGGTAGTATACAGGGCCCCAGAGGTATATAGCAGCCCCAGTGGTAGTATACAGTGCCCCAGAGGTATATAGCAGCCCCAGTGGTAGTATACAGGGCCCCAGAGGTATATAGCAGCCCCAGTGGTAGTATACAGTGCCCCAGAGGTATATAGCAGCCCCAGTGGTAGTATACAGGGCCCCAGAGGTATATAGCAGCCCCAGTGGTAGTATACAGTGCCCCAGAGGTATATAGCAGCCCCAGCGGTAGTATACAGGCAGCCCCAGTAATGCAGGCCCCCCCCAGCGTCTCTCCGGTCACCTGTAAAGCAAGCTATACTTATCAGTGTCCCGCTCGCACCCGCCGCTGCCGACATCCGTGATCCTCCATCTTCATGCGACTCCTCTTCCTGTTTCCTGTGCGCGTCGCCGGGAATGACGTCATTGCCGGCGACGCGCACAGAAACAGGAAGAGGAGTCGCATGAAGATGGAGGATCGTGGATGTCGGCAGCGGCGGGTGCGAGCGGGACACTGATAAGTATAGCTTGCTTTACAGGTGACCGGAGAGACCCTGGGGGGGCCCTGCATTACTGGGGATGCGGGGGCTGCTGTATACCGATGTATACATCGGTATGTACCGATGTATACATCGGTATACAGCACTGACTCGCGTATAAGCCGAGGGGGGTACTTTTCAGCCCAATTTTTGGGCTGAAAAACTCGGCTTATACGCGAGTATATACGGTAAAAGGATTGCAGACCCCTGGGTGTAGTGGTTGTGGATGGAGGGTTCCTAAACCACCGATGTGGCCACTGGTAAAGGGTCTTGCAAATCTTTTTTTCTCAACTATTCTTGTAAAATCCATAAAAGTAACAATAGAACTTTTATTTTTGTAATCCGTCTCATTAGTAGAATGTTCAGGGAACTTCTCTTCTTGTCTGATTTGTTCCCTTGTAAATATTTCCGCAGCATCGTCCTTTTTCCGTGTTCCCAGAGCCGTGGATTCACCGCAGGCGCCGGGCTCGATAGTAACACTGCCACAGCAAACACTTGTGCACGTGCATTTAGAAAATGGCGGGGGAGAGGGGGTGTACTATTTAATTTTCACTCCTGACAGCTTGTCCATAGTAACAGCTCCTCGGGGGTCAGGAGTGAATTATCATGTTGCAGTGCTGTTAAAATCCAGGACGCTGCCTCAGCTCTCCGGCTGCCTGGTGCTAATTGGTATCAATGATCAGCATGGTAGCAGCTGTGCACCACTATGCGGTAGTACACGGACTCTGTATGAAGCTGATCATTGACATAACACAAGGATTCCACCGCTGATATCTACGTCTGACCCCATAGATAGGATAGGGAAGGTCAGTAGCCATTAGGAACTGCCAAAAAAGAAAACTACGCGGTGGGAAATGTCACTGCTGTCTAATCCTTCTCGAAAGCGGCCAAGATCGACCCCGCAACCCACAGATCAAACCTTTATAGACACTAAAGCGAATAAGGGCCGGGAGGGGAAGGGGGTGCAAAAACACCAAAAACAATAACAGATTATGATTTGGTCACTTTTTTTCTTACTGTAGTTATTGTTACCTGCCATCTTGTCTGCTGATAGTGTAACCTAGAAGAGGCGCATTCACAAAGCTGATGTTCACACCAACTAACGGCGTCCCGTCTGATGTCACCACCTGCCCGCGTATCACACACGCATGTCTGCAAGAGAAGAAGACAACCCAGGAGTTAGAAGATTATATACAAAGATATCAAACACTGCAGAAATTGGTATGATAGGTAATTATATTCCTGTACATAGGAGCAGTATTATAGTAGTTATATTCTTGTACATAGGGGCAGTATTATAGTAGTTATATTCTGTATATAGGAGCAGTATTATAGGAGTTATATTCTTGTACATAGGAGCAGTATTATAGTTGTTATATTCTTGTACATAGGAGCAGTATTATAGTAGTTATATTCTTGTACATAGGGAGCAGTATTATAGTAGTTATATTCTTGTACATAGGGAGCAGTATTATAGTAGTTATATTCTTGTACATAGGAGCAGTATTATAGTAGTTATATTCTTGTACATAGAAGCAGTATTATAGTAGTTATATTCTTGTACATAGGGGCAGTATTATAGTAGTTATATTCTTGTACATAGGGCAGTATTATAGTAGTTATATTCTTGTACATAGGAGCAGTATTATAGTACGGTAGTTATATTCTTGTACATAAGAGCAGTATTATAGTAGTTATATTCTTGTACATAGGAGCAGTATTATAGTAGTTATATTCTTGTACATAAGGGCAGTATTATAGTAGTTATATTCTTGTACATAGGGGCAGTATTATAGTAGTTATATTCTTGTACATAGGGGCAGTATTATAGTAGTTATATTCTTGTACATAGGGCAGTATTATAGTAGTTATATTCTTGTACATAGGGGCAGTATTATAGTAGTTATATTCTTGTACATAGGGGCAGTATTATAGTAGTTATATTCTTGTACATAGGGGCAGTATTATAGTAGTTATATTCTTGTACATAGGAGCAGTATTATAGTAGTTATATTCTTGTACATAGGAGCAGCATTATAGTAGTTATATTCTTGTACATAGGAGCAGTATTATAGTAGTTATATTCTTGTTCATTGGGGCAGTATTATAGTAGTTATATTCTTGTACGTAGGGGCAGTATTATAGTAGTTATATTCTTGTTCATTGGGGCAGTATTATAGTAGTTATATTCTTGTATATAGGGCAGTATTATAGTAGTTATATTCTTGTACATAGGAGCAGTATTATAGTAGGTATATTCTTGTACATAGGGGCAGTATTATAGTAGTTATATTCTTGTACATAGGAGCAGTATTATAGTAGTTATATTCTTGTACATAGGAGCAGGATTATAGTAGTTATATTCTTGTACATAGGGGCAGTATTATAGTAGTTATATTCTTGTACATAGGAGCAGTATTATAGTAGTTATATTCTTGTACATAGGAGCAGTGTTATAGTAGTTATATTCTTGTTCATTGGGGCAGTATTATATTATATTAGTTATATTCTTGTACATAGGAGCAGTATTATAGTAGTTATATTCTTGTATATAGGGGCAGTATCATAGTAGTCATATTCTTGTACATAGGGGCAGTATTACAGTAGTTATATTCTTGTTCATTGGGCAGTATTATAGTAGTTATATTCTTGTACATAGGAGCAGTATTATAGTAGTTATATTCTTGTATATTGGGAGCAGTATTATATAGTAGTTATATTCTTGTACATAGGGGCAGTGTTATAGTAGTTATATTCTTGTACATAGGAGCAGTATTATAGTAGTTATATTCTTGTTCATTGGGCAGTATTATAGTAGTTATATTCTTGTACATAGGGCAGTATTACAGTAGTTATATTCTTGTACATAGGAGCAGTATTATAGTAGTTATATTCTTGTACATAGAGCAGGATTATAGTAGTTATATTCTTTTACATAGGGGCAGTATTATAGTAGTTATATTCTTGTACATAGGAGCAGTATTATAGTAGTTATATTCTTGTACATAGGAGCAGTGTTATAGTAGTTATATTCTTGTTCATTGGGGCAGTATTATATTATATTAGTTATATTCTTGTACATAGGAGCAGTATTATAGTAGTTATATTCTTGTATATAGGGGCAGTATCATAGTAGTCATATTCTTGTACATAGGGGCAGTATTATAGTAGTTATATTCTTGTACATAGGGCAGTATTATAGTAGTTATATTCTTGTTCATTGGGCAGTATTATAGTAGTTATATTCTTGTACATAGGAGCAGTATTATAGTAGTTATATTCTTGTATATTGGGAGCAGTATTATAGTAGTTATATTCTTGTACATAGGGGCAGTATTATAGTAGGTATATTTTTGGACAAGCGGTAGCAGTATTATAGTAGCCCCTTTTACATAAGGGCAGTATTACAGTAATTACTATCTTTTCCACAGGGAGCAGTATTATAATAGCATATATAAATATGTACTCTTCGTATAATAATATAATCAGTATTACGGTACATGGACAATCTTTACATTGCAGCGAGTCTTGAATTATGCACTTCCAGTCCCTTTCCCCTTCTCAGATCCTGATCTACAGTTTTATGTATTCGAAAAATGCAGAATTATTCAGAGCGTCACCGGGGACGTCTCAGCGCCGGAGTCTTCCCGCCTCTCCCTTAGGAGGGTTGAGTTTTGCATTATTTACAGAGTCTGTAAAAGAAGCTGAGACCTGGCTGAGCAGATTTCACAGATCACACTGATAAAAGGAGCGTCAGATGATAGAACAGATGAAACCTCAGCAAAGGGATGAATACCCGAACGTCAATCCCGAGCCCCCTCCGGATCCCTCGCAGGAGCTCATGTCATGGACGATGAAAACCAATGAAGGAAAAATGTTGGTTAGGCCTCATACACATGGCTGTAGGGCACCCATAGGATTCTTTATGGGTCACACGGTTTCTCTGGGTGCTTCCCATTGAACTGTGTATAAACATATTTTACCCCTGCAGGTTATGGCGGCATTATACAATTTATTTATTTTTATTCCCTTTCACTGATAAAATTGAAAACAATCTCCGATCTTTGTATCTAAAATGGCACTGATACGATTTTGTTACCCTCTTATTTCACCCTTAGGTCAATGCACAATTTAAGTGCTTTCACTTTAACACAATAATCAATATATTATATATACAGTCATGGCTGAAAGTGTTGGCTCCTTGACATTGTTACAAAAATTAAACATTTCTCCAGGAAAGTTACCACCTTTAACATGTTTTGTTATACACGTTTATATCCTTTGTGTTTATTGGAACAACAGAAACAAAAGATAATAAAAAGGCAAATTGGACAAAATGTCACACAAAAATGCTCCGGACACAATAGTTGGCCTCATCTTAATATTTGGTTTCGCCCTTTGGTATAAATCCTGCAGTCAGTCTCCTCCTATAACCTCCACAAGCTTCTTCTGACACTGGGCTCTACATTGTCACCCAAAACCCTTTGGAATCTTCAGATTTCATGTCGTCTTGTACACAGCCAAGACCACAGTGCCAGAGGCAGAAAAACACCCAAAACTTCCCCGACCTCCCCCATATGTGACTGTAGGTCCTGTGTTCTTTTCTCTGACCTCCCCCATATGTGACTGTAGGTCCTGTGTTCTTTTCTCTGACCTCCCCCATATGTGACTGTAGGTCCTGTGTTATTTTCACTGACCTCTCCATATGCGACTGTAGGTCCTGTGCTCTTTTCTCTGACCTCCCCATATGTGACTGTAGGTCCTGTACTCTTTTCTCTGACCTCCCCCATATGTCACTGTAGGTCCTGTGTTCTTTTCTCTGACCTCCCCATATGTGACTGTAGGTCCTGTGCTCTTTTCTCTGACCTCCCCCATATGTGACTGTAGGCCCTGTGCTCTTTTCTCTGACCTCCCCATATGTGACTGTAGGTCCTGTGCTCTTTTCTCTGCCCTCCCCATATGTGACTGTAGGTCCTGTGCTCTTCTCTCTAACCTCCCCCATATGTGACTATAGGTTCTGTGCTCTTTTCTCTGCCCTCCCCATATGTGACTGTAGATCCTGTGTTCTTTTCTCTGCCCTCCCCATATGTGACTGTAGGTCCTGTGCTCTCTTCTCTGACCTCCCCCATATGTGACTGTAGGTCCTGTGCTCTTTTCTCTGACATCCCCCATATGTGACTGTAGGTCCTGTGCTCTTTTCTCTCCCCTCCCCCATATGTGACTGTAGGTCCTGTGTTCTTTTCTCTGACCTCCTGCATATACGACTGTAGGTCCTGTGTTCTTTTCTCTGACCTCCATCATATGTGATTGTAGGTCCTGTGCTCTTTTCTGATGTGATGTGGAACTAGATAGTTCACTGGGACTTGTTATTTTAAGGGCTGGTTTCATAAGATGTTCAGAAGTGATGGGAGGACTGAACATCCACATACCTACAATAGGTGTTTCTCAGATATAGTGAGACTACTGATGGATGACAGTTTGTGATGTAAGAAAGATACTGCACTTCCTGTTTGAATCACATAGCAAACGTGCATGTCAGAGTGGAGCTGGCCTCGGTGTTTGAAAGACGCACATTCAGGGGAGTGGGTGCTTGGGAAGCAGTCATCCCTAGAAGGCATGAGGACTAGGGACCCCGTGTACAGAGACTTAAAGCTACAGCTCTGATGAAGCCAAGTGGATAGAAGCAGTTACACTTCACAGCAGGTAAATGACTATATTTTGATATGGACATTGATGTTGGTACCTTGCTGCATGATATATCCGAAGTCAGGCGGGCATAGCTGCTATTGAAAGGTTCCAGACTGTGTGTACCATGTATGCATCACCTAAAAAACATTGTTCTCCCTACTTTAACAGCTTAGGTTGACTTAATTTTGCACTTAAAAAATGTCCAGAAAGGTCTGAGAACCACTTAGATGGAAAGAAAAAAACCCTCCTTCCATTAAATATGTATGCGGCAATAACAGCTGTTTCCCATCTGTAGATAAAGCTTGTGTTCACTAGTTCTTTTTCTGCTCCATTTGCAAATGCAGGGTACAAAAAAAAAAGATATGAAAAAATTGGGAAAAAAAAAGGTTTTTTTACTTAGTTGAGCCTTTGTACTGCAGGATATATTTCAAGATTATGGTACATACTTCAGTGAGAAACCTATATGAATATCGGATTAGTTCCCTAGACGAACTCAGGAGATCTATTTTAAACCATAGCTTTTACATATAGCACACCATGTAATAGGTTATACACTCCAACCACAACCAAAGCTGCATTTAGATTCCTGCTAGACTAGACACCCTCTGAATGCCCCATGCTCCAGCTTCACAATGCACCTCTCTAGTCACACACTGTATGTAGTGACACAGATCCTGGGGATCTCCATACAGTAAAATATTGTGTCCTGGGGATCACCATACAGTCACACATTGTGTCCTGGGGATCACCATACAGTCACACATTGTGTCCCGGGGTTCTCCATACAGTCGCACATTGTGTCGTGGGGCTCGCCATACAGTCACACATTGTGTCCTGGGGCTCGCCATCCAGTCACACATTGCGTCCTGGGGCTCTCCATACAGTCACACATTGCGTCCTGGGGCTCTCCATACAGTCACACATTGCGTCCTGGGGCTCTCCATACAGTCACACATTGCGTCCTGGGGCTCTCCATACAGTGACACATTGCGTCCTGGGGCTCTCCATACAGTGACACATTGCGTCCTGGGGCTCTCCATACAGTGACACATTGCGTCCTGGGGCTCTCCATACAGTCACACATTGCGTCCTGGGCCTCTCTATACAGTCACACGTCGTGTCCTGGGCCTCTCCATACAGTCACACATTGCGTCCTGGGCCTCTCTATACAGTCACACGTCGTGTCCTGGGCCTCTCCATACAGTCACACATTGTGTCCTGGGCCTCTCCATACAGTCACACATTGCGTCCTGGGGCTCTCCATACAGTCACACATTGCGTCCTGGGGCTCTCCATACAGTCACACATTGCGTCCTGGGCCTCTCCATACAGTCACACATTGCGTCCTGGGCCTCTCCATACAGTCACACATTGCGTCCTGGGCCTCTCCATACAGTCACACATTGCGTCCTGGGCCTCTCCATACAGTCACACATTGCGTCCTGGGGCTCTCCATACAGTCACACATTGTGTCCTGGGGCTCTCCATACAGTCACACATTGTGTCCTGGGGCTCTCCATACAGTCACACATTGTGTCCTGGGGCTCTCCATACAGTCACACATTGTGTCCTGGGGCTCTCCATACAGGCACACATCGTGTCCTGGGGCTCTCCATACAGGCACACATCGTGTCCTGGGGCTCTCCATACAGTCCACATCGTGTCCTGGGGCGCTCCATACAGTCACACATTGTGTCCTGGGTCTCTCCATACAGTCACACATTGTGTCCTGGGGCTCTCCATACAGGCACACATCGTGTCCTGGGGCTCTCCATACAGGCACACATCGTGTCCTGGGGCTCTCCATACAGCACACATCGTGTCCTGGGGATCTCCATACAGTCTCACATCGTGTCCTGGGGCGCTCCATACAGTCACACATTGCGTCCTGGGGCTCTCCATACAGTCACACATTGCGTCCTGGGGCTCTCCATACAGTGACACATTGTGTCCTGGGCTCTCCATACAGTCTCAGTTCTAGAAATGACTTATAGGGACAGAAAGGTTTAGGTCAATCAACCAGAATTTGACACTACCAAAAAAGCTTAATTTAAAAAAGGGAAAGGGAAAAGGGTTTTTTCCAAAAGATGAATTTTTCTTTTAAATGTTTTTTTTTTCCACCTCATATAACCCAACAATAAAAAAGTAGAATAGCTAAGTAAAAAGCAATTGATGCTTTGTTCAGATTGAAGCAAACGTGAAAACATCCTTAAGAGCCCCGGAAAAGCAAAATTATCCCTAAACACGGTTAAATCTGTTCCTCGCCACGGTAGAAGTTCTTGGGTAATGGTCCTGGCATAGCGCGTAGGATGGCAAAGTCTGTGCCGCTTCTGGGCATTGTTGGGATGGGAACGAGGTGAGATCCATTTACACAGTGTGAGAGCAGACTTACATCCAGCCGTTCTCTGAACGAGCGCACTTACTCCGCTTTCTAAAGCCGCTGCCACCAGAAAGGCACGTCTGCCTAATATCAGCCGGCGCTGCACCAGGTATGATTACAGCGCATTTAGCCGGACTCCCGGGGAGGAAACATGCCGGGAGAATTAAAACAAATGTGGAGGCTTTTCGGATTGTGTTTTCTTCTATAGATTGAGCCGCGGATTCATTGGGCCGAAGTTTGATGTTTGAAACTAAAACTAAGGGAGTAAGTTTTGGTGAAGTCGGCAAACTCCGGAGCACGGCATGTGCATTACTGGGCCGGTATTTCTAAAGGTTTTATTTAATGGGCAGTTTTTGGTTTTTTTTCAATTGTGAAATTTGGGGATCATAAGACTTTTGTTAAGTTCATTTTTTATATCGGATGTTGACTTTTAGAGTAGTGCATGTGTCCTAATGCAGTGGCGGACTATGCCCCGGGGGCCCTGGTGCAGCCGTACTGAGAAGCGGGTGTGCGGCCGTCGGCGAGGACGTGTGGGGGGTGCTGGCGCCATCGACTCTCTACTGCCTGCGATGCTGAGCGGGCGTATGCATTACTGGGAGCCGGGATCCTGGGCAGAGGAGAGGAGGGGCAGGATCAGGCATGGGAAGCAGGAAGAAGCTTCCCTGGCCTGACTCTCCTCTGACATCGGGTTATGGGGGTCGGCTGGGGGCCCCTCTGCGGGCTTTAGGGCCCCTAGCCGTTGGGCCTGGTGCAGCTGCACCAGCTGCACCACGGTAGGTCCGCCCCTGTCCTAATGGGGGTTACATTAACCGCTACACAACCAGGAGATAAATATATATACATCCTTGCGTGTTCCTCTCTCTGGTGCGAGCTTACACTCTGAGCTACCATCATTCCCTGTAAATATCAGATGATCTGATCAGCTGGCATGTGACGCTAACAGCACTGATTGGATCAGTGATCCGATCGGTGCTGTTAACCCCTTGGATCACGATGTTGATCACTGACAGCGAGATCCAAAGCATCGGGGATTGCACTGCTCCTCACTGGTATTGAGGGTCCTGTGATGCGATCAACGGGACCTCAATCTGTTACCTTGACAGCTTGGGGTTCTGTGATGACCTCCAAAGATGTCCTGAATCACTTCCTATGCATCAAGGAATATTAAGTGGTTTCCTGCTTTTGCATTGGGTCAAGGCAGGGCCAGCATCTGAGCTCCAGGAGGATAGAAAGAGAGCACAACACGTGCAGCTGGAACTGCTATGTATACTTCCTGGTGAGCTCCGACATCCACAGAAAGTGATCATTTCTCCTGTGCACAGACGTGCAGCAGCTCATCTGTGCACAGGAGAAATGATCGGAATGTGTAGCACTGATGCCCCCTAAAGGGCAGTGTAAAATAAAAAAAGATTTAAAAAAAAGTTTTTAAAAATATGAAAAAAAAAACTCCATAAAAGTTCAAATCACCTCCCTTTTGCCTCATTGAAAATAAAGCGGATAAAAAAAATGCAAAAATACACATATTTGGTATCGCTGCACTAAGAAATGCCTGATCTACCAAGATATCAAAATCAATTAATCTGATCTGTAAATTACGTAATGAAAAAAAAAAAGTCCAAATGCTAAAAATTGTTTTTTGGTCGCAGCAACATTGCAATAAAATGCATTAACGAGCAATCAAAACGTCACATCTATCCAAAAATGGCATCATTAGAAGCGTCAGCTCAAGATGCAAAAAATAATCCGTCATAGCCCCAGATCCAGAAAAATTAGGACAATAAGGTCACAGAAAATGGCACAAAAATGCATTTTTACAAACTTCAGAATTTTTTTTTTTCACCACTTAGATAAAGTAAAAGTAACATGTTTGGTATCTACGAACCCGTACCGACCCGAGGTATCATACCGACACGTCAGTGTTACCATATAGTACTGACCTGAGGCATCATACCGACATGTCAGTGTTACCATATAGTACTTGACCTGAGGCATCATACCGACATGTCAGTGTTACCATATAGTACTGACCTGAGGCATCATACCGACACATCAGTGTTACCATATAGTACTGACCGAGGCATCATACCGACACGTCAGTGTTACCATATAGTACTGACCCGAGGCATCATACTGACATGTCAGTGTTACCATATAGTACTGACTGAGGCATCATACCGACACTCAGTGTTACCATATAGTACTGATCCGAGCATCATACCGACACGTTAGTGTTACCATATAGTAACTGACCGAGGCATCATACCAACAGGTCAGTGTTACCATATAGTACTGACCGGAGACATCATACCGACATGTCAGTGTTACCATATAGTACTGACCCGAGGCATCATACCGACACGTCAGTGTTACCATATAGTACTGACCCGAGGCATCATACCGACATGTCAGTGTTACTATATAGTACTGACCCGAGACATCATACCACATGTCAGTGTTACCATATAGTACTGATCCCAGACATCATACCGACACAGTTAGTATTACCATATAGTACTGACCGAGGCATCATACCAACAGGTCAGTGTTACCATATAGTACTGACCCGAAGGCATCATACTGACATGTCAGTGTTACCATATAGTACTGATCCGAGGCATCTTACCACACGTCAGTGTTACCATATAGTACTGACCGAGGCATCATACCGACATGTCAGTGTTACCATATAGTACTGACCCGAGGCATCATACCAACAAGTCAGTGTTACCATATAGTACTGACCCGGGGACATCATACCGACACGTCAGTGTTCCCAATAGTACTGACCGAGCATCATACTGACACTCAGTGTTACCATATAGTTCTGACCGAGGCATCATACCAACAGGTCAGTGTTACCATATAGTACTGACCCGAGGCATCATACCGACACGTCAGTGTTACTATATAGTACTGACCCGAGGCATCATACTGACACGTCAGTGTTACCATATAGTACTGACCCAGACATCATACCGACACTCAGTGTTACCATATAGTACTGACCCAGACATCATACTGACACTCAGTGTTACCATATAGTACTGACCCGAGACATCATACCGACAGCTCAGTGTTACCATATAGTACTGACCGAGGCATCATACCGACATGTCAGTGTTACCATATAGTACTGACCCGAGGCATCATACCGACAGTCAGTGTTATCATATAGTACTGACCCGAGCATCATACCGACACGTCAGTGTTACCATATAGTACTGACCGAGACATCATACCGACACAGTCGTGTTACCATATAGTACTGACCCGAGACATCATACCGACACGTCAGTGTTACCATATAGTACTGACCCGAGGCATCATACCGACATGTCGTGTTACATATAGTACTGACCCGAGATCATACACACATGTCAGTGTTACCATATAGTGAACATGTTAAATAAAAACCCAAAAAACAAATGTGTAATGTCACTTTTTTTTGCAATTTCGCCGTACTTAGGAGTTTTTCTTCCCATTTTCTAGTGCCCTATATAGTAAATTGAATGATGTCATTCAAATGTATAACTCATCCCGCAAAAAACAAGCCCTCATATGTCAATATTGACAGAAAAAAAAAAAAAAGTTATGGCTCTTGGAAGAAGGGGAGTGAAAAATGGAAAATCACTTGGGGTTAAAAAACAAAAAAACTAAATTTTTCACAATATTGAAGTTAGAGGTGATGCCCAATTTTGGAGACAATTTTATTTTTTAAATTTATATATTTTAGGTTAAATACTTGTATTTAGGGATAAAAATCACTTTTGCTATTGGGTTGCATTAAGAATTTTGAACCCTTTTGCTTTCCAGGTTCTTTGTTTCTCTGCATATTCCAACTTTGATGTGGTCTGTGGTCATAAATGAGCTGAGAGGAGAGTTTATAGCTTATCTGGCCTTTTCTGAGCTCGCTGGCAGATTCTTAGATAACTCGTTCAGTAGGCAGCAATGGACAGAGGTAGTAAAAAGCAAAGGTCGCATTTTTATTTGAGAAAATTACCAAAATGCCATGAGAACTTCAAAGAGCAACTTGCTGATGGTTTCCATCACTTTTTTTGTTATTGCTGTTACACTACAATTGGTAAAAATGAATAATAATTATTAAAAATTACTAAAGGACAATGTTAATATGACCAGACGCGCACACAGACTGATAGAGAGGTGAATATTCGAGTGGGCACTAGGGGGCAGTGTGTTACTTCCAAAAAAAGGAACCTTAATTTTTGTTTTCAGAACTTTTAGAATTTTTGGATAATTGATAGAAGAGCAAACACTAGACGTCAAATGAAATTGAATGGATAAAAAACACCAGAAATTCTTTGATTAAAGGCCAAAAATACACAACTTGAACACTGCATTAATAGTTGTGCAGCTTGTGCCCCCCTTAAAAATACTGTATGGCAGGCCCTGGCCACAATGGGGAAGAGTAAAAATGTCTTGATCAAGTTTATATGTGACATCCTTAAGAATAGGTATTTTAAATGGAAGTCTCTCCATAGAAGAATAACCAGTAGATAGGTGGGTTAGTATGGAAGTGGAAACCATCAACAAGCAGCAGCTGTCACTGTAAAAATGTCAGTAGCATGCTGATAGTTTCCAAACAGCAAAATATATATATTCAGATATATATATATTCTTCTATCTTTTTTCTTTTATCAAATAAGATATTTGACAAAATATAAGTAGACAGATAGAGGGATACAGGGGCGGACCTAACACATGTGCAGCCAGGGCCGGCGTTAGGGGGGGGCAGACTGGGCAGTTGCCCAGGGCCCCCACTCTCTTAGGGGCCCCCAAAGGAGCTGAACTGAAAATAGCAATAAAACAGTGAAAAAAAATGTAAAAATACACATATTTGGTATCGCTGCGTTCGTAAGAATCTAAGCTATCAATATATGAAGTAAATTAATCCAATTGGTAAATGGCGTAATGGGAAAAAAATAAAAACGCCAGAATTATGTTTTTTAGGCCACCACGTTGTTACAATAAAATGCAATAAAAGGCGATCAAAATGTTGTATCTGATTCAAAATGGTATCAGTAAAAATGTCAGCTCAGGGCACATAAAGTAAGCCCTCACATATCTATGCATCTTCAAAAATTAAAACATCATGGGTCTCGGAAAATAAAAAAAAAATATTTTTTTTTTTACAAATTTCAGTTTTTTTTTTTATGATTGAAATAAAAATGACGTTCAGTATGTTCTTATTCTGACCTAAATAATCAACTTATGAAGTCACTCTTACCATATAACTACGGCCTGTTCCACATCTAAGGTTGGTGTGCGTTTTGCTAAATTTGCCTTTCTAGACGTTGTTACCGCTAAAAACGCATTAAAAACGCTAGCGTTTTTTTCCCCCATTGATTTCAATGGGAACGCATGTAAAAACGCATGCAAAACGCATGTGCGTTTTCAAAAACGCAAAACGCATGCATTTTTGCGAACGCAGCACAAAACGTCTTCCCCGATGTTTTGGGCAGCGTTGGCAAAAACGCATGCGTTTTCTGTTTTTGAAAACGCACATGCATTTTTACATGCGTTTTTGCATGTGTTTCCATTAAAATCAATGGGAACAAAAACGCATGGAAATGCAAATTGAGCAAAATGCAGCAAAGCGTTAGATGTGAAAGTGGCCTGAGCATTTAGGGCCCACTTTAACCTTTGGCCTAGGGCCCCACTTTGCCTAAAACCGGCCCTGTGTGCAGCCGATGCATTGAACCGGGGCCCTGAGCAGTAGGGGGCCCCCAAGGCCCAGCTAGCTGTCCACATGGCTAGTTTGCATGTTATGTGGAGCCATGTGGAGCTGGCATAAGCACCGCAGCGGGTCCCGAGGCCCTGACTGCGGAAGGGGGCGCTGCCTCTCCGCACCCACGGGAACCCTCTGAGCGCCGCAGCCCGCACCCCCGGGGGGCCCCCTGAGCGCTGCTCCCTGCACCCCCGGGGTCCCCATTAGAGCTGCTCCCTGCACCCACTCTCTCCCTCCTGCCGCTGAGGTCAGGAGGGAGAAAGAAGATGAGGGGAGCGGCTCTAATGGGGCCCCTGGGTGTGCAGGGCAGGGGCACATGCACCTACCATGAGGCCTCAGGTAGCACAAACTGCAGCTAGACAGGGGGCAGCAGGGGCCCTGCTGATTGCCACTGCTAAAGGGTCCGCTGCCCGCAATGTGTACATTTGAGCCCCCGCCGCCAGCAATATTTGTGCCTGTGCCCGCCCGGGGTCTGCCCTCATTTCTCCCGGCCGCTATCTGCAATCTGCAGCTTAGCAAGGCGGGGAGTGATGACCTCATCACTGAGCGGGGCAGAGGGCAGACAGACACTGGGGAGACTGGAGCTGCGAGGAGAGAGGGGAGTATCCTTTTTTTTTGTGACACTGATGTGCGCATTATACTACATGAAGAACTATGGGGGTGCAATGTACAATTTGGAGAACCTTGGGAGGTGCATTACACAATATGAAGGACTAAATGGGGTGCAATATACTATATGCCGGACTATATGGGGTGTATTCTACAATGTGGAGTACTTTGGGGGTGCATTATACTATACGGATGACTATGGGGGAGCATTATACCATAAGAAGGACTATGGAGGGTGCATTATACTACATGGAGAACTATTGGGGTGCAATATACTATACAGAGGACTTTGGGGGTGCTTTATACTATATGGAGGACTATGGAGGGAGCAAAATATGGAGGACATGCGGAGGGCTATGGAGGGTGCATTATACTATATGGAGAACTATGGGGCACAATATACTATATGGAACACTTTGTGGGGTGTATTATACTATATGGAGGACTTTGGTGGTGCATTATACTATACGGAGGAATATGGGGGGTGCATTTAACTATGTGGAGGATTATGGGGGTGCATTATACCATATGGAAGATTATGGGGGTGCATTATACTATATGGAGGACTTTGGTGGTGCATTATACTATATGGAGGACTATGGGGGTGCATTTTACTATATGGAGGATTATGGGGGTGCATTAAACCATATGGAGGATTATGGAGTGCATTATATTTATATGGAGGACTTAGGGGTTGTGCAATATACATATGGAGGACTATGGGGGGGGCACAGTATACTATGTGGAGTACTTTGGGAGTGCATTATACAATGTGAGGGACTTTGGGGGTGCATTATACAATGTGGGGGACTTTGGGGGTGCATTAAATTACATGGAGAACTATGGGGTGCAATATACTATATGAATGGGGAGAAGCTGCATGAATGGGGGGGTCACAAGGGGGAGAAGCTGCATGAATCAGTGGGCCACATAGAGGAAGAAACATGATTGAGAAGAGGGACTGCACATGGAGGAGAGCATTATAGAATGGGAGGTGGCTATATATATTACCTAGGGGCTGTATTGGGCTGTATATATTAACTGGAGGTTTTTCTGGGCTGTATATATTAATTGGAGGCTGTGCTGGGCAGTAAATATTAACTGGAGGCTGTGCTTGGCTGTATATATTAATTGGAGCCTGTGCTGGGTAGTATATATTAACTGGAGCCTGTGCTGGGCTGTATATATTAACTGGAGGCTATGCTAGGCTGTGTATATTACCTGCAGGCTGTGTTGGGCTATATATGTTATCTGGAGGTTGTGCTGGGCTGCAGGCTGAACTGGGATATATATGTTATTTGGAGCCTGTGCTGGGCTGTAATATTACCTGGAGGCTGTGCTGGGCTGTATATATCAACTGGAGGTTATGCTAGGCTGTGTATAGTACCTGGAGGCTGTGCTGGGCTGTATATATTACCTGGAGGCTATGATGTACTTTATATATTACCTGGAGGCTGTGCTAGGCTGTATACATTAAGTGGGAGCTATGCTATGCTGTATATATTACCTGGAGGCTGTGCTGGGCTGTATATATTACCTGTTTACCTATGCTGGGCTGTGTATATTACCTGTTACCAATGCTTGGCTGTAGATAATACCTGGAAGCTATGCTTGGCTGTATATATTGCCTGGAAGCTATGCTGGGCTGTATATATTACTATGAAGCTACGCTGGACAATAAATATTGCCTGGAAGATATTCTGGGCTGTATATATTGCCTGGAAGCTATGATGTGCTGTATAAATTACCTGGAGGCTGTGCTAGGCTGTATATATTACCTGGAGGCTATTCTGGGCTGCATATATTACCTGAAAGCTATGCTGAGTTGTATATATTACCTGGAGGCTGTTCTGGGCTACATACATTACCTGGAAGCTATGCTGGATTGTATATATTACCTGGAGGGTATGGTGGGCTGTATATATTACATGGAGGCTGTGCTGGGCTGTATATATTACCTGTCAAGGATTACCCCGAGGCACTTGGGTGGGGGACTGGAGAGTGTGAGCAGTCGTTGACATTGATGGATATGTCTGGTAGAGGGGGGAGAGCGATTTGGCGAGAAGACTATGAACTCAGTTTTGTCAATGTTCAGTTTGAGGAAGCGAGCAGAGAAGGAGCAGTTAGCGGACAGGCAATGTGGAATTTTGAATAGTAAGGAGGTGATGTCAGGTCCAGATAGATCTGAGTGTCGTCGGCGTAGAGATGATAGTGAAGGCCGTAGGACTCGATGAGTTGTCCTAGGCCGAGGGTGTAAATGGAAAAGAGTAGGGGTCCCAGAACCGAGCCTTGGGGGACACCGGCAGATAGAGGGTAGGGCGAAGAGGAGGTATGGAAGTGGGTGACGGTGAAGGTCCAGTCAGTTAGATATGAGGAGATCTAGGAAAGGGCTAGGTCAGTGATTCCGAGAGATTCCAGTATCTGAAATAGGAGGGAATGGTCAACGGTGTCGAAGGTGGCAGATAGGTCGAGGAGGAGGAGGATGGAGTAGTGATGTTTGCTCTTGGCGGTCAGTAGGTCGGTGGTGACTTTGGTTAGGGCTGTTTCAGTGGAATGATGGGAGCGGAAGCCGAATTGTAGGCGGTCAAATAGGGAGCAGGAGGAGAGGTGTGAAGACGGTTGAGAATGGACATGTTGTTCAAGTAGTTTTGAGGCGAAGGGGAGAAGAGCTATGGGGCGATAGTTGGAAAGAGATGCTGGATCAAGGGAGGATTTTTTGAGGATGGGTGTGATCAAGGCATGTTGAAGGATGAGGGGAAGACACCGGTAGTGAGCGATAGGTTGAAGAGGTGGGTTAGGGCAGAAATGAGGACGGTGGTGAGGTTCGGGATGAGGTGGGAGGAGAGTGGGTCGAGGGCACAGGTGGTCAGATGTGATCATGACAGAAGGGAAGAGAGTTGATCCTCTGTCATGGTAGAAAAGCTTCCTTTGGACGAGGAGGGCTTAGCAGTGATGGGGAGGGCCAGGGTGACACTGGGTCGAAGCTTTCTCTGATTTTGTTGATCTTCTGTTTGAAGAAGGAGGTGAAATCGTCGGCAGAGATGAGGGGAGAGGGAGGAGGTGCAGGCGGACAGAGTAGGGAGTTGAATGTGTTGAAGTTTTTGGGGGTTGTGGGACAGGGGGTTATTAGATGCAGCTCTTTAGTGAGGGTGGCGAGCCAGGGTTGCCTGTGTGTGCGGGTTTTCTTGTAAGTGATGGTGGCTGCAAGATCGAGAGCTGCAGTTATTGTGGTGTTGTAGAGGGTGGCATCAGAGTCGGCTCATGTAAGGAAGTTACGTCTGTGAGAGGGAGTGGTAATAAATGAGATTGAGGTTTCTGAGGGGATGAGAGAGTGGTAGGAGGTGGAGAGGGAGGGGCGAAAGTCAGCAGGTTGTGGTCGGATAGGGGGAGGGAAGAGTTTGAGAGGTCGGTGAGGGAACAAAGGCGGGTGAATATAAGGTCAAGCGTGTGGCCATCCTTATGAGTGGCTGAGGAGGACCATTGGGAAAACCCAATGGAGGTAGTCAGTGATAGGAGTCTGTAGGCAGCAGGGTGGGGGGTATCAATGGGGATGTTGAAGTCGCCCATGATGTGTTATTTGGAGGCTATGCTGGGATATATATATTATTTGGAGGCTATGCTGGGATATATATATATTATTTGGAGGCTGTCCTGTGATATATTTATTATCTGGAGGCTGTGCTTTGATATATTTATTATCTGGAGGCTACTGCTGAGCTGTATATATTATTTGGATACTGAAACTGGTCTCCAAATAATGTACACAGCCCAGCAGTAGCCTCCAGATAATAAATACAGCCCTGCATAGCCTTAATATTATATATACAGAGTGGGAAAACCACAGCAAGAATTGATATGCTGCAGATTTTCCTGCACTAAAATACGCAGCATTCATAAATATAACAATCTATATATTTACATAACTTTGTTGTACTATGAAGGGGGGCGGGGGTCCAAAAATATTTCTTGTACAGGGGCCCACTACAATCTGTGTCCGCCCCTAAAGGGATAGATAGAGGGATAGAATAGATAGATAGATAGATGATAGATAATAATAGAATAATAGATACCATAGATATACATAGAATAATAGATATTCTCCTTCTCTTTACAGAGTACGGAAATGGATACTTATGTATTGTAAGGATTCTGTCCTGTACTTAACATATGATGACCGGTAATGGATCAGGGTACGGACAACTCTTGGAAAGTGCAATAAAAGCTGCTCCATCTGTGCATACAGAACAGACACACATGGGGCTGGTGGATAAGTAACATCACTGGTAGACGTCAGTGGATTGTCTTTCTTTTGAAATCACAGATGCTTAGAGGATACGGCTCTGCCCATCCCTTATGTTCTGCCCGCACCCTCCTATCAACTGCTGCCACTAGTATAAGTGCTATAATAGGGTAAAAAGTTTCACTTGTGCACCTTCACTGAATGGCAATATAAAACCCAACTGTTATCCAGAGGGTGACGGGTCATATAGAAATAAAGTGAGAATGACAAACTAGAGATTAGCACAGCTTTGCTACGCCGGGCAAAACAACTCACGGCTCCTCTACGCCGGGCAAAACAACTCACGGCTCCGCTACGCCGGGCAAAACAACTCACGGCTCCGCTACACAGGCCAAAACAACTCACGGCTCCACTACGCAGGCCAAAACAACTCACGGCTCCGCTACGCAGGCCAAAACAACTCACGGCTCCGCTACGCAGGCCAAAACAACTCACGGCTCCGCTACGCCGGGCAAAACAACTCACGGCTCCGCTAAGCAGGCCAAAACAACTCACGGCTCCGCTACGCAGCAAAACAACTCACGGCTCCGATAAGCAGGCCAAAAACAACTCACGGCTCCGCTACGCATGGCCAAAAACAACTCACGGCTCCGCTACGCAGGCCAAACAAATCACGCTTCCGCTACGCCGGGCAAAACTACTCACGGCTCCGCTACGCCGGGCAAAACAACTCACGGCTCCGCTACGCCGGGCAAAACAACTCACGGCTCCGCTACGCAGGCCAAAACAACTCACGGCTCCGCTACGCAGGCCAAAACAACCCACGGCTCCGCTACGCCGGGCAAAACAACCCACGGCTCCGCTACGCCGGGCAAAACAACCACAGCTCCGCTACGCAGGCCAAAACAACTCACGGCTCCGCTACGCAGGCCAAAACAACTCACGGCTCCGCTACGCAGGCCAAAACAACTCACGGCTCCGCTACGCCAGGCCAAAACAACCACGGCTCCGCTACGCAGGCCAAAACAACTCACGGCTCCGCTACGCAGGCCAAAACAACTCACGGCTCCGCTACGCAGGCCAAAACAACTCACGGCTCCGCTACGCAGGCCAAAACAACTCACGGCTCCGCTACGCAGGCCAAAACAACTCACGGCTCCGCTACGCAGGCCAAAACAACTCACGGCTCCGCTACGCAGGCCAAAACAACTCACGGCTCCGCTACGCAGGCCAAAACAACTCACGGCTCCGCTACGCAGGCCAAAACAACCCACGGCTCCGCTACGCAGGTCAAAACAACCCACGGCTCCGCTATGCAGGCCAAAACTAACTCACGGCTCCACTACGCAGGCCAAAACAACTCACGGCTCCGCTACGCAGGCCAAAACAACTCACGGCTCCGCTACGCGGCCAAAAACAACTTACGGCTCCGCTACGCAGGCCAAAACAACTCACGGCTCCGCTACTCAGGCCAAAACAACTCACGGCTCCGCTACCGGCCAAAACAACTCACGGCTCCGCTACTCAGGCCAAAACAACTCACGGCTCCGCTACTCAGGCCAAAACAACTCACGGCTCCGCTACGCAGGCCAAAACAACCCACGGCTCCGCTACGCAGGTCAAAACAACCCACGGCTCCGCTATGCAGGCCAAAACAACTCACGGCTCCACTACGCAGGCCAAAACAACTCACGGCTCCGTCTACGCAGGCCAAAACAACTCACGGCTCCGCTACTCAGGCCAAAACAACTCACAGCTCCGCTAACGCAGGCCAAAACAACTCACGGCTCCGCTACGGCGGCAAACAACCACAGCTCAGCTACACCAGGCAATACAACCCACAGCTCAGCTACGCCAGGCAATACAACCCACAGCTCAGCTACGCCGGGCAATACAACCCATAGCTCCGCTATGCCAGGCAAAGACTCAGCTTCACTACGCCCGGAAAAACCCTCATTACATCAATAAATTGATTCGTATTTACTAACCCTGCATCAAATGGGTTCTCTCCTGGAATGAAATGCGTGCTCTCCCGGCCAATCAAAAATTTAATCCGGTGATAGAAGGACTGCAGGTTCTGATGGGTGACGGGGGCCTGCGTCTCCTGGATTATATCGAGGGGGTCCGGGGAGCCCAGGCACAATGCGTTGGTCTGACAGAATTGTTGCAGGCAGCAGTCGGGGTCCAGGCAATCTATCAACCCGTCTGTAAGAGAAAAATACAAAAGGAGAATATATTTTGAAAACCAGTAATGGGAGGAATAAGATCTTGGCCCCCGGTGATTAAAGGTCTTGGGCCCCTTACCCCAACCCCAGAGAGCCAAGATATACGCAACCACAAATACTGATAGGTATATAACATGGAGTATATAGGGGAGACGTGCTGGAAACAAGAGACTCGTGTGACCCCAGACCCCAGTTTGTGCTGATGGTCCCATTACATGATCAACCACAGACAAAAACATCCTGATTATTATTGGAAACAGTCAACAAGCATGTCATCATACAATCTACACAACTAATGTGCAATGTAAGGAGGGTCAGCCCCCAGCAGAATAGGAGTGCAGCTCTGGAGTATAATACAGGAGGTAACACAGGATCAGTAATGTAATGTATGTATACAGTGACTGCACCAGCAGAATAGTGAGTGCAGCTCTGGAGTATAATACAGGAGGTAACTCCGGATCAGTAATGTAATGTATGTACACAGTGACTGCACCAGCAGAATAGTGAGTGCAGCTCTGCAGTATAATACAGGAGGTAACTCAGGATCAGTAATGAAGTAAGGTGATTCCCTGTAGGGTATATATAAAAAACAAACATGCGGCGCCAATCTCAGTGCGTTACCAATGTAACTCTCTGGTGCCCTTTTAATGAAGTTTTATGCACTCACCTCTTGCCATAAAACTTCAAGCATATGGTTTTTCCAAAGCCTCCTCACGCTTTGGATATTTATCAGGATCAGTAATGTAATGTGTGTACACAGTGACTGCACCAGCAGAATAATGAGTGCAGCTCTGGAGTATAATACAGGAGGTAACTCAGGATCAGTAATGTAATGTATGTACACAGTGACTGCACCAGCAGAATAGTGAGTGCAGCTCTGGAGTATAATACAGGAGGTAACTCGGGATCAGTAATGTATGTACACAGTGACTGCACCAGCAGAATAGTGAGTGCAGCACTGGAGTATAACACAGGAGGTAACTCAGGATCAGTAATGTAATGTATGTACACAGTGACTGCACCAGCAGAATAGTGAGTGCAGCTCTGGAGTATAATACAGGAGGTAACTCGGGATCAGTAATGTAATGTATGTACACAGTGACTGCACCAGCAGAATAGTGAGTGCAGCTCTGGAGTATAATACAGGAGGTAACTCAGGATCAGTAATGTATGTACACAGTGACTGCACTAGCAGAATAGTGAGTGCAGCTCTGGAGTATAATACAGGAGGTAACTCAGGATCAGTAATGTAATGTATGTACACAGTGACTGCACCAGCAGAATAGTGAGTGCAGCTCTGGAGTATAATACAGGAGGTAACTCCGGATCAGTAATGTAATGTATGTACACAGTGACTGCACCAGCAGAATAGTGAGTGCAGCTCTGGAGTATAATACAGGAGGTAACTCCGGATCAGTAATGTAATGTATGTACAGAGTGACTCCACCAGCAGAATAGTGAGTGCAGCTCTGCAGTATAATACAGGAGGTAACTCAGGATCAGTAATGTAATGTATGTACACAGTGACTGCACCAGCAGAATAGTGAGTGCAGCTCTGGAGTATAATACAGGAGGCAACTCAGGATCAGTAATGTAATGTATGTACACAGTGACTGCACCAGCAGAATAGTGAGTGCAGCTCTGGAGTATAATACAGGAGGTAACTCAGGAACAGTAATGTAATGTATGTACACAGTGACTGCACCAGCAGAATAGTGAGTGCAGCTCTGGAGTATAATACAGGAGGTAACTCAGGAACAGTAATGTAATGTATGTACACAGTGACTGCACCAGCAGAATAGTGAGTGCAGCTCTGGAGTATAATACAGGAGGTAACTCAGGAACAGTAATGTAATGTATGTACACAGTGACTGCACCAGCAGAATAGTGAGTGCAGCTCTGGAGTATAATACAGGAGGTAACTCAGGAACAGTAATGTAATGTATGTACACAGTGACTGCACCAGCAGAATAGTGAGTGCAGCTCTGGAGTATAATACAGGAGGTAACTCAGGAACAGTAATGTAATGTATGTACACAGTGACTCCACCAGCAGAATAGTGAGTGCAGCTCTGGAGTATAATACAGGAGGTAACTCAGGATCAGTAATGTAATGTATGTACACAGTGACTGCACCAGCAGAATAGTGAGTGCAGCTCTGGAGTATAATGCAGGAGGTAACTCCGGATCAGTAATGTAATGTATGTACACGGTGACTGCACCAGCAGAATAGTGAGTGCAGCTCTGGGGTATAACACAGTAGCAGTGTGTTATGTGTTACCAATGAAAAGCACAGATCATAGAAATAGGTATTAAACTCCAATGTGATAATAGGGTGTATCTAGATCTTTGTTTCTGCTCCTCTTAAGCACACAATGTCTGCTCTGTAGTGTCGGAGGCGGCAGTGGTTTCTGGAGTAGTCACTTGTAGAGTCACTCGGCTGTGAGGATACGTCCACACGGCGACATCTGCCAGACGAGAGGGAAAAGAAGATTGCAGCGCCGCGCCGAGAGGACAGAAGGGCTGGAAGTATTTAGTTACACCGGAGCATCGTGCAATAAACTGGATGGAAATGCTTTTGAGGACGTTTGGGAGAAGGATGAAGATTTAATGAGTTTCATGTGAAAACCCTGCACCACAGATTGGTACAGTCAGATGTAGCAGAGTGGAGCTGGTCATGGGGTGCGGCTATCTACAGATGGATGGTGAAGCACTGCAGAATATGTTGCTGCTATAGAAATAATACATTATAATTCTTCACATGGTGGGGTGGGTCACCCCAACACAAGACGATAATGCAGAGAACACACTCAGCTCTGCTACATCTGTAGTAGTGTTGGTGCTACATTTGCCTTTGTGTTAGAGGAGATGTTCTGCTCATTGTATGGAGCACTTCATCTTTACAATTCGAGCAGTTTCCAGAAGAAAACAAAATCACTGTTTTATGATATCAATTAAGAAAATCTCCAGGTTTATGATCTCCGCATTTACAGTAATCCAGAGTAATCCCAGAGTCAGACAGAGCCGGATTATTCCTCACTCTGCAGTGTGGAAGGAAGAAAAGACTCAGGAACCGAAGATCAGGAGTACAGAAGGACGGGCCCCCAGAATACACCACGCTACAGCCCAGGCCCCCAGAATACATCACGCTACACCCCAAGCCCCCAGAATACATCACGCTACACCCCAAGCCCCCAGAATACACCCCGCTACAGCCCGGGCCCCCAGAATACAGCCCGGACCCCAGAATACACCCCGCTACAGCCCGGGCCCCCAGAATACACCCCAATACAGCCCGAGCCCCCAGAATACACCCCAATACAGCCCGGGCCCACAGAATACACCCCAATACAGCCCAGACCCCTGGATACTGCCAACCACAGACAGAGCCCCCACCACTCTGCCAACCACTGACAGAGTTCTCATCCCTCTGCCAACCAGACAGCCCCCACCCCTCAGCCATCCACAGACAGAGCCCACACCACTCTGCTAACCACAGACAAGTGCCCCCATCACACTGCCAACCACAGACAAGTGCCCCCATCACACTGCCAACCACAGACAAGTGCCCCCATCACACAGCCAACCACAGACAGTGCCCCCATCACTCTGCCAACCACAGACAGTGCCCCCATCACTCTGCCAACCACAGACAGTGCCCCCATCACTCTGCCAACCACAGACAGTGCCCCCATCACTCTGCCAACCACAGACAGTGCCCCCATCACTCTGCCAACCACAGACAGTGCCCCCATCACTCTGCCAACCACAGACAGTGCCCCCATCACTCTGCCAACCACAGACAGTGCCCCCATCACTCTGCCAACCACAGACAGTGCCCCCATCACTCTGCCAACCACAGACAGTGCCCCCATCACTCTGCCAACCACAGAGAGCCCCCACCCCTCAGCCAACCACAGACAGAGTCCCCATCACACTGCCAACCACAGACAGAGCCCCCATCCCTCTGCCAACCACAGAGAGCCCCCACCCCTCAGCCAACCACAGACAGAGCCCCCACCACTCTGCCAATCACAGACAGAGCCCCCACCACTCTGCCAACCACAGACAGAGCCCCCACCACTCTGCCAACCACAGACAGAGCCCCCACCACTCTGCCAACCACAGACAGAGCCCCCACCACTCTGCCAACCACAGACAGAGCGCCGACCCCTCAGCCAACCACAGACAGAGCCCCCATCACACTGCCAACCACAGACAGAGCCCCCACCCCTCTGCCAACCACAGACAGAGCCCCCACCTCACTGCCAACCACAGACAGATCCCCCATCACTCTGCCAACCACAGACAGATCCCCCATCACTCTGCCAACCACAGACAGATCCCCCATCACTCTGCCAACCACAGACAGAGCCCCCACCACTCTGCCAACCACAGACAGAGCCCCCACCACTCTGCCAACCACAGACAGAGCCCCCATCCCTCTGCCAACCACAGACAGAGCCCCCACCACTCTGCCAACCACAGACAGAGCCCCCACCCCTCAGCCAACCACAGACAGAGTCCCCATCACACTGCCAACCACAGACAGAGCCCCCATCCCTCTGCCAACCACAGAGAGCCCCCACCCCTCTGCCAACCACAGAGAGCCCCCACCCCTCTGCCAACCACAGAGAGCCCCCACCCCTCTGCCAACCACAGAGAGCCCCCACCCCTCTGCCAACCACAGACAGAGCCCCCACCACTCTGCCAACCACAGACAGAGCCCCCACCACTCTGCCAACCACAGACAGAGCCCCCACCACTCTGCCAACCACAGACAAAGCCCCCACCACTCTGCCAACCACAGACAGAGCCCCCACCACTCAGCCAACCACAGACAGAGCCCCCACCACTCAGCCAACCACAGACAGAGCCCCTACCCCTCAGCCAACCACAGACAGAGCCCCCACCCCTCAGCCAACCACAGACAGAGCCCCCATCACACTGCCAACCACAGACAGAGCCCCCATCACTCTGCCAACCACAGACAGATCCCCCATCACTCTGCCAGCCACAGACAGATCCCCCATCACTCTGCCAGCCACAGACAGATCCCCCATCACTCTGCCAACCACAGACAGATCCCCCATCACTCTGCCAACCACAGACAGATCCCCCATCACTCTGCCAACCACAGACAGATCCCCCATCACTCTGCCAACCACAGACAGATCCCCCATCACTCTGCCAACCACAGACAGATCCACCATCACTCTGCCAACCACAGACAGATCCCCCATCACTCTGCCAACCACAGACAGATCCCCCATCACTCTGCCAACCACAGACAGATCCCCCATCACACTGCCAACCACAGACAGATCCCCCATCACTCTGCCAACCACAGACAGATCCCCCATCACTCTGCCAACCACAGACAGATCCCCCATCACTCTGCCAACCACAGACAGATCCCCCATCACTCTGCCAACCACAGACAGATCCCCCATCACTCTGCCAACCACAGACAGATCCCCCATCACTCTGCCAACCACAGACAGATCCCCCATCACTCTGCCAACCACAGACAGAGCCCCCACCACTCTGCCAACCACAGACAGATCCCCCATCACTCTGCCAACCACAGACAGAGCCCCCACCACTCTGCCAACCACAGACAGAGCCCCCACCACTCTGCCAACCACAGACAGAGCCCCCATCCCTCTGCCAACCACAGACAGAGCCCCCACCACTCTGCCAACCACAGACAGAGCCCCCACCCCTCAGCCAACCACAGACAGAGTCCCCATCACACTGCCAACCACAGACAGAGCCCCCATCCCTCTGCCAACCACAGAGAGCCCCCACCCCTCTGCCAACCACAGAGAGCCCCCACCCCTCTGCCAACCACAGAGAGCCCCCACCCCTCTGCCAACCACAGAGAGCCCCCACCCCTCTGCCAACCACAGAGAGCCCCCACCACTCTGCCAATCACAGACAGAGCCTCCACCACTCTGCCAACCACAGACAGATCCCCCACCACTCTGCCAATCACAGACAGAGCCCCCACCACTCTGCCAACCACAGACAGATCCCCCATAATAGTTAAAGTCAAAAAAGAGACAGCGTCACACACCTTCGATGGTGAAAATTCTTAGTGTCGTTTATTCCATGGTCAACAGAAGCGACGTTTCGACCACTCCTGTGGTCTTTATCAAACTCCACAGGAGTGGTCGAAGCGTCGCTTCTGTTGACCATGGAATAAACGACACTAAGAATTTTCACCATCGAAGGTCTGTGACGCTGTCTCTTTTTTGACTTTAATGATTTATAATAACCGGATGTGAACTCTCCGGGGTGGACGAGCATCCAGGTGCGGACTGGAAGCTTGAAGGTCCTGCAAATTACCTCATGGTGCTGTGACCAACTAACCCTCCTTAGATCCCCCATAATAGTGTCAGCCGCAGTCTGTGATCTCCTATTGCAGTGTGACGATGGCTCCGATCCCGTACTATCGCTGTATGACGCTCCTGACTTGAGCTGCCCTTTACTTCTCCGCTTGTCGCCATCTTGTCCTCACTACAGGCTTCTTTCCCTTTTAATATTTCTGTGCAATCCTAATGAATACGGAGATTTAATAAATCCAGATAAACTGAATCTGAACACAAATGTGGATTTCATCGAGAAAAGTAGATACAAGAGGAGACGGCTGTAGAGATGACCTTCTGTGATACAACATTTAATATCATGTCTGGACTGGAGACAAGATATGTAACAGCGACAGACCCCGATACAGAACAGCGCAACCTGGGAGGGGAAATATCATATCAGGTAACCACTCGATATGGCTACTATGTATATATACAGACACACTAAGAAACAAGTCAGTATACTGATCCTGAGTTACCTCCTGTATTATACTCCCGAGCTGCACTCACTATTCTGCTGGTGCAGTCACTGTGTACATACATTACATTACTGATCCTGAGTTACCTCCTGTATTATACTCCCGAGCTGCACTCACTATTCTGCTGGTGCAGTCACTGTGTACATACATTACTGATCCTGAGTTACCTCCTGTATTATACTCCAGAGCTGCACTCACTATTCTGCTGGTGCAGTCACTGTGTACATACATTACATTACTGATCCTGAGTTACCTCCTGTATTATACTCCAGAGCTGCACTCACTATTCTGCTGGTGCAGTCACTGTGTACATACATTACATTACTGATCCTGAGTTACCTCCTGTATTATACTCCCGAGCTGCACTCACTATTCTGCTGGTGCAGTCACTGTGTACATACATTACATTACTGATCCTGAGTTACCTCCTGTATTATACTCCAGAGCTGCACTCACTATTCTGCTGGTGCAGTCACTGTGTACATACATTACATTACTGATCCTAAGTTACCTCCTGTATTATACTCCAGAGCTGCACTCACTATTCTGCTGGTGCAGTCACTGTGTACATACATTACATTACTGATCCTGTACTGATCCTGAGTTACCTCCTGTATTATACTCCAGAGCTGCACTCACTATTCTGCTGGTGCAGTCACTGTGTACATACATTACATTACTGATCCTAAGTTACCTCCTGTATTATACTCCCGAGCTGCACTCACTATTCTGCTGGTGCAGTCACTGTGTACATACATTACATTACTGATCCTGAGTTACCTCCTGTATTATACTCCCGAGCTGCACTCACTATTCTGCTGGTGCAGTCACTGTGTACATACATTACATTATTGATCCTGAGTTACCTCCTGTATTATACTCCAGAGCTGCACTCACTATTCTGCTGGTGCAGTCACTGTGTACATACATTACATTACTGATCCTACGTTACCTCCTGTATTATACTCCAGAGCTGCACTCACTATTCTGCTGGTGCAGTCACTGTGTACATACATTACATTACTGATCCTGTACTGATCCTGAGTTACCTCCTGTATTATACTCCAGAGCTGCACTCACTATTCTGCTGGTGCAGTCACTGTGTACATACATTACATTACTGATCCTAAGTTACCTCCTGTATTATACTCCCGAGCTGCACTCACTATTCTGCTGGTGCAGTCACTGTGTACATACATTACATTACTGATCCTGAGTTACATCCTGTATTATACTGCAGAGCTGCACTCACTATTCTGCTGGTGCAGTCACTGTGTACATACATTACATTACTGATCCTGAGTTACCTCCTGTATTATACTCCAGAGCTGCACTCACTACTCTGCTGGTGCAGTCACTGTGTACATACATTACATTACTGATCCTGAGTTACCTCCTATATTATACTCCAGAGCTGCACTCACTATTCTGCTGGTGCAGTCACTGTGTACATACATTACATTACTGATCCGGAGTTACATCCTGTATTATACTGCAGAGCTGCACTCACTATTCTGCTGGTGCAGTCACTGTGTACATACATTACATTACTGATCCTGAGTTACCTCCTGTATTATACTCCCGAGCTGCACTCACTATTCTGCTGGTGCAGTCACTGTGTACATACATACATTACATTACTGATCCTGAGTTACCTCCTGTATTATACTCCAGAGCTGCACTCACTATTCTGCTGGTGCAGTCACTGTGTACATACATTACATTACTGATCCTGAGTTACCTCCTGTATTATACTCCAGAGCTGCACTCACTATTCTGCTGGTGCAGTCACTGTGTACATACATTACATTACATTACTGATCCTGAGTTACCTCCTATATTATACTCCAGAGCTGCACTCACTATTCTGCTGGTGCAGTCACTGTGTACATACATTACATTACTGATCCTGAGTTACCTCCTGTATTATACTCCAGAGCTGCACTCACTACTCTGCTGGTGCAGTCACTGTGTACATACATTACATTACTGATCCTGAGTTACCTCCTATATTATACTCCAGAGCTGCACTCACTATTCTGCTGGTGCAGTCACTGTGTACATACATTACATTACTGATCCGGAGTTACATCCTGTATTATACTGCAGAGCTGCACTCACTATTCTGCTGGTGCAGTCACTGTGTACATACATTACATTACTGATCCTGAGTTACCTCCTGTATTATACTCCAGAGCTGCACTCACTATTCTGCTGGTGCAGTCACTGTGTACATACATTACATTACTGATCCTGAGTTACCTCCTGTATTATACTCCCGAGCTGCACTCACTATTCTGCTGGTGCAGTCACTGTGTACATACATACATTACATTACTGATCCTGAGTTACCTCCTGTATTATACTCCAGAGCTGCACTCACTATTCTGCTGGTGGAGTCACTGTGTACATACATTACATTACTGATCCTGAGTTACCTCCTGTATTATACTCCAGAGCTGCACTCACTATTCTGCTGGTGCAGTCACTGTGTACATACATTACATTACATTACTGATCCTGAGTTACCTCCTATATTATACTCCAGAGCTGCACTCACTATTCTGCTGGTGCAGTCACTGTGTACATACATTACATTACTGATCCTGAGTTACCTCCTGTATTATACTCCAGAGCTGCACCCACTATTCTGCTGGTGCAGTCACTGTGTACATATATTACATTACTGATCTTGAGTTACCTCCTGTATTATACTGCAGAGCTGCACTCACTATTCTGCTGGTGGAGTCACTGTGTACATACATGACATTACTGATGCTGAGTTACCTCCTGTATTATACTCCAGAGCTGCACTCACTATTCTGCTGGTGCAGTCACTGTGTACATACATTACATTACTGATCCCGAGTTACCTCCTGTATTAAACTCCAAAGCTGCGCTCACTATTCTGCTGGTGCAGTCACTGTGTACATACATGACATTACTGATCCTGAGTTACCTCCTGTATTATACTCCAGAGCTGCACTCACTATTCTCCTGGTGCAGTCACTGTGTACATACATTACATTACTGACCCTGAGTTACCTCCTGTATTATACTCCAGAGCTGCACTCACTATTCTGCTGGTGCAGTCACTGTGTACATACATTACATTACTGATCCTGAGTTATCTCCTGTATTATACTCCAGAGCTGCACTCACTATTCTCCTGGTGCAGTCACTGTGTACATACATTACATTACTGACCCTGAGTTACCTCCTGTATTATACTCCAGAGCTGCACTCACTATTCTGCTGGTGCAGTCACTGTGTACATGCATTACATTACTGATCATGAGTTACCTCCTGTATTATACTCCAGAGCTGCACTCACTATTCTGCTGGTGCAGTCACTGTGTACATACATTACATTACTGATCCTGAGTTACCTCCTGTATTTATACTCCAGAGCTGCACTCACTATTCTGCTGGTGCAGTCACTGTGTACATACATTACATTACTGATCCTGAGTTACCTCCTGTATTATACTCCAGAGCTGAACTCACTATTCTGCTGGTGCAGTCACTATGTACATACATTACATTACTGATCCTGAGTTATCTCCTGTATTATACTCCAGAGCTGCACTCACTATTCTGCTGGTGCAGTCACTGTGTACATACATTACATTACTGATCCTGAGTTACCTCCTGTATTATACTCCAGAGCTGCCTCACTATTCTGCTGGTGCACTTGGAGCATTGCAGATTTGACCACATGCTTGTTGACTGTACAGTAAAAGTCATTGGATGTGCAACAAGATAACGATCATAGGGACGCTGAGCACAATGTTGCACTTTAGGTGATGTGTCGCTTTAAACCAGCAGCACAAAGTGTTAATCAGGGGTTTTTGCTTCTTGTCTCTTAGTCTTCAGGCTTTGTCCACACCAGCTCCTAAACAAATAAACATCCGGGAGTGGGCGCCATTGTGGCTATTAAGCCGGGCGGTTTTCTTTAGCTCGAAATGACCCTCAGATTGAAGCGAGCGGATTTTGACGATAATTATAAGGGAAGTAAATGACAAACATTACCTGCACGCAAATAATGTCAGCGCGCCTCCTGCAATTACCCCATCACGAGAATGGATGAATGACAAGCACTCCGTATAATTATGGTGAGAGGGACGCTTCCACCATTACTGCGAGCAAGGTGCTTACCGGCATCGTTATCCTTGCCGTCGCTGCAGGCGGTCTCCATAGACGTGTCACATCCAGAGCCTCTCCATCCGCGCTGACACACGCAGTTCCAGCCGTTCATATCCAGCGTGCACCTGCCGTTACCGTTACACAAGCCGGGGCATCCCTCTGCAAGAAGAGTCAGACAAGGGCAGTGCCCGTTAGACAGCGGGCAAGACCGGCGCGATGACAGCCGCTATCAGCAAAACACCACACCGAACACTTCATAAAGACAGGTCACCTTTATCTAGAAGTTCTAATCTTCCATACCCACAAGACAGGCTAATACGTCATAGATACGGGGTTCCGCCACACTCCTCGGGGGGCTCTCTCCATTCATTTCTATGGGAGTTTCCATAGTTCCAGTAGAAGTCAATGGAAACATTTGTCCTTGCAGAGCCCCGTCTGAGTACATGAAGGTCTCGCCTTATCTCCAGTAACGCAACTTCATATATCTCTATGTAATTCTATGTAAACTCCTATAGAAAAGAACGTAGAGAGCGTCTAGAGGAGTTGCTGGGGCGCCAAGCCCACAAAATGTCCCAGATCAGAGGGCTCGTTATTTCTGTTTGCGGATACAGATATAAAGTTGTTTAGATGTGTTTGGTACTGACCCCCCCCCCCCCCATCACGAATGGGGCAAAACAGCCGCTACAAAAAGTAAGGAGCAGTGAGTGGTAAACAGTGCAGGGAATGCAGCGCTGCAGCAAATTACTACAGTGAGTGGTAGACAGTGCAGGGAATGCAGAGCTGCAGCTAATTACTATACATGGGTGAGTAAGTGTGTAGACAGTGCAGGGAATGCAACGTGCAGCAAATTACTACAGTGAGCTGAGAATCAGCGTGCAGGGAATGCAAAACGCTGCAGCAAATTACTACAGTGAGTGGTAAACAGTGCAGGGAATGCAACACTGCAGCAAATTACTAAGTGAGTGGTAAACAGTGCAGTAGAATGCAGCACTGGCAGAGCAAATTACTACAGTGCTTGATAAACAGTGCAGGGAATGCAGCGCTGCAGCAAATTACTACAGTGAATGGTAAACAGTGCAGGGAATGCAGCGCTGCAGCAAATTACTACAGTAAGTGGTAGAGAGTGCAGGGAATGCAGCCTGCAGCAAATTACTACAGTGAATGGTAAACAGTGCAGGGAATGCAGCGCTGCAGCAAATTACTACAGTGAGTGGTAAACAGTGCAGGAATGCAGTGCTGAGCAAATTACTACAGTGAGTGGTAATACAGCAGATGCAGGTGGAAATGCGTGCTGACAAGCACAAATTTACTACATGTGGTTAGTGAAATCATGGACACATATTCCATTTGTACACAGCCACAGGAGCAATGCATGATACTGCAGCATGCAAATTACAGTAAGTTGGTGTGTGTAAAACATTGCACGATAATAGCACAATGCAATGCTGTAACAGTCTAAAATGAAAACTACAGGTGAGGTGGTAACAGTGCAGGGAATGCAGCGCTGCAGCAATTACTACAGTGAGTGGTAAACAGTGCAGGGAATGCAACGCTGCAGCAAATTACTACAGTGAGGGTGACAGTGCAGGGAATGCAGCGCTGCAGCAAATTACTATAGTGTAAATAGGAATCAACAGATGCATGGGTAAGTGCAAGTGCTGTGCAGCAAATTACTACAGTGAGTGGTAAACAGTGCAGGAATGCAGCGCTGCAGCAAATTCCCACAGTGATGTGGTAAACAGTACAGGGAATGCAGTGCTGCAGCAAATTACTACAGTGCTTGATAAACAGTGCAGGGAATTCAGAGCTGCAGCAAATCATTGGTGGCCTTGCATCTCTACCAACCCGATACTGCGCATATACAAGATTTCAATGCCTGTCAACAAAGGCCGGGGAGGGCATTAGATGGGGTATACTGGATTATAAATACGGTTAAGTGCCCCACTAGGGCAGTTATTAGTTTACTAGGAGTAAACCTTCGGGCAGACTCCCTTTCTGTGCACTAGAGCTGGATCGTGTATCCGCTGTGTGACCTGGGCAGGTTCTCTGCAGTAAAGGCATTACATATTTCCATTAAGCAGAGCTCTTTAAAGTAGTTAGGTAAAACGTTGCATAACATTAGATCCTCCCCTTTAATTTCCATGTAATCAATGGCCGACGACCTGTCGGTAAGCAAATCGGGTCGATCAGAAGATGTAAAGGGCCATGCTACTTTTTTCTCTATCCAGTAATCCACCTTCAATCCAGAAATCTTTTTCACTGTAGAAATCTGCTATCAGTCAGATCCAGAGGGGATCACTGAACTATAAGAGGCCCCGGATGATGGCCTATGTAGTCATTTCTGCCATACAGTGCACAAAAACCTATGCCATACAGTATCCTGCCCAATTAAGACCGTTTCATATAAATGTTATACAAGGTCGCCACCAACCTACACTGCCCAGAGCCTAAACAGCAGTGACATATAATGAGACAGTACATTCTGCCATATAGTGCACAAATGATACCACTAAGTAATGGATTAGGTATGAAGTGCATTAACAGCGCCATATAGAGCTGAAAGAATACCAACCCACACTCCCCAAAACAGGCTAAATTATGGCATTTTTCAGGTACCGGATTATAGCAGTAATTAGAATTTCCTATATGTGGCAGTATAAAAAAAATGTTGTGCCGAGATCTGCGGTACGGTTTTACTTTCTGCCTCTGCAGACTTTGTCCTAATGATACAAGGGATCTGTAGTGAACGCCATGTGAAATGCAACATTATGGCGGGGGCAATTATGGAGATATGATGGACGGGTGACACTGATGATGATGGCGGCTCGCACTCACACTGGGTGTTATCACACCGTAATAGAGGAAAAGGGGATAATGTGCCACAAATGGCGGGTGCAATTATACCGCCCTGTCCCCAGCAGATTGTGCCGCCACGATACACACTGAGGTGTGGAAGCAGAAAACATGGCCTGAAGCCGCGCAGTCTTATGTCTATACATGGACAAACATAGGACGCAGCTCACTATAGGACGCTCCCCCGGTATAGAAAGCAGAAAAGAGGAAAAACATATGTCCGACTATGTAAGACTCCCTGTCGGTGTAAAAAGTGGAGGGGTTAATATCCCAATTTATCATCCACTAGAGGAACATGGAGATGAGGGATTTATTGCTCATGTTTCCCTACATCATGTGAAATATACACATACAGCTTTACAGCACACAGAATATGTACACAGCACTGCTACATGCACAGTACATAGTCACTCAGCTCTGCAGTATGTACACACAGCTCTGCTACATATACACACACACACAGCTTTACTACATACACACGCAGCTCTGCTACATATCAACAAACCTCTGCTACATATACACACATAGCTTGACTATATACATACACAGCTCTGCTACATACACAGCTTTGCTAGAAAAGCACACACACACACAACTCTGTCGTACACAAATTCAATTCTGCTACATACATACAAATGCACAGCTCTGGAACACAAATACGCAAATAGCTCTGATAAGTCAACCCACACAAAAGATCTGCTACGTCAACCCACAAACAGCTCTACTACATCAACCCACACACAGCTCTGCTACATCATCATACACACAAAGCTCTACTATTTCAAGCCACATACAACTTACACTTGTCATCACACAGCTTGCTACATCATCACACAGAGTTCTTTATATCACACAGCTCTGATACATGTGCACACAGCTTTCTACACACACATATATATATATATATATATATATATTATATATAATACACACACACATACATACACACACTCTGCTCTGCTCTATATATGCACAAAGCTCTGCTACATACACACACAGCTGTTATACATCTCACACAGCCCTGCTACATCATCACACACAGCACTTCTACTATGTCAAGCCACATACAGCTTTGCCTTTTCAACCATCACACAGCTCTGATCCATATAAGCACACAGCTCTGCTACATACACAGCTCTGCAACATGTACACACAGCTCTGCTGTACATACACACAGCGCTCTCACACAAATTTAGCTCTGCTACATACATACAAATGCACAGGTCTGGAACACAAATACGCAAATAGCTCTGATACAGCACACACGCACCTTGCCTAACCTTCACACAGCTCGCTCCTCAACCTATCACACAGCTCTGCTCACATCATACACACAGCTCTGCTACATCATAAACACAGCCTGCTAAATCATATATACACAGCTCTGCTACATCATTATACACAGTTTATGCACGGTCACATGCCTTCAGCTAAAGCAGGACCTGCAGCATCTGCAGCCTTAGTGATGTGCAGGTCCTGGTAGCTTTCCCTTCCTTCAGACTGATCAGTGTAGGGCAGATGTATATTGAGCAGTGGGGTGGCACAGCTCCCTCCTCAGGAAGGCCGATGTCAGTGCACTCCTCCATCATCATTAGTCACCTCTGGACCATAAGACGCACTGGAACAATTTTACTTTGCTTAATTATATTCCCAAAAATACCATTGGCAAGGATGGGCTGGAGCTTTGAGTCTTTCCATTTTATTTTAGGGGCAATTAGTCCCAGTTAAACCCAGTTGTCAAAAGTGAATAAATTGGAGACAATTCTGCAGAGATCTGGATGTGACTTTCAGCGAGCGGCGGGGAGATCTGCTGCCAGAGCTGTAACTTTTAATGAAATACGGGCCCCGTCAAGTGAAAAATTTTGGAAAACATTCAGAATAGCAAAATATTCATAGCTGACTGCTTCATTTCAGCAGCGACTCAATTAACTTATTGAAAGAGCCAGATAAAAAGTCAATAATTAGGAAAGACAAATGGATGTGAAAAAACGCTGATATTCCGGGGGCGCGCTCCAAACAAAGCGCTCTCCTTTAACCTCATTCTGGTTTTTTAAGCAAATCCGGATTTAAAGGTTTCCCCAAGAGGCCTTAATTCCACTGTTTGACTTAACCTTCATAGATCACAATAACAAAAATTGTATGCTTCATTTTCAGAAACGGCACCACATCTGTCCACAGGTGACTTTTGGTATTGCAGCACAAAAGAACTGTTCAAACCAAGCACAGGCGATCGGTGCAGCCACTTGTTTGTCCTCCATCTTGGCCCTCCCCAAAAAGCCAGAGCTGTCAATCAAGGACGAGGAGGGTGAATGTAGATGGAGAACAAGCAGGTGGGGGGGGTACACTGAACAAGTGGATGGGCTTTGTTTGAACAGTCATTTAGTGTCGACATATTAAAAGTTGCAAAATCAGTGATGGACCATGCACAAAAGTAGTGAAGTTTCTAGGGAAAACCTAGACAACCCTTTAGATAGAGACGACTGGCTTTAGGAACACACAATGTTTTTACATCTGTTGTCTGACCTATTCAACCTTGCCAGGATTATTTACCAGTCTTCATATCTCTGGGCACCATCAGACATCCTTAGGTTACGGATAGAGTCCTCTTTTTACATTATATGGTAGACAAAACAAGCAACCCCGGAGGGCAAAACAAGCAACCCCGGAGGGCAAAACAAGCAACCCCGGAGGGCAAAACAAGCAACCCGGAGGGCAAAACAAGCAACGCCGGAGGACAAAACAAGCAACGCCGGAGGACAAAACAAGCAACGCCGGAGGACAAAACAGGCAACGCCGGAGGACAAAACAGGCAACCCCGGAGGACAAAACAGGCCAACCCCGGAGGACAAAAACAAGCAACCCGGAGGACAAAACAAGCAACCCCGGAGGACAAAACAAGCAACCCCAGAGGACAAAACAAGCAACCCCAGAGGACAAAACAAGCAACCCAGAGGACAAAACAAGCAACCCCAGAGGACAAAACAAGCAACCCCAGAGGACAAAAAAACAACCCCGGAGGGCAAATGAAGCAACCCCAGGGGACAAAACAAGCAACCCGGGACAAAACAAGCAACCCCGGGGGACAAAACAAGCAACCCCGGAGGACAAAACAAGCACCCCAGGGGACAAAACAAGCAACCCCGGGGACAAAAAAGCACCCCGGACAAAACAAGCAACCCCGGGGGACAAAACAAGCAACCCAGGAGGACAAAACAAGCAACCCGGAGGGCAAAACAAGCAACCCCGGAGGGCAAAACAAGCAACCCCAGAGGGCAAAACAAGCAACCCTATGTGGACAAATCTAGCAACCTGGAAAACAAAACTAACAACCCCGTTGCACAAATGTAGCAACCCTGGGTGGACAAAACTAACAACCCTGTGTGGACTAAACTAGCAATCCCGAGGGACAAAACTAGCAGCCCCGATAGTCAAACTAGCATCCTCGATGGATAAAACTAACATCCCTTGGTGAACAAAACGAGCAACCCTGGGTGGACAAATCTAACAACCCTGGGTGGACAAAAGTAGCAACCCTGGGTGGATAAAACTAGCAACCTCACGGGACAAAACAAGCAACCCAATAGACAAATAGCAACCCTGATAGACAAACCTAACAACCCAGCTGGACAAAACTAGCAACCCGATGTCATTTTTCCTTTGTTCTGCACCTTTCCCTCTCTGAGTTATGACCCTGTCTTCCCTATATGAACAGCTAATTTTTATTTTTAACCAATTAGGTATAGTCTTCAAGGACACACCCACAAGGAACAGCTGGACACCACACCCACTTAGCCAAAAAGACTGTTTATATACTGACAAGAAGTGGCCATATCTCAGCAATGGAGAAGTGCAGAACCAAAAGAAAAACACTGCCCGATTCAGGAGAACAGCGGCATTTTCAGCAGGTAAATACATATAGCTTTATAACAAGTAAGAGGTGTTTGTACTAGAGGTTTAAAGACGATAGATCTCATCTTCATATTTTGGCTTATCAGAACCCTCCCTCTGATTTAGAGATTGGAGGTGGAGGGATGCATAAACAAAGGACGCAGACAGGAAAAAAAGCGTGGTTCCTTTTCTAGTGCTGGTTCTCATATTCCCACCTGTGCAAGATGTCTTAGAGCTTCTAGCCCTTAAACAATGTGGTGAACAAGGGGGTAATATGCGTGCAGAGGAGAGATCGCGACTGGGCCATGCTGACCACATTCAGCTGAGGTGTATTGCAGCGAAGAGACCCATCGTCCATGCACTGCATTACAGGCGCCAATCAAAGGTGACCGTTGAATCAGTGTGTAGGGCATTGATGTTGCACGGCAGTGACATACAGGCAGTCAATGTCAGCTGCTGGCCTCTGTATGGCTACAGAGAGGTGCCGTCCATCATGGGTAAAGTGAGGTGCATTAAATAACAGTGCAGAATGGGACATATAAACCAGGATAGAACCCAGGATGGGGACATATATACTAAAATAGGGCCCAGGATGGGGACATATATACCAGGAAGGAACCCAGGATGAGAAACATATATACCAGGATAGGGGACATATACCGGATAGGGGACATATATACCAGGATAGGGAATTATACAGGATAGGGCCCCGGATGGGGGACATTAGTATAGGATAGAGGACATTACTACATAATGGAGGGGGGCAGCACACTTCTTTATAGGATTTTAAATGCTATAAAGTGCCCGTACATCTTCCAAACATGTGGTGGGGCGGGTCCATATCTTTTACCAGGGCCCATTGGACTCTAGTTACACCATTGGGTGGGACCTTAACTGTTTTTCAGCACTGGTGAAGAAGAGAGCCCACAAGTACTTTCATGCTAATCATGGGTGGGGCTAAAATCAGCTTTAACCTGTATTTTCATTGGTTGAATGTTTTCAGCCAATCACGAAGTTGCTGGGGCCGCTTCTGAGCAGCCGGGTTTATGGCACGCAGGTCTCCTGATCGTCGTGCTGTGCATAGTCAGATCATATACAAAGAAGCCATAAAATATCACATATCAGCAAAAGTGTAGGTCATGTGTATTTGTGTATGAGCAAAGGCAAGCCAATGGAAAAGCAAAGAAAAAACATAATATATCTCTCAAGCCTTCATGATAGCAAAAAATAAAAAATGTCCGTCTTTGTGGAAGGCGACAAGGACACATGGAGGGGAGGGGAGAGTACGGAAAGAAGCATCAGATGGAAGAAGACACTGGAGCAGTTGCAACATTTCAGTGGAAACACAAGACAATAGGAAAACTGATACAATACCTTTCACTACCTTATCCAGATAGTGGGCTTGGGGAATAAAAGACAGGACATTTAAGGTAGGGTTGAATAAGTGCTGGGTGCTAGCCGGCTGTGCACGGGCTACAAAAGCACAAAGGGACAGAAGAGAAGCCGTGTTATATAGCCATGAGACGGAGCTGGCTCAGAGGAACACACGCGCATGCACAGCCTGAAAACCTTTACATTGGAAGCATTCAGACGGAAGCTGCACTTGGATTTCAGCTCTTGGAGAGAGTGTTTCTGAATTAGGGAAAATTGCATTCCTTAAAGGGAGTTTCCACTTTAGGAATTTTTTTTTTAGCAGAAACTGTCATTAGTAAGGGGCTTCGGTCAGTAAAATAAAGGGGTCCCTGCATGTGATAAGTAGCTGGACCACTGACCTGTGAGCTCAGACTCTCACTAGTTTATCTACCACCCAAAACCCGTCCGTTCAACCAGACAACCAATGGACTGGTCACCACCCCTCCCCCCACATTTAAGACTGTTACCAGTGGTAGACCTTTGACCTCCAACCAGATGTCCACCCCAAATCTTCTTATGCTGCGCTGACATCCTTATGGCTGCCATTCATGATACGAGCCAAGGTAGACATGGCCATCAGCTGGCACCCAATATCCTACTGTAAGGGTGCAAAGTAACCATTGAGATCTATGGATTCCATGCCATCCTCTGATTGTAGTGGGCAACTAGTAAGTCGTCAACAGTGCCCAGACTCAGGTCAGAGCACTGACACATCAGACAGTCTGTGGGGGGCAACTCCTCTCTTAAAAATGAATACTCTGATACAGGGATCTAATACTCCATTCACAACCAAAGCTGCATCAAAAACTCCACCGGCTGCAATCTGGATGCCATCGGCACCAAGCCGATTTGTTTTGTGCACACTACCCGCCTACTGAATTCTAGGTAAGTTTTTAAGTCTTTATCTTGCAAACCCCCCCCCCCCCAGTTGTAGGGTGTATTAGGAGCTGTAGTTCCCCCCTTCCTTACCCAACCAAAAAGACCACGGCTATAAGGGGTGCAAAGGAAACAGCTGCATCCAACTCTGATCTATATCCCTGTTTCACCAGCAAAGGGCAGCAGTGAGATGTTAAATCCTGCACTGTGATCTGAGTAAACTTTTGCAGCTCTGGATGTGACCGGAGTATAAAATGCAACTCCCCCCTTTATACAGCAAATCTGGGTGGTGTGGACTTGCCCGCATAGTCCTATAATTTATGAATGCTTCTCGGTCCTATAAAGGCATCATAAATGCATTAAGCAGAGCAGCGAGGGGGCATTAGGGTTTTTTTTTCGGCTATAAAGCAGACAATGACACGAATGCACATAAAGGAGGGTGGAGGAGGGGGAGGGGCGCCATGCAGGTAGACATCACACAAGGACAAAGCTTACTGCCACTTAGATATCATTGCCAGTCAATGTCCTTTCATCTGTGCCATATTACTGACTTTTACGACTTTTTTTCCCTCTCGTCGGTGCGCTGCCCTCTTCTCTGTGACGAGGACGACTTTACCAAATTGGTTTTACATTCCATAAATTTACTCAGCCAATTCCACAGATAATAAAGTCTACAAGGTCAGAGGATCTGCGCCCATCACAGGGGCGATCAGCTCGCCCACCCAAACCGCGGCTCCTCCGGCAACAGGCGAGGAGGGTGGAAACAGCGGGGAACAGAAAAAGCTGGCGGAGCCGGCACTGGATGGATGGGCAGGGGGGGTGGAAGTGTCATGGAATAGGAATCCGGGAATATGTAAGAGGGGACCCTGCTATTCTCACTTAAAAGGGTAGTCCAGTATTACAAAGGGTATCATATTACAAAGGGGTAGTCCAGTATTAATATATATAAAGGGGTATCAGTATATTATAAAGGGTACCAGTAATATTAAAAGGGGTAGTCCAGTAATATTACAAGGTAGTCCATGTTGGGGTAATCCAGTAATATTATAATGGGGTAGTCCAGTAGTATTACAATGTATAAGGCAGATATTATAATGGGGTAGTCCACTAATATTATAATGGGTAGTCCACTAATATTATAATGGGGTAGTCCACTAATATTATAATGGGGTAGTCCACTAATATTATAATGGGGTAGTCCACTAATATTATAATGGGTAGTCCACTAATATTATAATGGGGTAGTCCACTAATATTATAATGGGGTAGTCCACTAATATTATATGGGTATCAATATTATAATGGGTAGTCCACTAATATTATAATGGGGTAGTCCACTAAATATAAGGGTAGTCCATAATATTATAAAGGGTAGTCCATAATATTAAAAAGGGGTAGTCCACTAATATTATAAAGGGGTAGTCCACTAATATAAGTAGTCCATAATATTATAATGGGTAGTCCATATATTATAATGGGGTAGTCCAGTCATATTATAATGGGGTAGTCCCTAATATTATAATGGGGTAGTCCAGTAATATTATCATTTAAATAAGTTCTCTGGAATTACCATATCATGGAAAAGGCCAATTTGTAATATTGTTTAAAGCAGTATTCCACTTAAATGGGCCTTAAATATAATTTAAAAGAGTACACTGGTAACATCTTGGTGTATTCCAGTATAATTTATAGGATATACAGTGGTATTATGGCAGTATCATTTAAAGGGTGTTCCAGAAATATGATTTACTGAGTATTCTAATACATTTAAAGGGGTATACCAGTAATATATAAGCTAATACCCATTTAAAAGATATCACTGGTATACTCCTTTAAATATTATCAGAGTACCCCTTTAAATCATATTACTGGAGCATCTCTTTAAATGATAATACCAGAATACCACTGTATATTCTGTAAATTATACTGGAATACCCCTATATACATGCTATTACTGGAATGCCCCTTTATATTATATAACTTTAATACCCATTTCAATTAAAATTTAAAGGGGCATTCCAGTAATAGCATGTAAAGGGATATTCCAGAATAATTTACAGGATATACAGTGGTATTCTGTTAGCATCATTTAAAGGGATGCTCCAATAATATGATTTAAAGGGGTAGTCTGATTTAATTGACAGGGGAATACCAATAAATAAAATTTTATATGCAGAATACCCTTTAAATCATATTACTGGAGCGTATTACTGGAATACCTCTTTACCTATTGTATACATCATAAATGATTATTCCAGTATAATTTACAGGATATACAGTGGTATTCTGGTGGTAACATTTAAAGGGTTGCTCCAGCAATAAGATCCAAAGGGGTATTCAGATTATCATTTAAAAGGAGTATTGTAGTAATAGCATTTAAAGGGATTTTCCAGTAAAAAAAATCCCTGTAATATCTTTAAAGGGGTAAGCGATGGTGTATCATTAGGGTGAGCTATCACTGAAGGTCTGCTCTTCGTTCACAATAAAGAGGCGGCAGACCTTTTCAGTGTACAATATTCATGCTTTATTTAAGAAACTGGACAATCCCTTTAAGATAGGATAATTTTACTACTGGTACAGCTGGACAGATCCAAGTATAACAGCAAAAATGATACCGGTCTTGAAGAATCCGATGTACCAGTGCTGAGAAATCAAGCTTTTAAAGTTATATGCAAATTAGCTTGGAAGTGTATTGGTGGGCGTGTCAATGTAGACCTACCGACAATGCATTTCCATGCAATTTAAAGCTTGATATCTCAGCGCTGGCACATCGGATTACTACAAGACCGGTATCTTTTTTTATTGTAGCGTTAAGGCCTATACAGCCATATCAATAGTTTTTGTGATAAAATTTCCCCTTTAAGAACTGGTTGGATCAGCATATCTTATTATTCAGATGGAAAATTTATGTATGTTCCTGCATTTGCGTATGTTACTACATGTATAGGAAAAAAAACAGAAAGGATGCACACACCATGCGACTCTAGGATTGAGGGAAACTCAGGAGTGACTCTGACCAGGGACGTAACTACAAGAGGTGCAGGGGTTGCATAAAACCCGAGTCCTGGAGCCTAGGGGGCCCCAAACGTCCCTTTGACCTATAGAAAAAGACTACTAAATGCAATAATTAAAGGGTAAAAATTTTTTTTAGTTTTTTGTTGCATTCAATAATTGGGGAACCCGGGGGCGTTACTACAATAGGTGCTTGGGTTGCAATTGCTCCCGGGCCCTGGAGCTAGGGGGCCCCCAAAGTCCCTTTGCCTACAGGAAAAGACTAATGCTATTAAAGATTCGCAATAATTGGGGCACTCTTGAGCTTTTGTATCGAGGCCCATGAGTTTCTAGCTACGCCACTGGTTATGGCCATCTAACGGGATAATGTTGAGTGTCCTTGGCTTCAACAATAGCCTAAATTAAAATAACCCCCCCCCCAAAAGCTTTCTTAATTGCCATCAGCCCCATAGCAACATAAAAGGTTCTAAAATCCAATTTTTCTCTGTTTTATTAGGTCTAAAAATGAGGAACCCTTCCCTTAGCACAGGGCACCGCCTCTATACAATAGGTATTATGGGGCCTGTGTATCGAAAAAATGGCGAATGGATGAAGGGGTCTCAGGGAGGGAACATTGGGGGTGAGTCCAAGATGTTTTAGAGATTTTTTATTTGTATTCTTTGCTTTAATGCACACCTTTGGGGCAAAAAAATTATTTTTGTGTCTGGGCTTCATTGTACAATTTGGCACCATTTGGCTGTTTCCCCAGCACAGAGTTAACTGAGAATCGGTCAGTGAGCTCATTCTGCCAGGGAGTTTGCAGCTCCTATTTTTGGTCTTCTGTGCTTCTGTACATGAAAAAGGAAAACTGAACTTTGATGTGGTCAAAATGAGAGAAATAACGACAAAGTTCCCTTTCAGAAGGAGCTCACTGACCGATTCTCAGGATCTCTTCTGCAACCAGTAATGTGCAGGAATCAAAGAGCCCATAGAAGAAAAGTGGCGCAAAAATGTTAATGAAGATCAAATGCAAAAGTTATTGTTAGCCCAATAGATAAACATTTAAATTCAGAAAAAAGAGGGCATTAAAGGGAAGAAACTAGGATTTAGGGTTACAAAGTGAAGTCGGTGACGTACAGGCGTGTAAATAGGACACAGGAAGGAATTTCCCTATTTACATGCCGCTATTTCGTAGCAATTTCATGGCAACAGGCATAAATATCCCCAATGCCAGGCAGCTGCTACCTTTCAGTGGTGGCGTCACACACACAGATATCTGTGCAGAGATTGTTCACAGATCTCTGGTTGCAGTGAAATCATGGACACATTGTTCCATTTGTATATGGCCACAAAATAGAACAATGTGTCCATGATTTCACTGCAACCAGAGATCTGTGAACAATCTCTGCACAGATATCTGTGTGTGTGACGTGGCCCTGAGAGTTTCCATACCCTTTACAACAACCTTAAAGGAGAAGGACCCTTGAGAGCGCATTTTATTTTTTTAGCTAATCTATTTGGGGTTGAAATCATTTAGGCAATGAGAATCATTAACAATTTTGGAGTAAGTGAGCTCATTCTGATGGCTGAGTCTGCAAAAGGCCCCGTCACACCTGGCGATGGGGATGGAGATGTCGGCGGCGACTGGCGGGTGCGCGCACATTTTTGGCGCCCCGCCAGCGTCGCCGTCCCCCATTTACATGGGGCAACATCTCCAACGCCGCAACAGCGAGCTGACAGGCTGCATCGCCGCCGGGTTGTCTGAAAACCCCAGCGGCGATGCAGGACAATGGGAGCCTATGGCTCCCATCGCCTGATAGGTCGCCGGCGGCCGGTTACATGGGGCGATGTGTGCACATCGCCCCAGATCGGACGCCTGGTTTCAGAGCACTGCTCTGAAACCAAATGACCTTCCGGCAGCGCCGACATCGCCCCTTTACATGAGGCGACGTAGGGGCGATGTCGCCGATGTAATTGGTGGCGATGTCGCACCGTGTGACGGGGCCTTAACTCTTTCCAGACTCCTCTCAACTTTGATGTGGTCTGTGGTCATAAATGAGCCTAGAACTCAAGAGAAAAGGCAAACTCCCAAGGATGAACTCACTGAAGGTTTCTTAGGGCTTCACACCACGTTTTTCTGGATTCGGGCTGTCCGGTGTGAACCTGACAGCCCGAACCGGCAAGATCCGATCCGGGGCTGTCAGGGATGAACCTGACAGCCCCGAACCGGATCAGCACACAGAACCAGAGGGCCAAATGTGCCCTCCGGTCCTGTGTGCTGCAGCTGCTAATGATTCAGAACCGCGGCTCACGGGGAGCTAGCCGCGGTCCTAAAACAACAGCCGCAGGTGTCCGGTTACCGAATCCTCCTGAACCGGGGCAATCCGGCCCCATAGGCTCCCATGATAGGGAACGCCGGATTGCCCCGTATCCGGGAGGATCCGAGACACGGTTTTTGTGTCCGGTGAGAATAATCCGAATTTTCCCAGATCCATCCGGAGAGATGGAGACCGGATGGCAGAGAGCTGCTATCCGTCTCCACCCGGCCCCATAGGCTACTGCGCCGTGGTGTGAAGCCAGCCTTAGTTGACTCAACATCCAGCAAATACACAGTGGAGGCTACAGGAGGCAAAAGGTGCAACATTATTAATGAAACCCAACTGCAAAAATAATTTGTAGCCCAAAATATTTGCAGGTCCCTAACCTTCAGGTGGTGTACTAATGAGGCTAAAGTGACCTTCGTCACTCTGCGGGCAACGGGTGACATGGATGATGGGATTTCATGGGTGCACCCCCAGTCATGGCCCCAGACCAATACTTGAGTAGACATTCACACCCTACCGATTGCCCCAACAGCTTGCGCTTCTTGCCCAATTCTCGGTAATCAACTTTTCCCTAATCACCAAATGAAAGGACATTTTGTTACAATTCGGAATGAGGTAATGATGATGTCAGAACTAAAAACCTAGGACGAAGCTGCGCATGCCGCACGGACGCCACGCCGGACGCTCATCATGCCTTTTTCACTAAGAGACAGTAGCTTTACACATTTTTTCTCCGCACTCGTCCTACCAATAGTGCAGTGCTCTCCATTCCAGCCGGGGCTGCACTCGCACTTCCCGTCCCGGCAGGTCCCGTGCTCGTTGCAGCGGGGGTGACATGCCCTCTGGTCACAGGCCGAGCCCATCCAGCCCTCGTCACAGCGGCAGTTGCCTCCGATGCACATGCCGTGGCCACCGCAATCGGATGCACAGATTTCTGCAGAGAAAAAAAAAACAAAAGAAGAAAATTACATGATTAATATATGGATTAACTGCATATGTTTCACAAGGTCTGAAATACTCTGTGCTGCTGTTAGACTGCTACTTCTAATATCTGGGGTCCAACGTGACTCCATTTCCCTCACACTACTTCTATTGCATACAGCCCTGTGTAGCACAAAATCAGCTTCAGCGCAAAAACTCTCCTGAAATACTCTGTGCTGCTGGAAGACTGCTCCCTGTAGCATCTCTCATTGTGTTATCCAATGTGATATTCCATTTTCCAGACATTATCCCTGGTTCTGGTTCACACAGTAAGCTCAGATGACCCCACTGCCGGATTGCGGGACATGGCGACACAGCAGTCCAGCAATCTGGAAGCAGGATCAATTGTGAACTCTGTTGAACCTGCTGCTGGATTGACGGACAGCTGTGCCACCATGTCCTGCAATCTGGCAGCGGGGTCACCTGAGTTCACTGCCACAGAGAGCCCTCAGTGACTGAGTGACGTCATCGCTCCCAGCGGCAGTCAGTGTCATCCCAGAGACTGCAGCGAGAGGACGCTTGTTCCATTGCTGCAGTTTTTGGATGAAACAGAGCAAGGATCGTGTGCTTTGTGGGACCATCGTTGTGGATTATTGACGGATGGTATGTTTGAGTTTCATAAATGGGAAAATGATGGCTGTTTATTTCATTTCAAATAAAGGATTTTTCTATGCTGTGTTTTTAACTATTTCCTCACAGGATTGATAATGGGTAGGTCTCAAGGCTCTGTTACATGGCACGACATAGTTAACGATATCGCTTAAACGTCACGGATTCGGAGTCGTTACGACCTCGTTGCGTGTGACTCTGCAAAGTTGTAACGATAAATCGTTGGATCGTTGATCGCAGGTTTGAGAACATGTTTTCAAACCACACATTCAATGATCAGCCAACCTGGTATATCGTTGTGTGTGACACCGCGATAACTAGGTCGTTTATGACTTCGCCCATTCACAGCAATGAGCACGCATGGTTCGCTCGGTTGTGCGAACGATACCTGCTCACAACATCGTTGGTGAGTCGTCCACGATATCTAGACCTGTGACATCTCACCAACGATGTCAAAACGATGTCAGAAACAACCGCGTGCCCACAAGATCGTTGCAGACATCGTTCCAATGTCGTGCCATGTAACAGGGCCTTCAGAGAGATCTGAACAGTATCAATCAAGGACTTATTGACAATGTGGAGCCCCTGCGGTCCGGTTGCCAGAGTGGTATCACCTCCCTAACCGGTGGTGGTATCATGTCTGAAGGTAACTGGAACTCCCTACATTAAGTAACCCATGCATCCATATACCAGCCTGATCCCTGACCAGAAGGGGGAGCACAAAACCTAGTTTTTAGGAGAGTGAGGAAGGGAAGAAGCAGCAAAAGGAAAAAGAACATGCCTAAGGTTGGAGCTGTTGAAAGCTCACTCCAGGAACACAGAGATCAGGACACCAGATGTCTAGGCTATCTAGGAATTGCAAACCCTGGAGGCAGAGTCTGGAGACCAGGAGACTGCAGGCCTGATAGTCACTCTTAGAACCAGCAGCACAGCATTACAGAGAGCTCAGAGCTGTGACTACCAGAGCAGCTTGCAAAGGGCTCGCAATGCCTGCTGTCTGGAGCAGAGAAAGAGAAGCAGGGAGAACAGATCAGTTCAAAAGCTGCTGAATCCTCAGTCAGGCGAGCATAGAAGGAAGGTTTATTCTCCCCACTTAGTTGAGTGGACTCCAGTTGCTTTTGGACAGACTGGACACTGGACCTGGTGGCAGTGTCAACTTGTTGCCATCCATGAGTAAACGTAAAAACTTCATTAATCTGTCTCCTTGTCTGTCTGCTGCACCTCTCACTACAACCTCATCATCAGCTCTATACTCTTCCTATCCCAGGGGCTCACTCCTGCTGAGGGGAGTGTTCCATTCAGCTGCTCCACCATCTATCCCCTGGGGACCACATAAGCAGCGCCGATCATCCCTGGCCAGATACCTCAGCTGGTATCACGGATCATCCATAAACTCTTATCCCCTGTAAATATACCCTCTTTCACTCCTCCAGTCAGGACCACGGGGCTGGGCGATATACAGCCTGCCCGGCTACTGAGTACCCCGGCCCTCTACGGCTGGGACAACAAGCTGTCAATACTCAGCTGTCATTAACCCCTTCTATCACCCTGATGCCACCACAGCAGGGCATCGGGGAGAGCTGGATAAAGCGCCAGGAATTGGTGCTTCTAATGAATGTGCCAATTTCTGGTCCGGCTGCAGGCTGATATTCTGTAGCATTGGGGGCACAATAATTATTACTTGTTCTATGGTTTTGTTTATTCTACTTTACAGTGTTTGAGTTTATATATAACGTGTGTGATAAACTCCGGTCTATCCACACATTTCATGGTTGGCTGCATTATAGTGTCAGAACCAGAATCCTCCATCCTTTACACCAGGGCCGCCACTACAGCCTTACAGGTCTTACTGGAGTGAGGGGCCCACCCATCATTGGAGGGGGCATGGCCATTAGAACAGGGGCAGGGGGAGCCCAGGTGTGCTGGCAGGGGCATGGCCGTATGAAGCAAGTAGCCCCACCCCCTTGGCCAGCACGCTAACAGACTGAGGCTGTGTGCGCTTTGCCAGTGCAGCAGCAGAGCAGACATCACTAGACAGGCTTGCTGCACAGCCTGCACTTAAGGAGCACTGACTGCAGTGCTGTGCAATTCTATGCCCAGTAATGGGGGAATGTGCACATACCTACACCACAGGCTGCATACACATCGTATGTTTTTTTGTTAGTTTTTTTTTTTTTTTTTCAATTTTCTCAAGTGTTTTGGTCTATTTAATGTATGTGATAAACATCCACACACTACATTATGGGCTGCAGTAGAGTGTCAGAACCAGACACCACAATCCTCCATTCTTTACACTGCAGGCTGCACCCACACGATAGGTTGCTTTTAAGGTTTGGGTTCATTTAATGTATTTATGATAAACTTAGTTTTTTTAGAGTTCCGCCTATCCATAAATCAACATAGTATCAGTATAGTGTCAAACCTTGACATCAGAATCCCCTATTCTTTATACTGCATGATGCATTTACAGATATAGAAAAAATACATACTTTTTTTAAATTTTTTTATTATACAGTTCGGGCCTCTGAACCTTTTAAAATATGATGTAGCGTATCCAAATACCCCCAAAATCTGATGCAACGTATCCAAATACCCCCCAAAATATGATGCAACGTATCCAAATACCCCCAGAAAAATATCTGACCGTCCCTACGCCACATAGGAGGGGACATGAATGAGCGTTCCGGCCGGACACCTCTCCATTGTCCGAGAAGGCAACAAAACATTCCTGTTGCTCGCTAATCCTTCCTGACAATAAGAATCTTATAAGGAGATTACAAAAAGAGAGAGAGAGGGAGAAGGAGGACAGACGTAGACGAGGACGGTCCCCCATGATTGATTCTCCCATTTGTCGTCTCCCCGTACAGCTTTTGTGCCAGGCAAATCTGGAGGGGCCGGCGAGCGGGGGAGGGGCGGGCGGAATCTCTCCCGCAGAACGTTACAGAAGTCATATTTAATTAAAAACTGGTTAAGTGTGAAAACAATGCAGGAATAAATGACTGATAATTCAGCCGAGTGCGGCACAGGCTGCGCCGTGGCTTGTTAACCTGCCATTCCGAGGGAATTTCATTAATTTCGGTGGCTTTTTTTTTTTTTTTTCCCTTACATTTTCTGCTCTCAGTAACGATTCTTTTGCTAGAAAACGATTATTGTTGCGCAGTGGGACAAAAAAAAATATATACGTAGTTAAAAGAAAAAAGACAATAGTAAGAAGTGTAATAAAACAGAAAAGTACAGAAGAGGGAAAAAAAAATAGAAAAAAATGCAATAAAATGGAGAAATAACAATAGAAAAAGTACCAAAAAAAAGCAATAATAAGGAGAAATAAAAAAAAAAGAGAAAAATATATAAAAAAAAATGCAATGGTAAAAAATGCAATAATATGGAGAAATAAAAATGGAGAAAAAATAGAAAAAATACAATGATAAAAAATGCAATAAAATAAAAATAAAAAAAGTACAACAGTAAAAAATACAATATGGAGAAATTAAAATAAAAATAGAAAAAAGTACAATGGTAAAAAATGCAATAAAATAAAAATAGAAAAAAGTACAACAGTAAAAAATACAATAATATGGAGAAATTAAAATAGAGAAAAAAATAGAAAAAAGTACAATTGTAAAAAATGCAATAAAATAAAAATAAAGAAAAAAATGAAAAATATACAACTTAAAAAAATGCAATGAAAAGGTCAAATTAAAAGAAAAAATAGAAAAAAGTACAATGGTGAAAAATGCAATAAAATAAAAATAAAGGGAAAAAATAGAAAAAAAAGTACAATGGGTAAAAGGTGCAATAAAATGGAAATAAAAATGGAGAAAAAAAAGAAAAAAGTACAACGGTAAAAAATGCAATAAAATAAAAAATAGAGAAAAAATAGGAAAAAGTACAATGGTAAACAATGTAATAAAATGGAGAAATAAAAATAGAGAAAAATAGAAAAAAAAAAGTACAATGAAAAAAGATGCAATAAAATGGAATAATACAAATAGAGAAAAATAGAAGAAAACTACAATGGTAAAAAATGCAATGAAATGGAAAAATAAAGAGAAAATATAGAAAAAATACAACAGTATAAAACACAATAAGATGGTAAAATAAAAATAGACAAAATAGTAAAAAAGTAGAACGTTAAAAAAATGCAATAAAATGGAAAAATAAAAATAGACAAAAAATAGAAGAAAAAGAACAACAATAAAAAATGTACTAAAATGTAAAACTAAAGAGAAAAAAAAAACTGTATAACCAAAAAAAGAAATATAGGCAAAAACTAAAAAATGTAACAAAAAGGTCAAATAAAGAAAAATTGAAAGAAAAGTACAACTGTAAAAAAAGCAATAAAATGGAAAAATAAAGAAAAGATAATAGAAAAAAAATGTAATGAAACCGTAAGATTAAAAAAACAAAAAAAAAAAAAAAAAAACAGAAAGGGCATTAAAAAAATGTAAAACTTCATTTTTTTTTAAACAGTGAATAAAGAAAAATAAATGTAGGTAATAAAAGTGCAATAAAACGGAAAAATAATTTAAAAAAAGTAGAGAAAAAATAAAAAGGTTTTAAAAAAATAAAAATGCAAACATTTATTTTTGCACAGAAGGACAGGAAAAATAAATGTACCGTAGATATAAAAAGACATATAGTATATAAGAAAATATGCAATACAACAGTTAAAAAAAGAAAGTATTACAAAAAAATTGAAAATTGTATTTATTTTTACATGTGGGGCAAGAAAAAAAAGTGTAAGTAAAAAATGCAATAAAAAAGTAAAAAAAAAAAAAAACAAAGAAAAAGTCTTAGAAAAATAAGCTCAAACATTTATTATTACATTTATTACACAGTGTAATATATAGCAAAGACATAGAAAATGCAATGAAACTAAAAAAAAAAGAAAAGGTATTAAAAAAAAGGTGTAAAAAAAATGTATGACTCATTGGGAGAGTAAGAAAAAAAAAGTATATAAAATGAAAAAGTACTACAGTAATTAAAATATGCCATAAAAAGGCAAAAAAAAAAATGTGGTATCTAAAGAAATAAATTTTGAACATTTATGGTATTTTCACATAGTGAGACATGAAAAAAATGCAGGCAAAAATTTGATAAAAGTGGTATCTAAACATAAATATTTTGAACATTTCTCAAAAAAATGCAGGCAAAAATTAAATAAAAAATAAATTATATACTGTATATAAAAAAGACAAAAAGTTAAAAGAACATATAATGCTTAATTCTAGCAGGACAAATAAAATAAATGTAGGGGGAAAAAAAGGAAAAGCAAAATAGAAAAAGACACTAAGAAAAACACAACAAGAAAAAAAAATGTACAAAGTTTAGAAGTAAATAAACAAATAGAAAAAAATAGTTAAAACTGTAATAATAGAATGACAGTATACAGAAGACTCCCCCTAGTGGTGGCTGAAGCACCCAGAGTTTTACTGGTTTGTGCAGAGGATTTGGAGCTTTGTGTCAGAAAATGAAAATGCTGGTGACTAGAAAGTTATGATGAATCAACAGACTCTGGATTCCCAAACTTACACCCCGCTAAAAAAAATGAGTAATGCCCATCACACCAAGAGGTGCAGTATAGAAGGATGTGATCCGGGCCGGCGGGGCAGATCTGTGCCATTACAATGGCGGCTTTGTTGGGTGCAGGATAATCCGTCCGATGCAGCAGATAATCTCTGACATCAATAGACGCCTTTACCTTTGACCCGGGATTACAGGAGACCAAGAAAGGAATGTCAGGAAAAGGCGGCCCTGATTTTGGATGACATCTGTCAGAAGACATGTTTTACCCCGAACTGCATAGAAAATACCCCAGAAATCCCTGAGTCCTCATCAATGAGAATCATTATTACAGATATAACTTTAAAAGGTTGTAAAAATAAAACACCATTGGAGAGGTGAAACGGGTCCAGCATCATTGGATTGCCATTATCTGCTACAATTAGACCCAAAGCCACGGTGCTGGCCCAATCGGGCTGCAGCCACGGCGCTGGCCCAACCGGGCTGCAGCCACGAGGCACTGCCCAACCAGGCAGCAGCCACGGCACCAGCCCAACTGGACAGCAGCTACTGCACCGACCCAACCAGGCAGCAGCCACGGCGCCGGCCCAACCGGACAGCAGCCACATAGCCGGCCCAATCGGACAGCAGCCATGTAGCCGGCCCAACCGGGCTGCAGCCACGGCGCCAGCCCAACCAGGCAGCAGCCTACGGCACCAGCCCAACCAGGCAGCAGCTACTGCACCCACCCAACAAGGCTGCAGCCACGGCGCCAGATAACCAGGCAGCAGCCACGGCGCCAGCCCAACCAGACAGCAGCCACATAGCCGGCCCAATCGAACAGCAGCCACATAGCCGGCCCAACCAAACAGCAGCTACTGCACCGGCCCAACCGGGCAACAACCATGTAACCAACCCAATCAGGCAGTAGCCATAGCACTGGTTCAATCGGAATGCAGCCACGGCGCCGGCCCAACTGGGCAGCAGCCACGATGAGCACACCAGAGTTCAGTCACCAAGTTTTTCCTAAGGAACCACCTGCTCCAGGATGTTGTTTTTTTTGGGAGGCTCTTAAATTTCTTTAGAATTTTGTACACCCCGTGTTTCTATCTGTAAATTACAGAAAAGAAAATAAGAATCCATTTCTCCAATTATCTTCTGCCAACACTTAGGTAACATTTAGGGCCGCTTTACACACACCGACTTCTGTGACCAACATCTGAACAGATCTCTGGTTGCAGTGAAATCATGGACACATTGTTCCATTTTGTGGCTGTGTACAAATGTAACAATGTCTCCATGATTTCACTGCAACCAGAGATCTGTTCAGATATTGGTCACAGAAGTCGGTGTGTGTAAAGCGGCCCTTAGAGGTCATTTTCTCCAGTTTGTTTAAAATCTGCTCATATTAGAAGAAAAAACAGCTAATTACATCTAAACTGCAGAAAATTCAAGACTAGTATCATGTAGCAACCAAGTTTCTTGTGAGGGATCCAATTCTGCCTTATTAGTGCTGACCTGATTAGTTTACAAAGAGTCTACAGGGACCAGAGAGATAATGAGATAACAGAAAATAAGATCAGAGGAACAAAACTTCATTTACCAAATACAGATTACTTAACCTGCTGTGCCCATAATATGGTCCTATAAATGGCATCATTGTTACCAGCACAATCCTACATAGTTATATTCTTATACATAGGAGTAGTATTATAGTAGTTATATTCTTGTATATAGGGGCAGTATTATAGTAGTTATATTCTTATACATAGGAGTAGTATTATAGTAGTTATATTCTTGTATATAGAGGGGCAGTATTATAGTAGTTATATTCTTGTACATGGGAGCAGTATTATAGTAGTTATATTCTTGTACATAGGAGCAGTATTATAGTAGTTATATTCTTGTACATAGGAGCAGTATTATAGTAGTTATATTCTTGTACATAGGAGCAGTATTATAGTAGTTATATTCATGTACATAGGGGGCAGTATTATAGTAGTTATATTCATGTACATAGAAGCAGTATTATAGTAGTTATATTCTTGTACATAGGAGCAGTATTATAGTAGTTATATTCTTGTACACAGGGGCAGTATTATAGTAGTTATATTCTTGTACATAGGAGCAGTATTATAGTAGTTATATTCTTGTACATAGGAGCAGTATTATAGTAGTTATATTCTTGTACATAGGGAGCAGTATTATAGTAGTTATATTCTTGTACATAGGAGCAGTATTATAGCAGTTATATTCTTGTACATATGAGCAGTATTATAGTAGTTATATTCTTGTACATAGGCACAGTATTATAGTAATTACATTCTTGTACATAGGAGCAGTATTATAGTAGTTATATTCTTATACATAGGGAGCAGTATTATAGTAGTTATATTCTTGTATATAGGAGCAGTATTATAGTAGTTATATTCTTGTACATAGGAGCAATATTATAGTAGTTATATTCATGTACATAGAAGCAGTATTATAGTAGTTATATTCTTGTACATAGGAGCAATATTATAGTAGTTATATTCTTGTACATAGGGACAGTATTATAGTAGTTATATTCTTGTATATAGGAGCAGTATTATAGTAGTTATATTCTTGTACATAGGGGACAGTATTATAGTAGTTATATTCATGTACATAGAAGCAGTATTATAGTAGTTATATTCTTGTACATAGGAGCAATATTATAGTAGTTATATTCTTGTACATAGGGGACAGTATTATAGTAGTTATATTCTTGTACATAGGGGACAGTATTATAGTAGTTATATTCTTATACATAGGGGCAGTATTATAGTAGTTATATTCTTGTATATAGGAGCAGTATTATAGTAGTTATATTCTTGTACATAGGAGCAGTATTATAGTAGTTATATTCATGTACATAGAAGCAGTATTATAGTAGTTATATTCTTGTACATAGGAGCAGTATTATAGTAGTTATATTCATGTACATAGAAGCAGTATTATAGTAGTTATATTCTTGTACATAGGAGCAGTATTATAGTAGTTATATTCATGTACATAGAAGCAGTATTATAGTAGTTATATTCTTGTACATAGGAGCAATATTATAGTAGTTATATTCTTGTACATAGGGACAGTATTATAGTAGTTATATTCTTGTATATAGGAGCAGTATTATAGTAGTTATATTCTTGTACATAGGGGACAGTATTATAGTAGTTATATTCTTGTACATAGGGGCAGTATTATAGTAGTTATATTCTTGTATATAGGAGCAGTATTATAGTAGTTATATTCTTGTACATAGGGGCAGTATTATAGTAGTTATATTCTTGTACATAGGGGTAGTATTATAGTAGTTATATTCCTGTACATAGGAGCAGTATTATAGTAGTTATATTCTTGTACATAGGGGCAGTATTATAGTAGTTATATTCTTGTACATAGGGGCAGTATTATTATAGTAGTTATATTCTTGTACATAGGAGCAGTATTATAGTAGTTATATTCTTGTACATAGGACAGTATTATAGTAGTTATATTCTTGTACATAGGACAGTATTATAGTAGTTATATTCTTGTATATAGGGGCAGTATTATAGTAGTTATATTCTTGTATATTGGGGCAGTATTATAGTAGTTATATTCTTATATATTGGGGCAGTATTATAGTAGTTATATTCTTGTACATAGGGGCAGTATTATAGTAGTTATATTCTTGTACATAGGAGCAGTATTATAGTAGTTATATTCTTGTACATAGGAGCAGTATTATAGTAGTTATATTCTTGTATATTGGGGCAGTATTATAGTAGTTATATTCTTGTACATAGGAGCAGTATTATAGTAGTTATATTCTTGTATATTGGGGCAGTATTATAGTAGTTATATTCTTGTATATTGGGGCAGTATTATAGTAGTTATATTGTTGCATATAGGGGCAGTATTATAGTAGTTATATTCTTGTGTATAGGAGCAGTATTATAGTAGTTATATTCTTGTACATAGGGGCAGTATTATAGTAGTTATATTCTTGTACATAGGAGCAGTATTATAGTAGTTATATTCTTGTACATAGGAGCAGTATTATAGTAATTATATTCTTGTACATAGGAGCAGTATTATAGTAGTTATATTCTTGCATATAGGGGCAGTATTATAGTATTATAGTAGTTATATTCTTGTACATAGGAGCAGTATTATAGTAGTTATATTCTTGTGCATAGGAGCAGTATTATAGTAGTTATATTCTTGTACATAGAGGCAGTATTATAGTAGTTATATTCTTGTATATAGGAGCAGTATTATAGTAGTTATATTCTTGTACATAGGGGCAGTATTATAGTAGTTATATCCTCATACATAGCAGCAGTATTCTGTAATTTCCTCCCAGCTCATGTATCAGGGTGTAATGGTGAATGATGAATCAATAAGAGTTGTGTGATCCCTCTGGCTGATATATTTCTAAGCAGTAGGCAAATATTCAATATTTCATTCATTATCTGCCCTGCATCGTGGAGTGACAATGAACTTACTCTTCCTCTGCATTTTAAACCCGCATCCATGTATTTAATAAAACTTTAATCCCTGCCTTGTCCTCCCGTCTTCCTGAATCGATAAAACAATGCTTATTGAGCGCTGTGGAAAAAAAAATCCTTGTGAATAGATGTCCAGGATTACACATGTGAAAATGGCTCCTGTGAAGGAGAGCCGCTGCCGGGGGCCATGATTGGCTTTTGACCTTCTTCCATATCAAGATCTGAAAAAAGCACTTGTCCTTTGGCGGCGACCACAAGGGGCCAATACAGCGAGAAGGAAGCTCGGACTGTAAAAAAGATTTTCAGCTTTTTACAAGGATCCAGGACGAAGGCTCATTTTTCCCATTAAAGTCACAGATTGCACATTTGACCTTTGAGATGGCTGTGAAAACCCCTGCAACCGGAAAAGATTGAAGAAAAAGCCAAAAATAAAAAAATAAAAGGGTCCCTGGAGAGTCCATGTCTGTCAGAAGGCTGCGGAGCAGGTTGTTTTGTTCTTGGTGCTCATCATCTGTCCATTAGGTCTCGGGTCTGGGGTGGTTTACGCCAGAGAGCTGCAATATTTCCTACTTTTTAGGCAGTTTTTTGTTATTGAGCCACTTCGAACGCATACCCTGCTGTGGTTCAGACACCCAAGGACACCCTGCTGTGGTATAGACACCCAAGAACACCCTGCAGTGGTCCACAGACCCGAGGACACCCTGCTGTGGTCCAGATGCATCAAATCAGCCAATTCTAGGTTGCCAGCGGGCACCATACCCATATCATGTCTAATGGACACTACTGCATGGCAATACAGTCTTATTCCCAACTTAGCGCAAAAAGAAAAATCATAAAAGTATCAACCATCAAAAAATACTCAACTTGCCTAAAGTATGGGAGACCACCCGGTTCCCAAAGAAAGATGCCAATTCTCCCGAGTGCAGCCGGAGCTTCTCAAACACGTCTAAAACTCAGGTTTTGGTTGTCATTGGCTGTGCACATTGCATATTTAGTGGGCAGGGAGACATGAAAAAGTGGCCAGTAAAGGGGGTCATGGGGTGCTTCCAGAACACGCTTCCACCCGATAAGCATGGCCAAAAATTGCTCAGTATACAAAAAGCTTTATGGCCCTGGGCAAAATTAAAATAGACCACCTGGATGGGCCCAAAGGTCTCAATTGGGAAGGGTTGTGTGACGGGTCTCCATTGGAGATTGTTGGGTGGGAAGTTTCTATTAGGGAGGGTTGGCTGGGAGGGAGGCCTCCATTGGGGAGGGTTGGCTGGGAGGGAGGCCTCCATTGGGGAGGGTTGGCTGGGAGGGAGGTCTCCATTGGGGAGGGTTGGCTGGGAGGGAGGTCTCCATTGGGGAGGGTTGGCTGGGAGGGAGGTCTCCATTGGGGAGGGTTGGCTGGGAGGGAGGTCTCCATTGGGGAGGGTTGGCTGGGAGGGAGGTCTCCATTGGGGAGGGTTGGCTGGGAGGGAGGTCTCCATTGGGGAGGGTTGGCTGGGAGGGAGGTCTCCATTGGGGAGGGTTGGCTGGGAGGGAGGTCTCCATTGGGGAGGGTTGGCTGGGAGGGAGGTCTCCATTGGGGAGGGTTGGCTGGGAGGGAGGTCTCCATTGGGGAGGGTTGGCTGGGAGGGAGGTCTCCATTGGTGAGGGTTGGCTGGGAGGGAGGTCTCCATTGGTGAGGGTTGGCTGGGAGGGAGGTCTCCATTGGGGAGGGTTGGCTGGGAGGGAGGTCTCCATTGGGGAGGGTTGGCTGGGAGGGAGGTCTCCATTGGGGAGGGTTGGCTGGGAGGGAGGTCTCCATTGGGGAGGGTTGGCTGGGAGGGAGGTCTCCATTGGGGAGTGTTGGGTGGGAGGGAGGTCTCCATTGGGGAGGGTTGGTTGGGAGTTGGGAGGTCTCCATTGGGGAGGGTTGGGTGGGAGGGAGGTCTCCATTGGGGAGGGTTGGTTGGGAGTTGGGAGGTCTCCATTGGGGAGGGTTGGGTGGGAGGGAGGTCTCCATTGGGGAGGGTTGGGTGGGAGGGAGGTCTCCATTGGGGAGGGTTGGGTGGGAGGGAGGTCTTCATTGGGGAGGGTTGGATGGTAGATCTCCATTGGGGAGGGTTGGGTAGTAGATCTCCTTCGAGAAAAGTTGTATAGTAGGGGGACAATGGCTGTAAGTAAAGCTAAATATTGCCTAACAGAGGGGTAATAGTGTGGCAGTTTTTCGACCATCGTGCTTTAAGGGTATAACAGGTGTATGGAACGGTCTTGTAAAGGATGCCATCGCTTTATAGCCTGTGGCAATTTAGCTTCTGGGAATCCCACATGTTCTGAGAAAGAAAAGGCACCGCACCTGTGCCACACTGCTTTTCTCCAATGCCCCTCGGTCTCAAATGACTTTGCCTACCGCAACCAGTTGGCCTAAAAACCATGCAAAACATTTTTATGGGGTACCACCACCAAGTGTTACGTATTGACTGCCTTTTAGTATGGAAGTGCTGCTGCTGTAAATTTAAGTGAATCCTTTTTTTTTTTCCCTGCTCAGTGTGAGTAGATGAGGCTAATGAGCGGAGCATGTAGTAGCTGGTGTGTGTGTGAATGCTTAGGTACTGCTTAGGGCGTGTTTGGGGTGGTTGCTCCCCACCCCTTGGCCTTAAATCAGGGGTCTCAAGCTCGTCTGGGTTGGTGGGCCGCACATAGCAAAACATTTATAGCGGGGGGCCGCAACCCTTGTAGGACTAAGTGATATTTTTAGTAATACCACAATTTTTTACTCAATGTAGTAAAGTACAAATCCTAATCCCTTTCTTGTAGTGATGTCCCCATCCAGTAGTAATGTCCTTTTCTACTGATGTCCCCCATCCTGATCCCTTTTTCTAGTGATGACCCCCATCCTGATCCCTTTTTCTACTGAGGACCCCCATCCTGATCTCCTTTTCTACTGATGTCCCCCATCCTGATCCCATTTTTATGTGTCCACTGATCCCCATTCTTGTGATTCCCCTTTTGTAGTGATGTCACCCATCATCTGATCCCCTTTTGTAGTCATGTCCCTTCTGATCCCTTTTTCAGTGATGTCCCATCCTGATCCCCTTTTGTAGTATGTCCCATCTGATCCCGGTTTCATCCCTTTTTGTAGTGATGTCCCCATCCTGATCCCCTTTTCTAGTGATATCCCCCATCCTGATCCCCTTTCTAGTTATGTCCCCCATGCAGATCCCCTTTAGTAGCTATGTCCCACATCCCGATCCCCTTTTGTAGTGATGTCCCCCATCCTGGACCCCTTTTGTAGTGAGGTCAAGCATCCTGGTCCCCTTTTGTACCGATGTCCCCCATCTTAATCCCATTTTCTAGGTATGTTCCCCATCCTGATCTACTTTTATAGTGATGCCCCCCATCCTGTTTTATCTTCTTTTTACACCAGGGGTCCCTAACCACCGGTCCGCGGACCGGGACCGGGCCGCGGGGGTCTGTGTGCCGGTCCGCGCCGCCGCAGACCAGCACTACACAATGTGCTGAGCTCTGCGGCCGCTCTGAGTGCTGGGATGCGGCCCACCTCCCGGGGTGATGTCACTGCCCCCCGCTGCTGCAGCATTACATTGTCTCGGCTGTATGCATAGATGTATGGGAGAATCTCTCCGCCTATCACAGTGCAGAAGCCTGGCCAATCACGGTGCAGCAGCCAGGCCCTGATTGGTTACTGGCTGTTGCACTGTGATTGGCCCGGCTTCTGCACTTTGATGGGCGGAGAGCTTCTCCCATACATCTATGCATACAGCCGAGACAACCTAATGCTTCAGGTGCAGGGGGGGCTGGTGATTGCTATTTGTGTGTGCTGGAGATGGTGGGGGCTGGAACAGGATAATAAGGGCTGTGCATGGTGGGGACTAGAAGAGGAGGATGGTGGGGCTGGAAGAAGAGGATACTGGGGCTGGGAGAAGAGGATACTGGGGCTGGGAAAGAGGATACTGGGGCTGGGAAAAGAGGATACTGGGGCTGGGAAAAGAGGATACTGGGGCTGGGAAAAGAGGATACTGGGGCTGGGAGAAGAGGATACTGGGGCTGGGAGAAGAGGATACTGGGGCTGGGAGAAGAGGATACTGGGGCTGGGAGAAGAGGATACTGGGGCTGGGAGAAGAGGATACTGGGGCTGGGAGAAGAGGATACTGGGGCTGGGAGAAGAGGATACTGGGGCTGGGAGAAGAGGATACTGGGGCTGGGAGAAGAGGATACTGGGGCTGGGAGAAGAGGATACTGGGGCTGGGAGAAGAGGATACTGGGGCTGGGAGAAGAGGATACTGGGGCTGGGAGAAGAGGATACTGGGGCTGGGAGAAGAGGATACTGGGGCTGGGAGAAGAGGATACTGGGGCTGGGAGAAGAGGATACTGGGGCTGGGAGAAGAGGATACTGGGGCTGGGAGAAGAGGATACTGGGGCTGGGAGAAGAGGATACTGGGGCTGGGAGAAGAGGATACTGGGGCTGGAGAAGAGGATACTGGGGCTGGGAGAAGAGGATACTGGGGCTGGGAGAAGAGGATACTGGGGCTGGGAGAGGAGGATACTGGGGCTGGAAGAGGAGGATACTGGGGCTGGAAGAGGAGGATGGTGGGGCTGGAAGAGGAGGATACTGGGGCTGGAAGAGGAGGATACTGGGGCTGGAAGAGGAGGATGGTGGGGCTGGGAGAGGATACTGGGGCTGGAAGAGGAGGATGTTGGGGCTGGAAGAGGATACTGGGGCTGGAAGAGGAGGATACTGGGGCTGAAAGAGGAGGATGGTGGGGCTGGGAGAAGAGGATACTGGGGCTGGGAGAAGAGGATACTGGGGCTGGAAGAAGAGGATACTGGGGCTTGGAGAAGAGGATACTGGGGCTGGGAGAAGAGGATACTGGGCTGGAAGAGGAGGATACTGGGGCTGGAATAGGAGGATGGTGGGGCTGGAAGAGGATACTGGGGCTGGAAGAGGAGGATACTGGGGCTGGGAGAAGAGGATACTGGGGCTGGAAGAGGAGGATGGTGGGGCTGGGAGAAGAGGATACTGGGGCTCGAAGAGGAGGATGGTGGGGCTGGGAGAAGAGGATACTGGGGCTGGGAGAGGAGGATACTGGGGCAGGAAGAGGAGGATACTGGGGCAGGAAGAGGAGGATACTGGGGCAGGAAGAGGAGGATACTGGGGCTGGAAGAGGAGGATACTGGGGCTGGAAGAGGAGGATGATGGGGCTGCAAGGGGATTATGATGGGGGATATGGTATTGGGGGCTGCAAGGGAATTATGTGGATACCACATTGGGGGCTGCAAGGGGATGGAAAAATAAAACATCCCCTGAAAAGTAACACATCTTTTGGGTGAAGCAGAGTGCTAAACTCCCCCCCTTATCTATGGCCACACCCCCATATTACCAAAGCCCCCCCCCCCGCCGGGCCGCGAACAAATGGGCTTGCATGAAGCCGGTCCCCGGTGCAAAAAAGGTTGGGGACCACTGTTTTACACACTCACATTCACATAAACCCACACACGCACACTCTCATACACACACTGAAACTCACACACACCTCACACACACTTTCTTATACAAATATCCTCACTCACACTCACCCTCTCACACACTCACACTTTTCTCACTTTAATGATGCATTGCTCCAGTGCAGGGGGCCGCCGCGGTCCCCGCTGTGCTCACTTCCTGCCTCCGCTGTGCTATGACTTCCTCAAGCTGCAGCTCAGACAAGCTCTGTTGCTCAGCAAGATCAATGCAATCTGCCAGCCAGAGGCCCGCATGTGACATCATAGTCCACCATCATCTGCGGACCTCTCATTGGCTGGCAGCCTGCATTGATCTTGCTGAGTGGCAGAGCTTGTTAGAGCCGCGGACGGAAGTCATCACACAGCGGGGACTGCAGCGGCCCCTTGCACTGGGGCGATGCATCATTAAGTTGTCCAAGGTGCCGCGGGCCACATAGTGAAGCCCCAGGGGCCGCATGCGGCCCTCATGTTTGAGACCCCTGATTTAGACTATTTCCTGTCCTTTCAGGAACAGTTTTCAGCAGGCTTCTCATCAAAGACTGGATTACAAATAACACCTTTATATACATAGATAACACAGGATCCACCATTCACAATAGTTGATATCACAGCTCACCTCCTCCTCCTGTACAATGACTGATAACACCTCTATATACAGTAGATAACACAGGATCCACCATTCACAATAGGTGATATCACAGCTCACCTCCTCCTCCTGTACAATGACTGATAACACCTCTATATACAGTAGATAACACAGGATCCCCATTCACAATAGGTGATATCACAGCTCACCTTCTCCTCCTGTACAATGACTGATAACACCTCTATATACAGTAGATAACACAGGATCCACTATCACAATAGGTGATATCACAGCTCACCTTCTCCTCCTGTACAATGACTGATAACACCTCTATATACAGTAGATAACACAGGATCCACTAGTCACAATAGGTGATATCACAGCTCACCTCCTCCTCCTGTACAATGACTGATAACACCTCTATATACAGCAGATAACACATGATCCACCATTCACAATAGGCGATATCACAGCTCACCTCCTCCTCCTGTACAATGACTGATAACACCTCTATATACAGTAGATAACACAGGATCCACCATTCACAATAGGTGATATCACAGCTCACCTCCTCCTCCTCTTCACAATGACTGATAACACCTCTATATACAGTACCGGATCCACCATTCACAATAGGTGATATCACAGCTCACCTCCTCCTGTACAATGACTGATGACACCTCTATATACAGTAGATAACACAGGATCCACCATTCACAATAGGTGATATCACAGCTCACCTCCTCCTGTACAATGACTGATAACACCTCTATATACGGTAGATAACACAGCATCCACCACTCACAATAGGTGATATCACAGCTCACCTCCTCCTGTACAATGACTGTTAACACTTCTATATACAGTAGATAACACAGGATCCACCATTCACAATAGGTGATGTTACAGCTACCCCTCCCCTCCACCATTGTGATCATTATCTTTGCACACGTACATAGATCTTCAAGAAAAAAGGACAGTCCTGGTGAGCTGTTACACAGTGGAATCAGCCTCAGCCCCTACATCATGCTGCTATCAGATTACATAGCAAAGCCTGCTGAAATTTTTTTTTAAAGAGTGCATGCACTCCAATGTATTTACCACACCTTACTCCTGCACGATAAAATTTCAAGATTGGCATATAAACAACAAAAAATATTTAAAAAAATTATTTTTTAAGGAACAGGTAAAGTCTCACTGCCAAGTCTGCCTTCAATCACCCCTTTTCAGAATTCTTCCCATTTTGAAACAGCGCATGGAATAATGATGTCCAGGAGGACGGCTGCACACATATGGGTTTGGCTGTGTCGGCTGTACGCCTCCTTTTGTCCCGCACCTCGTGCCCCATACATTGATGTTACTCACCATCTGCTCGTGTTTATCACACATGAATTAGGCGTCAGCTTATGGGTAAATGTTGGATGCACAGCCACTAAGAAACTAAACCAGACATACAGTGTACGGGTGTGAGACGTAACATCTGCATGCAAGAACTTAAACGGAATCTGTCTGGTTAAAAATCTATATGTAACTGCTATCATTTTCTAATTCCTCCCTCTAAGCTCCCTATATTCATGTATTTCTATTATTTATACTTCCCTCCTATCCTGTGTAAACTGCAAAATAAAAGATTAATTCCATCTGTCACAGTGAGCGCTTTGCTCCCCACTCCCCAAGGAATGAATATTCATGCATCACTGCACTGCCCTGCCTTTCTCTGATTTGTCTGTTGTGTGACTCACTGCAGAGCAAAAAGGAGGGATGGAGGAGGTGTGTGCAGAGCTGCAACTCTGCATGTCATTGTGTTTATCTCATTCATGTGTATAGTCTGTGCAGTCGGAGATATTTCTATGCAATTATATGAACATTAGATCATTTTCACAGCAAACATACACATTACATGTCTTACAGACAGAACAGTGAAGCACAAAACAACTCCCCCATACTGAAACAGGGCACAGAGGGGAGGGACAGAATACTAGCTTGGATGGGTATAGATAATTATACAGCAGCCGCACTATTTGGCTTTTAAAGTAATGGAGAGGAAAAATGCAGGAGCTGCTTGCAGAGTGTGAGAATGCTTATAGCAAGGAAACTAGAAAGTGTACAATAATGATTTTACATGTTTTTAAAAGGTCTGTCCAGGCCCTATTAAAGGGTAATATTAGTATCATACTGAAAAAATGACCTGATAGAGTCCCTTTAAGCATAAAACAATGCACATTTTTCTGCAGTCAGTAAGGGGAGCTCACTGAGAACTAATTATAGAGTTTTATGAGTAGTGTAAAAATCCCCCTAGACAACCAGGGATAATACATATTAACCCATAACAACCTCTAGACCTCAACGATTATTACATATTATCCAGATGAGGAGGGCCATAGGATCAAATAATTAACTTTCCTAGTGGTATTCCCGAGCCTGACTCGGGGTTAACATTCACTGCCAGAAGCGGTAACCCCGAGTCAAGCTCGGGCTTACCCGCGGTGGCGGCAGATGCGGTGAAAAAACCGCATCTGCCGCGATTGCCGCATAGCCGCCGCACTTGCGGCGCGGTTGCGTTAATCGCCATAGTAAGTATAGGGGGACTTGCGGCAGGTGCGGCAAGTGCGGTTTTGCACTTGCGGCAGGTGCGGCCGCGAAAAAAAAAAACGCGGCCGCACCTGCCGCAAGTGCAAAACTGCACTTGCCGCAAGTCCCCCTATACTTACTATGGCGATTAACGCAACCGCGCCGCAAGTGCGGCGGCTATGCGGCAATCGCGGCAGATGCGGTTTTTTCACCGCATCTGCCACGATTTCAAATTCCCGCTGATGTGGCAATAAAACCAGCAGAACAGCAGATATTCTGCAGAGAAGCGGGGGGGGGGGGGTTGGGTGCTGCCGCCTGGGGCTGGGAGGTCTGGGTGCCGGGGCTGCAGAGGAGAGGGGGGGGTGGGAACAGTTACCGTATATACTCGCGTATAGGCCGGGTTTTTCAGCCCAAAAATTGGGCTGAAAAGTCCCCCCTCGGCTTATACGCGAGTCACTGTATACTGTATACAATGTATACAGTATACAGTGCCCCCCATCTATATACAGGCCCCCCCGCCGCAATCCTGTTAAGGAAGAGATTAGTATACTTATCCCTCCGCTGTCCCGCCGCCGCCATCACGCTCCTCCATCTTCATCCAGCGTCTTCCGTCTTCTTCCGGCTTCCTCCGATGGTCGCAGGCAATGACGTCATTGCCTGCGCGACAGAGGAGGAAGCCGAAAGAAGACGGAAGACCCTGGATGAATATGGAGGAGCGTGATGGCGGCGGCGGGACAGCGGAGGGATAAGTATACTAATCTCTTCCTTTACGGGATTGCGCCGGTGAGAGCCCCTTCGGATGCCTCCATATGACTTCCTGGTTCCGTCTCTGTGAGCCGCAGTGGCTCATTGGAGGCGGAACTGGGTGGGAAATACAAATGTCTAAAATTTCTGGCCATAAAAGAATTTTTTTTTACCAAAAAAATGGTACCACTTTTAGTACAAAATTCCTGACATAATCATACCGCCAGGGAGGTTAACCTCAAGAAATAGGAGATCGAGAGAAATGACACATAAAGTGTATTATTTTACTTCTAGCAAAACTAGATATACAGGTTTATCAATATTACTCAAACGCCCTAGACCACCAAGGATATTCTATATTATCCCACAAATTCTCTAACGCCAGGTATATTAGATCTCATAGCCCCTGCATATAGCATAATGCAGCCTCATAGCTCTCCATATAGCATAATGCAGCCTCATAGCTCTCCATATAGCATAATACAGCCTCATAGCCCTCCATATAGCATATTGCAGCCTCATAGCCCTCCATATAGCATAATGCAGCTTCATAACCCTCCATACAGCATTTTGCAGCCTCATAGCCCTCCATGTAGGCGAATGAAGCCTTATAGCCCTCCATAGTAAGTTACTATGCCCAAGTAACGCCAAGCTCTACAGCTAGTATTAATATATTAGTCAATAACCACATCCAAAAATAGGAAAAATAAACTAATGGGCACACAATGCCACTGCGGAAAATGAATATCATTATCATCAAGAGTCCTTGGGCGAGGTAGAAAACCAATGCATTCCTTCATTATCCCCAACGAAGCGACCAATTGTGACCGAAACGTGTCGCCAGCATCATTCAATATTTTTTTATTCTTTGTTAAATTAATCAATAAACATCTATGCTTAAGACTATTCTGTTGTGAATGTAGCCCCCCTTACCCCATTACCAAGCTGTTCCAATACGTTTCAGGACGTAGTGGCCCATTACAACATATGCATAGCCGCAGAAATTTTGACTTGCAATTGTAACCTTCCACCCAGGATTATGTTTATTCATGGTGAATATTCAGTACAAGCCTTCCTCAGTCTCCTGGAGGACACACTGCCTCCTCTGAGAGCTTCACGTCCTGTAAATGAAAGCTTTAGAGGTGTGAATGTCGCCCGGAGATGGTGCGGCCGCGTCCTCTGGCATCAGATGAATTTAACATGAGATTTCATTAGCAAGGTTTGGAGACCTCCAAGCCCCCGGAGTGGTGGGGGGGGGGCTCCTCTGCTTCATCACAAGTGTGGGTTGATCAATGAGATATGACAATGTCTAGAAAGATACATTAGACACACAGTGTGAATGCCAGCACACGCCTGCTGCTAGCGGCTGGAGTTTATCCATCATCGGGTATATAAAAGGCAGGATCATATGTAAAATCTGTTTAGTCAACTGGAAAGATTGCGCTTAGATGACGGCACTGTAAATGGAGGCTTCTGGGTCAGGGAGGAAAAAACAGCTGTCAGGACGCTAATGATTGTAAAGAGTGCGGAACGCGGCAGCATCAACACAACGGCGGAACGATAACTGCAAACAAGCAGATGTGAGAACACTACAAGCCATGGAGAATCTCGGAGGAGGCCCCATATACAGCGCCATCAGGAGCAAACCGGTCCATGAAGTAATATTGTATTATGCAACGCTTACATAGGCGCCATCATAATCCACAGCGCTTTATAGACATCACTGTCCCCATTGGGGCTCACAATATAAATTCCCTATCAGTGTATCTGTACAGTGGAGGAGGAAACCGGAGAACCTGGAGGAAACCCATGAAAACACGGGGAGAACATACAAACTCCTTGTAGACGTTGTCCTTCGTTGGATTTGGACTAAAGATGCCAGCGCTGCAAAGCTACAGTGCTGACCACTTAGCCACTGGACAGGGCTAACTACTGAACCACCGCACAGTGCTAACCACCATAAAGTGCCAATCATTAAAACCACCATGCAGCACCAAACCCCAAGCCACCCTGCAGTGCCAACCCCCGAGCCACCGCGCAGCGCCAACCCCCAAGCCAACATGCAGCGCCAACTCCCGAGCCACCGTGCAGCGCAAATCCCCGAGCCACCGTGCAGCACAAATCCCCCCAGCCACCGTGCAGCGCAACTTCCCCCAGCCACCGGACAGCACCAACCTGTGAGCCACAATACAGTGCCATTCCCCAAGCCACCATACAGCGCCAACCACTGAGCCACCATACAGTGCCAACCACTGAGCCACCATACAGTGCCAACCACTGAGCCACCATACAGTGCCAACCACTAAGCCACCATACAGTGCCAGCCACTGAGCCACCGTACAGTGCTAACCACTGCGCCACCGTACAGTGCTAACCACTGTGACACCGTACAGTGCTAACCACTGATCTACCACACAGTGCCAACCACTGAGCCACCACACAGTGCCAACCACAGAGCCACCATACAGTGCCAACCACTGAGCCACCATACAGTGCCAACCACTGAGCCACCATACAGTGCCAACCACTGAGCCACCATACAGTGCCAACCACTGAGCCACCATATAGTGCCAACCACTGAGCCACCATATACTGTGCTAACGACTGAGCCACCATATACTGTGCTAACGACTGAGCCACCATATACAGTGCTAACGACTGAGCCACCATATACAGTGCTAACCACTGAGCCACCATATACAGTGCTAACCACTGAGCCACCATACAGTGCTAACCACTGAGCCACCATATACAGTGCTAACCACTGAGCCATCATATACAGTGCTAACCACTGAGCCACCATATACAGTGCTAACCACTGAGCCACCATATACAGTGCTAACCACTGAGCCACCATATACAGTGCTAACCACTGAGCCACCATATACAGTGCTAACCACTGAGCCACCATATACAGTGCTAACCACTGAGCCACCATATACAGTGCTAACCACTGAGCCACCATATACAGTGCTAACCACTGAGCCACCATATACAGTGCTAACCACTGAGCCACCATATACAGTGCTAACCACTGAGCCACCATATACAGTGCTAACCACTGAGCCACCATATACAGTGCCAACCACTGAGCCACCATACAGTGCCAGCCACTGAGCCACCATACAGTGCCAGCCACTGAGCCACCATACAGTACCAACCACTGAGCCACCGTACAGTGCCAGCCACTGAGCCACCGTACAGTGCCAGCCACTGAGCCACCGTACAATGCTAGCCACTGAGCCACTGTACAGTGCTAACCACTGAGCCACCACACAGTGCTAACCACTGAGCCACCACACAGTGCTAACCACTGAGCCACCACACAGTGCTAACCACTGAGCCACCACACAGTGCTAACCACTGAGCCACCACACAGTGCTAACCACTGAGCCACCACACAGTGCTAACCACTGAGCCACCACACAGTGCTAACCACTGAGCCACCACACAGTGCCAACCACTGAGCCACCATACAGTGCCAACCACTGAGCCACCATACAGTGCCAACCACTGAGCCACCATACAGTGCTAACCACTGAGCCACCATACAGTGCCAACCACTGAGCCACCATACAGTGCTAACCACTGAGCCACCATATACTGTGCTAACCACTGAGCCACCATACAGTGCTAACCACTGAGCCACCATATACTGTGCTAACCACTGAGCCACCGTATACAGTGCTAACCACTGAGCCACCATATACAGTGCTAACCACTGAGCCACCATACAGTGCTAACCACTGAGCCACCATTCAGTGCTAACCACTGAGCCACCATATACTGTGCTAACGACTGAGCCACCATATACTGTGCTAACGACTGAGCCACCATATACTGTGCTAACCCCTGAGCTACCATATACTGTGCTAACGACTGAGCCACCATATACTGTGCTAACCCCTGAGCCACCATAAAGTGCTGACCACTGAGCCACCATACAGTGCTGACCACTGAGCCACCATACAGTGCTGACCACTGAGCCACCATATACAGTGCTAACCACTGAGCCACCATACAGTGCTAACCACTGAGCCACCATTCAGTGCTAACCACTGAGCCACCATATACTGTGCTAACGACTGAGCCACCATATACAGTGCTAACGACTGAGCCACCGTATACAGTGCTAACCACTGAGCCACCATATACTGTGCTAACCCCTGAGCTACCATATACTGTGCTAACGACTGAGCCACCATATACTGTGCTAACCCCTGAGCCACCATAAAGTGCTGACCACTGAGCCACCATACAGGGCTGACCACTGAGCCACCATACAGTGCTGACCACTGAGCCACCATATACAGTGCTAACCACTGAGCCACCATACAGTGCTAACCACCGAGCCACCATTCAGTGCTAACGACTGAGCCACCATATACTGTGCTAACGACTGAGCCACCATATACAGTGCTAACGACTGAGCCACCGTATACAGTGCTAACCACTGAGCCACCATATACAATGCTAACGACTGAGCCACCATATACTGTACTAACGACTGAGCCACCATATACTGTGCTAACGACTGAGCCACCATATACAGTGCTAACCCTGAGCTACCATACAGTGCTAACCACTGAGCCACCGTATACAGTGCTAACCACTGAGCCACCATATACAATGCTAACGACTGAGCCACCATATACTGTACTAACGACTGAGCCACCATATACTGTGCTAACGACTGAGCCACCATATACAGTGCTAACCCCTGAGCTACCATACAGTGCTAACCACTGAGCCACCATATACAGTGCTAACCCTGAGCTACCATGCTGCCCAAAATTAGATTTTTAAATAAAACAGCCACAGGAACTGCTCAGATCACTTTTCAACCCCCATTTTCAGATAATACCCCCCCCAAAAAAAAAGGAAAGAAAAAAGAAAAGAAACCAGCTTACCTATGGAGCAGTCGTGACCTGTCCAGTTGGGGTCGCAGGTGCAGATCCCAGTTTCGGCTTGTAAGGTCCCATGTCCGGAGCACTGATCCAAGCATGTGGCACGGGGATTCTCGCAGCTCGTCCCTCCCCAGCCGACAGCGCAGTGACACACTCCCTGTACACACACCCCGCGCCCGGAACACGTGGGGTCCATACAGTCCACTAAAATACAGAAAGAATTAAAACAAAACATAAATAACAGTAATTACAGAATAGTAACTTTAGAGACTAATTAATCCTAAATATCTGATTGATTATGTTCTATCACAATCTTTAAGATTGCGTTACTCCATCGGGGGTCACTTTTAGTCCGTTTTGCAAAGTAAAACCATAATGTCTTCTCCTTCCATAGTCTTCAGGCCTTTTGTTTCTTGGTATACCTCTGATCTCAGGTAAAATACTGTGGTATGCTCTATGGGGCACAATATGGAATATGCTATAGGTTCACAGGATCAGACATATGGAAGTAGAACATGCCCAACTGTCTGTCCCTAGGCATCTCCTGTCTCCTGTAAGGAGTCTCTGGAGGCCTCTATCCACCCCTAGACTGTCACTAATGCACATATTAACCAATAACCAACCCTTCATCATAATAGATAATGGCTATTAACCTATAACCACCAGGGATATTAAATATTAGCCCAAAACAACCCTAAAGCCATGAGGAATTAGGATGTTAACCCATAACTGAGGTCCTGGCTGATGATGACTCCTGCAGCTTATATGAACACCCTTTATTTATTATAATGATGGTGCATAACAGCATGTTCTACCTATAGATTGTAAGCTCTTGGAGCAGGGTCCTCACTCCTCCTGTAACTGTGAACTATATGTTACTCATTAGTGTCTTATTTGGTTTCTACTGTCCCCATCAATTGTGAAGTGCTGTTGACTATTTACTCCATATAAATAACCATAATTGTTAATTATATAAATATATCACCACCTCCAGGACTTACATCCATGGATATTAGTACAAATAACTCCATGTTGCCCAGATGACTCCAGGGATATTATATTTAACACAAACCACTTAGACCTCGGGATATATTACCTTTCAAACCCAGATATCACTATAGCATCTGGAGAAGTTAGTATAACCCATAACCAGCCAGACCTCCAGGGATATCAGATATAGCACAACAATAGTTCCGCCCCTAGACCTCCAGGGATATTAGATTTAAACAACCCCAGACCATCAGAGATATCAGGTATAACCCATATCCACCCTAGACCTCCAGGGATATCAAATATAACCCATAACCATTTGAGATATCAGGTATAACCTAACCCACCCTAGACCTCCAGGGATATCAAATATAACCCACAACCATTTGAGATATCAGGTATAACCCATATCCACCCTAGACCTCCATGAATATATCAGAAGCAACCCATAACCACCTGAGATATCTAGGAATATAAAATAGAACCCATAACACCTGAGACATCCAAAGATATCAGGTTAACCCATATCCACTCTAGACTTCCAGGAATATCAAATATAACTCATAGCAACACTAGACCCCTCCAGGGATATATCAGAAACAACCCATAACCACCTGAGATGTTCAGGAATATTAAATAAACCCATATCCACCCTAGACCTCCAGGAATATCAGATATAACCCATACCCACCTCAGACATTCAGAGATCTCTGATACAACCTAGATCTCCAAGAACATCAGATATAACATATCCGCCTGAGAGTCCATTGAATATCACATATAACTCATAGCCACCCTATATCTTCAGGGAAATTCATTAATAACCTAAAATCACACTAGACCTAAAAGGAGATTAGATATTTCTGATACTACCCCTAGACCTCCAGGAGTATGATATTAACTTATAGTAAAGATCCAACTGCAGAAGCAAAGGATTGGGCATGCTGAACAAAAATGCCCAATCTGTCCTTTACATGTCCGGCACATAAAGTAGACTTTGGAGGTCCCTATATCAATTCTACAGACCGCTGGTTTTGTAAAGTCGGTAGTCTCAGCTGATTTATCCATGTCTGACCATCTTGAGGATGCCATCCATCAGATTATGTCAAGGCTCCTTAAAGGGTTAATATTGACTTTTAGTATTGCTACTTCCAATAGGTGGTGCTAGAGTTAGTCTTTCTCCTCTCCGAAGACACAATTTGCATATTTTATTTCCCAGAGGAGCATTGCGGACTATAAGTCTCCTCATTCTGGCATGTCACTCTCCGCAAGGTGAAACCTTACCCCTTAGATCAATCATATTGTAAGTCAGATTTTTTTTATTACCTAAAATTAGTTTTTCTTATAAAATTTCAGGAATTAATTTTTATATAAAATGTCTATTTTTCTATGACCAACTTTATTGTATAGTAAAAAACAAACATCAAAACAAAAAAGGATTCGGAATAAAGGGTCTATTAATGAGGGAAGGACGGAGCCGGTGGGCAGCGTTCTACAACGCTCCACCGCGGCAGATGGGACGAGCGCGGTGCGAGCGGAGCCTCCAACAGATGACAAACACAGAGCGCTCCGTCATTAATCACTGACTCTGAAGGTCAATGGGAAGAGAGAGACAGCTTTTTAAAAGGGTCTGTGTCACATAGGGAAGGCTATTCTGCTGCCTCAGCGCTCCAACCCCGGATTATGAGAGGAGAATGTGCGTGTCACAGCGCCCCATTTATCATAATCCTATGACCATTTTTCATGTTGAAATGAGATCCTTTCATGAGAGGTCGGATACAATGGCCATTATCGCCCCCTCCCCCACTCCCGAGGTTTTTGGCTCCATTCTCTGGGACAGGATTAGATACACTTTCTTTGTTGGGCTTTGATTCTTTTTCAACGAGTGCGCCATTGTGGTTATTGGGGTGAAGGCGACCTTAGAGCTTTCTTGGCTCCGAAAGTTGGATGCAAAACAAGCCAAAATTATAATACGACCTCGAACAGAATCCTGGAAACTAAATTCACTTACTCAAATCTATCCTATAGGAATATTCTACAGAAAAGTATAATGGCAGTTCTATTCTTGTACATAGGAGCAGTATTATAGTAGTTCTATTCTTGCATATAGGAGCAGTATTATAGTAGTTCTATTCTTGTACATAGGGGCAGTATTATAGTAGTTATATTCTTGTACATAGAGGAAGTATTATAGTAGTTATATTCTTGTACATAGGAGCAGTATTATAGTAGTTATATTCTTGTATATAGGAGCAGTATTATAGTAGTTATATTCTTGTATATAGGAGCAGTATTATAGTAGTTATATTCTTGTACATAGGAGCAGTATTATAGTAGTTATATTCTTGTACATAGGAGCAGTATTATAGTAGTTATATTCTTGTACACAGGGACAGTATTATAGTAGTTATATTCTTGTACATAGGAGCAGTATTATAGTAGTTATATTCTTGTACATAGGAGCAGTATTATAGTAGTTATATTCTTGTACAAAGGAGCAGTATTATAGTAGTTATATTCTTGTACATAGGGGCAGTATTATAGTAGTTATATTCTTGTACATAGAGGCAGTATTATAGTAGTTATATTCTTGTACATAGGGGCAGTATTATAGTAGTTATATTCTTGTACATATGAGCAGTATTATAGTAGTTATATTCTTGTACATAGGAGCAGTATTATAGTAGTTATATTCTTGTACATAGGGGGCAGTATTATAGTAGTTATATTCCTGTACATAGGAGTAGTATTATAGTAGTTATATTCTTGTACATAGGAGCAGTATTATAGTAGTTATATTCTTGTATATAGGAGCAGTATTATAGTAGTTATATTCTTGTACATAGGGGCAGTATTATAGTAGTTATATTCTTGTACATAGGGGCAGTATTATAGTAGTTATATTCTTGCACATAGAAGCAGTATTATCGAAGTTCTATTCTTGCACATAAGAGCAGTATTATAGCAAATAAAGCCGAGAAGCCAGCGCTGCCTATGGTCAGCATGCAGTACAAAAAGTCCTACTCTATGTTTTTTATAAACGTTGTACCTTATGGCCTCCTAAATGCATTAAAAGCACAACCACATTAATGCAACACGTACCTGAACGTTACTGAAGCGCTCAGATGGGACAGTCCTACTTTACGTTATTTATATACGCTGTGCCATTACGGCCTCCTGAATGCAATAAAAGCAGGACCATATTAAATACACATGTACCTGAAGCATTTCTGAACTGCTCCCACGGCGCCAAAAGGGCAAGCACAGGTAATGGCTGACCAGGTCCGAACAGGACATCTGGATCTTATCAAAAGTGACCCCCCCACACTGCCAGACCAGCAACCATAGATGAGGGTGGAGCAGGCCCAGACAGATGTGTAAAAATCAAGCAGAGCCAATGGGCAAGGTGTGGCTGCTGTGTGTGTGTACAGTGGCATAAAACAAATCACAATAAAGACAGATAGGCCTCTTTTTTATTCGTTATTGGTTGTGGCTGACTCCAACTTTTTGCAGTGCGCTCTTGGTTATGTATGCCATTCTATCTGTCTTTATTGCGATTGATCTAGGCCGCTGTACACACACACATACAGCGGCCACACCCTGCCCATAGGCTCTGCTTAATTGTTGCACAAGTGTTGGGGCCTGTTCCACCGTCATCCATGATTGCTCCTCTGGCATTATGGGGGCCAGACCTGATAATGTCCGGGTGTCATGTCTGGACCTGGTCTGCCTTTATCTGCACTTGCCTTTCTGGTGCCATGGGAGTGGTTTAGAAATGCTTTAGGTACGTGTGCATTAAATATAGTCTTGCTCTGAATGTAGTCAGGAGGCCGTAATGGCACAGCGTATATAAAAAAATGTAGCGTAGGACTGCCTCATCGGAGAATGCCGTGACGTGGCGGGGTAGCTCAAAAAATTGATCAATTGCTTGCCAAATATCTCAATTATTAAAGTACAGTTAGAAATTAATATGTGAACATGCACTTTTTGTACTGCGTGCTAACCACAGGCAGCGCTGGCTTCTTTGCTTTTTAATCAGTATTTCTGCCCCTCCGAGGCAATGTTTTAGATGACATTGGTGTAGTAACCTAATTCAGCTGAGTTCATGTGTTGTAATGTGATAAATAGCCCTAGAAAGTCAAAATTAATTTTTTAAAACAGATGATGTGTTTAGATCAGCTTTCAGGTTTCTCACCCGTCTTAGTAAATCACACAATATTTATTAATATAATAATTCAAATAACACGAATTTTCACCTTCCTCTATTAGCTAAGGAACCTGAAGAGCTGGAAAATCCCTAGACTAGCAGCAAACAGTGCTATTAACACAACCTACACACTCGGACCCCGTATAATTAATGGAGTTCTTCAGTAGAATACCATTGATAAAAGGTGGAACGTCACCAAACAGCGTCCATCAGGAGCGGGAGAAATATCAACTCCGGCTGTGCTGACCTCACACTGAGCTAATGAGAGTGGATAAACCTGATGAGGTCCAGCTCATTCCTGGCTAATGGACATGGCTTAAAGGGGCTGTGCCATGAACAATTGCACATTTTAATTAATAGATCTTAGAATAAAAAGAAGTTCAATAATTGGATGTGTTAAAAAATAATGCTCTTATCCCAAGATATTCTTATAAATGTGCCCCTGTGTAATGTATGGATGTGATTTCAGTAAGGGTATACAGACATTACAGCTGGGAATCACAGAATATAAGAGAATATAGACATTACAGGCAGGCATCATCATAGAATATAAGAGTATACAGACATATTCTGCGATCCCCGGCTGTAATAAGAGTATACAGACATTACAGCCGGGGATCACAAAATATAAGAGTATACAGACATTACAATTGGGGATCACAGAATATAAGAGTATACAGACATTACAGCCGGGGATCACAGAATATAAGAGTATACAGACATTACAGCAGGGGATCACAGAATATAAGAGTATATAGACAATACAGCCGGGGATCACAGAATACAATGTCTGCATACTCTTATATTCTGTGATCCCCGGCTGTAATGTCTGTATACTCTTATATTCTGTGATCCCCGGCTGTAATGTCTGTATACTCTTATATTCTGTGATCCCGGCTGTAATGTCTGTATACTCTTATATTCTGTGATCCCCGGCTGTAATGTCTGTATACTCTTATATTCTGTGATCCCCGGGTGTAATGTCTGTATAGTCTTATATTCTGTGATCCCCGCGTATAATGTCTGTATACTCTTATATTCTGTGATCCCAGGCTGTAATGTCTGTATACTCTTATATTCTGTGATCCCCTGTTGTAATCTCTGTGTACTCTTATATTCTGTGATCCCTGGCTGTATTGTCTGTATACTCTTTATTCTGTGATCTCCGTGTGTAATATCTGTATACTTTTACATCCTCTTCTACTTAGGAGCAGTTGTACATCTGACCTGATCCTGCATGGTTGGACACATTTAGAAGAATTTCTCGGGACATGAACATTATTTTTTAACATCCAATTCTGGAACTTATTTTTATTCCAAGATCTATTAATTAAAATGTACAATTGTTCGTGGTACAACACCTTTGAATAATGTGCAATGGGAGCTTCTCCATAACCAGAGCTAACATAGGGTGAGGAAGAGATCATTTTATTGGAAAAATTTACTTATCTCATATCTATCCATTACTTTATCCATATATCTAACTATCCATCCCTCTATCCATCCCTCTATCCATCCCTCTATCCATTACACTATATCTCTCTCCCCATCTCTCATCTCTCTCCATCTCATGATGTATCTATGTCCCATCTATCTATCTCTCCATCTATAGCTCTATCCATCCTAATCTTTCCAGCCATCACTCCCCTGCCCCCATCACCTCTGAGGACACTTCTCTGTGTATTCTCTATAATCCGGGAGCCCGATGAAGCATCACCTTTGACCACTGCATGGTGAATGGACCCCGCTCTGCAGATATTACAGGTCACCCCCTGACCATTATAATAAGATCATCCAAGAATCTTTTTGTTCCTCGGTCCTGGACTGTGTCTCTGGATCCGGTCTCCTTCAGCTGAGTCCTCTCCCCACTTCTGCTGTTGAATATTCTCATCCCTTCTTACTTCTGTTCCAGCTTCGCCAAGAGCAACACATGCAGCCCATATTTTTTTATTATTATTCAATTAACGGGGAATAATTTATAAAAATAAATGTAACTGGGAACCGAGCTGCCGTGGATATCAATTTAGTGATTTTGTCTGTACCTTCCTCGCAGTTCTCTCCTTTGTAGCCCGGGTTGCAGATGCAGGTGCCGATGATGCAGGTCCCGTGATTGCTGCAGGTCACGTCTATGCACTGGTTGGTGGGGACATCGCACTCGGCTCCTTTCCAGCCGCTGTGGCAGAGACATCTCCCCTTCATGTACTGTCCGTTACCGCTGCACAACACCGGGCAGGATGCTGGGGGAAAGGGGACATATAAAGAATAAGCACCACAATGTTCCAGTAAAGACCATCCCACTCCTGCAAACGTCTTACAATCCTCTAGACCCAGTCCTCAACCTGAGAGATGCTCTCTAGAAGGGGCGCTCCATCTCTTCTACTGTGCAAATAGAAGTCTTGGACCACCCCACAGTCCTAAGCATATGTAACAGGAGGTCCTAGTGATCTATTGCAACACTACTGCCCTAACAACATGCAACAAGACCCTAGTGAACCCTTCCCACTCAATAGTTTTAACCATGTGTATCAGGAGGTTCTAGTGGCCACTTCCCATACAACAGTCCAATCCATGTGTAACAGGAGGTCCTAGTGATCCGTTCCCACCCTACAGGCCCAACCATGTGTAACAGGAGGTCCTAGTGATCCGTTCCCACCCTACAGGCCCAACCATGTGTAACAGGAGGTCCAAGTGACCACTTCCCACACTACAGTCCCAACCATGTGTAACAGGAGGTCCTAGTGATCCGTTCCCACCCTACAGTCCCAACCATGTGTAACAGGAGTCCTAGTGATCCGTTCCCACCCTACAGGCCCAACCATGTGTAACAGGAGGTCCTAGTGATCCGTTCCCACCCTACAGTCCCAACCATGTGTAACAAAAGTTCCTAGTGTTCCATTGCAACACTACATGTAACAAGACCCTAGTGAACCCTTCCCACTCAACAGACCTAACAATGTATAACAAGAGGTCCTAGACATTTCATCCCACGTCAGACTTCGAACCGTTTATAACACAAGGTTGCAGGAACCCATCACACACCACACTCTCCATAAGAAGAGGTCCTGGTGACCCCCTTCCCAAAGTATTGTCCGATCCATTCAGAACATGTCGTCTTAGAAATCTTGTCCTAACCATTTGTAAAATTAGTTCCTGCAGACCCCAGTACCACAACAGAGGCCTAACCACTCAAAAAAGGACGTTCTAAAGATCCCATCACACACCACACCCAACCTCATATCTCACATAAGACGAGGACCTGTTGACCCCATCTGACACCTCAGTGAGAGCCACTCCTAGGAGGAGATCCTAGTAAACTTTACTCACACTACAGTTATAATCGCTCACACAGGAGGAGGTCCTAGTGACTCAACCATCCCCAAACTACAGTGCTAACCATGTGCAACGGTAGGTCCTAGTGACCACTCCGAATCTACAGTCCATAACCATGAGTAACAGGAGATCCTAGAGATCTCATCCCATGCCAGACTCATAACCATTCATAACACAAGGGAGAAGGAACCCATCGCACATCACACTCTCCATAAGAAGAGGTCCTGATGACTCCATCCCAAACACAGTCCCAACAATTTAAAAAAGGATTTTCAGTGAACTCAGTTCCACAATACATCTTTAACCACTCGGAGGTTCCAGAGACCTCATTGCATACGACACTCAACCTTTCTTAAGAGGAGGTCCTGATGACTCCATCTGACACCTCATTGAGAACCACTCTAAAGAGGAGGCCACGACAACCTCTTCCCACACTACAATTATGATCATTTACTCATAGCAGGAGGTCCAAGTGACTTCATTCGCTAACCACACATAAAAAGATGGTCCTTGTAACCCAAACACACATTACAGTCAAAGCCACTCATATAAGGTGGTCCTGATAACTCCTCCATACACCAGACTTGTAACAGAAGCTCCTATTGACCCCATCCAACACCACAGTCCAAACCATACAAAGTCCTAGTGACCCCATCACACATTACAGTCAAAGCTACTCACAAAATAAAAGATGATCCTGGGGAAACATCCTACACCAGACTTAACAGAAGCTCCTATTGACCCCATCTAACCCTATAGTCCAAACCACCTATAACTGTAGTTTATGCTTGCCTTATCCTTCAATGGAACTCTATAGTTTCCATAGAAGCCACATGGACTGCCTTTATAGTGCATGTCCCTTTATGCCCCATTTTTCTCCTAAAAACATATTTCTTTACCTCTTCCACAGTCTGGTCCAAGAAATCCCAAGAAGCAGTGGCAGTTTCCAGCCACACATTCTCCATTTCCGTAACAGTTACTGGGACAGTCATCCACCGATTCTACAATAGAAGAAATGCGTATAGAAATAGAAAAATAAAAATGTATTCAACGAAAATCTGCACAAGCTAAAGAGTAAATGGGTTAATTTAGTTTTAGAAGGAACAAAAGTATGAAGGACACTAATGATTGGATTGGATTTCCATAACTGTAAGAGCCTGATAAAGTGGCGCAACTTGAAGCTTATGGTCCCCGATGCGAAAGTTTCCAAAGGGGCCCCCAACTATTGAAATATCTAATAGCATTAGTCTTTTTCTACAGCCCCTCATCTCCTCTTCGCACAACCACATACAGGACTTCTCTGTGCTTCACCCATACTCTGGAACTCATTGCCCCAACACATCAGACATTCTCCTACCCTGGAACCTTCAAAAGAACCTGAAGACCCACCTGTTCCGCCAAGCCTACCACCTGCAATAAGACCCGGTCCACCACACCGCCTCACGACTGGAACTTCCCCCTCTCACTGTATCCACACCGCCCCTTGTAGACTGTGAGCCCTTTGCGGACAGGATTTCTCCCCTCTTGTTACTATGTTACTTGTCCTAGACTGCCCCTTTTAGCATGTAAAGCGCCATGGAATATAATGGCGCTATATAAATAAATAATAATAATAGCCAAAGGAACTTTTGGGGTCCCCTAGGCTTCAAGGCCCAGGTGTAAGTGCAACCCCTGCCTGTTGAGTTACCCGAGCCTGATGACGTTCTGAGTTGACCATCAGAGGTTGCTTTGTAGACCATAGAGCAGAGAGGTCAAGCCCAAGCTTTAGTAGGGGATGACCCAAGTCCCTTTTGCGATAAAATTGTGCCTCTAGTCGGGTTTTGCTCCATATCTTGTATGCGCCTGTACTTATTTCAGAATTTTATGGCAAACCCCAACCTTTCAACAAAATTAACCCTTCTCCCTCCCTACCTCATTCATTTGTAGGCACAGGTCCACTTTGGGGAAGAAAACATGTTTTCTGGGAGTGTTATCCTCCGCCGTAGCTTCATTATCAGTATTGTGACAACAAGAGAGCAATTCCGCGAGAAGAGTGATAAAAAAATAGAAAAAGATTCTGCAGCCTATCATTTCGGAGACCATCAGTGTTAAATAGATGTCAGGCGTAGTTGTCAGGAAAATTGCAAAAAGTAAAGGCAGGAACTTGTGTTTTCCATTAAAGCACTTCAAAAAGGCTACGAGGTTACACCACCTATTAATTTATTGATCCATCTTGCATTTTCCAGTCTGTACATGTGATTGTGATCATTGGGTAAGCTGACCACGCTGACCCCGGCATAATATCCATTCATGATATTCCTACCCGCCCTGACGACTCGCATGTAATGAATTCCTAAAGTGTTGTTGGAGCTGTCACATTTCTCTCTGATGGGTTGTGTATTGGAAGAAAAAAAAAATGCTGTGAAATTGAAATCAGGTTCAGAAAAGGAGAAAAAAAGGAATTTCGAGAATTTTTTGCTTCAAGCTGGAATTCGTGAGCAGCACAAATACTCTATGTAGCGGTCTTTAAGAAATGTTTTACATAAAAGGCAGGATTATACAACATTACTGAGTTATAAATCATTAAAAACGATAAAAAGATGAGATTATTTATTTATTTATTATATTATTTATATAGCGCCATTAGGTTCCATGGCGCTTTACATGAGGATAAGGGAGACAAGAACAAGTACACTAAATCTAGGCGATCAGGACGTACAGATACAGGAGGGGAGAGGACCTTGTTCACGAGGGCTCACAGTCTACGAGGGGCGGGTTGGGATACAGTAGGATGGGGGAATGTCAAGTATGGGGCGGTCGCCTGGGTCTCATGGCAGGTTGTAGGCTTGACGGAATAGGCGAGTCTTCAGTTGACACTTCAAGATCTCAATTACAGAGATGGTCCATGCCAACAAAGACCTCATCAATTAAGAAAATAGGACTTGTTTCTATGGCAAGTTAGTGTGGACTAAAATACGTGTTTGAATAGAAGAGAGGCCCCATAGACTGTCCAAAATTGGTCACCCTTTCTGGTGTTGGTCCATGGCACACATCCCTCACCAATTGAGATTGCAGGTCTTGGTTCTTTGCCAAATTGAGATGTGCCAAGAGGTAATTTTCCATGACCTTGGAATGGCTTAAAAAGAAGCCAACATTGGCACAAGAAAGGCCCCATAAGCAGAGGCCAAAACTGGTCACCCTTTCTGTTGCTGGTCCATGCCACAGATCCTTCATCAATTGAGATCGTAGGTCCATACATCTCGGTCTTTGCCAAAATTGAGATGTGCAAAGAGACAATTTCTCATGACCTTGCAGTGGCTAAAAAGAAGCCAACATTGGCACAAGTAAGGCTCCATAAGCAGAGTTCAAAATTGGTTTTTCCTTTCTGGGGTGCCACCACTTCCTTTACCAACTGAGATCGTAGATCATGCTTCTTTGCCGAATTGAGATATGCCAAGAGGTAATTTCTCATAACTATGCAATGGCTAAAAAGAAGCCAACATAGGCACCAGAGCCCTTCTCTAACCTATTCTTGAGATGAAGTCTTCTGACACGTTGACCAAAAGGCTTCCACAGGGAAGGGTCCAAAATATCATGAACAAAGTCCTTTTATGCTTTTCTAGTGAAGATATTGACGAAGGTGGTAAAGTGGGTTAAGATTTAACTCTAAGATGTCTAACAGGTTAGTTAAAGCAATGTACACCATGATCACGTCTCTATGATACACAGAAGGTGAAGATCCTCTGAGTAGAGAATTCATCCTTTAGTTCCAATCCAGAACAGGGAAATCCCAAATATAAGTAGGCTACCTTGAAATATCCTAATAAATTCGGAAATAGGTTGAGATCACATGGTCTACAGAATTGAGGTCCTGGTACATTTTCCGGTAATGGAGTTTAAGCGAAAGAACCAGCGAGAGCCAAGGAGGTGAAAACCCCCCAGCAGCTCCCTCAGTTTCCACCACTTCTGATCCTTATCTCCATTCATTCCCCATATCCTGATGTTTGTACTAACTCGAAGCAGAGCTGAAAACTCGCACATGGAGTATATTAGCTGGGAAATCCAAGCCTACAATCTGGCTCTTTCAGAACTACAAAACGCCTTCTCTTTTAAGTGGCTTGTGATGGACAACCGAGACATGTTCCGATGCGATACCGAGAAAAAACAAGGCACTAGAAACTCAGATCAATCCCCCCCCATTAGAGCATTCACTACAAATCCGAAAATGTGAAGGTAATACTTAACATATGCGAAGGGATCCAATGATTAGTGGGTTTAGTTAAAGAAACATGAGCCTATAATGGAAAGTTTTAGAAGAGCAGCAACTGATATCTTTCACACTTATCGTTGGAAAGGGTCTCTGGAGTTTCTCCATATGGAGATATGTAGGTGGTGACTAGACTTGACAGAAACACCAAGATCAGCCCCCTCCATATTCTGAAAGGGCTGATGAGAGGATTTTCTGTATGACAAATGAAGAGAAGATGGACTTAAGATTTCTAGTTTCCTTGCATATAAAGGTCCATCAAGGCTCCATTTATGAATGATACTACATGCCTTTCTTTCCTTGTAGAGGGAGGAAAACCCATCTATATATGGAAGCTCTTCCCACCACCTACTTCACATGCCAGCACATGAACGAACACAGAGGTTAAGCACTCAATCACTTAAGAATTTAGTAGAAAGTAACCATCAATCCCATCATACCAACTCAAGCAATTGACTTAAAGGATCATAGTTCCTTGTTGGAAGACAAACACACATGTAGTTTAGGAGCTGATTTACACATAACGATGTCCCAGTGATTCCACCAACGATGGGGGTCGCTGGGACATCGTTATGTGATCGCTGGTGAGCTGTCCAACAGGCAGACTCACCAGCGATCAGCAAGAACACTGGTAGCCAGGGTAAACAGCAGGTAACTAAGCGCAGCGCTCTGCTTAGTTGGCCGCTGTTTACCCGGTTACCAGCTCCCCAGTGTGTGCTGTGCAGCACTGGGAGGTCGGTGATCGTTGGTCTCCCGCTGTCCACACACGGCGATGCTGGCCATCCAGCAGAAGACAAACGATCGAAAAATGGCCCTGGCCATTGTACCAACATCAGCGAGCTGATTGCTGCAGTATGTCACACAAAGCGACATCGCTACGAGGTCACTGCAACATCACAAGTTGCAGCGACATCGTTACGATACCGCTACATGTAAACCGGCCTTAACTCCACACTAGTCTCAACCAATTGTATTCTTCTCAAACAGAAAAGTAACCACCAAAATGAGTTCTAGGCTATCTGGCCACTAATGATTCCATACAGCTTTCCATAGATAGGTGCAGGCCTACTACTTAGTGCCTCCAACAAACACACATGGTCCATATCTGTCTTTACTAATAAAGGCCACAACACCGTATCTTCCTTAAACTAAAAACATTGTGTTAATAGCTCACAACTAGGGATAATCAAGCTGATTTACAAGAGTCAGGTCCAGTGACAACTTCAAAATCTATGGCTATCAGTTAAAATCTGCCCGAAAACCTGCCTGATACCCAACTCCCCTTGAGTTTTAGGTCTGACGTGATTGTTAAGCATATATCAAGCCACAACAATGACATCGTGCTGACCCTATCAATCGGAAGAGTTGCCGGAAATTCTGGCAGGTCTCCTATCAGGCAGCCACAGAGCAGTTACAGGGCCACTGGACCAGGGTGCCACACTCATTTGTACTCCAATCTTAATAAAAAAAAAAAAAACTGTCTTAGCCAGGGAATGGAGTTAAGTAACCCAAACATCTGATCGACTCTGACACCTCAACTTCCCCGAATCTGACTCCAACTCAGACTCCACCTCCATCAAAGTGGACACTGACTGACTCCACAACCATGGCTGTGAAATCAATAAGCCAAATATCCAACTCTACTCCTCAATTTCCCTAAATCTGACTCGACTCCACAAAACTGACACTGACTCCACGACCCCGATTCCACAGCCCTGGTCTTCAACTGACATCTTAATTAGATTTAGTAGTGGGAATCTATACTTCTCTCCCCATTCTACCAAACAGGACCAATTCCAAGTCGTAAGGAGCCCAAAAGGTAAAAGATGGCCACCTATCCCCAACTTAAGGCATCTGTATAACAAACTGCAGTAACAGGCACCAATTGAACCACCTAGTATGCCAATAAAAGGACCATAGAAGAAATAGTCTTGCCTTAAACATAGTAGCATGGCTATTTTCATTTCTTGAGTTGTCTGGAAGGTCATTTGACACCTTACATATTTCTTTAATGGCTTAGAATTGGAGGGGTGCCTGAATGGGGTGCCTGAAACCAACTGTGGTTTCCATCATAAAGATGGAGCATCTTCGTCAACCTACACCTAAAACGAAGGTCAACCTCGAACTAACGGGCAACCTTTTGACCAAGTGGGTAGGCCATTGAGGCTAGGCCATACTTAGTAGCCCCATAATATTGACTTTGTGAAGTTTGCGATATCCGATGGAATTCATAACAGGGCAAATATAGGAGTTTTCCATTATGACCGCTCAGCTCCATCTCAGAGACCCGTCTGTGAGCAGTTCAGCCATCAAAACAGCTTCTTGTCAGGAGGAAGAAATACTCTTAACGCTTTCATGTATGAAATAATTAAGAATAACCTGTCTCTACTAGAAAAGTCTTCAGCTGAGCTTAGACATGGAAATGTGATATTTCTACAATGGTAGTCAATCATTGTTTTACATTCTTCCACCCAGGGGAGTTCTGGGCATGGAGGACATTTACATAACAGGTATAAAAAGGCCAAGGTTTGACTTTCTTATCTGCAGAAAAAGAAGCCAGCCGGCAGGAAAGTCTCAGGAGGAAATACTGGGACCGGTTTAAAATGCAGACCATACACTAAAATGTGCCCTTCACCTGCGAAATATTTACCAAGATTTCCTATATCCAGTATACCAGAGAGATGTGATAGTAAAAAACATTCATGTTCATAGAAAGCCATAATAAAGTAATAAATTCTTCTACATAGGCGCAGTATTATAGTATATAGTATAGCTGCATGGCACAGCTAAAATAAAAATATACAGAGTAGGACCACCCTCATGAGATTGCCTTGACGTGGTGGGGTGCCTCAAAAGATTGATCAATATTTTGCCAACTATCTCAAATTCATAATATTATACGGTTGGAAAGGAGTATGTGCCTTTGCATGTTTTTCATTGCAAGCTATCTTTTGGTGGGCACTAGCTTTTTTGCGATTTTTGCTGTTGGTTTGTGGCCTACCGCCACTGAGCCCTGTACAGAAAGTTTGGCTTGTTATTCCATCTGTGTTGGTGGTAATTCTTTGTAACTGTTCACATTCAGTTACTTTACCCTGCCCTCACGCTCAGTTTATTTCAAGCTCCAATTTTGCTTGGACTTGCCCTATCTTTATTCAGAGTGCTGGTCTAGAGATGTGAGGATAAATTCTGAAAAGCCAATGCATATGTGGCATCAGCTGCATGTGCTGGGGCTTGATTTGCCTTTATTCATGTGCACCAGTCAGGATCATGAAAGCAGGTTTTGTGATACACATAAAAAACAGCATTTAATGGTGTATGTTGGAGGCCACAAGGCACAGCTAAAAAAAAAAAAATATATACTGAGTAGGACCACCCTGATGAGATTACCTTGATGTGGCAGGGTGGCTCAAATGATTGATCAATATTTTGCCAAATATCTTTATGTTAAAATATTATACAGTTTGGCATGAACAACAATAATAATGTGCATTTGCACGCTTTTTAATACAAGCTATCATCTGATGGTGCTGGCTTCATTGTTGCTTTCTCAGTATTATAATTATATTATAGTATTACAGTAGTTATATTCTTGTACATAGAGCAGTATTATAGTAGTTATATTCTTGTATATAGGAGCAATATTATAGTAGTTATATTCTTTTACATAGGAGCAGTATTATAGTAGTTATATTCTTTTACATAGGAGCAGTATTATAGTAGTTATATTCTTGTACATAGGGGCAGTATTATAGTAGTTATATTCTTGTACATAGGGGCAGTATTATAGTAGTTATATTCTTGTACATAGGGGCAGTATTATAGTAGTTATATTCTTGTACATAGGGGCAGTGTTATAGTAGTTATATTCTTGTATATAGGGACAGTATTATAGTAGTTATATTCTTGTACATAGGGGCAGTATTATAGTAGTTATATTCTTGTACATAGGGGCAGTGTTATAGTAGTTATATTCTTGTATATAGGGACAGTGTTATAGTAGTTATATTCTTGTATATAGGGACAGTATTATAGTAGTTATATTCTTGTACATAGGGGCAGTATTATAGTAGTTATATTCTTGTACATAGGAGCAGTATTATAGTAGTTATATTCTTGTACATAGGGGCAGTATTATAGTAGTTATATTCTTGTATATAGGAGCAATATTATAGTAGTTCTATTCTTTTACATAGGAGCAATATTATAGTAGTTATATTCTTTTACATAGGGGCAGTATTATAGTAGTTATATTCTTGTACATAGAGGCAGTATTGTAGTAGTTATATTCTTGTATATAGAAGCAGTATTATAGTAGTTATATTCTTGTACATAGGAGCAGTATTATAGTAGTTATATTCTTGTACATAGGAGCAGTATTATAATAGTTATATTCTTGTACATAGGAGCAGTATTATAGTAGTTATATTCTTGTACATAGGAGCAGTATTATAGTAGTTATATTCTTGTACATAGGAGCAGTATTATAGTAGTTATATTCTTGTACATAGGAGCAGTATTATAGTAGTTATATTCTTGTACATAGGGGCAGTATTATAGTAGTTATATTCTTGTACATATAGGGGCAGTATTATAGTAGTTATATTCTTGTACACAAGGGTAGTATTATAGTAGTTATATTCTTGTACATAGGGGCAGTATTATAGTAGTTATATTCTTGTACACAAGGGTAGTATTATAGTAGTTATATTCTTGTACACAAGGGTAGTATTATAGTAGTTATATTCTTGTACATAGGAGCAGTATTATAGTAGTTATATTCTTGTACATAGGAGCAGTATTATAGTAGTTATATTCTTGTACATAGGAGCAGTATTATAGTAGTTATATTCTTGTATATAGGAGCAGTATTATAGTAGTTATATTCTTGTACATAGGAGCAGTATTATAGTAGTTATATTCTTGTACATAGGGGCAGTATTATAGTACTTATATTCTTGTACATAGGGGCAGTATTATAGTAGTTATATTCTTGTACATATAGGGGCAGTATTATCATAGTTATATTCTTGTACATAGGAGCAGTATTATATTATAGTAGTTATATTCTTGTACATAGGGGCAGTATTATAGTAGTTATATTCTTGTATATAGGGGCAGTATTATAGTAGTTATATTCTTGTACATAGGGGCAGTATTATCATAGTTATATTCTTGTACATAGGAGCAGTATTATAGTAGTTATAGTCTTGTACATAGGAGCAGTATTATAGTAGTTATATTCTTGTACATAGGGGCAGTATTATAGTAGTTATATTCTTGTACATAGGGGCAGTATTATAGTAGTTATATTCTTGTATATAGGAGCAGTATTATAGTAGTTATATTCTTGTACATAGGAGCAGTATTATAGTAGTTATAGTCTATGAAAAACAAGTTATTTTGCACACAATTCTTAACAAAACACGTTCCAATCCATTAATTTTTTCCGTATAAAATTTATATTAAGAATTATTCTTAATGGCAGTGAGCAGCTCCCCACAAAGCACATAACCCATGTACAGATGGGAGTCCATTGACCTGAAAACCCCAGAGCTGTTAACAAATCTGTCCTTGGAAGGAGAAGCATTCAGCGCTGGCAAACTGTGCTGTAAATTGGCCACAAAGAGCATTCCATAGAGCTCGCAATATCTTGTAGAGATGGTAATGTTCCTGGTAAGTATATTCCAAACGTAGAAAAAAAAAAAAAGCAGGAACAAAAGCGCTGATTAAAGAGGATTTTAGAAATTAAAAATGAAAAGCAATTAGTTCTTTAGTTCTTTTTTTTTTATTGTTTTCTTTCTTTTTTGTTTCACTCCATAAAGAGGTTTTTGGATACAAAGTAACGTTTCTCCCGCACGGCGGCCCGAGGAATGTTAATGACAAATGGGATTTCATTAACAAATGCACTCTCTGAGCTTTGATGTAAACCACCTTTTAGTGTCAAGAAGATTATCCGGAACCAAATCAATCCCCATTAACCTGACCAGATGAAAGGAATAAGGAAGAGAGGAAAAAAAAAAAAAAAAAATCAATTTTTTCGGTAAAAAAAAATTTTTTTTATTATTTACAAACTGCAAACCAGTGAGTGGAAATATAAAATCTGTGAAAATGACATTGATGCTCACAGGTTATCAGCGCCCATTTACCTACTGATGTGAAAGGTTTAGAAGATGAGGGTCTGAAGTCGGCTAATGCTTTTTCTGTTTGATCAACCTCTCTTTGTTGCGTTCTGCTTTGATTACATGTTTCCATTGCAAATGTGGCGCATTAAAATTCAATAGCCAAAAGGCATAGTCCTGGCAGCGTAGACCGGGAACGATAACTAGGGTCTCAGGTGGCAGGTCAGTGAGCGCTTTGAATATTAAAAAAAAATAATATTTTTTAGGCTAAATATTTTGACTTCTATAATTACATTTTATCACATTTGATTAATTTCTAAATATTTCTGGATGGGATATTCTGTTATATGACAACATCATAGGGATTAAAAGGTTTGTCTGGGACTAAGAACGATGCCGATACCTGGAGCTGTGGCTGTCATATGTTCCCACAACTCAGCTCAGATCCCATTAAAGTGAAGGACATCGGACGTCCAAAGTTGTAATACCTGGTGTTCAGGGCTGTGCTGTTCCAGCACTGTAAACCATGACCTCCTGGCTGTCAAAGCACCAGGTATTTATTAACAGCACGTGGGGGTGCAGCTTGTCAGGCTTCCATCAATCTATATTGATGAATACATTAATCAAAATTAGTTTTAGGTAAATTCAAGGCAATAAAAAAAGTATAAAAAAAGCACATTAAGCTGCCCCTATCCTCACCGCCACCACAGCTCCCCTGCCTCCTTTCTGGTCTTCGGTTCCTTCAGTATAGAGATCGTGAATAACCTCAAATGGAAAAACATCTGTTCCATTAATTGAATGACATTTGAGGTGTAATACATGAGAACGGCCACTGCGCAGTATACTGAGCTGTGCTGTTCCAGCAGTGTATACGGTGACCTCCCAGCACCAGTTATTAACTGCACTGGGGGTGCTGATTGTCAGACCTCCATCAATCTAATACTGATGAATTAATTTCCAAAAAAATAGTTTAAGGAAGATTGGGGCCAATAAAAAAAGCATATTCAATTCGCTCATCCGTACCATCACCACAGCTCCCTTGTCCTTCTTGTTGGTCTTCATTTCCTTCAGTACTGAGGTCAGTGATCAGCCTCCTGAGATCGCGGTCCCATTAAAGTGAATGGCATTTGAGGTGTAGTACATGAGAACGGCCACTGTGTGGTTTACGAGCTGTGCTGTTCCAGCAGTGTATACGGTGACCTCCAGGCTGTCGAAACATTGGATATTAACTGCACTGGGGGGGTGCAGCATGTCAGGCTTCCATTAATCTAATACTGATAAACACATTTCCCAAAATTAGTTTTAGGTAAATTCAAGACAATAAATTTAAAAAAAAGAACAGTATACTCCCCAACCCTTAAGCTGCCATGACAGCTCCCTGGTCCTCCTTGATCGTCTTTAGTATAGAGGCCAGTGATTAGCCTCAAGAGATCATGAGGGAAAATAGTGGTCCCATTAAAGTGAAAGACATTTGAAGTGTAATACATGAGAACTACCACTGCATGGTGTACTGAGCTGTTCTGTTCCAGCACTGTACACTGTGACGTCCCGGCAGCCGAAACACCAAGCATCAACTTCAAGTGGGAGTGCTGCCATATTTCCATCAATCTAATATTGATGATTTGAGATGAGTAAATGTCCCAAAATTGGTTTTAATTAGATTCGAGCCACCAAAAAAACATGAAGAAAAGCACATTATACTCCACAATCCTTATGCCGCCATCGCAGCTCCAGAGGTCCTTCTTGCTGGTCTTCAATTCTTTTAGTACAGAGGCCAGAGATTATCTTCATGAGATCATGTGGGAGAACGGCAGGTCCCATTAAAGTGAATGACATTTGAGTTGTAATATCTGAGAACAGCCACTGTATAGTGTACTGAGCTGTGCTGTTCCAGCACTGTAAACAGTGACCTCCTGGCAGCTAAAGCACTAGACATTGATTCAGTCCAACTTTTTCTTTATCTTATAGAGGTTTACATTTTTTTTTACATTTTTTTTCTAATTAATGTCGGTTGATCTCAGAAAAGTAAAGTAGGGAGGATGAAGGGTTAAAAACCGCGCTGCTGTATTCCACGAGACATCCAAGGGTGAATATAATATTGATCTATTAGTCAACGCGTTTCACTAATAAGTAATAAACTGTGCAGAACTCTCTTCTTGCAAAATATTCACACCGCTGCATGTACATTGACGATTTGGAAGAAAAAAAAGGAATTGCGGTAAAAAAATTGCAAAGCCCTTAAAAAATGTTGCTGGCTATTCTTCAACTCGTACAAAATAAAAACTCCACCAGAAACCCTACTTATGGTTACACTGACAGCCCAGTGAGTGCCGACATCCACAGAAAGTGATGATTTCTCCTGTGCACAGATGTGCAGCAGCTCATCTGTGCACAGGAAAACGGGATGTGCAGTGTAAAATAGAGAAAAAAAACTTTTATAAATATGAAAAAAAAAAAAAACATGGAAGTTAAAATCAAACCCCCTATTGTCCCACTGAAAAATAAACATTTTTAAAAATACACATATTTGGTATCGCTGCATTCAGAAATGCCTGATTTATCAATATAGAAAATCAATCAGATCTGTAAACTGCGTAATGGAAAAAAAGTGCAATAATGAGCGATCAAAACATCGCATTTACTCAAAAGTGGCATCATTAGAAAGGTCAGTTCAAGACACAAACTATAAGCCATCACACAGCCCCAGATCACGAAAAATGATGACGCTACGGGGCTCGGAAAATGGCACCAAATATGCTATTACTTTCTTTAAAAACATTACTTTTTTTTCACCACTTAGATAAGAGTAAAAGTAACATGTTTGATATCTACAAACTCATACCGACCCGAGACAACATACCGACACGTCAGTGTTACCATATAGTACCGACCCGAGACAACATACCGACACGTCAGTGTTACCATATAGTACCGACCCGAGACAACATACCGACACGTCAGTGTTACCATATAGTACTGACCCGAGGCATCATACGACACATCAGTGTTACCATAAAGTACTGACCTGAGGCATCATACTGACATGTCAGTGTTACCATAAAGTACTGACCTGAGGCATCATACTGACATGTCAGTGTTACCATATAGTACTGACCCCAGACATCATACCGACACGTCAGTGTTACCATATAGTACTGACCTGAGGCATCATACTGACATGTCAGTGTTACCATATATGTACTGACCTGAGGCATCATACCGACACCTCAGTGTTACCATATAGTACTGACCTGAGGCATCATACCGACACATCAGTGTTACCATATAGTACTGACCTGAGGCATCATACCGACACCTCAGTGTTACCATATAGTACTGACCCAGACATCATACCGACACCTCAGTATTACCATATAGTACTGACCCCAGACATCATACCGACACGTCAGTGTTACCATATAGTACTGACCCCAGACATCATACCGACATGTCAGTGTTACCATATAGTACTGACCTGAGGCATCATACTGACACATCAGTGTTACCATATAGTACTGACCTGAGGCATCATACCGACACATCAGTGTTACCATAAAGTGAACATGATGAATGAAAAACCCCCAAAACAAAGTAATTGCACTATTTTTCTAATTTTATTTTGCAATTTCACCGCACTTAGAATTTTTTTTCCATTTTCCTATTCACTATATGGTAAAATAAATAATTTCATTAAAAAGTATAACTCGTCCCGCAAACTACAAGCCGTCATATGTCTACATTGATGGAAAAATAAAAACGTTATGGCTCTTGGAAGAAGGGGAGGACTAAGGGCGTGTGGGCCGGAAACGTCGTCACTGTTTTTTGCCCGATGCTGGATCAAAGAGCACATTGACATCGACACTGGAGTGCTGTGCAAATAGTGAAGCCCCTGGCACAAAGCAAATTACCCTAAAAAAGTGGAGATATGCTATGAATTGGAGCTATGGGGGTCAATGAATCCGGTCTTACGTGTTCTTGGTCGGACAGGGTCACTTAAAGGCCGTCAAGGAAGATAAAATCTTCAAAAAAAAACTACAAAAACTTTTCTTACTGCTCAATGAAAAAGTATGGATTCTCCATTTACTTGTCAGAAGGATATTCATTTTCAAGCTGTCAATCATATGAGGGGGCCTCGACACGTGGACGTCTATTGTAAATGGTTGGAACATTGGTATAACAAAAGCCGGTTCTGCAGAGACAGATGAACGCCGGCAAGACTAAGAAGGGATTGTATGGTCAGACTAATTACTGATCGCTCAGCTTTACCCAAATCCACTGGCAGAGTCATGGATCCCAATCAGCTTTGTCAGATCCTCTTTGCACGTTGATCTAGTATCGCTTACGCCTCAGCGATTCCTGTGATAATTTTTGGAAAACAAACAGAAAAATGTCATAGTCCAGGATATGTCAGATCTTGTATCTCAGCCCCATTCACTACAAGGGCATTGCCTTGCAATACCAGACACAAACTATAGGCGGAGGGGGGGGCGCTGTTTTTCAAGGTCTGTACCACCCCTTTATACAAATGTTCTGTCCATCATGATTTACTATTCAGCAGAACAATGTTGGGGTGAGACATGACATTGGTCAGGTGCCAGGTCATAGCCTTATCCATGGTCACAATGAAGGACAGTCCCTGAGGCCAAGACAGCTGCTCCTGTCTTGCATATAAAACCCAGCAGTTCTGTTTAATTTCAGGGAGATTATTTATGTACTTGTTTAGAGGATTGCAGTACATTTCTCCACCGAGCTGCCGAGTACGCCAGAGTCATATGTACAATGAGCAACAAAGCCTCCGGCGCTGAGTTATTACTACCTGAAAATGATGAAGAAAAGAAAATCCCGCAGTCCATAAAACACCACACAAAAGTCCCAGACTGCAAAGAGAATTCAGCACCTCAAAACACACCAGAAAATAGAGACTATACAAAAAAAGACATAATTATCAGTCCACTACGTACAATAAAATAACTTCTATAATACTGCCCCTATATACAAGTATATAACTACTATAATACTGCTCCTATGTACAAGAATATAACTACTATAATACTGCTCCTATGTACAAGAATATAACTACTATAATACTGCCCCTATGTACAAGAATATAACTACTATAATACTGCCGATATGTACAAGAATATAACTACTATAATACTGCCCTATATACAAGAATATAACTACTATATAATACTGCCCTATATACAAGAATATAACTACTATAATACTGCCCTTATATACAAGAATATAACTACTATAATACTGCCCCTATGTACAAGAATATAACTACTATAATACTGCTCCTATGTACAAGAATATAACTACTATAATACTGCTCCTATGTACAAGAATATAACTACTATAATACTGCTCCTATGTACAAGAATATAACTACATATAATACTGCTCCTATTACAAGAATATAACTACTATAATACTGCCCTATTACAAGAATATAACACTATAATACTGCCCTATGTACAAGAATATAACTACTATAATACTGCCCTATATACAAGAATATAACTACTATAATACTGCCCCTATGTACAAGAATATAACTATAATACTGCTCCTATGTACAAGAATATAACTACTATAATACTGCTCCTATGTACAAGAATATAACTACTATAATACTGCTCCTATGTACAAGAATATAACTACTATAATACTGCTCCTATGTACAAGAATATAACTACTATAATACTGCCCCTATGTACAAGACTATAACTAATATAATAATACTGCTCCTATATACAATAATATAACTACTATAATACTGCTCCTATGTACAAGAATATAACTACTATAATACTGCTCCTATGTACAAGAATATAACTACTATAATACTGCTCCTATGTACAAGAATATAACTACTATAATACTGCTCCTAGTACAAGAATATAACTACTATAATACTGCCCTATATACAAGAATATAACTACTATAATACTGCTCCTATGTACAAGAATATAACTACTATAATACTGCTCATATGTACAAGAATATAACTACTATAATACTGCTCCTATGTACAAGAATATAACTACTATAATACTGCTCCTATGTACAAGAATATAACTACTATAATACTGCTCCTATATACAAGAATATAACTACTATAATACTGCTCCTATGTACAAGAATATAACTACTATAATACTGCCCTATGTACAAGAATATAACTACTATAATACTGCTCCTATGTACAAGAATATAACTACTATAATACTGCTCATATGTACAGAATATAACTACTATAATACTGCCCTATGTACAAGATATAACTATATATAATACTGCTCCTATTACAAGAATATAACTACTATAATACTGCTCCTATGTACAGAATATAACTACTATAATACTGCCCTATATACAAGAATATAACTACTATATACTGCTCCTATTACAAGAATATAACTACTATAATTACTGCTCATATGTACAAGAATATAACTACTATAATACTGCCTATTACAAGAATATAACTACTATAATACTGCTCCTACGTACAAGAATATAACTACTATAATACTGCTCCTATGTACAAGAATATAACTACTATAATACTGCCCCTATGTACAAGAATATAACTACTATAATACTGCTCCTATGTACAAGAATATAACTACTATAATACTGCCCCTATATACAAGAATATAACTACTATAATACTGCCCACTATGTACAAGAATATAACTACTATAATACTGCCCCTATATACAAGAATATAACTACATATAATACTGCTCCTATGTACAAGAATATAACTACTATAATACTGCTCCTATGTACCAGAATATAACTACTATAATACTGCTCCTATGTGCAAGAATATAACTACTATAATGTGCACAGACGTATACATTTGGATATATTCGTTACTCAATTAAAATATAGATTTTACTTTGAACAGATTACTTCTCATTTAGACACAATAATAGAAAAAAAATACTGCTTATTATTGTAGCTTTATAATGTTTTCCGTCTGGCGGCGGCTTTGACTGAAGTTGATAGTAAGTAAAGTTCTGCCGCCTCAGCACACAGAATTAGGCGCGGGTTTAATTTGCTGGATGCGCGGTTGTATCAGCTGCTGGTAAATAATGGCCGCCATCCATACAATGCTTTAACTTCATTCCAGAGCTATTAACTTATCCAATTTATTGCACAATTTTCTCAGCTCCCGGTTCCGCTGTTTTCTGTTTACAGCGCAAATCACTTTTATCTCTTAATCCTTCTACACTGATAACCAAGTAATGCAGAATTCTACATGGGGCGACAGCCTATAAGGTATACACATGTAAGGGCCCTCAGCCCTAAACAGTAAGTGAAGACATGCATGTGATAGGATTATGGAGGTCACATGGAGGAGTGGCCATGTCCACACAACTATCAACTGGCCCCACAAAATTATAGGTTATCGTAACTTCATAATACTGTCAGCCAAAGTCAGAGCCCCCATAATACTGTCAGCCAAAGTCAGAGCCCCCATAATACTGTCAGCCAAAGTCAGATCCCCCATAACATTGCCAGCTACAGTCAGATCCCCCATAATACTGTCAGCCAAAGTCAGAGCCCCCATAATACTGTCAGCCAAAGTCAGAGCCCCATAACACTGTCAGCCAAAGTCAGAGCCCCCATAACACTGTCAGCCAAAGTCAGAGCCCCATAATACTGTCAGCCAAAGTCAGAGCCCCATAATACTGTCAGCCAAAGTCAGAGCCCCCATAACACTGTCAGCCAAAGTCAGATCCCCCATAACATTGCCAGCTACAGTCAGATCCCCCATAATACTGTCAGCCAAAGTCAGAGCCCCATAATACTGTCAGCCAAAGTCAGAGCCCCCATAACAATCTGTCAGCCAAATCAGAGCCCCATATACTGTCACCAAAGTCAAGCCCATAATACTGTCAGCCAAAGTCAGAGCCCCATAACACTGTCAGCCAAAGTCAGAGCCCCATAATACTGTCAGCCAAAGTCAGAGCCCCCATAATACTGTCAGCCAAAGTCAGAGCCCCATAATACTGTCAGCCAAAGTCAGAGCCCCATAATACTGTCAGCCAAAGTCAGAGCCCCCATAATACTGTCAGCCAAAGTCAGAGCCCCATAACATGTCAGCCAAAGTCAGAGCCCCCATAATACTGTCAGCCAAAGTCAGAGCCCCCATAATACTGTCAGCCAAAGTCAGAGCCCCCATAATACTGTCAGCCAAAGTCAGAGCCCCCATAATACTGTCAGCCAAAGTCAGAGCCCCCATAATACTGTCAGCCAAAGTCAGAGCCCCCATAATACTGTCAGCAAGTCAGACCCCCATAATACTGTCAGCCAAAGTCAGAGCCCCCATAAACTGTCAGCCAAAGTCAGAGCCCCCATAATACTGTCAGGCAAGTCAGATCCCCCATAAATTAATACTGTCAGCCAAAGTCAGAGCCCCCATAATACTTGCAGCAAGTCAGATCCCCCATAATACTGTCAGCCAAAGTCAGAGCCCCCATAACACTGTCAGCCAAAGTCAGAGCCCCATAATTAGCCAAGTCAGAGCCCCCATAATTCAGCCAAAGTCAGAGCCCCCATAATACTGTCAGCCACAGTCAGAGCCCCATAATGCTGTCAGCCACAGTCAGAGCACCCATAATGCTGTCAGCCAAAGTCAGAGCCTCCATAATACTGTCAGCCAGTCAGAGCCCCCATAATGCTGTCAGCCAAAGTCAGAGCCCCCATAATACTGTCAGCCAAAGTCAGAGCCTCCATAATACTGTCAGCCAGTCAGAGCCTCCATAATGCTGTCAGCCAGTCAGAGCCCCCATAATGCTGTCAGGCAGAGTCAGATCCCCCATAACATTGCCAGCTACAGTCAGATCCCCCATAACATTGCCAGCTACAGTCAGATCCCCATAACATTGCAGCTACACTCAGATCCCCCATAACATTGCCAGCTACAGTCAGATCCCCCATAACATTGCCAGCTACAGTCAGATCCCTCATAACATTGCCAGCTACAGTCAGATCCCCCATAATACTGTCAGGCAGAGTCAGATCCCCCATAACATTGCCAGCTACAGTCAGATCCCCATAACATTGCCAGCTACAGTCAGATCCCCCATAACATTGCCAGCTACAGTCAGATCCCCCATAACATTGCCAGCTACAGTCAGATCCCCCATAACATTGCCAGCTACACTCCGGTCCCCCATAACATTGCCAGCTACAGTCAGATCCCCCATAACATTGCCAGCTACAGTCAGATCCCCCATAACATTGCCAGCTACAGTCAGATCCCCATAACATTGCCAGCTACAGTCAGATCCCCATAACATTGCCAGCTACAGTCAGATCCCCCATAACATTGCCAGCTACAGTCAGATCCCCCATAACATTGCCAGCTACACTCGGTCCCCCATAACATTGCCAGCTACAGTCAGATCCCCCATAACATTGCCAGCTACAGTCAGATCCCCCATAACATTGCCAGCTACAGTCAGATCCCCCATAACATTGCCAGCTACAGTCAGATCCCCCATAACATTGCCAGCTACAGTCAGATCCCCCATAACATTGTGGCTGGCAATATTATATTTCTTATATATTTCGGCACCAAATCTACAAGGGAAAAAAAGCAACGTGCACAAAACATCAGAATTCTCATTGACTTTGCTGGGATAAGAATTTGAATGCAGTTTTGTGACAAATCTGCACTAAAATACACATCAAAAACGCACTGTGTGCACAGGGCCTTACACCGGACCATGGCCCCTGGGCCCATCATGTCGATTGACTGACACATTGCAATCCTTAGGCACAATGTTTTTGTCTTTTTGGGGTGAGAGATGGGGGATAGGGGCTCTTTATGTTGTCTCTTCTGGTTGATTGTTCCGATTATCTCAATCTGAGGTTTCTTGCCTTCAGTGAATTGAAAACGTCATAAAACGGAGGTGTCAGGCTGTGTATGAAACGTGACGCAGGGAACGGCATCTTCAAGTCATTTTTGTTTTCATTCTAGACACCAATGGCCGTAAAATCCGATTTGGACTTGTGGATTTAGTCTATTTTTCCTCTGGCAGCGCAGCGGGTCACAGGTTCGAGCCCTCGATCACTCACTTGGATGAGTCACTTTGCACCAATCTCTGACCTAAAACCCTGGATGAATAAACGTGTGATACATCAAGGGACAGTTATTCCCCATGAAGAGGAAAAGCAAACGAGATGGAGAATAAGAATAATAATGCATTGCTTTAAAGAGAAAACCCATGTCAGAATCAGGCTCCGACATAACACAAGATAATTTCGGCAAATGGGATGAACTCTGATACAAACATCATGGTGGAAAGGTGAAACTATTCTTGCCGATTCTCCCAAACGTCTTGTGATACCCGTCCATGTCCATCTTCTCCTACAGTTCTTTTCACGCTGGGGGTTGGCATTAGTAATTATCTGCAGGAGGGTTCAGTACTTGTGCAGTGTTGGCCAAAAGTATTGACACCCTGCCATTCTGTCAGATAATACTCAGTTTCTTCCTGAATATGATTGCAATCACAAATTCTTTGGTATTATTATCTTCATTTAATTTGTCTTCAATGAAAAAAAAACACAAAAAGAATTGTCCTAAAGCCAAATTGGATCTAATTCCACACCAAACATAAAAAAGGGGGTGGACAAAAGTATTGGCACTGTTAGAAAAATCATGTGATGCTTCTCTAATTTGTGTAATTAACAGCACCTGTAACTTACCTGTGGCTCCTAACAGGTGTTGGCAATAACTAAATCACACTTGCAGCCAGTTGACATGGATTAAAGTTGACTCAACCTCTGTCCTGTGTCCTTGTGTGTACCACATGGAGCATGGAGAAAAGAAAGAAGACCAAAGAACTCTCTGAGAACATGAGAAACCAAATTATGAGGAAGCATGAGCAATCTCAAGGCTACAAGTCCATCTCCAAAGACCTGAATGTTCCTGTGTCTACCGTGCGCAGTGTCATCAAGAAGTTTAAAGCCCATGGCACTGTGGCTAACCTCCCTAGATGTGGACGGAAAAGAAAAATTGACAAGAGATTTCAACGCAAGATTGTGCGGATGGTGGATAAAGAACCTCGACTAACATCCAAACAAGTTCAAGCTGCCCTGCAGTCCGAGGGTACAACAGTGTCAACCCATACTATCCGTCGGCGTCTGAATGAAAAGGGACTGTATGGTAGGAGACCCAGGAAGACCCCACTTCTTACCCCGAGACATAAAAAGCCAGGCTGGAGTTTGCCAAAACTTACCTGAGAAAGCCTAAAACGTTTTGGAAGAATGTTCTCTCTTTTTGGGCAAAGGCATCAACATAGAGTTTACAGGAGAAAAAACAGAGGCATTCAAAGAAAAGAACACGGTCCCTACAGTCAAACATGGCGGAGGTTCCCTGATGTTTTGGGGTTGCTTTGCTGCCTCTGGCACTAGACTGCTTGACCGTGTGCATGGCATTATGAAGTCTGAAGACTACCAACAAATTTTGCAGCATAATGTAGGTCCCAGTGTGAGAAAGCTGGGTCTCCCTCACAGGTCATGGGTCTTCCAGCAGGACAATGACCCAAAACACACTTCAAAAAGCACTAGAAAATGGTTTGAGAGAAAGCACTGGAGACTTCTAAGGTGGCCAGCAATGAGTCCAGACCTGAATCCCATAGAACACCTGTGGAGAGATCTAAAAATGGCAGTTTGTAGAAGGCGCCCTTCAAATATCAGGGACCTGGAGCAGTTTGCCAAAGAAGAATGGTCTAAAATTCCAGCAGAGCATTGTAAGAAACTCATTGATGGTTACCGGAAGCGTTGATCGCAGTTATTTTGGCTAAAGGTTGTGCAACTAAGTATTAGGCTGAGGGTGCCAATACTTTTGTCCGGCCCATTTTTGGAGTTTTGTGTGAAATGATCAATGTTTTGCTTTTTGCTTCATTCTCTTTTGTGTTTTTTCATTGAAGACAAATTAAATGAAGATAATAATACCAAAGAATTTGTGATTGCAATCATTTTCAGGAAGAAACTGAGTATTATCTGACAGAATCCTGGTTTAGAGTTTAGTTTGGGGTCTGCAATTTTTTTTAGGGGTTTAGTCATGTACGGGTCTTGAGTAGGGTTTGTATTTGATAAGGGGTCTGATCATAGGTCTTTAGTTATGGGGTCTGTAGTAATTTAGGTGATATGGCTGTGGCACCCCTGCGGACTGGTCGCCACTAGATGGCACAGCAGCCGGGATCAGTAAAGTTCGGTCATCCCAAACAACACCCAACACACTCTCGATCCCAAGACTCTATGCCCAGCAACGGGATGGCGGGAGGAGACAATTGAGGGTGGGGAAGTTAGGACAGTACCCGGTTAGGGCATGCAACAAAACTAGACAACACCAAGTTCAGTGAGCCAGTCAGCCAAGCGACACCAGAGAGTCAAGTTCAGTCAGAAGGAGAGGCGAGAACATCACACGAGAACTGAAAGGACATGGACCCGGCGGCCTGTGCCACCATTAAGCTTGGTCCAGGTACCGGGCTGTAGATCGTAGTGAGTGACAGGAGTCCTAGGTGTGCTCGAATTAGCGGGAACACTGAGGGACTGGGCCAGAACCAGGGGCCGGCTCTTTGAAGTGGCCAGGACACACTACGTTCCAACTACACACACTGGTGGGGTGTGGGTCTTTATGTCCCGTGACCCAACCTCAGCGCAGCGAAAAGAATGCCACCGTACTAGGACTAGGTGACCCGGCAGGTCGCCCACCAAAAGCCCGTGGCAGTTGGATCGTAGCCAACGTGCGACAGACAGAAGGCCTATGAAAGGAACATGAGAGGAACATGAAAGGGGCCGATTCGAATGAGTGCCCCGGCTATGAACCTACCGGAACCACCATTGCACTGTGTTGTAACCATCTGCCAAGAAAGTGAAGTAAACTGGGTTGAAGCTTAGCTCTGTGTGTGTGCCTGTGAATCATGCGCCTGAGGAGAGGTAGAAGTGATCCGCCGAGCCGGTCTGGCGCCCTGCCAGTAAAGGTAACCACAGACCTACCCAAAAACACGGATGGATTTCCACAGTGAGTACCCCAAACACATACAACACCTTCCACCCCAGACCTGTAGGGGGAGCCCAACTATCTGCCTTTAAGCAAAATTCCCGGAGTTAGTCAGAGCGTGCAGTCCTAGGAGAACTGTGAAGAAGTCCTGGTGAGTCGGAGCCGCGCTAGGCCCGAGCCAGTTGACAACTAAGCAGTTACCAGCTAGCCAGTCCAGGGAACTAAGAGTGAGGTCAAAGGCAAGGCGAGAGGAACGAAGTGAGAAGCAGACTGGGGCAGAGGAGCCATACCGGTTTACCCCAGAGAGCCACCTGGACACCGGAGTCCGAGTCTGCAGGAGAGCATCTAGCCCAGCAGAGAAACCGGTTCACGAGGAGACACCAGTCTCCCAGGCATCTGTGTAGCAACCAAGAAGGGAGCCAGGCACCGCAGGAGAGAAAATAGCAGCAGTCCACACAAAGGTTTCACACTACACATACAGGTGACAGAAGAGCAGAGGGGCCTGGCCAAGTTTTACACGGGGCAGGGGCTTAAACAAGGAAAAAGTGACAAGGAGGCCTTAAAGTCACTCACTGTGGAGATCCAGAAGTGTTTCCCGACCACCGGAGAGTACCCTGGACATTACGTGCAATTCCACCAGTAGAGGTATAGAAACAACTTACGGTGTGTGTGTCAATTCCTCAGTCCCTAAACCCTGTCCAGCACAGAGACTGCCATAGCTGCCTGGCAGCACAGCCAACTCCTGCTGCAATCATGGTCACCTCACCACAGCCCCGGGGACCTGCTCCACCTGTGGGGAGCTATATCACCAAGCTGCCCGACCATCATCCCGGAGGCCCACAGCAGCGCTGGTGCCACCACTAGACACCACAGGTGGAGTCACAAAAACTTTAAACTTTTATTCCCCTTCAATCATCCCCCAATCTTTAGGCTGTTCACTAGGGCCACGGGTCTGGGCAGGCCACCAGTGACATCCAGTGTGACTTTGAACTCTGACAGCAGTAGAGCCCTGCTGGCCTATTATTCTCCTGCACATTTATAGACTGTACAGTTGCCCTGGGGACATGCTCTTCCCGTGAAAGCTAACCATCCTCGCTGCTACTCCCATCATCCCCAGAGGCCTGACTGCAGCAGCAGCTGTATGGGTCGTATTCCACGGGTGGCGTCACAACACTTGTAGGTTTTAAAACTTTTGTTTTATTTTTCTCCATTTTTCTAATACCTGCCATTTTAACTTTGCCCGACGAGGGGATCACGTGACAGGTCCGCCACCGTGACATTCCGCAGCCCAGACGACAAGGAGAGGGCCCAGTCCCGAGTACCCCAGGTTCCCGCCAGGGGCGAGACATGGCCAGGAATCTGAATTCTTGGTATGAGGTTCATGTAGTTTATTTTATCATTTACCAGCCTTCAGCTCAATCTCGAGCCATGAACTGACGATAACGCTCTGTAGGAAGTCCATCGGAAGCTTGTCCAGCCTAGATAGGTTCACCAGGTCTTCACCATTATCTTGAGTGTTTTAAGCCATTGAGTTGCTGGTCTCTTGTTCCTTCTATTCTTCCTAACCACGATGTCCTTCTCCAGTGATTGATCTCTTCGTATGATGTGTAGACAAGTTCGTATCTGGTGACTTTTTCCAGTGACATGTCTGGCTTGATTTGTTCCAGTATTGATGTGTTTTCCTTCTTCTCCATGGTATTGATAAATCCTTCTCCAGCTCCACATTTGAAGGTGTTAATCCTTCTGTTTGTTTCTTTATCATCCAGGTTTCAGATCGACACATTACTACAGAATAGGCAGACTATGTACGAGCCGTGTCTTCATCATACGTGAGAATTTCCTCGATTGAAGACCTTGTCCAGTGACTTCATTGTTAATTTGCCCATAGATATTCTTTTCTATATGGGGTCTTTATTAATTAAGGGGTCTGGTCCTGGATTTGAAGTCATTTACACTGACCAGGGGCCTTTATTTGTTTAGGGATCTGGACTGCGGTCTGTCATGTGGGGGTCTTAGTCTGGGGTCTTTATTTTTTTTTCAGGCGTGGTACTAAGATCTGTACATTTAGGTGGTCTGTATTTGTGTAGGGGTCTCATCTGGGCTCAGTATCATTTAGGGGTTTAATCAGGGGTGTTTATTTATGGATCTGGATTGGGGTCTTTATCACTTCAGATGTTTTGTTAGTGGTCAAGGGTTTACGGTCTGTATCATTTTTTTTTTTTTTTTGGTGTTTATGGATCAAGACTGGGGTCTATCATTTAGGGGGTCAAGTCTGGGGTCCTTGTTCAGAGGTGTGTACCATTTAGGGGATCTGGCTGGGATACATTTGTTTAGGGAGATCTAGATAGGAGCCTATGATTTGGGGGGTCTGACGAGGGAACTACGATTTAAGGAGTCTGGTCAGGAGTCTTTGTTTGGGGGTCTAAACTGGGGTTTGATTGGTTAGGGGTCTTTGATTAGGGGGTCTTTTTGGGCCTATTTGTTTTGGGTGATAAAAGCGACGATATCCACTACATTCATTTACATTACTGGGTTGTTGTCTGGGACGTTTTGGTGCCCTTCATTCAGATTACCGTCCCCTGATCACTAGATCTTGTGGTCGATTTATCTGGCTAGATTAGGGCTTGTTATTTCGGGACTGGTCGTGGAGATCTGGCTGCTGAAATCATTGTACTGAAGGACTGTTTTTTGCCCGTCTGTGAATACGTTTTCTGTTTTGGAGTCATCCCTCTATGCCCTGACGAGCCTGTGCTTATAAATGGGCAAAGCTTGGCGATTCAGTGCTGCGGTGTAAAGCATAGTGAAAAGAGGATTTTGTGACAGTCCTCACTGTAGCTTTGACATGAATGAAGCAGGAGATCAGGATGAGCAGAGCTATGTTATGTAATAGGAATCAGTCTGGACATTTTTCTTCTTGCTTATACAAACGCTCTAAAATAATGTCACCTGTGGATGACGTGGAAATGGGGAATGTTCTGTAAAACGGGCAGTATAGATCTATGTGCAATGCACTACACGAAGCCAATAAATGCCCTTCCACGTCTAGAATATATTGTGTCTTCATCTTCTGAGTAACTATAACCCCCATCACTCAGGAAGGTTGTATGATTCATGGCGGTGGTGTTTGGTCCTGACCCCGGAGAACTAACACTTCTAGTTACGGTATATCACATATAAGGTAACAAAACTGCTCCCTGGTGTATAGGGCCGTTCTGCCCATTTGTCTTCTAAGCCACTGTCTCTAGGACAATCATGAGATAGTACCTGCCGAACCATCTAAGCCATCATTAATTTATTGTGTGTGCTTATACAGCACCAACATATTCCTCAGCGCTTTACACACATCATCATCACGTCCCCATTTGGGCTCACAATCTCTATTCCCTATCAGTTTTGGATCACTTTATGTTTTTGGAGTGTGGGAAGAAACCGAGGAAACCCACGAAACACGAGGAGACATACAAACTCCTTGCAGATGACGCCCTTGTTGGGATTTGAACCCAGACACAGTGCTGCAAAGCAATACTGCTCACCACTTAGCGCTGCACAGCCGAGCCACAGCGCCGGACCAGCGCCGAGCCAAGCCCGACCAGCGCCGACCACAGCCGCCGGACCAGCGCCGAGCCCACAGCCGCCGGACCAGCGCCGAGCCACACCGCCACGCACGAGCCAAGCCGCGACACGCCGAGCCCACAGCGCCAACGCACCAAGCACAGTACTGTAGCAAGAATGCACTACATGCGGCCGTGTATCTAATCCTATCTGTGATACTCTAGAATAAAAGGAGACACAAGAGGCGCAAATGGGTCCTATCGTTTAGATAAGATAATCCACCCGTGAGTATATGTGCTCACCTGGTTCGGCTGTGATGACCCACAGCCAGTATGCTCGCATGGACAGCTGCCGCTGGATCTGCACCTCCATGTGCAAAGTGGTGTATCCAGAAATCGAAACCAAGGTTTAGTGCTTGTGTGATCAGCACTGCCGTCAGGATGACAGAAACAGGGAGTCAAGGCTCCTTCAAAATGCTCCTTTAATTTCCGATGCGTTTCGGTGCAGTTCCTGACAAAGGTGCAGCAACAGCACCGAAACGCGTTGGAAATAAAGGAGCATCTTTGAAGGAGCCTGTATTTCATCCTGACGGCAGTGCGGGTCATACAAGCACTAAACCCTGGTTTGGATATCATGTGATACTGTCTGCTTAGCTGTGTATCTAATCCTATCATGTGATACTGCTTGCTGAGCCGTGTATGTAATCTTGACAGGTGTGATACTATCTCAAAAGCCTCCCAAGCAGTGCAGTCACCATATTTACTGGTCAGGAGCGGACTCGCACAGAAGGAGCCCCTGAGCACAGTATATGGGCCCTATGAAGTCCAATGTGTAGAAGCTGCTCTGCCCTTTCCCACCAGGACCCCTATGCAGCAGCACAGGCTGCACCAATGGGATGTATCACCGACGCTGAGTATATACTGTACACACCAGTCAGTGCTGGTGTTTGGTAGGGCTGGCAGGTCCTGTATCCTCCGTCCATTATCACCACCCGACCCACCACGTCCTCTATATAAACGCCGCAAGATGACGAAGAAGAATTCAGCAGCTGTAAAAACGAGCCTGACAAAAAGAGACATCTCTCACGACGGCACGGTCCTGGCGGTGACAGAGCCGCTGCACCGCGCCGAGGGTTTGTCACATCGTTCCTGGGCTGAGGTAATGCTCGCCGACCTTGTCACACTTTCCATTAGTCGACAGCAGAATTTCTGCTCCCAGAAGGGAAATTCCTTGCAGCAGAGAAGTATCTGCACAGGCGACGTATACAGGGTATATACAATTCCTGGCACATCTGAAGTCAGAGATGCAGAATCAGTCACAGTAATCTGCTTCTAATACACTGCAGAGTTAAGGATCTACATTGTGGTGGCCCATAGCGTAACTACATGCCCCCTCTGGACAAGCTGATCCCAATGGATAAGCATATTCCTCCTGGTGGCCCGCTAGAAAAGCACACTTGTCATGTTAGAGTGCCGTCTACACCTGGCATCTGCTATCATCTCATGGCAAATTCATCCCTGTTGGTACAAACCTGATGGTGAAGCGAGGCATCTTCTGGTTTTCACCAATGCCAAGCTCATTGGGCAAGCAGCTACAAGCAGGCGGCCTCTGTGGGACGTTTGTCAGTCTGTTTGTGATTAACTTTGCCTTGGTGGCCAAATAACATCTAGAACTTGACTTATTGAACAAACAACTTTCTCCTAGTAGCCCACTTCCTACGATGGCCACCACTGGCAAAACTCCACACACAAAGTTGGATTGCCCCTGTCTAACGGCAAGCTCATCCCTCTAAGTGACAGAATGGGCAAGCACCTTCAAGCAGGTGGCCTCTGTGGAAAAGTCGTTAGTCTATTTGTGATCATAAGCAGTCAACATTGCCTTGGTGGTCCAAATAAGCAATGAACCACTTGAGGCCACTGTTTTACCTATTGGACAAACACTTTTCTCCCGGTAGTCCACTTCCAACGATGACCACCATTGACAAAACTCCAACTTCAAAGTTGGCATTCCCACTGTCCAATGGGAGGCTCCAAGTGACATTATGTGACCAATTTGACAAACACTTTTCTCCCGGTAGCTCCGCTCACCAAGGAGTTGTAGAACACAAGGATAAACAATTTGGATTAATAGATTCTGCAGTTGATTTTGAAGGTGGACCTACCTGCCGAAACAAGTTGTGAGGAGTGACCAGTGATCCACTGACCCAGTGAAGAAAAGGTTCATTTAATATCCTGCTTCTCCTGCCTATCCTTTTCTAAAGCACCTGCAGAATCCTCTAATCCCCATTATTTATCCTTCAATCCCCAAAGTTGGAATACCCCTCTCAAACGGCAAGATCGTCCCTCTAAAGGTACCTTCACACGCGGCAATATTGCTAGGCAATTTCACTGGCAATTTGCTGGTTGCAGTGAAATCATGGACACATTGTTCTATTTTGTTGCTGTGCATAATTGGAACAATGTGTCCATGATTTCACTGCAACCAGCAAATTGGGGCACCTACAAGGGAGTGGCCATTGTTGGACATTTTTCAGTCTATTTGTGATTATAAGCAGTCAACTTTGCATTGGAGGCCCAAATAACAAGCACTTGAGGGCACTATGATCTAACACCTTTCTCCAGGTAGCGTACTTCCAAAGATGACCACCATTGGCAAAGCTCCAATCCCAAAGATGGAATACCAATGGGAATCTAATCCATATTCAATGCTAACCCTTGGTGGCCCAATGGACATTTACCTGCAGCCCCTGGTGGATCCCATATACAAGGAATTGAATGAAGAACGTTCAAGGAAAGCCTACTTAGTATGGTGGGTCTCATCTCCAAGTTGGTGTCTTCCATGTGCTTCCATGGCCCATTATGGATGGACCTGCCTTTTTCCTAGCCAGTTCCATCTGGTAGCCCCAAAGGGCAAACCGCTATCCCTCTTCTGTCCAAAAGGACAAGTATAGACCATGTGGGTATAAATTAACAGGTTCAAAAATAAGGCTATGCAATGGAAAATAAGCAAGTTTAACTATGATTCTCGCAGCTCCGCTGCCAACACTACACACAACCCACGGTGCCAGCAGGTGCCAAGTAGTTCATTTGCTCCTAGAATTGTCCTGGCTTTGAATGAAATATGTATTTTGATTGCAGAAATTGTCCAAAAGCAAAGCTGCTGACTTTGGCAATGGCTGCCCAGTACAGAGCTGCCCCCAGGCCAGGACAGCATCTGGTCAGTTATGTCCTCTCTGCCTCGGCAGCACGCCCCCAACCCTCTGTGAGCCGCGCCGCTCGCTGGACAGATTGCTGGCACTTAACTCTCTAGGAGTAAAAATAAACATAAAGCAGATGTGAGATTATCAACTGGAACATGATTTCAGGGCACCGTCTCCTGTGTGTAAAGTGGTGGCCATGTTGGCATTTGCCACTACGACGCTGTCACAAGTACGGCGATAATTCTAGCGTCACACTACATGTGTGTGTGAAACTTTACACAGGCACAATATGGTTGGCAACATTGCAGGGAAAGATAGGATATGACATTTTAAGGAATTGACATTGGATACTCATCTGTGATGGGATGGAAACTTATATATGGGCAAAGCTGTCACCGGGTCCTATTATATGGACATGATGTTACTGGTCCAATTATATGGACACCGATGTCACTAGTCCTATTATACGGGCACTAAAGTCACCGGTCCTATTATATGGGCACTAAAGTCACGGTCCTATTATATGGGCACTGATGTCATGGTCCTATTATATGGGCACTGATGTCATGGTCCTATTATATGGGCACTGATGTCACTAGTCCTATTATATGAGCACTGATGTCATGGTCCTATTATATGGGCACTGATGTCATGGTCCTATTATATGGGCACTGATGTCACTAGTCCTATTATATGGGCACTGATGTCACTAGTCCTATATATGAGCACTGATGTCATGGTCCTATTATATGGGCACTGATGTCATGGTCCTATTATATGGGCACTGATGTCACTAGTCCTATTATATGGGCACTGATGTCACGGTCCTATTATATGGGCACTGATGTCACTAGTCCTATTATATGAGCACTGATGTCATGGTCCTATTATATGGGCACTGATGTCACCGGTCCTATTATATGGGCACTGATGTCACCGGTCCTATTATATGGGCACTGATGTCACCGGTCCTATTATATGGGCACTGATGTCACCGGTCCTATTATATGGGCACTGATGTCATGGTCCTATTATATGGGCACTGATGTCACGGTCCTATTATATGGGCACTGATGTCATGGTCCTATTATATGGGCACTGATGTCACCGGTCCTATTATATGGGCCCTGATGTCACCGATCCTATTATATGGGCACTAATGTCACGGTCCTATTATATGGGCACTGATGTCACAGGTACTATTATATGGGCACTGATATCACAGGTGTGATTATACGGGCACTGATGTCACAGGTATGATTATACGGGCACTGATGTCATGGTCCTATTATATGGGCACTGATGTCACCAGTCCTATTATATGGGCACTGATGTCACCGGTCCTATGATATGGATACTGATGTCACTGGTACCATTATATGAGCACTGATGTCACTGGTACCATTATCTGGGCACTATGTCACTGGTACCAATATATGGGCACTGCTGTCACTGGTACTATTATATGGGCACTGATGTCATGGTCCTATTATATGGGCACTGATGTCACTGATCCTATTATATGGGCACTAATGTCACGGTCCTATTATATGGGCACTGATGTCACAGCTACTATTATATGGGCACTGATATCACAGGTGTGATTATACGGGCACTGATGTCACAGGTATGATTATACGGGCACTAATGTCATGGTCCTATTATATGGGCACTGATGTCACCAGTCCTATTATATGGGCACTGATGTCACGATCCTATTATATGGGCACTGATGTCACCGGTCCTATGATATGGATACTGATGTCACAGGTGTGATTATATGGGCACTGATGTCACAGGTATGATTATACGGGCACTGATGTCACAGGTATGATTATACGGGCACTAATGTCATGGTCCTATTATATGGGCACTGATGTCACCAGTCCTATTATATGGGCACTGATGTCACGATCCTATTATATGGGCACTGATGTCACCGGTCCTATGATATGGATACTGATGTCACAGGTGTGATTATATGGGCACTGATGTCACAGGTATGATTATACGGGCACTGATGTCACAGGTATGATTATACGGGCACTAATGTCATGGTCCTATTATATGGGCACTGATGTCACCAGTCCTATTATATGGGCACTGATGTCACGATCCTATTATATGGGCACTGATGTCACCGGTCCTATGATATGGATACTGATGTCACAGGTGTGATTATACGGGCACTGACGTCACTGGTAATATTATATGGGCACTGATGTCACGGTCCTATTATATAGGCACTGATGTCACGGTCCTATTATATGGGCACTGATGTCACGGTCCTATTATATGGGCACTGATGTCACTAGTCCTATTATATGGACACTGATGTCACTGGTCCTATTATATGGGCACTGATGTCACGGTCCTATATATGGGCACTGATGTCACTAGTCCTATTATATGGACACTAAAGTCACGGTCCTATTATATGGGCACTGATGTCACGGTCCTATTATATGGGCACTGATGTCACTGGTACTATTATATGGGCACTGATGTCACGGTCCTATTATATGGGCACTGATGTCACCGGTCCTATGATATGGATACTGATGTCACTGGTACCATTATATGAGCACTGATGTCACTGGTACCATTATCTGGGCACTATGTCACTGGTACCAATATATGGGCACTGCTGTCACTGGTACTATTATATGGGCACTGATGTCACAAATATAATTATATGGGCACTGATGTCACAGGTGTGATTATACGGGCACTGATGTCACAGGTAATATTATATGGGCACTGATGTCACAGGTACTATTATATGGGCACTGATGTCACAGGTACCATTATATGAGCACTGATGTCACTGGTACCATTATCTGGGCACTATGTCACTGGTACCAATATATGGGCACTGGTGTCAGGTATAATTATATGGGCACTGATGTCACTGGTACTATTATATGGGCACTGATGTCACTGGTACTATTATATGGGCACTGATGTCACTGGTACTATTATATGGGCACTGATGTCACAGGTGTAATTATATGGGCACTGATGTCACTGGTACTGTTATATGGGCATAGATAATGGATAGTACACTTCTTATATGCCTCGACACTGATTGTATTGCAAGATCACTTATGACCGGCATCCTCATATTGATAAGCCGCCTCCAATTGTCCTGAAAAGACTTGCATGACCCTCTCCAAATAATTAAATCTGCATTTTTCTCTTTTCCTCACACTATCTGTACCATTATTTCAGTGTTTTATGTCTTTCTCTCCCTATCGCTGCAGTGATCAGCGACATTCTCTCACTTTCCCAGACTCATCACAAAATAACTGCTGCATTCCCTGCCTCTGCATTTATACTGGCTACTATAGTCCTTCCTTATTGAATTTACTGTGTTTTAGAAAATTCTTAAAAATCTGACAAAATGTTGCACCTAATCGATTCTCTCTCGTAGAAGGATTTGTTTCATGTCATTACAACGCTCTGCAAATTCTGCTTTCCATTAAAATTCATGGTCAGCGGTATTCATGAAGTGCGAGCACTCCCACTCCCACCGTGACAATATATTATCCACATATTAGATTACATTAGAGGAGAATGAAGAAGGGCCGGTGATTTCTCACACATCCTCCTCGCTTATTCCCATGCTCTCGTGGAACCTCTACCATCCTATATCATTGCCGCTCACTCTTGTGAAACTAAATATACAAAGAAAACCATTGACCTCTGACTGAGAGACAAGAGAACATCCATCCTTCTCATCATCAAGGCCTCCATCACAGTTTGAGATTCTCCACACCACCATATAATGAGATAGTCACACAACCAGAGACACAAGTTAAAATTTGCAAATCATGGCTACATTTTTCCCCCCAAAAAAACAAGAACCCGCCTGTCCAACAATTAGATCATCTATGGCAGGTCAGTTCTATTCATGTGAATGGAGCAGAGTTGCAACACCATGCACAACCTGTGGACAGGTGTGGTGCTGTTACTTCAAGCAAATAATCAGGTTTTACGAATCATGGACAAGCCCGTGAGGAGAAGCAAAATCCGATATGGAGCTAAAGTAGTCCAAAAATTATCAACCGGACTAGTGGGCCTCCGGAAGGGGTTGAGAGGATTCACCATAATGATGCTTCATCCACACATGACAGAAACAAAGACCATCACTAGGGCCAAGAGTATCAACCAGAACTTTCTTTTGGTTGTAAAATAATTGACTTTTCCCATTATTTTTTTAAAACGTTGAAGATGGTCAAGTTGAACACGTAACCGTCAACCCAACGCTTCATTGTTACTCTGATTTCGAAAACACATGAACATGGGAATTCATTGAGCATACAGTTTCTATAGAATCAGGGGTAAAAATATCTTCCGTGGAAATAAGGTATTGAACATGTTGAACTTCGTTGCGTCAGGTGAACCTCTACAAATTAGAGAGTAGTCGGACCCTGCCGAAAATGTAGGATCAAGTTGACTTCAGTCTATTGTCTTGGGGCATCCTAAGACAGCTTTGATCTGGTGCGAGTTTACCAGTTGGGTTGTGTAAATTGTTGGCATTTTTTCATCTTGGCCCAGACTTGCAACTAAAGCCCCAGTCACACATAACGATATCGTTAGAGAGATCATTGTAACTGTGACGTCGTTCTGTGTGACACTTTGCAGCGATCAGGCCCCTGCTGTGAGGTTGCTGATCTCTGCAAAGTGCTGCGGGTCATTTTTTGATCGTTGGTTTCCCGCATGGCTGTGTGTGACAGCGAGAAACCAGCGATCAGTGACCTCACTGGCTGGTAACCATGGTAACACCGGGTATCTACGCAGCACGCGCTGCCTAGATACCCGTGTTTACCATGGTTGCCAGCGTCCTCCCTGCTTAGTTACACGTTTCCCTGCTTACAGGCATGGCTATGATAAACAGCGGGTATCTAGGCAGCGCGCGCTGCCTGGATACCCGGTGTTTATCATAGTTACCAGCGTTCTCCCCGCTTACAGGCAGCTCTAAGCAGGGAGAACGCTGTAACTATGATAAACACCGGGTAACCAGGCAGTTCGCACTGCCTGCATACCCGCTGTTCATCATAGTTACCAGTGTTCTCCCTGCTTAGTGCTGCCTTTAGCGATGCGGGAGGTGGCTCCCAGGTCCCTGATCCACACTCCAGCGATCCCGGCAGGTCGTTAATCGCTGTCTGGATCGCTGGAGCGATCGTTATGTGTGACAGGGTCTTAAAACTTCAGACACTGTTGACACAAGGAATTTGCCTTTTAAATCTTTTAACATGATTGAAAAATCCCAGAATAAAAAAACATTAACATGTCCAAAAATTTGTCACCAGTATCAAACATTTTAGGCAGTTTTCTATCGATGCCTATAAAACGAAAGTCAAGACGGCTCCTGATCTGGAGTAACAAACTCTAAGTATGAAATATTTCATCCATTACTGCCTTTAAATCCTTAAAAAGAAAATGTACAAAACGTTCCTTCGGAATAGAACTTACCGATAGTAGTCGTGAGGAAAGAAACCACTTCAGATTCTTTGCCGTCATTGTAAAACGCCAAGTGCCAGATGCCAGAGTCCAAATACTGGATGAATCCTGTCTCATGACTCGTTAGAGGGACAACCCCCCTGTGAAGCCTCTGAGGACCCTCCAAGCTTCTGGCCTCCTGTGATAGCAGACGTCTTCCATCCAAAAGTTCCACAAAATCAAACTGAAGGCACAAAATAACAAAAATAAAGAACAATCAATTTTTGCAAGTACTAACTCTTATGTTCATATGTGTTGAGCCAAAAAGAACCAACATCCCTCCCAACCCAATGACACATGAGACAGAGTTTATTTGATCACCTGAGTGTGTGATGGAGGGAGCCCTCTTCTACCATAAATCCCGACAAGAGCCGCCTTTCCCAGGGACACGTTGAACTTCAGGTGAACAGGGTGGTCTATGAAAACTTGAGATCTCCAGAATATGCCAGGAGGGATCTTCTGTGTCGCTCTACGGCCCACATCCAGCTCTCCGGAGTCAATAAAACTGTCATCGGGAAAGAGGTTGGTAGGTTTTCCTGTATGGAAGAAAAGAAAAAAAAAAACAACAAACATAAACAACATAAATCATTCCACAAAGTAACGAACACAATAAATGCCAAATGACAGCCGAGTGTTGACAGATTTGCCAACTGATGTCAACGTGAGAGAGTCATGAGAAGGTTGGATGAAAGTCCAAGTAGATGTGACAGATTGACGGAAAGAAAGAACCCTGACCCACCGGCTAGAACAGCAAAAAATGACAGGGGTCAAGGTGAAACCCATGAGGTCAAAGAAAATCTACAAATCCAGGATTAACAGCTAAAGTTCCTCTACAATTCTACCAGGCCCTACTAAGGGCAATGTTGTGTATGGAACGTTCTTGGAAGTCGTAACTTCTGCTCAGCCTCATTTCAGGATGGGATAGTCTATCAGTAGGTCTAGAAAGAGGATAATGACACATATAAAAACATGTGTTGGGCATTTTAAGGGCACTTTTACAGCCAGAACTAGATCCACACAGAGGTCAATGATCTTCTGATAGACGTTCTTACATCCCATTAATTGGAATAACCTCTACCTCCCAGCAAAGCAATGTTACACACACTTCAAAAAGGGCATTATTTACACATGGCGTCATGGTCACCTTACTAGTTTATCAAATTTCCGACAACGTTCGTAGACGCCTCCTTTTGGTCTCTTATGAACGGTCAAATTTCAGTAATTTATCCAGGTTAGAGGAAAAACTATTAAATTGGTCAATGTTATGGCAAATTTTGGAAGGGAGTCTAACATAGTCTAAAAAGCAAGCCAAACTTTGACCCATGAGATGCCATGGAAGCTTCCAGGTCTGCTAAAGTCTTCAATTCCTAGGTGGACTGTGAAGACATCCTGTGGACGGGAGCAGTGTCAGGCTCGTCTGAAGATAATCACTAGCCAGCGTGAGGGACCCATGAGCAAGGGTCTGAGGAAGGAGAGGAGTAGGCCTGGGGAGTGAAGCCTGTCAATGGTTCACCCCAGAGCAGAGCGCCAGAAATGGACCCCGGGGTCTGAGGTTGCACAGGTGCTCTAGGCCCAGCAGCCAAAAACAGAGGGTGGAAGATTCCAAATCTCCTGGCCATCACATCACTTGGGCACAGCAGCATAGAAGAGTCAGGGACAGTGGTCAGAGAAGAGACACTCAAGAAGGGCTTGAGCTGCCTGCTATACCATTGAAGGACTGTCTAGCAGGAACAGAGGGTTGCAGCTTAGCTCCAGGCATCTAGGACCAGCAGGCAGAGGAGCAGCATGGAGACCTTAAACCCAGCCGGGTGAGGAGATCTTTAACTTGCTTCCAGGCCAACCGGATTCCTAACAGACTGTGGACTGTACTCTGACGTCTACTACTTCAGTACAGGTAAAGGAAACAACCCCTGCATGTCTGCTGGTTATTCAGCGCCTAGAGTCCTGCACTCCAAGGGCCTACCACCGCCATAAAGTTAACGGTTGCCCCAGGGAACCACTCCACCCGTGGGGAGTGATACCACCTCAGCTGCCCATCCATCATCACCTGAGGTCCGCACTGCAGCACTGGCCCCAATAGCCGCTACTACAGGTGGCATCACGACACCTACCCCCTAAATCCTATGGCCAGAACTTTTCGAAACGGATCCCCAGGGTCATGGAAGCTGGGTCTTGACCACCGAGACTCCCCGGAAGCAGTACAGCCCGGTTCCAAGTGTGTCGCCCCTATGGCTAGGCGCCACAGGGAGGTACTGCACCCCGAATAGCAGGTGTAGTGCCTCCGTAGCTGTGGGTTTGGGGTTTAACTTATGGAGTCTGTACTAAAACACAACACTAGGCCCCATAGAATAGTGGGACTGGATATTCAGTAAGTCCCAGAGGGTGGAGCCTAGGTTAGAGTGGGAAAACCAGGATTAAGTGAGAATTCTAAGGGACAGTGCTGGGAAGGCAGCCAGAGAGGACATGTCCGATAGGGCTGCTGACAGGAGGGCACCTCTCTCCAAGAGGGGGAACAAGAACAGAAGGAGACGATATAGGACCAGTTAGAGCCGCTGGGATCAACACCAGCAACACGAAAGCCGAGGCGATCAGAAGTCTATCCCTGACCGTAAACCAACAAGCCACGGGACCAATCCATGGAAGCCGTAGCACCACAAAACGGTACCTCCTCCTTGGTCCCGTAATCAGCCCAAGACATAGCTAGGTACAGTCCCGGATTCCGGTGGCGTGAGGTTCAAGTTTTACCGCTCCCGTCCGTACCAGTAAAGGGACAGGATATCCTTGACGAAGGCGCCGGGTGTGGCGCTGAAAGCGTAGGAGAAGGAGGAATATAAGGATGAAAACCTGACTGACTCTTTGGTGAGTTTCATTTAGCCCTGGAGCAGCGCGGACGGATACACCAGCACTCCCATCATTTCTTGGATTCATACCACTATCCAGTGGTAGGTGGAGGTCCTGCAGCAGCTTGGAACATTGTTTCCTGAACGCCTTCAAACTAGTTGTGGGGATCACAACTGGAACGTGAGCGCTTCACAGCACCACCACATCATATCAGTGTCACTAGTGATAGGGCACTATTGCGCCTCTTGTCCCCCTCCCTATTTTATATTTTACAGTTCATTTTTATGGATTTTTGTAACTGATGAAATTGATCAACCCTTATGGTAGAATCTGATACTGATCAAACACCGATGAGGAACCGATCAGAGAAACTCGTTTTTGTTGACGAGAAAGAAAAATCTGACGTCTGAACGAGCCTTTAAAAGAAACTTTGAGCCGCTCCCTAAGCATCGTTATGATTTTTACACAAACCTAAATCTCACGGCATCGACGCGTTTCATTCCACTGTTCAGGAAATATCTTTTATTTGTAAATAAAGGGACTATTTCTGATTGAAAGGAACCAAAAGCTGAGATTTCTATTTAGATAATGGCACAATAGCGGGACCTAAATGTGGCGCTCTAATCAACATTTCTATAATAACCCTCATTTTAATCTTATTTTTCAATCTAATTTAATTTGGCTCCCACGTGTTCGTCAAAAGAAAGAAAAGAGAAAAAAAAAAAACCTTCCTCATCCGATGTTCTTTCGAGTCGTTTTCTTCTCGGTGTTTTTTTTTTTTTTTAATCTCACTGAATTGACTTTTTTTCTTCTCCGGTCTATGGGGAAAGGAGGGGGCGACAATACAGAAGGGAACTAAACACAAGATCTAAATATCTCTTTGTCTGCTCGAAAATCAAACGGGACTGATCATTGTTATAGCTAATGAGCCAGCGGGGGGCACGGGACGTGAATGTTAGGTTTATCTGCAAGATGAGAGGCGCATGGTTAAAACGTACCAGGATTGTAGCACTTCATTCATAATTAGCCTACGTGAATGGAATATGGATGGAAAACGCAGCGTTCTTAGATAATGTTCTTTACATTATAATACCTACATTGTTTACAGAAGGCAACATTATAGTAGTTATATTCTGTACATAGGAGCAGTATTATAGTAGTTATATTTGTACATAGGAGCAGTATTATAGTAGTTATATTCTTGTACATAGGAGCAGTATTATAGTAGTTATATTCTTGTACATAGGAGCAGTATTATAGTAGTTATATTCTTGTACATAGGGCAGTATTATAGTAGTTATATTCTTGTACATAGGAGCAGTATTATAGTAGTTATATTCTTGTACATAGGGGCAGTATTATAGTAGTTATATTCTTGTACATAGGGGCAGTATTATAGTAGTTATATTCTTGTATATAGGGGCAGTATTATAGTAGTTATATTCTTGTACATAGGGCAGTATTATAGTAGTTATATTCTTGTATATAGGAGCAGTATTATAGTAGGTATATTCTTGTACATAGGAGCAGTATTATAGTAGTTATATTCTTGTACATAGGAGCAGTATTATAGTAGTTATATTCTTGTACATAGGGCAGTATTATAGTAGTTATATTCTTGTACATAGGGGCAGTATTATAGTAGTTATATTCTTGTACATAGGAGCAGTATTATAGTAGTTATATTCTTGTACATAGGGCATATAAGTAGTTATATTCTGTACATAGGGCAGTTTATAGTATTATATTCTTGTACATAGGACAGTATTATAGTAGTTATATTCTTGTACATAGGGGTAGTATTATAGTAGTTACATTCTTGTACATAGGGCAGTATTATAGTAGTTATATTCTTGTACATAGGAGTCAGTATTATAGTAGTTATATTCTTGTACATAGGAGTAATATTATAGTAGTTATATTCTTGTATATAGGGCAGTATTACAGTAGTTATATTCTGTACATAGGAGCAGTATTATAGTAGTTAATTCTTACATAGGGCAGTATTATAGTAGTTATATTCTTATACATAGGCAGTATTACAGTAGTTATATTCAGTAAAGGGCAGTATTAAGTAGTTATATTCATTGTACATAGGGGCAGTATTATAGTAGTTATATTCTTTTACATAGGGTAGTATTATAGTAGTTATATTCTTGTACATAGGAGCAGTATTATAGTAGTTATATTCTTGTACATAGGGGCAGTATTATAGTAGTTATATTCTTGTACATAGGGTAGTATTATAGTAGTTAATTCTTTTACATAGGCAGTATTATAGTAGTTATATTCTTTTACATAGGGGTAGTATTATAGTAGTTATATTCTTTACATAGGGCAGTATTATAGTAGTTATATTCTTTACATAGGGGCAGTATTACAGTAGTTATATTCTGTACATAGGGGCAGTATTATAATAGTGGTAAGTTTAGACTGAATGTTCACAGAATCAGTAGAGGTTGATGTTGGCCTCTCAGCCTGCACATGTTCAGGGCCTCATTGAACCTCACATTGTAATGTGCCGTCTCTGTGAGTTTACATGACGAGGGCGTATAACCTCCGTCTCACCAGGGTCCGTCAAGAAGATAAAAGTGAACCTGACGACTGTGGTTCAGGAGCGACTTCAGGCATGCACGTAGGTTGCGGTGGCACGCTGGGCATGTCACTTCCCATCTCCTCGGCTGCTGACAGCGTCGTTTCCTCAGAGCTGGTGACACTAATACAAACATGTAATTTCTGTGCCAAAGCTGCTCACATTTCTGAGTAAATACAAATGGCACATTTCACTTTCCTCCTGCAAAAATACCGCCAGGAGCTACAGCTGGAGCTCCGGAGACATCCCGACTTAAAAACCACTAGTACTAATCCGGCCTGATATCATCGGGTCCTGCAGACACAGATCCAGAGGGGACTCTGCTGCAGACACAAGTCAATGCGGACGATCTGACTCACGCACTTAACTCTTCAGGGTCTCAGCCACCAATGGCCAAATGATAAATCTCTTCATGCCAGCTGTATTGTATTTGCTAGCTACTATATAGAAATGTATGGTGCTGTTTTAAGTCTAGTGTATTGGATTATTTAACGCAGTACAGCTGCAGCATTTACACCCATTATAGCAGTATTTTTATTATGTGACTACTCTACAGCACAATTTTGACACTATGTGGCACTATTTTGGCTCCAGAACACCATTAAGTATTCAATATGGCTTAATTAGGTGAGCACTTTATGGAACATTTCTGGGTATGATCATTTAGCACAGCATGGCAGTTTAATTTGGCTATACATGACAATGTGTTCACTCTAGGGCTCAATTAACGAGAGCACTTTATGGCACAGTTCTCACACAGTATAAATAATCATTTAGCACTACATGGCAGTATTATTTGGGTACTAGATCATGTAATGTATCACTATATGGCCTTATACGTGATCACATCTGTGGTACTGTTCAGTGGGGTGGACTCATTTAGCACAGCTTAACAGTAATAATTTGCCACTTGACAGCCATGTTATGTATTCACTAAATGACTGAATTACAAGCGATTCAGTTTTATTCTGCTTCATTGTGTAATCAATCATCCAGTAGCACCATATGGTAGTATTAATTTGGCACTTGAGGACCATGTTATGCACTCTGTGGCACAAAGTTTGACATAACTAAACAAACATTTAGCATGGTATAGCAGTATAAATTTGGCACTACAGAGTCCTCTATGGCACAGAGCTGCTGATACTACATGGTGGAATCATTAAGCACAATATGGCAGTATTAATTTGACACTAAATGCTCATTTTATGTATACACTATGAGGCTCAGTTATGGGAGTTTTCTATGGCGCCGTTTTGGCTCTACAGGGTGGAATTACTTAGCACAGTTTGGCAGTATACACTTAGCACTACAAGGCCATGTCATGTATTTACTATAAGGCTTATGCGAGCACTCTATGGCACAGTTTGGGCACTGCATGGGTGAACCATTTAGCAATGGCTAAATTATGTTATATTATAATAATAGCTATGTTTATTCACTATATAGCTCAGTTAAATGTTCTGATATTGTACGTGGAATCATTTAGCACTGTATGGTATCGCTAATATGGCACTTGATGGCCTGCTATGTATTCACTATATGAGTGTATTATATGATCATTGTATGGCACAATGGTGTAGCCCAGCCTTGTCACCAGACTGCGGAATAATGTAGCACTTTGTGTTAACTTGCCTCTACAAGATTATGTTATATATTCACCATCTGGCTAAATTATGTGATCATTCTATGGTACAATTTTGGCACTACAGGGCAACATTAAATATCCCAGGCCAAGTTATGTATTCATTATATGGCTTATGTACATTATAGTGGATTTAGCACTGTGTGGCGGTATTAATTTGGCTATGTTACATTTCCATTTTAAGGCCTTATCATGTGAGCCTTCTATTTTTTTAGAACAAGTGTGCCACTATTGAGCACAGTGTGGCGGTATTCTTTTTGCATTATTCCTCTACATTTCCCTGTCCCATAGGCCTTCATCGCTCTAATACATCGGACCGGCTCCGCTCTGCTTACAGAAAGCAGACATCATTCGGAGAGGTATCCATACTTTGATTTTGTTATATATATGGTTTTACGGAGGAATTGCTCTTTAATAAAAACGATATATTACAGCAGGAGACCGATTCATTTTGACATTTAAATTACTTTTATTTATGAGATCCGGAAATTTGGCGTCTGGTTTGGATTATAAAGAGCCACTGAGCCGGCAGGTTAAGTCTACCTGAGTATTAAGTGTCAGATATTACCCTACACATTTCTTATTAAACCAGCTGCCACATAGAAGAAACACAGAAACCTTTCCCTAACCTCGGACCGGAGGATTGTTGGCTGCAATGAGAAATTAGACCAACAGGATCCATTTTTATGCTTTTGAACCATAACTGGACCATACCCAGTCATCAACATCAATGCCCACAGTCTATACCCAGGTCCAATGCCATATGGTGGGGGGGGGGGCGCAAAACATTCCACCCCTCCGCCCCATCCTGCTGCCTCCGTGATACAGAGCATTGGGTGCAGTTAGAGCTGGAAGACTAAAGGAATAAGAGGCAACATTACAATCTTTGTAGGTACTTCAGGCTCCTATGCAGAGAGCAGCAGTCAAGAGAAATTGGTCATCAGCTGCTGCACTCTGCATAGCGCTATAGAGATGACAAAGTGTCAGTATGCAGACACCGCAGCAATAACTCTCAACGCTGCACTCTGCATAGCCAGCAACTGAGAAGACAAAGGCTGTACTATGCTTTCCCACTTGCAATTTTGTGACATAACATTAACCTGCTGTGGTAGTTGACCAAAAAGAAATAAAAAAAAAAAAAAAAAGAAAAAGGAAGAAAAGTAATTACTGTTCCCCTCGCTATTTCTATGACCAGGGGGGCCAGGAGGAGTCGGGGGCCCCACAGGGTCCCGGAGGAGTCGGGGGCCCCAGGGTCAGGAGGAGTCGGGGCCAGGACCAAGGTCAAAGGCAGAAACAGGGTTCAATTAAGTGATTAACTAATTTGTTTAAATTCCTTACAGCACCACCACAGGAGAATTGTGGAATTGCACAACCCATATTGAACCCAATGGGCTGTCCATCCAGTATCTGGTCCTACAGGGAGAAGAAAATGATATGTGATGCTGATCTGGCTAAATGATAAACCTTTGAAAGTTACTTTTTTTTCAACCCAAAATGACAGTTGTGGCCAAAAGTATTGACACCCCTGCAATTGTGTCAGATAATACTCAGTTTCCTCCTGAAAATGATTGCAATCACAAATTCTTTGGTATTATTATCTTCATTTAATTTGTCTTCAATGAAAAAAACACAAAAGAGAATGAAGCAAAAAGCAAAACATTGTTCATCTCACACAAAACTCCAAAAATGGGCCAGACAAAAGTATTGGCACCCTCAGCCTAATACTTGGTTGCACAACCTTTAGCTAAAATAACTGCGATCAACCGCTTCCGGTAACCATCAATGAGTTTCTTACAATGCTCTGCTGGAATTTACACCATTCTTCTTTGGCAAACTGTTCCAGGTCCCTGATATTTGAAGGGTGCCTTCTCCAAACTGCCATTTTTAGATCTCTCCACAGGTGTTCTATGGGATTCAGGTCTGGACTCATTGCTGCCACCTTAGAAGTCTCCAGTGCTTTCTCTCAAACCATTTTCTAGTGCTTTTTGAAGTGTGTTTTGGGTCATTGTCCTGCTGGAAGACCCATGACCTCTGAGGGAGACCCAGCTTTCTCACACTGGACCCTACAATATGCGGCAAAATTTGTTGGTAGTCTTCAGACTTCATAATGCCATGCACACGGTCAAGCAGTCCAGTGCCAGAGGCAGCAAAGCAACCCCAAAACATCAGGGAACCTCCGCCATGTTTGACTGTAGGGACCGTGTTCTTTTCTTTGAATGCCTCTTTTTTTCTCCTGTAAACTCTATGTTGATGCCTTTGCCCATAAAGCTCTACTTTTGTCTCATCTGACCAGAGAACATTCTTCCAAAACGTTCTAGGCTTTCTCAGGTAAGTTTTGGCAAACTCCAGCCTGGCTTTTTTATGTCTCGGGGTAAGAAGTGGGATCTTCCTGGGTCTCCTACCATACAGTCCCTTTTCATTGAGACACCGACGGATAGTACGGGTTGACACTGTTGTACCCTCGGACTGCAGGGCAGCTTGAACTTGTTTGGATGTTAGTCGAGGTTCTTTATCCACCATCCGCACAATCGTGCGTTGAAATCTCTTGTCAATTTTTCTTTCCCGTCCACATCTAGGGAGGTTAGCCACAGTGCCATGAGCTTTAAACGTCTTGATGACACGGCGCACGGTAGACACAGGAACAGTCAGGTCTTTGGAGATGGACTTGTAGTCTTGAGATTGCTCATGCTTCCTCACAATTTGGTTTCTCAAGTCCTCAGACAGTTCTTTGGTCTTCTTTCTTTTCTCCATGCTGAATGTGGTAGATACAAGGACACAGGACAGAGGTTGAGTCAACTTTAATCCATGTCAACTGGCTGCAAGTGTGATTTAGTTAATGCCAACACCTGTTAGGTGCCACAGGTAAGTTACAGGTGCTGTTAATTACACAAATTAGAGAAGCATTACATGATTTTTCTAACAGTGCCAATACTTTTGTCACCCCCTTTTTTATGTTTGGTGTGGAATTAGATCAAATTTGGCTTTAGGACAATTCTTTGTGTTTTTTCATTGAAGACAAATTAAATGAAGATAATAATACCAAAGAATTTGTGATTGCAATCATTTTCAGGAAGAAACTGAGTAATATCTGACAGAATTGCAGGGGTGTCAATACTTTTGGCCACAACTGTATATACATATACTGTATCTTTATATTTTTTTGAGGGTAAAAAATGATCACTAAAAGTAAGGTAATAATACTATGAATAGTTTTCAATTGTTTCTTTTTATGTTATAATTTTATCACATTAGCCCCATCCATTTTTTGTTCTTCATCTAAAAAAAATTGACATTGACTTTTTCCCCCATACTTTTTATAATACATATTGAATGCATGAGCAATCTTTATTCCGCTCTGTAAACCTTGTGATCTATGACCAGGACTCTTCTAATGCTCAAAATCATATGGTAATTGTACAAAATGACATAATTGCTGCACTACCAGAAGGACTTATAACTGCGTCCTAAAATTAGCAGCTAAAAATTTGGAAAGGAAATACACTAAAAGTTTTCTCTCAACATAAAGGCATGAAAAATAAATCACTAAATCTGCCACCTCTGCTCAAGGTTAAGGCGGTCTATAATGATCGGAGGACGGTCAGTTCAAGGTTAAGGCGGCCTATAATGTCCAGAGCATGGTCAGTTCAAGGTTAAGGCGGCCTATAATGATCGGAGGACGGTCAGTTCAAGGTTAAGGAGGCCTATAATGATCGGAGGACGGTCAGTTCAAGGTTAAGGCGGCCTAAAATGATCGGAGGACGGTCAGTTCAAGGTTAAGGAGGCCTATAATGATCGGAGGACGGTCAGTTCAAGGTTAAGGCGGCCTAAAATGATCGGAGGACGGTCAGTTCAAGGTTAAGGCGGCCTATAATGTCCAGAGCATGGTCAGTTCAAGGTTAAGGCGGCCTATAATGATCGGAGGACGGTCAGTTCAAGGTTAAGGAGGCCTATAATGATCGGAGGACGGTCAGTTCAAGGTTAAGGAGGCCTATAATGATCGGAGGACGGTCAGTTCAAGGTTAAGGAGGCCTATAATGATCGGACGGTCAGTTCAAGGTTAAGGAGGCCTATAATGATCGGACGGTCAGTTCGAGGTTAAGGAGGCCTATAATGATCGGAGGACGGTCAGTTCAAGGTTAAGGAGGCCTATAATGATCGGAGGACGGTCAGTTCAAGGTTAAGGAGGCCTATAATGATCGGACGGTCAGTTCAAGGTTAAGGTGGCCTATAATGACCGGAGGATGATCAGTTCAAAGTTAAGGTAGCATATAATGACTGGAGGATGATCAGTTCAAGGTTAAGGCGGCCTATAATAATCGGAGGACGGTCAGTTCAAGGTTAAGGCGGTCTATAATGACCGGAGAATGGTCAGCTCAAGGTTAAGGAGGCCCTATAATGACCGGATGACGTTCTGTTCAAGGTTAAGGCTGCCTATAAATGACCGGAAGATGGTGAGCCCACGGTTAAGGGTGTCTATAATGACCAGACAACAGTCAGTTCAAGGTTAGAGTGGCTTATAATGATCAAAGTATGGTCAGTTCAAGGTTATGAGGGCCTATAATGTCCAGAGTATGGTCAGTTCAAGGTTAAGGCGACCTATAATGACTGGAAGACGGTCATTTCAAGGTTAAGCCGAGCTAGAATGACCGGAGAACACTCAGATCAAGGTTACAGGGGACTATAATGACAGGAGAATGGTCGGTTCAAGGTTAAGGCGGCCTATAATGACTGGAAGATGGTCAGTTCAAGATTAAGGGGGCTATAATGACCAGAATACCATCAGTTCAGGATTAAGAGGGCCTATAATAACCGGAGAACGGTCAGTCTAGGTTAAGGTGGCCTATAATAACTGGAAGATGGTCCGTGTCTCCAACCCAACTGGACCAATTGTAGCCTTTGAGGACATAAATTATAATCAGGAATCACTGCAAAAATATTCAGCAAAAATAAAAATAAATATATTTTTCAAGTGTAATGTTCATTAGAAATTTTATTTAATAAATCGATAGTACACATAAAAATAAACCTTGAAATTTACTTTATCAGATAAATCAGCTTCTTTCTCCTCCTGGATGGATTATTTTCAATTCATGGATAAAATCTGAAATCGGTAAAAAGATATTGTTTCATGACTGAGGTCGGACAGGACAGTTGGTGCTTTTACAATTCTATGGGAAGAAGAAGGAGCTAGAGACCAACACAGATAACAATTACAATTCTCCATAGAACTATATGGGCACCAGCTGACATCTCCTATATCAGTAATGGGAAAGTCTGTACTCACTAAAGACACATTTTTGAGAATGAATCATCAGTCCAGGAGGGGAAAGAAGAGAATGTCTCTAATAAAGATATATTGCAAAGTTTCTTATCTATACTTGTACTATTGATTTATGGAAAATAATAAGTAAAAATGGGCAATTACTTTATAATTTATATCATATTTCCAAATGAATTGGGATCATAAAACAGATTTAGATTACAGAAACAAATCATGCTGAAAATATGTGAACCCTTTTTCTTTTTTTCAGAAATGAAATATTCCAGACATTGGTTAATTGTTCTTTGTCAGTGGCCCAGAACGAAAGAAGCACAATGATGTCTACTATACAGCTGGAGGATCCCACCAAATGATTAATAGAAAGTCTGGTTAGGGCAGGAAGGGCATTAAAGCTCTGAACCAGGCAGGCCCTCTTCTGATGAAAGCCGGATACGCCGTCACTTGGAAAGTTTTTGAAAAGTCCTTTATGGATGATATTTGGGACCAACTTTATCTGATTTTGACATATAGACGGAGCTGCACACAGAAATTCTTAGAACGTCTTCTTTCTTAGTGCACAGGGTCTTACATGGTGGGGGCATCGGGTGGGAGGACGGGGGATTCAGGTACGACGGCTGTTTCATGCCGCGAGTGGCGTTTCCACGGCGTGAAACGGCCATTGTACCTGAATCCCCCGTCCTCCCACCCGATACCCCCACCATGTAAGTCCCTGTGCACCAATAAAGAAGACGTTCTAAGGATTTCTGTTACGTCTATATGCTGAAACCGGAAGTGACGTATCGTTGTTAATGAAGGAGGTGTGCACCAGGTAAACTGAATGGTGTAAGTGCAGGACACTGGAAGAAGGTTCTAGGGTACCCTGTAGTCGAACAAGCAACTGATTAATCTCTCCAGGTAGCGTCAAAGCACCATGAATGTGGTAATGGCCACAACTTGAAATCGTGAGTGTTTTCCAACTTTTTCTGATGTCTTGATTAGATATGGAAACGTTGGCTCTATCTGCTAAGAGAAGACCCCAAACATTGCCCACTGTAAATTAGAGGGCACGGGCGCCATTCAGAAGAGCTCCGGTTCCTCATGGGGATGGACCGGTATTAATGGCGTTACAACCAGGACTGTGGAGTCCGAGTCGTGAAGTTGGAGTCCATTTTGGTGGAGTTGGAGTCAGAGTTGTATTCAGGAAAACTGAGGTGTTGCAGGTTTAGCTTACCGACTGCACAGCAGGACTGTGGAGTGGGAGTCGTGGAGTCAGAGTAGGAGTCCATTTTGGTGGAGTTGGTGTTGAATTCAGGGAAACTGAAGAGTCGGAGGTTTGACTTATCGACGCCACAACCCTGGTTACAACCTCTCACACATCCCAGAAAAGGTGCATGATCAGCAGGTATCGAGTACATTGAGAACAGTCTTCAGCCTCTGTCGGTGGATGAAAAGTAAAAAAACTCCAAAGGAACCTCGTTGAAGAAAGTCCAACAGGTAAGAAGAGACAGAGTCCCAATCCTTGTTGAAAACAATATTCCAAGAGTACTCTACCATAAAAACATAACGTTTGACCTATCAAAAAAGACCAGATTACTTACCGGTAATCTTGTTTTATGGAGCCACGACAGCACCCACTCACTCTCTGTGGGTGCTGTCGTGGCGATGGGAAAAAAAGTCTATCAATTAATCGAAAAAGACCTTTTTTGATGGTTAAAACACTACCTTTTTACATGGATTTGGACACCGGCTCTTCTTACCTATTCTAAAATACAAGTCAAGTGCACAAAATACCTGCCGATTGCAAAGTCCCGATGCAGAAACAGGCAGATCTGGACAGCAGAGGATACCCCCTTTCAATTTGCCAAATCTCTATAGTGTAATGACCCAAGGTTTGAATGTGCTGATATAGGAAAGAGGAATATTAAAAATTGTAATTTTAAATATAAAAAAAATCAGCAAAAAATGTAACAGCATGTATAAAAGAAAGTGTAGAAAAGACAAACCGATGAGTTATTTCTCATCTATAACATTTTTGAATTTAGAGGAAAAGTAAAATTTGGAAATTTTGCACGGAAAATAGCTGGACAATGGAAAATGGTGAACAATGGTGCATGATTAGTGATGAGTGAGTGCGCGGTACATGTGAAGAGCAGTTAGGCGCTCAAATGGGCGTGACTCAAGTACCAGGACTAAGGAAGTCAATGGGAAGTCGAGCATCTCTATGGAAGAGATCCCAGAAAAATGCTTGAGTTCCCAGTTGACTTTCATTATACTTCGTACTTGAGTCTTGTCCATCTGAGCATCCAATTGCTCATTGCGAGTTCCAAGCACCCGAGCATGGTAGTGCCCGTTTATCGCTATGCATGATGTCATGAGTCAGGTGAGCTGGAGCGTACAAATAACTCACAACATGGATGATACACCGTACCTTCGCTGGGTGCTTTGCCTTTCCTTTCTGGTAATTCTAAACCTGTCCCCCCTGAGGGATACAAGGTGACGTCCGTTGGCAAAGGCCAATTGTTGGCTTTGTCTTCCGTAATCTCATACATCTGCCCTTCCATCGGCCGTAGGTGCCAGTTTAGACCAAAAAGATGCATGGCTGCAGTGAGCAATGAGAAGAGTCATGTTTTTTAGTTGTATTTTTTGGGTATCGGGGTCTGCATTCTCAGAGTTTTTTGGATGCAGATTTTGATACAAAACAGTTTTAAAATCCACGTCAAAAAAAACTCTGTGTGAACAAACCCTTATAGCGAACAGGACTTTCATACATCTCAAAAAGATAAGAGATTAATATTTTTCGTTAAATCATAATTTTACATTGTCCATAATTTTTTGTTTTAAAATAAGATTTAAAGGGTAACTAGGGGAGACATTTTTGTACATTCCTGCACTCCTTTACTATAATGCTGAACTGCCTGTTTGTACAAAGTTTAAAATTAATATACAATAGTTATTCACTAATGCAGTTTACCATCACCACTCCCATAGAGGTCAATATATCACTCCTCAGTGAGCAGCTCTCCCCCTCCCTCTCAGAAAGCTTCAGCTCTGTCTGACACTTCCTTATTCCTCAGTCAATCACATGGGCGTGATGTCGAATACGATCCTGTACTAAGCTGGAGTCTGGAGACCTATTTCAGTGCATGGAGTAGTGGTGAGACCGGTGTGTTGATAGGACCTGCTGTGATATCATGCCTATGTGATTGAAGGAGGAAGTGTCGTTCTCAGAGCACAGATGTTGACTACAGAGGAAGGGGGGAAAGCTGGTCACTCAGGAATGATGTACTGACCCCTCTTGGAATGATGATGGGTAAGAAACATTAGCGAATAACTGATTTATATTAATTCTAAACATTATACAAATGTAACAGGCAGCATAACGTTATACTCTAAGAGGACAGGGACAGTACAAAAAAAATAATACTCCCCGGAGTTCCCCTTTAAGTAAAAATATTGCAAAATGAAATGAAAAGGAAACTTAATAATCTATAAAATAATAAAATGATTTAAGAAAAATTACAAAAACTTAAAGTGTCATAAGTAATAAAAAAAAAAAATTGAATAATACTTACAAAATAAGAAGTCTAATTAGTAATCAAAAATAACAGAATAAAATAAACAAAAATACAAAAATTTACAAACTAAAAAGAACTGTAATAACTAATAAAAATAAACAAAAATATAATATCTTACAGAACAACAAGTGTAATAAAAAATATAAAATACAATATAGACATAATAATAATCATAATAAAAATTGAAATCTGGTCCATCCTATAGATTCAAGTTGTTGATATATGATATTAATTTTTTCATGCAATTTTTTCGTTTTCTTCTTTAATACAAAATTATGAAATATTAAAAAAAAAAAATCACATACCGGTATTTCAGAAAAAATAAATGTAGATGGTATAGGTTATAGAAATATAAAACTATCCAAAAACAAACAAAAACATATTTGGCATTATAGATCACACCCCTAAAACAGTGGCGATAATGAGGAAACGTTCATCATAGGCTACTTTCAAATTAGCGTTCCCCTCCGCAGCGTTCTGTGGAGGGGAGCCGCAGTGTAAGCGCAGCACCGCAAGTCCCTATCTTTTAATGGGAGCGCACGGGCTGCGCTTGACTGCGCATGACCGTGCGCACCCATTCACTCCCACATGTGATCTGTGCGCAGCAGATGCCTGCGCACAAGTCACCAGTCCGTCGCACAAGAAATGCAACAGTCTGCAGAGGGCCGCAATGTAAGCGCAGCACCGCAAGTCCATCTTTATAATGGTGCGCACGGTCTGCGCAGTGAAGCGCGCACGTGTGCTCCCATTATAAAGATAGGGACTTGCGGTGCTGCGCTTACATTGCGGCTCCCCTCCGCAGAACGCTGCGAAGGGGAACGCTAATGTGAAAGCACCCATAGACCATTATCAATATATAAACTTAATAAACTAGTCGCACATCAACTATAATAGGACAAACCGTATTGTAAAATATTTTCCTACAAACCTAAGATTTACAGACGTCTCTGGGGCCATAAAAAAAAACACACACAAAACATGAAACTCTAAAGTTAAAGTTGTATAGAAAATGAGCCAGTGGCGTGACATGAAGCTCAAGGGCCGCTATGCGAAAGCTACAACGGCGCCCCCAATTTATTGCAAATCCTTAATAGCAATAGTGCTTCTATAGTTCAAAGGGACTTTTGGGGCCCCGCAGGATCTAGGGCCCAGGAGCGGTTGCACCTATTGTAGGTACACCCCTGATAGGAGCTAGATTTTAATATTAGTTCTGTACTGCGTTACATCGAGTATCTGTGAATCTGCACTATGAGGTTGTATTATTGCATGTGTCGCCATATGGTGCTGAACTAAATATGCTGTTCAATACGAAAAGTATCTGTAAACCAAAACTTTTTGTGAACTGAGAAGCTACAGTAGGTTCGTAGACGGCTTTTTTTTTTTAAATCATACTTTCATATTACTCAAAGGTTGTATATGGCGATAATATGGCAGACAGAAGCTGTAGTATTATATAAGGTATTCCTTATACAAATACAGACATGTTCAGAATGTGTGAGACTGTTTATCAGGTGAAAAGGTGGATGGCCTCACAGTGTATACGGCACTATCCGAAATCAGCCATAACTCATACCGGCCGCTGACCTAAGCGCCACCAGGCCACATCCTCCGGCAAACATTACGTATGATTGATCAGGCAGCGGGAATGAAGCTCTGCAGCATCGGCACAGATTAGGAGAGATGTGATCTCCATTAATATTTTACTATGGATCCGTATTGGTTACATGGACGGCATTCCAGCCGCTGACCTCTGTCACCCAGGTTGAGGAAATGTAATTATATCTGACAACAGCGAAAACGCTGAGGAGGAAGAGCAGATCCCACCAGGACAGCATGATAGCGGTCATCATAATCAATGGGACAAGGATGCATTATATCAGCAAAACAGAAAGATAAAATCAGGTGGAAGCACTAAAGATTTCTGCAAATGTTTAATGATTGCTTGGAAAAAACGCAAAACGCAGGATTTAATACAAATAAGGGCAGTATTATAGTAGTGAAATTCTTGTATATAGGAGCAGTATTATAGTAGTTATATTCTTGTACATAGGAGCTGTATTATAGTAGTTATATTCTTGTACATAGGAGCAGTATTATAGTAGTTATATTCTTGTACATAGGGGGCAGTATTATAGTAGTTATATTCTTGTACATAGGGGCAGTATTATAGTAGTTATATTCTTGTATATAGGAGTAGTATTATAGTAGTTATATTCTTGTACATAGGAGCTGTATTATAGTAGTTATATTCTTGTATATAGGAGCAGTATTATAGTAGTTATATTCTTGTACATAGGGGGCAGTATTATAGTAGTTATATTCTTGTACATAGGAGCTATATTATAGTAGTTATATTCTTGTACATAGGAGCTGTATTATAGTAGTTATATTCTTGTACATAGGGGGCAGTATTATAGTAGTTATATTCTTGTACATAGGGAGCAGTATTATAGTAGTTATATTCTTGTACATAGGGGCAGTATTATAGTAGTTATAATCATGTACATAGAGGCAGTATTATAGTAGTTATATTCTTGTATATAGGAGCAGTATTATAGTAGTTATATTCTTGTACATAGGAGCAGTATTATAGTAGTTATATTCTTGTACATAGGGGCAGTATTATAGTAGTTATATTCTTGTACATAGGAGCAGTATTATAGTAGTTATATTCTTGTACATAGGAGCAGTATTATAGTAGTTATATTCTTGTACATAGGAGCAGTATTATAGTAGTTATATTCTTGTACATAGGAGCAGTATTATAGTAGTTATATTCTTGTATATAGGAGCTGTATTATAGTAGTTATATTCTTGTACATAGGGGCAGTATTATAGTAGTTATATTCTTGTACATAGAGGGCAGTATTATAGTAGTTATATTCTTGTACATAGAGGGCAGTATTATAGTAGTTATATTCTTGTACATAGAGGGCAGTATTATAGTAGTTATATGCTTGTACATAGGAGCAGTATTATAGTAGTTATATTCTTGTACATAGGGACAGTATTATAGTAGTTATATTCTTGTATATAGGAGCAGTATTATAGTAGTTATATTCTTGTACATAGGGGCAGTATTATAGTAGTTATATTCTTGTACATAGGAGCAGTATTATAGTAGTTATATGCTTGTACATAGGAGCAGTATTATAGTAGTTATATTCTTGTACATAGACGCAGTATTATAGTAGTTATATTCTTGTATATAGGAGCATTATTATAGTAGTTATATTCTTGTATATAGGGGTAGTATTATAGTAGTTATATTCTTGTACATAGGGAGCAGTATTATAGTAGTTATATTCTTGTACATAGGAGCAGTATTATAATAGTTATATTCTTGTACATAGGGGCAGTATTATAGTAGTTATATTCTTGTACATAGGGCATTATTATAGTAGTTATATTCTTGTATATAGGAGCATTATTATAGTAGTTATATTCTTGTATATAGGGGTAGTATTATAGTAGTTATATTCTTGTATATAGGAGCGGTATTATAGTAGTTATATTCTTGTACATAGGGGCAGTATTATAGTAATTATATTCTTGTATATAGGAGCGGTATTATAGTAGTTATATTCTTGTACATAGGGGCAGTATTATAGTAGTTATATTCTTGTACATAGGAGCAGTATTATAGTAGTTATATTCTTGTACATAGGAGCAGTATTATAGTAGTTATATTCTTGTACATAGGAGCAGTATTACAGTAGTTATATTCTTGTACATAGGGGCAGTATTATAGTAGCTATATTCTTGTACATAAGAGCAGTATTATAGTAGTTATATTCTTGTATATAATTGCAGTATTATCGTAGTTATTTTTCCATTTTGTAACATGCAAATTCTCCAGAACAACCAATTAAAGCTTTATCCAATCCATACTTAGGTAATATCCTGTAAAACCAATCTTGTGTCTGTATCTAAATGCAAAAAAAAAAAGTAAGAATGCAATCAAGACGTGGCGCGGCATAATTCATAACTACCTTTGCTCCTCACCTGACAGTAATTTGTAATGCAATCTCATTTGCTGTCGGGCCGGTGAATACTAAGCGCTTTGCATTAAGCAGATAAATACATCAGACGGAATGATCTGCCCTGTGACGAGCCATCAGTCTCGCAAATGAACAACACACGTTCCCAAGAACAAACACCGGGGTAAACGTAATTGAACGTCAAGGATCAAGGAACGGCAGAGTTGAAGCGCGAGGATGCCACATCGCGAGGGCAGTTAATTACAATGTGGATATCAATGAACAACCTTTCCTCACCGGATAAGAAATTATAGATATTGAGTGATTCACCAGAACGGAAAATCTGAAATGATGCAGGTGCAAGATGTGGCTCCTCGCCGGCCCAGACACGGCACTCCTGCCAGGCAGACGGCGCAAGTTGTTGTGAATCATACTTAAGAGTATAAAAAAGGTTAAAAGGGAAACAAAATACCGCTATAATGTTGGCGTATTCACCTTGGCATGGAGATTTATACATGAGAGCCTGACATGTGATACACGCTGCCCGATCCGTGGGAGGCGCTGACTGCATGAACTCAGCCAGGTATGTCCGATTCTTAAATACTGCCGCGTTTCAGAGAAAAATATACTTTTAATAGCCGCAGGGGACTGAGCCGCGAGTCAGACATGTATTTTCATTAGTTTAAACCACTTGTGAAATGATAAATCTCCCTTTAAATATTAGAAACAAAGATCTCAAACGTCAGTGGTTTGGTTAGATAAAGTCTTATTCATAGGTTATTAGAATATATTCTTTAAATAGGTACCGTATTATAGTCATATGCAGATTATAATGAGGGCAAGCTGGGCTACTGTCCAGGGCCTGAAGATCCATGGGCAGAGTGCCCTCATTATAATCCGTACAACATACAGCCCGTGGAGCTATTGGGGAGTCGCCACTCCCTTCTTTCAATATTCAAATACATTCGAGTCTTTTAGATGTGAAGACATTTGAACACTTCAGTGATGGGAGAGGGGCAGGGCATAGAAGCTCCAGTCAGCCCTGTCCCCATGTGCAGCAGTGTGAGGAGGTCAGCACACTGCTGCCGGCACCTTGGCGTTACAGGGGTTGCGGGCAGAAGTGCTGTATGAAGGAGGTGACAATTTAATGTACTGTCATAATCAGGGGTGGAGGTGGTTGATGTTACTGTATGGGCAGTGTGTAGCGATGGGGGAGGGGGTATTTTATGTAAAGGGGTGTGTATGAGGGGCAGTGGGAGGGGGAGATATTATGGATAAGGGCAGTGTGTGTGTGTATAAGAGTGTGTGCATGTGTGTGAAGTGGAGATATTATGGAAAGGGTTAGTGTGTGTGGGAAAAGGAGATTATGGAGAGGGGCAGTGTATGTGGGAGGGGGAGATATTATGGAGAAGGGCTGTGTGTGTGTGTATAAGAGTGTGTGCATGTGTGTGAAGCGGAGATATTATGGACAGGGCTAGTTTATGTGGGAAAAGGAGATTATGGAGAGGGGCAGTGTATGTGGGAGGGGGAGATATTATGCAGAGGGGCAGTGTGTGTGGAAGGGGGAATATTATAGAGAGCCAGTGTGTGTGGGAAATTGGATTTTATGGAGAGGGGCAGTGTGTGAGGAAGAGGGATATATTATGGAGAGGGGCAGTGTGTGTGGGAGGGAGAGAGATTATTCAGAGGAGCAGTGTGTGTGGGAGGAGGAGACATTATGCAGAGGGTCAGTGTGTGTGGAAGGGGGGATATTATAGAGAGAGGCAGTGTGTGTGGGAGGGGTAGATATTATGGAGAGGGTGAGAGTGAGGGAGGGGAAAATATTAGGAGAGGAGCAGTGTGTGTGTGGGAGGTGGTGAGATTATGCAGAGGGGCAGTGTGTGTGGGAGGGAGAGATATTATGGAGAGGGCCAGTGTGAGGGAGGGGTAGATATTATTGAGAGGAACAGTGTGGGGGCATATTATACAGAGGGGCAGTGTGGGAGGGATATTTTGTGCCAGAAGCACAGGTATTACTTAGTCAGTATTTAGCATAGAAGATATTTATATTTCTGGGGCAGTATAATGATACTTTTCTTTTTAAGAGAACACTAAGGGCAGGGGCGTAACTAGAACTGGCAGGGCCCCATAGCAAACTTTTGAACGGGGCCCCCTCCAAGACACGCCCCCAATGACACGCCCCTCCAAGACACGCCCCTTCAAGACACACCCCCTTACAGGCCCCAGCAGTATATACAGCAGCCCCAGTGGTATACCGCAGCCTCTCCAGTGGTATATACAGGCCCCAGCAGTATTACAGCAGCCTCCGCAGTGGTGGTATATACAGGCCCCAGTGGTGGTATACAGGGCCCCTGGTGGTGGTATATACAGGCCCCTGGTGGTGGTATACAGGGCCCCTAGTGGTGGTATATACAGGCCCCTGGTGATGGTATATACAGGCCCCTGGTGGTGGTATATACAGAGCCCCTGGTGGTGGTATATACAGAGCCCCTGGTGGTATATACAGGCCCCTGGTGGTATTATACAGAGCCCCTGGTGGTGGTATATACAGGCCCCTGGTGGTAGTATACAGATCCCCTGGTGGTGGTTTATACAGGCCCCTGGTGGTAGTATACAGGGCTCCTGGTGGTGGTATATACAGAGCCCCTGGTGGTAGTATACAGAGCCCCTGGTGGTGGTATATACAGGCCCCTGGTGGTAGTATACAGGCCCCTGGTGGTGGTATATACAGAGCCCCTGGTGGTGGTAGTATACAGAGCCCCTGGTGGTGGTAGTATACAGGCCCCTGGTGGTAGTATACAGAGCCCCTGGTGGTGGTATATACAGGCCCCTGGTGGTAGTATACAGGCCCCTGGTGGTGGTATATACAGAGCCCCTGGTGGTAGTATACAGGCCCCTGGTGGTAGTATACAGGCCCCTGGTGGTAGTATACAGAGCCCCTGGTGGTAGTATACAGAGCCCCTGGTGGTAGTATACAGAGCCCCTGGTGGTGGTATATACAGGCCCCTGGTGGTAGTATACAGGCCCCTGGTGGTAGTATACAGGCCCTGGTGGTAGTATACAGGCCCTGGTGGTAGTATACAGGCCCCTGGTGGTAGTATACAGAGCCCTGGTGGTAGTATACAGAGCCCCTGGTGGTGGTAGTATACAGAGCCCCTGGTGGTGGTAGTATACAGAGCCCCTGGTGGTGGTATACAGGCCCTGGTGGTAGTATACAGGCCCCTGGTGGTGGTAGTATATAGAGCCCTGGTGGTGGTAGTATACAGAGCCCCTGGTGGTGGTAGTATACAGAGCCCCTGGTGGTGGTAGTATACAGGCCCCTGGTGGTATATACAGAGCCCCTGGTGGTGGTAATATACAGAGCCCCTGGTGGTAGTAAACAGGCCCCTGGTGGTAGTATACAGGCCCCTGGTGGTGGTAGTATACAGAGCCCCTGGTGGTGGTAGTATACACAGCCCCTGGTGGTGGTAGTATACAGAGCCCCTGGTGGTATACACAGAGCCCCTGGTGGTAGTATACAGGCCCCTGGTGGTGGTAGTATACAGAGCCCCTGGTGGTAGTATACAGGCCCCTGGTGGGTATATACAGGCCCCCCACTCCTCCTCTGCTGCACACGTCACCTGTAAAGGAATACATCATACTTACTTATCTCTGCCGGCTACCGCCGCTCTGCACCGCGCTCCGTCTTCATCCAGCTTCTTCCTGGTTGTGACACAGGAAATGACGTCACAACCAGGAAGAAGCTGGATGAAGACGGAGCGCGGTGCAGAGCGGCGGCAGCCGGCAGAGATAAGTATGATGTATTCCTTTACAGGTGACGTGTGCAGCAGAGGAGGAGTGGGGGACCTGTATATACACACTGGGGCCTGTAGCTGACCGGATAGCAGCGTAGCGGCGCTGGGTCCGGGCCCCCCACAAGGGCCGGGCCCCAAAGCGACTGCTACGTCTGCTATGCCGGTAGTTACGCCCCTGACTAAGGGTAAGTTCACACAGGAAGGTTTAGTGGCGTTCAAACCGTCAGAAAACCGCTGGAAATTATCAGTTCTGAGCTCTGAAGTCTCCAGCTGTGTGCCGGCGTTTTTCCGGCGTTTTTTTACAGCTTGTGCACAGCGGTTTATAGTCGTTTTTCCCAGCGGTTTTTCCAGCGGTTTTCTATGAAGGATTTTGTTCATGGAACCGATCCAAAACCGCTGGGAAGAATTGACATGTTGTATGCTGCTAAACCGCTCGGAAACCGCTCAACCGCTGGCGGATCCACTCACATAAACCGACTATGTGTGCACAGCGGTTTCTAAATTGCATAGGGTTACTTGTAAGTCCTAAAGCTGCTAAGGATTTACATAAATTTAAATAAAACCTATGCTAAACCGCCGGCGGTTTTCGCTGCTAAACCGAGGTTAAAACTGTATATGTGAACTTACCCTAAGAAAGAGCTAATGAAGACGGTAAAAATGAAAACATGCGAAATGAGCTCTGGGCATGAAATCTTATCATGGAGTCTTTACTATGTGAAGACAAAAGGGATGGAAACAACTCCTACCAGAGTCGACTATCTTTGAGGCACCTGAATGTAAATGATTACTTGTGATACTGTGCATGACTTATCAGTCCTGTAGTTGCTGTATGGTCAGCAGTCTGATGGTGACTGATCACAATGGTAAGATGATGCTCGGAGTTAAGGACATACTTGCAGTTGTAGGTTCACGAAATACAATTATATATGAGGCTGACATGACATTACAATTAATTGCTTTACTACTCTTGGTGCTGCATCCACAGACAGTGGTTCTGGCGTTGTGTTCATGTACTGACTGTGATTCTGGCACTGCATTCATGTACTGTCAGTGGTTTTGTTGACACATTCATGTGCTGATGACCCACCCAGGGGAACTCAGTACTCAGGCGTTAGTGCTGGAGTGATGTCTCGGAGGCGTTAGTGCTGGAGTAGTAATATAGTAGTTATATTCGTGTACACAGGGGCAGTATTATAGGAGCTATATTCTTGTATATAGGGGGCAGTATTATAGTAGTTATATTCTTGCACATAGGGGGCAGTATTATAGTAGTTATATTCTTGTACATAGGGGGCAGTATTATAGTAGTTATATTCTTGTACATAGGGGCAGTATTATAGTAGTTATATTCTTGTACATAGGAGCAGTATTATAGTAGCTATATTCTTGTACATAGGGGCAGTATTATAGTAGTTATATTCTTGTACATAGAGGCAGTATTATAGTAGTTATATTCTTGTACATAGGGACAGTATTATAGTAGTTATATTCTTGTACATAGGGGCAGTATTATAGTAGTTATATTCTTGTACATATGGGGCAGTATTATAGTAGTTATATTCTTGTATATAGGGGCAGTATTATAGTAGTTATATTCTTGTACATAGGTCCAGTATTATAGTAGTTATATTCTTGTACATAGGTCCAGTATTATAGTAGTTATATTCTTGTATATAGGGGCAGTATTATAGTTGTTATATTCTTATATATAGGGGCAGTATTATAGTAGTTATATTCTTGTATATAGGGGCAGTATTATAGTAGTTATATTCTTGCATATAGGGGCAGTATTATACTAGTTATATTCTTATACATAGGAGCAGTATTATAGTAGTTATATTCTTGTATATAGGGGCAGTATTATAGTAGTTATATTCTTGTATATAGGGGCAGTATTATAGTAGTTATATTCTTGTACATAGGGGCAGTATTATAGTAGTTATATTCTCGTACAAAGGAGCACTATTATAGTAGTTATATTCTTGTACATAGGAACAGTATTATAGTAGTTATATTCTTGTACATAGGGGCAGTATTATAGTAGTTATATTCCTGTACATTGGGGTAGTATTATAGTAGGTATAGTCTTGCACATAGGGGAGGTATAGTAGTTATAGCCTTGTACGTAGGGGGCAGTATTACAGTAGTTCAATTGTTGCACATACGGTAAGTAATTATAGTAGTTACATAATAAAATGGCTATAAGAATATTTAGCATAGCCTCTCTGTGTAATCCTTTACTGTGTAATGCAGGGCTACTTTCTTGTTTTGTGAAACAATGGGTCTCCCATGCTTTCTTGCCTTCTGTGGGGGGTGTAACAAATTTTGGTTCCACATAATAGAGTACAGACATGTACACAAGGAGCTGACAGGTCTCTCCAAGAAGATGAATCCGTTGATCCGTCTCCTGTTACTCAGAGGGTGATAATACAGTTGGAAAAGGTCATTAGAGCAAACAGCATGAGTGACAGAGACAGATGGAGCGGGCCTCGATCACTGACAGCCGGGTGGGGTCCCACTATCATTCAGACAGGGAATGACTTACTTTGTCAAATCATTTGAATGTTTAACTTTTGTTTTTAATCACCAGCAGCCCGGAGGATGGCCACTCTTCTAATATAGAGAGTCATGGGTGCAACTATAGAGGTGCAGGAAACAGGCGGAACCGGGTTATGGTGCCTTATCGGGGCCAAAAAATAGATTGAAAGATGAGCCATCTTTGGTTTCTCTGTAAGATGAGCCGCTCTCGGAGGTGTTTGATGGCTGCTGATCTCCATGTCCACATACAAATACCATCCCAGCATGTACGTCTATGGGCGAGTCTGGGGAAACAGCTGTCAGCATGTCCACCGCTTGGCCATCATCTGTCTGTACGACGGGATTATTCCTGCTCATATCGCTGATGGGTTTGTCACAACGTTTCATCTGAGTAATCCTCTGAGTTAAATGCATTAGACCCTCAGCGTAGAGACACGTCAGCGTAGCAGCCAACAGTCATTTCAGGGACTATGGAGATTTTTCTACAATAATCTTGGAAATTTTAGGAATGTATAAGGGCAGACTTTCCAAAAACTCAGCTCAAAATTGTGTTCCCATAATACAAAGTTGTCCTGGAATGTCCCAATTGAACATTGGCCTAAAGACACCTGTATGGGCAAAGAATGAATTTCCATTGATTACCGATAGAGTTGAGCAAAAAGATTTGTACATCCCTTGTCCTGAAGTCCATGGCCGCTAAACCAGAGCCCTAAAACTCCTGTCTCCCTGCTGACATCTCCAGTGCCTCTTCTACTTTATGAATCCTTTTAGGAGGTTCACATGGATCCGATACACTAAATCAAGCTCCTGTAGACCTCAACTCTAATAACAGACCATCAGACACCAGAAGATGGTTATTCCTCTGGAGGTCTCCCATTTTCAGAAAGCCTGCAGGATGGTCCTGTGAGAATAGAGAACCATGCCCATATATCGTGGAAATACAGCATTGGCCAAGGAGTTTGGACGTATCTGTTCATGCAATGGAATTCCATATTCTTATTGGAATGTGCACATTGTAGATTATTATGACTGAAGTCATCAAAACAACAAAAGAACACATATTGGAACAAGGCTGGAACAAATCATATTATGTAGATTTCTTATGTACCCCTGCTACTTTAATGACAGCTTGTCGCCTCGTTGGCATTGTCTATATGGCAGATACATCAGATCGTCACCCAGAGTGGCTTCCAGCAGTCTAGGTGCTGAGAACTTGTCGGCTGCTTTTCCTTCATTTTTAATCCAATTTATCCCAAACCTTTTCAGTTGGGTTGAGGTCAGATAATTGTGGAGGTCATGTCAGCTGACACAACCTACAACCTTCCCCCACCTTGGCACATAACCTTTACAAAGCATGGAGGTATCATTTGGGTCACTATCCTGTTGTAAGACAAACGATGATCCAAATGAATGCAAATCAGATGGGATGGCGATTGTTGCAGAACGTTGTGGTAGCCATCGTGGCAAAGTTGTCCCACACCTCCCTTCACGGTGTGCAACACACATGTAAAAACCATACGCTCCTCTTTTCTGTGTCTTACAAAGATATGGCAGGGGGTAACTTAAATCTCAAAATTTCCACCAATCCAACATTCATTCCTTATGTTGCTTGGTCCAGACAAGTCTGTTGCTTCATTAGTGGATGACTTGTAGCAATTTGGCGATAAAAGACGCTTCTCCAGTCTCTTCTAGACAGTTGATATTTACGTGTGTCTGATACTTGATGTCTGTGCAGCATTTATGAGGGCTGTTATCAGAGCTGCTTTGAAGTTGCAGCTTCTGAGGTTGGTAACTGATGAACTTATCCTCTGCAGCAGAGATAACTCTTGATCTTCTTTTCTTGGTGCGGTCCAAATGGAAGCCAGTTTCATCATAGCAATTGATGCTTTTTAAGATTGCACTTAAGGATACTTCCAAGGTTCTTGCAATTTTTCAGCTTGACTGATCTACATGTTTTATGATAATGATAGATTGTTGTATCTCTTAACTAACTGGTTATTTCCATATTGTGGCTCACTATAGTTGTGGAATAGTGCGCAGCACTGTATAGAACTGTGTCTCTGCAAAACACACCTGATAGTCAAACAGTTTATGAAGGCCAGTGATTCATCAAATGTATATCGGCAGACATTCGCGGTGAAGCTACTAGAGACCATGCCAATGTTGAAAAAAGCTCATTAGGGTAGAGGCGGGCACCAGGAGGAATCTAACAAATATTTTGGTTTGACGCATGTGTTTTTTAACTCCATATACTTTTTTTGTGGTTTTGATGTCTTCAGTCTGATTCTGCAATCTTCACGCTGAATCAATCTGAAATGGGAAAACCTTGAATTGATGTGTAGAAACTGTATTATTTGACCCTCTTCCACCTACGGTCGAATTTCAGATCTGTCGTCCATTATTACCTTGTCCATCCTTGGTTCCCAAAAAAACCCAAAACAATCTGAACCTAGTTTCCTCTTCAGACCCCCTGGGCCATTTACACCTTCAGATAAAAAAAAAGCCCTTAAGACAGCAAAATCAAAAACCTAGAGCCTAACGATGACAAAGGATCTACAAAGACAGTAATTTGCAAGGTCAAGAAAATGGACGCCCCCTGGGACTCGGTGATGGAGGAAAGGGGGTTTGGCGAAGAGAGGGAGATTATCTTGATAGATCGACTGGAGAAAAAACAGACAATAAATGATGAGCCGGGAACAAGAACCCCCAGCTCCGCACCCTACCGAAAATGAAACGAGTCAGCACAAACCTACAACAACACTGCTGTGGCCTGATGTTACCTTTTGGCTTTCCAAGCCTAAAAAAAAAGGCGAGGTTAATAAATAGCCAGATGAATCAATTACAGAGTGTGAAATCAAGGAACTGATTGAAAGAGGCTGCAGAGAGCAACATCTGCTATCAATTGTTCCCTGAAGGTTTAAGAGGTCCGGAGGAAGGTGGGGGAGAATTAGGAGATTTAAAGCATATACATTTATGATAGATGGAGGCTCGCTGGCTCTGTAAGCCATAGACAATCATTCAAGGAACGCTCCATACAAGACTGTAATACTTGTGTTTAGTATTGGGCTTGAGGGGGCAGAACACATCAGGAATGTAAAGGACGGATTTATTAAATTATCCTCCGATTGACACTGCTGCATTGATCCTGGAGCAGTCTTTATTTTTGCTCCGCACCCCTCCGTTCAAAGTTATATGTCATAAATATGGCAAATTTTGCCTTCAACCAACTGGGCGTAGACCACAGACCAACTGTGTGGGTGTGGCTGGGTTGTGATTGGTCAGAGCAGAAAAGGGAAACGCCCAATTGGTTGAAGGGGACATAACTTTGGAAGAGGGGAGCACAGAAGAAAAAAAAGAAAATCTGTTCCGGAATCAGTGCAGCAGGGTCAGTTAGATCCAAGGTCCACAACGGCATCTAAAGAATCCCAATGTCATGCTCAGACCCCTCAGGCTCCGCACCAGATAGAATAACCCAGAGGGGGAAGATTTAGGAAATAAATATCATCTCTGCTGCCCGCAGCATCTAATCACAGCTCAGTTTTCATCTCTCAAAACCATTTAAGACTGTTCATAAAATGCCCCTAATGGAGTCGCGTGGATTGTTGGGTTTCTTTTATGTCATCTACACATCCCTATGGAAGGACCGGCAAAAGATATTCCCTACGCTACGACCCCTCGGTATATATACTGTACATACATCAGTAAGTGCCTCTATACTAAGGGGGTATCACATCTACGATGTTTATAGTAAATCAGCAGGACATGCAATAAATAGAGATGTCGGACCCTCTGCTCAGAATAAGATCCTGGTCAAGAATGGAGCGATCGCTGTACAGGCGCCACAGAACTCGCCATTATTTCTATGGGAGCTCGGAAAACCCTGTTGACTTATTGAAAGCCTATAAAAGGGTATTTAATCACTTCAGTAAAGCAATATACAGTATAATATTTGTTTATAAATTGCACACTGACGAATTGAAGAACAAACCAGGCAGCTCTATAGCGCCTCTTGTTAAACTCAGGCTAGTCAGGGAACTGATTGAGGATAAAAGTAGGACTGCAGCTGCCTTGTCAGTTCTGGTTTAGTAAGTCACCTCTCAGTGAGTGTGATATATGCCTTCAGATCCTTGACCAGAAACCCATATAATGACCGCCACCCCGTCACTGATAGAGGCCCTGAATAACCCCAAGCACTAATTGTTTCCACCAGTTCCTTGTTTGATATAAGTCCGGTATGTGATCGGGCCAGAAACCAACCCAGGTAGGGTATAAGGTTAAATGAGCACATGGACGTGGAGATTCTTGATCAAGAATAAGAACAACTCAAGATTATGTTTATACATTTAATTGCCCTATTGCCACATTAGATACACTAGATCTGTACAGGTATTGTTATGATATTACAGTCAGTTAAATAAATAAAACATAAACGGGACACAGAGTTACAGACACGTGATCAGTAAGCTTAATGCTGGTGGCACCACAAGGTGCAGCATGGAGCCAACCAAGTTCCTGGGTATACTCTCTGGCTTGATGTAATAATTATGCCTCTTCAGAAGAATACCAAAATGGAGAAGAGGTGGGCCATTCTTAAACTATACGAGGCCTGCCCCTGTCCTGCCCAGGGGCTGTCTCTTAGTTCCCACCCGCTGAGTTGTGATATGAGCTATTCAAAAGCTATTATGGGTCATAACTTTACATCGTAGGCAGAAGACAATTCTCTCATATTTTCGGTTATGATTTTAGCTTTTCGGTGATGGGACACATGACCCCTCTGCAGGTACCCCACTGGCCAATATCAAAACTAGGGCACTTACGATCATCATAGCACACTTATGTAAAAATATGTGCTATGACCGTCTATGTGTCTAGTTGCAATATTTATGCTTGACAAATTTAGAGGAGCGAAGGTCGTGATATTTTAACATTTATTCCTCGGCATCTCTCAGTCTGGCCTGTGATTGACTCTTCTATTGAATCTGCAGGTAGAAGGAAACTGGTTTTCTTACTTCTATGCAGCTTCACAGTGGGGGTCTTCTTCTGTATAACTGGTAGGGAGCTTTCATTGTCACCTAGCTCTTATTCCCTAGGAAGTTCTATTGTGTGGCCAGTTGGCTAGGAAATTAGCATCCTTGGGTTCATTAACATACTCCTGGAAAGTGAATATGCCTTAGGCCAAAAGGTGGGGGCCTCTCTTTGGAGGGAGGTATGGTGGCCTCTGAACAAAATGGCTGCTGGGGGAACATTGCTTTATTCTTTACACACACACACACACACACACTATGTGTATGTGTGTTTGAGATATTATACGGGGATATGTGGAGATGCAGGCTGTGGTGAAATAGGTGTGGCTATGTGTAGTGGATGTGGCTATGTGGAGTGGGTGGGGCTAACATTATAATATATATATATATATATATATATATATATATATATATATATATATATATATACACATACATACATATACACACACACGTACACACAATATATATACATGCACGCATACAATGTACATATAGAGTGATTGCGTACAACCACTAGTGACCTGGCCTTACAGCCGATCAGTGGCCCCGGTAGTCATGTCAAGGTGATGGTCAGACCTTCTTCACATTTGGTCTGGCAGCAGAGGAGCGCTGGAGAGTGATTTCATGATTTATGGACGATAGCATAGTTTATTTTTTTTATTTGATGCAAATGCCTACTATCTGCATACATAAAAAAATATAGAAATCCTCTAAGTTTGGATATCCTGTTAAAGTAGCATATATTTATTCATTATCGGACTTGCACTCTTCCCTGCTCTCTATAGGCATTATCACTTTCAGTGGCCATAAGTGGTACTGCAACTAAACTAAATCACTCTGGCAAATAGTAACTCCCCACCCTCATTAATAGCTCTACAGCAAAACAGCAATTTGCATCCCAATTAACATGACTGGGATGTTTAATCACATTGTAAATGACTGGGAGAAAGAACGAGGCATCCTCAACTGACTGATTACAAGACTAACGATGGGCTGAAATACAAGGTCACATCCAAGATGGCGCCAAAACCGCGGTGAGATCAGATCTGACCAGGACAACATTTGCATGAAGTGTCCACGTTCTCCCCTACAGCAGAAATATACCTTGATTAATTAGTCAAAGGTTGAGATAGCAGCCGCCAAAATGACTCCCTGTCTCATGGGGGGGGGGGGGGGGGAGCAACGTCACAAAAACAATAGCAAAAGACAAGACCTCAATGGTCACTGCCATATTAGTAAATTAAGTAAAAATTAATAGTACAAATGAATTTAGGAAACTACATAACACATTGTGGAAGTGAAATTGGCTTCTGTCTCCACTTATGAGCCACTTCTCCCCTCGCACCTTACACTCATCATTCCCTTCGAAAACATCTAAAATGTATCTTGGTTAAAACAATAGAGTGCCAGCTCACTGAGGGATCAGATTACAGCTACCTTTTCAAGTCAGTGTAGAGCAGAGCAGGAGGAGAGAGACTTCCTATTACGTGTTTTATCTCAACCGGGAGCTGTATTTATAGCTATATGTCCCAGTAGTGAAGTATCATGTTCTCCATGATGTTGTTGCTTTCTCTATTAAGTGCTGGATTCATAGCTAAATACTTCAGTACTACTGTATGATGCCTTGAAAGCTGCTGCTTTCTAGTTCCATCTCACCCTAGTGCTGGATTCACAACTACACTGCTCAATACTACTTTACTGCCGTTGCTTCCAAATAGTTTTATCTTATTCCAGAGCTGAATCCACAGCTGCCCTGCTCAGTACTAATGAATAATTTCCTCCATGCTACTGCTACTTCTGAATACATACTTCAGAGATCGGAGAGCAGAAATCCCTCTTGCTGCATCTTTCTAGAGGTTTTATCTCACCCCAGAGCAGATTACACAGCTACCCCACTCAGTACTGAGGTATAATGTCCTCCATGCTGCTGCTTTTGAACATGTGCTACATTGAGATTGTAGAACAAGAATCTTTCAAGCTACTGCTTTCTAGAGGTTTTCACTCACTCCAGAGCAGAATACACAGCCACTCTGCTCAGTACTGCAAAAAAAATCACCTCCATACTACATATGCTGCACAGAGATCGAGCAGGAATCCTTCATGCTGCCGCTTTCTAGAGGTTTTATCTCACCCCAGAGCCAATTACACAGCTACCCCACTCAGTACTGATGTATAATGTCCTCCATGCTGCTGTTGCGGCTTCTGAACATGTGCAACATGGAAACAGGAGAACAAGAATGCTACTGCTTTCTAGAAGTTTTCTCTCACCCCAGAGCAGAATACACAGCTACCCTGCTCAGTACTGCTAAAAAAACCCTCCTCCACGCTGCTGCTGCTTATGAATGTGTTCTACATAGAGACATCAAAGCAGGAATCCCTCATGTCTGCGTGTGCTGTGTAGGAGAGACATTTTAGCAGATAGTTTCAACCCACTTACTCAGAGACAACTGAAAAGTAGCAATAAAGGGTCTACAAAGCATAAAAACTAGTGAAAAATGCTGGTTATAAGTCATATAATGGCCAGAAATAGTATTATTTCTCATGTATTCATTTGATCACTAATCTGAAAATGGAGGGGTGTAAAACTGAAACCTCATGTGATGATATCAGGGACGATTCACGAATTTTCCTGTATCCAATGAGAGCTGGAAACACAAATTGTTTCCGATTTCGGAGTGTTTTTACTCAGCGAAGTCAATTACAACCTAGCTCCAAAGATTCCAGTAATTCATTTGTAATTTGTGTGTCTATATATTAGCACCGCCGGGCTGCTCCCTTTTGGGGATTCCTATTAATTAGTTAAACGAGGTCAGACCGTGTTTGCGAGGGAACTACGGAGGCGATAACAGGACAGAGCGGTGTCTGCATGGCTGGATGTCTGAGGCGGATGATGGGCTTCCGCTACGCAGCGCCGCTCGACGGGTAATGATTTGTGCTCTCCAATGAGGCTTAAACCAGTTTTGCACAAGTTCAGTGATGGGAAGATGCTGCAGCGCTGGGCCTCCACCGCCGCCTTCTGTCCATTTGACTATGGAGCGATTCAGCTAATAGAGAAGAAAGCAGCGGATGAATCCACATGCACATCACCTACATCTGTAAGGCTGCATTCACACACTGCACCAGATTATCCAAAATCATGGCAGAAATCTGGGAGCCAAACCAATTCAACACCTTGGTCCTATGACCGGCTCATGATCATGCCGGTGCCGGCAAATATCTATATGATCTACATTAAAGCACAAAAGTGATGGCATTCTGTTCAATGGTTTCGAAGATTTGCTAAAATAATGCCGCCACCTGGTGCTCATTCTATCCAGAACAACCAATCCGGTACTTGTTGGCACCACCATCTTCCAGGGGAGAAGCTCAGAATACGTTCACTGCACCAGGGGGGAAGAGTTTATCATGACTTCAGGCTTCTCCTCTACATCGACTCCAGATGACCTAAAGGGACATTTTTTGTATGTTATTATTGATAACACTATTAAAAAGATAAGAAAAATTGCTCCTTAGAGCACATGCTATATATGGGCTTTATCAGAGGAATTTTCTACTAGTGCAAAACTGTGGCTTCTTGTTACACTCCTGTCCCAGATCCAGGCTTTGCTTCTGTTACCCCGATCCGCTAAATTCTGTTGTGCTCCAAGGTGGGATTTGCAGATAGCTCAGAGTAATCCATAAGATCACCTGCACAGGCCTGTATTAACATCACCAAGTCACACATTTATGTCTTGGTATTAGGAATTTTATGTTCCCAAGCAGTGGCGTACCTTCAGGCCCAGGGGCCCCGATGCGAAAGCTCCAGCGGGGCCCCCAATTATTGCAAATCTTTAGTAGTATTAGTTTTTCTCTATAGGCCAAAGGGACTTTCGGGGCCCCCCTAGGCTGCAGGGCCCGGGTGCGATCGTAACCCCTGCACCTATTGTAGTTACGCCCCTGTTCCCAAGACCAGTCTGCCTGCAGCTCAGAGTACCAAAACTACCTGTCTGCATGTGTCTCCCAGTAACTCAGCTACTTGTGTGCCTGCATGTTTCAGTACCTCAGCTACCTGTCCATCTGCAGTACCCAGGACCTCAGCTACCCCTTTGCCTGCAGCTCCTAGTATCTCATCTACCTGTCTGCCTGGGGCTTTCAGTACCTCAGCTTTGTTTGATTGCGGCTTCCCGTACCTCAGCTTCCTCTCTGCCTGCAGCTCCTAGCAACCTCAGCTACCTGTCTGTCTGCAGCTCTCAGTACCTTAGCTACCGGTTTGCCTGCAGCTTCCAGTACCTCAGCCACCTGTCTGCCTGCAGCATTCAGTACCTCAGCTTCCTGTCTGCAGCTTTCTGTACCCTCAGATACTTGTCAGCCTGTGGCTTCCAGTAACTCAACTGCCTGCAGCTCCCAAGTATTTTGGTTACCCGTCTGTGGCTCCCAGTACTTCTATTACCATTGTCATGTCTGCCTGTGGCCTCCAAGCTCTCAGATGTCCATGTGCGTCACCAATGCTCCTCGCTAGTGTGCCCACCTGGATCTTGGACTTGGAGGTAACACATCTGATGTATTGAGAATATCACCCACTTCTGGGCAGACACAAGTTCTGGTGGTTGATTGTTGTTTATGGTCTCAATGGATCCTTCAAGTCAACAGGGATGGTTGTGCATTGTTCTAAAACTTTACTAGCTTTATTTTTGTTTGACCTCAACATTGTTCTCCCTGTTTACTTTGCTCCATTATCTATTATCCACTGCAATCGTAACCGATGTCAAACCTCTGATCTCCAGTCACAAGGAGGTGAAGCCTTGGCTCGAGTGTAGGCCAAGTCAATGTGACGGTGACCTAGGAGCAGTGTTGTGGTGTTGAGCACCACACTGCCACGAGTAGGGATATATTATATATATGTAGTGTCAGAAAGTGAAGGGAGTGTTGTCCAGACAGTGTGTGTAGCTGAAGGACAAGCTACAAAAGCTGTTGTTGTGGGATCGACCTATCAAGCCTGTACGAGAAGTACCAGATGCAACTGCGAAGCTTCCATGTGAAGACCAGAAGCAGTGAAGGACATTGGCGTGCAGAATTGAGAGAAACTCTCTTGAACCAAGAGGTCTTCAACCCAAGAGTGTAAGGGCTACTGAAATACCGGAACATCCTTCAAAACATCACTGCTCTCCATGATTTTTGAATCAAGACAAAAAACTAAGACATGCATCTCAAGTCAAGAAGGAGCTTTTACATTTCTGTGTTGAGGATCTTCACAGTTGATCTACGGGAGCTGATGACCTTTGTGCCCATCATATAAGTGGGTATGCTATGCCAGAGGGCGGCTCCTTTATGACCCACTTTGGCACAGGCCTCAGAGTCTATGGTCTCCAACACAACCCTAACTGGTGGCCTAATGTTTCCGACGAACTCTAGGAGTCCCGCCAACCGAATTACAAAACCAAACACGTTACAGTTTTGGAAAGTTTCTGAAAATGAAATAAAACGTTCCACATACATGGTAAAAGTAACGAATACTCCACAGATTTTATCACTCAGCCAAAGTGGCCATTGTTCTTGGAGATCGAAGTCATGGACTTGTTTACGACACTTGATCCGCCATAAAAAAAAAAGCCGCCTATCAGATGAGGAAAAAAGAATCAAAAATATCTGACAGATTAGATATAATATCCTTTAATATCCAGCCCGGTGTTACACATGCGAGGTTCAATAAGACCCTGACTTCATGCTGAAGACATAAAAGTCCTCGCACTAGATTGGATTTCATTGTTCGCCGTTGTCAGGCGATAAATAACTCGCAATCATTTGGCGGTACGTTACCTGAGACGCAACGTGGAGTGCCGCAGTTGACGGGCCCTGAAACAGCCCGCACTTAAAGGGCCTACATGATATTTTGGGACGTAGACTAAGCCCTACAATGCTTCAGATGTGAGAAGTTGGGTGATTTACTGCGCCAAATAAAAAAGGATTAAGAAAGTGGTCATGTAAATGCTAAGGATACGATTGAAGGGGGGATGGAAGGTTTTTGTACGAATGACTGTGACGGCAACTCAGGCGAACACTAGTTTTCCCCGAACAATCAACTATGAAACCTAAGACTCCCCTCAGGCTACACTTAGCTCTCTACAAGGGCTCTTAAGCCTGTCATGCATCAAGCTGACACTTCTCATGGCGGGCCGTGAGCCGCCCGTGTGTTACCAACCCAAAACTACGAGATTCTCGGGGCGCTGCAAGTGCTTGGCTGGATTAGACGGGCAACAAGCGTGCTTCAAATATAACATGACCTTCGTCATGTTCTGCAAGACTTGTATGTCACAAGATCACCATAGTCATGGGTAGTTATTACTTTTGCTATGAATTGTATTAGGCAGAAATAAAAAGTCTCTTTATTAAAGGGAATCTGTCAGCAGCTGTTTGCTCTGTAATCCGAAGACAGCTCCACCAAATCAAGAAGGAAGAGACAGATTCCTCGCGAGGCACACAGCCCCCTGTACTGAGTAATCGTCATGGGGATGCTCTCATTCATCTTGCCTTTTTTTGGTACTACGCCTCTGCTCCTTCAACTAAAATTAATTGCAATACCACACAAAGCCACATGTACAGAGATGGCGCTCCTTCAGAGACAGCAATAAAAGGGCTGAATCAGCTGTCCACCATAAGTAATGTCCTGATAAAACACTTTTTCAAAAAGCATAAAATTATCTGAAATCCCTCCCCATATCATGTGTGCTAATAATCCCATGAATGCCTAAAAAAAAAAAAAAAAAAAAAAAAAAAAAAAAGAAAAGAAAAGTCTGGGAACTTGCTATCTACCATAGGCTGGGGTCACACACACAGATATCTGGGCAGATATTGTTCACAGATCTCTGGTTGCAGTGAAATCATGGACAGATTGCTCCATTTGTACACAGCCACAAAATGGAACAATGTGTCCATGATTTCACTGCAACCAGAGATCTGCAAACAATATCTGCCCAGATATCTGTGTGTGACGTGGCCCTTATGGAGAGGAGTTTTCCTGCAACCATAAGAAGAGAGTTAAGTAGGTAAGGAGATTTAAAGCCACATCCCTCCTCTAGGAAATATGCAAATTTGCACTTCAGTAAGGAAGTGGATGAACTACAGCGCCACCTTTAGGTAGCCCCTCAAAGTCATAATCACTTTCTAACAAGCTTTTTAATATGACTTGGGATTTGTGTCTGATCTGGCACAAATCCCAAGTCATATTAAAAAGCTTGTTAGAAAGCGATTATGACTGAGGAGCTACTTAAAGGTGGCGCTAGGGTTCATCCACTTCCTTACTGAAGTGCAAATTTGCATATTTCCTAGAGGAGGGATGTGGCTTTAAATCTCCTTACCTACTTAACGCTCTTCTTATGGTTGCAGGAAAACTCCTCTCCATAAGGATGATAGCAAGTTCACAGACCTAGTCTTAGCCCACTCACACAGCCAGATCAGAATATCCCACACACTACACTGATGAGGGGTAGTTACACGCGTCTGTAGTTTGGGGTTCTGATCTGGCACAAATCCCTTAGTCATATTAAAAAGCTTGTTAGAAAGCGATTATGACTGAGGAGCTACTTAAAGGTGGCGCTAGAGTTCATCCACTTCCTTACTGAAGTGCAAATTTAAAAAAAATGAGTGAAAGCTATGGGAGCCGCCTATGGGACCTTCACCTACAGGATTGTGATCCGCTCACCACTCTACACTGCATTGTCCATTCACCTCACTGGAGGGGCCTTCTAAATTTAAGTCAATGGTGGTTATGGAAAAAGCCAAGTGCAACTTGTCAACGATTTGGATACAAGGCAAGTTTTTAACTTAAGCGTACGAGGGTTGGTAAAGGAGGGTTCACCAGATTCCGGTTCTTTTTTAGACTGCAGTTCCTAGATTGTGTTCATGTGTCATGGAGATGGTAATAGCTAGTGATACGCAAGCGTGCTCGCCACTGTTCAATCCTCTATGGAGCATCAGTGTGCTCGTCACTGCTCAATCTACTATAGAGCATTAGTGTGCTCGCCACTGTTCAATCCACTATGGAGCATCGGGGTGCTCGTCACTGCTCGATCTTCTATAGAGCATCGGAGTCCTCGCCACTGCTTGATCTACTATAGAGCATTAGTATGCTTGCCACTGCTCGATCCACTATGGAGCATCAGTGCATTCGCTACTGCTCGATCTTCTATGGATCATCAGGGTGCTAGATCTTCTATGGAGAATCGGGGTGCACGCTACTGGTCGATCTTCTATGGAGCATCAGTGTGCTCGCCACTGCTCGATACTCGATCTAGGATAGGGGGGTTTGGGCACACTCGTTACTTTTATAGACTATTGTGGATGCTCGAATGCCATTCTCGAGCACCTGACTAGAGAGCCAATAAACATGCGAAGATTGCCTGCCAATCACGGTAATAGTGTACCCATGTTGGCTACTGGCATTGCTGTGATTTTCTAGCTGCCTCACATCATCGGGTCTTCTACGAGACCCAAGGGTGTGATGCTCCACACACTGCAATTTAGGGAGAGTTGATGTAGGAGGGAGAGCTAAGATTAGGCATATAGGCAGAGTTGTACACTTACACCCTTTAGTGCCTTTATGTGGTTGGCTTAACCTAACAAAGAAATAAATTTAAATCTAATGTGATACGGCTGCGGAATGGTATATTTAGCCTGGGAATGTACAAATAACCGTGAACCTTCCCAGCCTGATACTATCAGCCCCAGCTGTCTGCTTTACCCAGGCTGGTTATGAAAAATGGGAGGTCCCCACCTCATTTGTTTAAAATATTTATTTATTTTGTTCCAAGCAGCGACCCAAGAGTCAGAGATGCATTCAGGCATCTTTCCCATTTGTGTGCAGTTTCCATCAATTTAATTGATTTTACTGGTCTCTGGAAAAAATGTTCTAGCTCTCCATTAACTTCCATTATACTCAATACTCGAGTTGAGCCCATCCGAGTGTCCGACCTGCTCGATTCGAATACCGAGAACTTAAGCATTTGAGTGCTCGCTCTACACTAGTAATAACCCTTTAAGAACTCAATTTAATTAACAAAAAATAAAAAAAATAAAAATTAAATTAGCATAAATAATCATTCAGCTGGAAAAATTGTCACCATGGAAAATGTCACGAAACCGGGAAAGACTGCAGAGGTCAATTTGTCAGTTCACCGTGCAACGTGTCCATCAAGATGGGCATCTGCGTAGCTCGGATACCGCCACTCTCCTCGTCGTGACGAGACGCAAGAAACAATTACACCCCGAAAGGTTATTCATAATTTTTAAATGAGTTAATTAGTAAACGCGGCCAGTTCTCCTTATTGCGCTAATTAATAATTGATGATGCAATAAATTAAACACTATTTTTCATCAAAATCTAATTAAATATCTTTTTCCCTCTTGTTGATTAGATCAGTCAGACTCTTTGTTAAATATGTTTGTGCGGAGCTGAACAGATTAATTTGAATTTTAATAATTCATGGCTCTTTTAGAAATGAGTAATTATGGGTGGTAATTACGGTAGTTAAACTTGACCGGAATGAGTTGCCATCGTGACAGATTCAATAATCCGTTCATTATTTTGTTGATAAACAAATTTAGAAGAAAAAAAAGCAAGAAAATTGTTGAAAAAGGCAAAAAAAAAAAAAAGTTGCTTAAAACATATAATATACCGTAGTTATATAAACCTTAAAAATCCATTGATTTAACATATATAAAAGTCACAAGTAACTGCTTAAAAAATAATATACTGTACTTATATAAACAATAAAAATTCTATGATTTAACATACAACATTTGCAGAGAAGTATACAATAACACTTACCAATGAAATAAGCCAGGAGGATCACCAGTGTGACAGAAATAATGATAGCACTTAAAGCAGCACATTTCCAATTGCAATATTTGTACGGCTTCTGCAGGTTAAAGGCAGGTCTGGAAAAAGTGCTTCGAGGAAGAGGCCGGGGCGGTGGGGAATACACAGTGCTGGAGGTCAGAGGATAGCCTGGTGACGTTGTACAAAACGGGGGAGATGTACCTCCTGGTTTAAACAGAAAATGCCTGGGGATAAAGAAAAGTAAACGCCTGTAGATAAAAAGTAATAAATGTGGCACCGCAATGGGGTCTACATCTACCCCCTACAATGTGTGGCTGTAAAAGATCGTATTATAAAGCCTTTCACTTTCAATAAAAACATGACACAATTTAAAAGAGGTATACATTCCAAATAATAGATACAACATAGATAGCATGATGTTTGACCCCACTAAAAACCTAAAAACTCAATAGAATAACTATCCACATAGCATGCACCACATCTAAGTGAAAATCATTTTATCAGTCAAATGAATTCAAACAAGAGAACATACATTAGTTTTTTTATGAAGAGTGCCATTGTTATGCTGGAATACAGAATTTTAGATGTTCTTTTTTCCCAGCCCACCCTCCAACCACTATATAAAATCAATGGTATTCATCTCTTCACTCCTTAAAGGGGTTGACCACTACTAAGACAACCACTTCTGTATCTACTCGTTTCCCCCAGTTAAAATAATAAACCCTAAACTCATCTTGCATGCTGCCACCATTCCAGCCTTGTCGGTAACAGTGGCTCGGGGCTCACATGACATTGTGATGTCACGCAAGCCCCGTGTCCAATCATTGCTGGCTTCCTTCTTTCCATCCTCGGACATACCGGTAGGAGCTATGCTGCCGCTCACTTCCTGTTTGATAGCTGCCATGTCCGAAAAGAGAGTAGTCGGCGGTGGTTAGACACGGGGCTCGCGTGACAACACAATTTCACATGAGCCCTGCGGTTACCGATCGGGCTGGAATTGCAGCAGAATGCGATGTGACTACAGGGTTTGCCATTTTAACTGGGGGGAAACAAGTCTATTCTGAAGAGTTTGCCCTTGTAGCTGACAACCCTTAAAAATAAAGACTTGAGAGAGAAATACATGGGTGGTATGTTCTATATTATAGCATAACCAAGTGACCAAAATATTTTTTTATTTTTTTTTAAACTTTAAAAAAAATTTTTTTCGACCAACACTAGTTATTGAAATAAAATGTCAGACTACACACGTGGTAGTAGAGACATTCACAAGGCATAGCTAGGTTTATCAACTTTTAATTAGAACTTTTTATATTTTAGCCAATTATAGTTTTTTTTTTTTTTTTGTTTCAATTTCATCTACATTTTTTATATACTGATGATCCTTACAACAGAGCCCAACTTTACTATACTGATGTTCAACTATGCTCAAAACTGATGTTGATCGAATACAATCGTTGTGTGAGTGACTCGTTCCCATCAAGAATCAATAACAGAGTTGTAAGTCACAATTACAAAATTCTGAGCATTGAAAAAGACGACAGTTGACCTGACACGTCAAAAGGCTGAAGACTCAACCCAAAAGTTTTTGTTTTTAGATGTATTACCATGACTAAGTCTTCTGGTCTGCGAATTATGGGTTCACAATGAACGGTTTACCAAAATACTTGGCACTGCTGGGCACTTTCTTATTAAAGTTTTCAAATATTTCAAAAACAAAATGTACCTATATCAAAAAAAACCTTCTAAATCTCATCGAGACTGACCACACATTGAAGAGGTCTACTTGGCAAAGCCGGTTGGATTTGTCTAGCTCTACCGCCAAACTAAAAAAATACGAATCCCTTATGTGGTCTTCTCAAAATTAAATTTTAAAAATGTTCTGGATCCAAGGTTGTCTTGTTTAAACTATATTTTTTATGTTCCAAAGAAGCAGAAGTAATAGATGAACCCTGGCCCATGAATTTAAGGGTGCCCAAAGGCCAGGTAAAGGGTCATAGATTGTAAATGGCTTAGAAGGTAGGCCTTTTACATGTTTTGACTTGTGGCTTGTAAAGTTCTCATTCTCATGATGGTTGACTCTTCTTTGGATTCATATTTACCACCCAAACGTCCTCAGCAGTGCCAGTGCTTGATAATTATAGCCAGCAGTGTCGGGTAAGTGCGAGTGGGTTGAGTGGGTGAATTCATGCAAAATGGCACACAATTAATAGGATGTGTCACATACCCATCATTGTAAGCACCGTCATGTCGGGAGGTGGGGAGGATGTCCATCTCAATGAGGTTGTCCTGCAATGTCTCTAGGTATGTCTGCTTTGCTATATTTCTACACACAGATGGAAACATGAATGAAGGTCGTGAGTCATGCATCAATGAAGAAGTGACCTCCTCCTAAAAACGTACCCACCGGCAAAACCGGCATTTCAATAAGACAATTATAAACTTTGCAATTCATTCGAATAAACACATATACATTGCATAAAATAGAAATTTTCCCATTATTTGTTACACCTTCATAGCAATAAAATATTTAAAATATATAAGGCCAAGTCTATTGAGAGAATATTCACTTATTGTAGTTTGCTCAAGGGCTAGTATTAAGGGATTTATTGGATCATGGAACCCAATGTCATGGCATTTATTTGCTTTTCCCTTGACCCATCCCTGCCTGGATCAATTTTCAAGATACTGAAGGTTCCTTGTTTAGAAAATCAATCCAAACATTACTGTTTCCATTGTCTATAGGTGTATTCGTTTGGCAAAAATTATACCAAAATTTTTTATAGATCTATATTTTGATGTTCATTTTATTTCCAGTGTTAGTGCATAAAAAAAGGTATGTAATAAGAGAATACTGGAGATTCCTTGTCTAGAAAATTGACCCAAAAATTACCACTTCCGTTGTCTATTAGTGTGTTGTGCAGCCCAAAAAAAATTTACAAAAATATTTTATACATTTTGATATTAAGTCTATTTCCAGGGCTTTTATGCATAAAAAAGGGAATGTACTACAATAATGCTGGAGGAAATTTTTTTCATGATACTGAAGGTTCCTTGTTTACAAAATCAACCTCAAGAATGCTGGCTTCAAAAGGTCTGTAAGTGCTTTCTGTAAACAAAAAAACAAAAAATTTACCAAATTTTTTTATAAATATAAATTTTAAATTTAATTTTATTTCCAGTGCTTTTGTGCATAAAAAGGGCATGTAATACAATAATACTGAAAGAAAAAAATATCACAACATTGAAAAAAGAAAAAAGGAAATATAAAAATAAAAAATAATGAAAAAAAATTATAATTTGGTAAAATATTACATTGTACTAAAATAAAATAAAGGAAGAAAAAAAATATCATGATACTGAAGGTTCCTTGTATAGAAAAATCAACCCCAAAATAAAGCCTTCCATCTAATTATATAATTGCAAAGCGGCTCATCCTCTTCTGTCTGGCTGTCCGCCTATGTCACTTCCGACCGCGCCATATTTACACCCCCAAGTGATGGGTATGGAAATATGGTGGCTGCAGGCTGCTGCATGCTCTCCCTGCCCGCTCTCAGCAGTCCGGTGAACTCCACACGATCACCCTCGCCCAATCACATCCGCCCAGTCAACCCAACGTCGCAGCCCCCTGCCGACTATCCCCTCCGTTGATAAGCTGGGATTTACAGGACCTGTGAGAAGTCACTATAATGGGCAGAGCCAGGTCACATGACCATGACGTCACCACAGATCATTAAGCAGAATGGATGGGGGAGCAGAGAGCAGCCATGTAACGCAGCACTGCCCACTCTTAGCCCACACCACAGTCAGCCCTCAGCACTCACTGAGCCTACACCATGGTTACCCCACACTCACTCTGCTCACACGCACCCTGCATGCACTCAACCCACCCGCACTGACCCTGCACTTCACCCTGCCACATCCTGCTCAGCCTGCACTCACTCCACTCAGCCCGCAGATGGCTCACCCCACTCAACCCACAACCCGCTGAACAAGGAACTGCATCAGTTCCTCATGCCACCATCCTCTTCCTCATGTCGCTGCTGCCACAAGAGAGTGAGCACAGGGGAGGGGGCAGAGAGCGACCACAGTGGGGCAGAGATGAGGCAGCAGGTGGGGGGGGGGAGCAGAGAGCGACCACAGGGGGTAAAGACCAGGCAGCACAGGGGGCAGAGACGAGTCAGCACAGGGGAAGGGGCAGAGAGCAAGCATGGGGAAGAAACGAGGCAGCACATGAAGGGCAGAGCACGAAGGGGAAAAACCAGCAGACAGGGGAGAGACCGCATAGGGGGAGTAATGGCTGCTTCTCCCAGTGAAAGCAGAGCCCGCCCCCATCATGATGTCACCGCCCACTTCATGTAATAGCATCGGGCTTCCATCTAGTTGTTTATAAGTGTATTCTTTAGCCAAAAAATTACACCAACATTTTTTATTATATATATATTTTGATGTTAATTCTATTTCTAATGTTTTGTGCATAAAAAGGCATGTACCACAATAATACTGGATTTCCTTGTTTAGAAAATTGACCTGAAAATGAAGAATTCCATTATAAAATGGTAAATGTTTGGCTACAGAATACAACATTTTTTATAAATATATATTTAGATGTTAATTCTATTTCCAATGCTCTTGTGCATAAAAGGGGCATCTAATACAATACTGGAGAAAATCTTTTTTTTAGTGATCCTGAAAGTTCCTTGTTTAGAAAATCAACCAAAAAAATGAAAGTTTCTATTGTTTATAAGTGTTTTCTGAAGTCAAAAATTTTACCAAAATTTTAATAAACATATTTTTATATGAATTTTTATTTCAGTGATTTTGTGCATACAAGTGTATGTAATACAACAATACTGAAGGTTCCTTGTTTAGGAATTTGGCCCAAAAATGACTGCCTCTATCATCTATAAGTGTTTTCTGTAACTGAAAATTTTACCCAAATTTTTTATGCATCTATATTTTGATATTAAGTCTATTTCCAGTGCTTTTGTGCATAAAAAAAAGATATGTAATACAAAAATACTAGAGGAAAAATGTTCATGATACTTAGAAAACTGACCCAAAAATGACCGCTTCCATTGCCTATAAGTGTTTTCTGTAGCCAAAAATTTTACCAAAATTTTTCTATAAATAAATATTTTGATGTTAACTATTTCCAGTGCTTTTTTGCATAAAAGGTTATGTAATACAACAACACTAGAGGAAAATTGCTTATGATATTTAGAGAATTGACCCAAAAATTCCAGCTTTCGTTGTCTAAGTGTTTTCTGTCACCAAAAATTTACCAAATTTTTTTATAAATATATATTTGGATGTTAATTCTATTTCCAGTCATTTTGTGTAATATAAAAAAGGCAGGTAATAGAAAAACTGGAGAAAAATAATCTCATAAAATTGAAAAAAAAAAAATATATAAAATATTACATTGTACTATAAAAAAAAATAAATAAATAAATAAAAAAAATCAATTTTAGAAATGCAGTTTCTCACTTTAATATTCTCGCCAAGAAATGAGATTAGACTCCTCTCTGATCATTTAAATGATGTCAAAGTCCCACAGCAAATATTTGAAGAATGCCCGATGAAAGCCCTCGCTACGTGGGTCACAATCCGTAATAATTCCAGAGTTTTTTTTTTTTTTGGGTCACTGATTTCTAACTAGAAAGCAGCTGGGGAAAATAATTGCGTCCACATAATTGCTTGAAAGTGCGATGATTGTAATAGAGGGCCAAGGTGAGGTGAGGGCTGCCGGGAGAGGCACGAACTGACGGGAATGACAAAAAAACACTAAAATTTAAAGGAGCCACAAGACCGATGCAGCAAATGGTTAAAGCCCCGCTCCCCTCCTTCCACCCCCCCCCTTGAGACTCATGATGATGGATGATTATATTAAAAGCCAAATTATGAAGACAAAATGAAATATGGAGATTCAATAGAAACGTTAGATAAGAATAATTACATTTAAAGTCTCTTTCTTCCACAAATATCTCACACTGAAATCTCTTTCATAAAGAAATATCTATTCTGTGACAATTTCTTTTAGGATTAAATATAGAAAAAAATGTTTTGTTTTTTTAAAGAAAGTTAATTTGCATTTGTTTTATAAACAATAACTTAAAAAAAAAATGAAAGTTTAAAAAACAAAAGTTAAAATTTGCATGTATTTTGTAAACAAAAGTGATATTTTTTGCCTCCATTTATTATTCTTCTACGTGACTGTTTGCAGCAAATCTTGCAATTTTCACACTAGCCACTAGGAGGAGGTGAGCTGTGACATCACCTATTGTGAATTGGGGATCCTGTGTTATATACTGTATATAGAGGTGCTATCAGTCATTGTACAGGAGAGGAGGTGAGCTGTGACATCCCCTATTGTGAATTGGTGAATTGGGGATCCTGTGTATATACTGTATATAGAGGTGCTATCAGTCATTGTACAGGAGGAGGAGGTGAGCTGTGATATCATCTATTGTGAATGGTAGATCCTGTGTTATCTACTGTATATAGAGGTGTTATCAGTCATTGTACAGGAGGAGGAGGTGAACTGTGATATCACCTATTGTGAATGATGGATCCTGTGTTATCTACTGTATATAGAGGTGTTATCAGTCATTGTACAGGAGGAGGAGGTGAGCTGTGATATCACCTACTGTGATTGGTGGATCCTGTGTTATCTACTGTATATAGAGGTGTTATCAGTCATTGTACAGGAGGAGGAGGTGAGCTGTGATATCACCTATTGTGAATGATGGATCCTGTGTTATCTACTGTATATAGAGGAGTTATCAGTCATTGTACAGGAGAAGGTGAGCTGTGATATCACCTATTGTGAATGATGGATCCTGTGTTATCTACTGTATATAGAGGTGTTATCAGTCATTGTACAGGAGGAGGAGGAGGTGAGCTGTGATATCACCTATTGTGAATGGTGGATCCTGTGTTATCTACTGTATATAGAGGTGTTATCAGTCATTGTACAGGAGGATGTGAGCGTGATATCATCTATTGTGAATGGTGGATCCTGTGTTATCTACTGTATATAGAGGTGTTATCAGTCATTGTACAAGAGGAGGTGAGCTGTGACATCACCTATTCTGTTATCTATTGTATAATGTGTTATTTGTCATAGTAATCCTGTGTTATCTACTGTGTATAGAGATGTCATCAGTCATTGTACAGGAGGAGGGAGCTGTGATCTCACCTATTGTAAATGGTGAATCCTGTGTTATCTACTGTATATAGAGGTGTTATCAGTCATTGTACAGGAGGAAGAGGTGAGCTGTGATATCACCTATTGTGTAAAGTAAAATTTTAACACTAGGTTTAGTGGTCAATGTGAAAATTGTTATAGAGAAGGATATTGGAAATTAAAAATAATTAAAAAAAAAAAACATTTTACATGAAAATATGATCCCCCTTTAAGAAAACAATATAATTCAATGCAATGGAGTAATTTGATTTAACGTCATGTTTTGGAGTGTGCAGTGTACCGGTGTCTGGAATGTCTCTTCTCTGAGCAGAGTATATCATGTCCGGGCCCGGGCGGCGCGTCAGTTTACCAGCCTCATTGATTGGTTTCACCTACTGCTCTCACCACCGGCTCCACCGCTCCTTTCATTACAGAACGAGAGGCTCTAATTCATGTTAATAACACTTCACAGGTCTCTAACACTTCCAGATGACTTTCTTTTCCTTTTTTTTTTTGTCTTCTGTTGTTTACAGGTCACTATGGCGCCGAGTGAAGAGCTTTTCAGATGTAATATAAAAATACACAGATCAATGGCCGTCACACTGGAACGCTTAGCTCCTCTAACGAACTGCGTGAACCGTGAGATCTTAACAGGCCCCGCTCCTGCACTCGGGCGATAAGACGACCAAACACTAGTGGTTGTAATGCGAGACACAAAATAAGCAAATCGTACGGAAAAAAAAAAACCCTGAGCCATGTCCAAGTTCTGGGAGAACATTATTTTTGCCTTGAGGATAGAAAAAAAAAAAGACAAAAAAAGGTCTATTTTTGAGTTTGGCCTCCATTCTATTACAGAACACAAAATATCCATTCATTAGAATAAATTTCGACAATTTCCAGAAAATTAGCATTTTTAACTTTTTAATTATTTAAGGTATAAACTACTAAAACCGAAAAAAAAAATCCCAAAAATGTGATTCTTATGAGAGCAGCTAATGGAAAAACTTGAAATTAAAATTTTACTATATTCATTTTTAGTTTTTATACTAGAAAAAAACAATACCTGCACGAATCATTGTACAGAAACATTGGTAAAAAGATTGCAGATTTTAAACAGATACAGTCCAAAAACTACTGACAGTACCAGTACACTCTGAATAGACAAGGAAAATGGTAATGTCCAGTTACTCATTTCATATATTTCCATGAGGAGTAGCAGAAAAGTGAACCAAATTATAATTCTGAAAAAAAAAAATCTAAATCTTTATAGAGAACATTTAAAATATATACTTTAAATTGGTATTTTTCTTTTTATATTGTATGTTAAGTGCTATGGAATTAATAGCGCTATATAAATGAATAAATATTATTATATTATTATTATATTAAGAAAAAGGTAAGTCTGTATTTTTGTGTTTGGCCTTCATTCTACACAGACCATAGAATTTCTATTCATTAGGTCACATTTCTAGAATCTCCAGAAAATTACCATTTTGAAGTTTGGAATCTTTGCTATTTTTTTTGAAGTATAAATTGCTAAAACTGAGTAAACTTTATAAAACTTATAGAACTTAAAAATAAGAATAATAATAATACAAAAATTAGATCCTTATCTTTTTTTTTTCTCTAAAAAGCAAATGCACCAATGGGAGAAGCAGACAGAATTTTATTTTCTACTTTACTAAAGGACTTTAAACAGATACAGTCCAAAAGCTACTGACAGTCTCAGAACACTACCTACTACCAAGAATGAAATTGGTAACGGCCAGTTACTCATTTTATATATTTCCATGAGGAGTAATAGAGGAATGCCCCAAATTATCATTCTGAAGAAAATGTACATTTTTCTAGGTAATATTACAATACTCAATGCAAGTATTGTCCTGATATGGGTCACCGGGACTTAATGTTAACCAAGTCCCGTATTTTATTTACATGCACTGCTGCTATTTATTTTCTTATTTTGGGGTATTTGCTAATTTTTTTGCCTTTCTCTTGGGTGTTGATGTTTAATGGCATGTGTAAATATGCGCCTACACTTTGCATGTATACAAACATATTTCGGTTTATTAATTTTGTAATATTATAAATTTTAGTTTATTTTTTAAATTGTTCAAAATTATAATTTTTTTTTCTCCAAATTTCCATAAGAATAGAATGTAATTGACAAAAGTATCAAAAATCGTAACCCAACGATGGGGCATCAGACATGGCCTCGGTTGAGTCTCCTTTTTGCTCAGCCAAGTTTTTGGCACCAACCCAATTCTCTCTTTAGTCTTTGAGCCAAAACAGCACAATGCCAACTCCATAGACAGAAAATCAAAAAGTTATTATAAATTCCAAACTTCAGATCACCTTCATCCCGACGTTAGTGACGTCAAATCATAAATTTCTTCCAATATATAAGTTGTCTCTCCTTAACTACTCTGGGGCATTTAACCCTTTCGGGTTTCATAAGGTTGAGGGTCAAGCAGGGGGGGAAAAAAAAAAACACCACTGCAATTTCTCTCCCGTAAAGGCATCGGTCATGCTCCAGGAATTAATGATCTCCAGTTCTGACCTGTGGACGTTAGCCTCGTAATATATGTGCTCGGCATAATTGCCTAATTAGGGAAAATTAGGATGGCCACTTTTTTTGATTAATGTGTTATACGAAATGTCAGCTTTAGTTAGTGGTCACCGAGCGGCTGTGCGTGTAATCTGCGATGTGATTCGCCTGTTAACATTTCTATAGGATGAAGGAGAAGATGGCGACCTCGAGATGGAGGTCACCTGGAATATAAAAAGGAAAAAAAAAAATAGCATTTGAAGATGAGATGAGCTTCACAAAGTCATCCAAACATGGACAACTCATCTGGTACGTGATGACTTTGAAGAGGTTGTTGACCCAGAAAAAGCAAATTCTCTTTCGAAGCCTTACTAAACGGAACTTGCTACAATTTTCGGTAAGGTGGCACTTTGCGGTGTTTCATCTGGATACTTAAGTCTTAAGTATGTTTGAGAACTTCAGAAACCTAAACGAGGAGAGCTCCAACTCAAGAGTCCAGCGAAGTCTCCAACACCCATTCCTAATTTCTACACGAAACCTTTGGTTTTGACTTTGACAATTTTTTTTCACTGGATCCCTCTCCATGGTAGCTTCTTGACGACATAGTGGACATAGGTTGATTTTTTGCCCGTTCACAGTTCAAAATTAGTTTTGAGCAAGCACTACTATGCTCAGGTACTCAAGTCTTGTAATGAGCAGTTAATGCTCGGAAGGGCACAACTCGTGTACTGAATATAATGGATGCCAATGGGGAACTTAAGCAGTTTTCTGGGAAATCTTGCAGAAAAATGCTCGAGTTCCCTCTAATTTTCAATATACTCAGGTCCTTGAGTTGCGCCCATCCCACCATACAGCTGATCGTTACGAGATCCAAGCGCCCAAGTATAGTAGAGACGCTCATTACCTTTTGAAAATCTAAGCAAGGCTGCAGTGCATATCATGAAAAAGGACAAAATCAAGACTCCAATGGACAACACAGCTAATCCGTAGTACCCAGTTATACTTGAGTTTGGAAGAAATCTCTTGTGTAATAGGGGATAACTTCCCGATCACTTGAGGGAACAGCTGCTGGGAAGCCACAGAATGGAGCAGCATTCAAACATATCCACTGCTGCATCATCCTTAAAGGGACCACCGGAGAGAGCCAAGGGTGGCACCCAGCTGGTTTTGGCACTCCTGTACCATCAACCTCCACACCATTCACATGGGGGCTCTTTAGTGCTCTGGTTCTCGAAACTGGTCTGTTTCCCAGGTTTGGACCAACAGTGATAGGACATAACTAGTCATCAGCGAGTAGTAAGATATTCGGGTTCGGATAGCTCTAACTGAACACTTTGACCTGTTTCAGTATTCGGATCGAGTAAGTTCCCCAATCACTTGCACTGTACTCGTTACTTATTCCAAGTATTTGGTTAGAGCTATCCGAACCCAAAGATCTTATTACTCACTCATCACTAGATATTACTTCCAAACTTGAGAACCCCCTACAACAGAGCGTTATCTTACCATTCCAAAATTATTTCTCATTTTGGAGATGGCCTTAAAGGATCAAGCATGAGTGCTGACATGCACCACACTTGACTTCAAACATTTATGGCTTAGGACAAAGACAGATGGATGATTAGGATCATTGGACTTTCATACATTTTTGTTATCCTTAGAGGAAGAGCGCTTAGAGGTCTTTACTTTATACATGGGATTAGGTTGGCTTGACTCATATTTTCTCCTATTGAATGACACAGTTTTTGGAGTTTTTTGTCGGGGCTTGTCATATAAGCTGACTATTGAAGGTAACACGTGCAGAGACCCTTTCAAAAGCTTTTACCTGTCATAGCTTGGCCTGTAAAGAGCACAAAGGCTTGTAGTGCTGATTGGCTTTTTAACGGCCTTTTATGAGCAATTAACAGGACAGTGTTTTTGCCTTAACCTGTCATCTTTCGCAACTCAAAACAACCTCCAAATATTTCAGCAGCTACTGAGAAGTACCTGGTCTCCAGGGGGATGTTGCTGTTGAGAAGCCAGTTGTCTTGACCATGGATAGCCTCCTGGGCACTGCCCGGTGGCTCGCCTGACAGTGAGTGATCCGTGGGAGCGGGGCTGGGGTTACTACGTGGGGTGAAGTTGCCCCTGTTCAGGGAGTTGATGGAAGCTGCATGGTGGGGGTTTGGCGGGTGAGACAGCGGGGGAGGTGGCGTTCTCAGTCTTAAATGGTTCTGCAGACCCAGCGACTGATCTGGAAAACAGAAAATAACAAAATGTTATCAATTTGGTCGAAATGTTATCAATTAATATAACATTAGTGAGCAGTAATTACAGTGGCACAAAAGAATAAGAATTTATACATGACATGTAATTGACCAGAGTCAGAAAACAGCTTGATATACCATACATGCTTTATACTTGTTACAATATTTAAAAGGAAAACTCCAGGTTGAAGTAAAATTATGACAGAGTGGATATATACTGCTCCTATGTACAAGTATAAAACAACTATAATTCTGCGTCTACGTACAATATAACTACTATAATACTGCCCTATGTACAAGATATAACTACTATTATACGCTTCCCTATGTACAAGAATATAACTACTATAATACTGCCCCATGTACAAGAACATAACTACTATTATACTGCTCTATGTACAAGAATGTAACTACTATAATACTGCCCCCTATGTAAAGAAATATAACTACTATAATACTGCTCCCTATATACAAGAATATAACTACTATAATACTGCCCCTATGTACAAGAATATAACTACTATTATACGTTCATGTACAGATATAAGCTACTTAACTGCCCCAATGTACAAGAACATAACTACTATATACTGCTCCTATGTACAAGAATATAACTACTATAATACTGCCCCTATGTACAAGAATATAACTATATTATACTGTCACTATGTACAAGAATATAACTACCGTATTAATATTGCCCCTATGTACAAGAATATAACTACTATAATACTGCCCCATGTGCAAGAATATAATTACTATAATACTGCTCCTATGTACAGAATATAACTACTATAATACTGCTCCTATGTACAAGAATATAACTACAATAAACTGCTCCTATGTACAAGAATATAACTACTATAATACTGCCCCCTATGCACAAGAATATAACTACTATAATACTGCCCCTATTGCAAGAATATAACTACTATAATACTCCCCTATGTACAAGAATATAACTATATAATACTGCCCTATATACAAAATATAACTACTATAAACTGCCCCTATGTACAAGAATATAACTACTATAATACTGCTCCTATGTACAAGAATATAACTACTATAATACGCCCCTATGTACAAGAATATAACTACTATAATACTGCTCCTATGTACAAGAATATAACTACTATAATACTGCTCCTATGTGCAAGAATATAACTACTATAATACTGCTCCTATGTACAAGAATATAACTACTAATATGCCCTAGGTACAAATATAATATAATTGCCCCTATTACAAGAATATAACTACTATAATACTAGCCCCATGTCAAGAATATAACTTACTATAATACTGCTCCTATGTGCAAGAATTACAACTACTATAATACTGCCCTATGTACAAAATATAACTACTATAATACTGCCCCCTATGTACAAGAATATAACTACTATAATACTGCTCCTATGTACAAGAATATAACTACTATAATACTGCCCTATGTGCAAGAATAAACTACTATAATACTGCCCTATGTACAAAATATAACTACTATAATACTGCCCTATGTACAAGAATATAACTACTATAATACTCCCCTATGTGCAAGAATATAATTACTATAATACTGCCCTCTATGTACAGGAATATAACTACTATAATACTGCCCCTATGTACAAGAATATAACTACTATAATACTGCCCCTCTATGTACAAGAATATAACTACTATAATACTGCCCCTATGTACAAGAATATAACTACTATAATACTGCTCCTATATACAAGAATATAACTACTATAATACTGCTCCTATACAAGAATATACTACTATAATATTGCCCCTAGTACAAGAATATAATTACTATATTACTGCCCCTATGTACAAGAATATAACTACTATAATACTGCTCCTACGTACAAGAATATATCTACTATAATACTGCCCCTATGTACAAGAATATAACTGCTATAATACTGCTCCTATATACAAGAATATATCTACTATAATACTGCCCTATATACAAGAATATAACTATATAATACTGCTCCTATATACAAGAATATAACTACTATAATACTGCTCCTATGTACAAGAATATAACTACTATAATACTGCTCCTATATACAAGAATATATCTACTATAATACTGCCCTATATACAAGAATGTAACTACTATAATACTGCTCCTATGTACAAGAATATACTACTATAATACTGCTCCTATATAGAAGATATATATGCCCTATGTACCTGTACGTGATGGTTCTACACAAGGCGATTTATACCAGATATTATATGGTGCTATGTAAACAGACACTATAGAGTCATTTTCATTGTGATTGCAGAGCATGGGAGAGGGAAGCAGATTTGAGCACGGTCAGGGTTAATGCTGCCATTTACACAACCACGTGTGTGGTCCTGTCAGGGTGCGGTGGCCATAAACACATTATTGTCTTATAATAACTTACTTTTTCTCAGTAATTAAGGGATAAATACAATTAGTGAAGATTAATCCTTCTGGTTTATGAGGAATGTGATTGCTTAATATTAGCGAGTAAAATAAATAAATGAGGAAACTGAAAAAGAAAGAACAGTTTGGGGTTATGGAGCCAGTCGAAGATTTCCATGTTTGTTGCTGCATATTTAGGGCACATATGATTTTCTGCCGGTTAGGCATGAGACAGCCCTGACAACAGGATAAATAAACCGGCCTGGTGGTAACACCTTAACCCATGGACCCCGTAGACCAGAGACCTTACAATACACCACAATCCAGGACGGCGGCCATTCTTCCCTGTATAATGGTTGTCACAGTCAGATTGACCGTATAGATGAAGTGTAGCTCCAGGGCTTTCTCACAAAAAAGGCAATTATTGGATGGATTAGGGGTCTGAACCTGCCCACGGCACGATCATCAGAACTATGGCCTTGAGCCAACATCTGAAGGTCTGCCCCGAAATATCACAGATGTCACTCAAGAATCTAAGAGTGGCTCACCTTGACGTCCATGATGCAAGACGATTGCAGGTGGTGTTCTCTGGCTCAAGTACTAAAGGTACCGTCACACAGGGAGATATCGCCGGCGATGTTGCCGGCAACTGTGGGGCGTGGCCAGGTTGCGGCGACATCGCCGGAGAGTTGCCTCGTGTGACAGGGCGATAATCAGGCGAAAAATCGCCTGAGTCACATCGCCAGGTTTCCCAACAATGTTGGGAAACCTGGCGATGTTGGTCAGGCGATCATGCCTGATCGCCCTGTGTAACGCGGCAACCTGCAATGTTGCAGGCGATTCCGCCTATCTACAACATTGCGGGTTACCGCTCGCTGGGTTGCTGGGCAACCCAGCGAGCGATAGCCGCGGCAACTAGCCGGCGATATCTCCCTGTGTGACGGTACCTTAAGACGACATACTCTTATCCGATATTCCTGGCCAAACACCAAGGTCATCATCACTCCGGTGGTTCTCAGTCAAAGGATTCCATACGACATATTTTATAGTCAAAGTATAGAAAAAAAATAAAAAATACCCATCCAAAATGTAATAAAAAGGCAAAGTGCATAGACGGACAACTGACGCCTGTTCCTATACAACCCTAAGCCAAGGGGGCATCACAATACATCCCTGCCAGTTCGACCAGTGGCTTTTCCAAAAAGCATACCCAAAATGACTGATCGGAAGGATGATGAGCATAGTCAGTTCATCCAAACCATTATTAATTGGGAATAATTTATTATTATTTTATTTAATGACCTTCAGCTCGATCTTGAGCCATGGAGACTTGATGGATGAACATTCTGTAAGAAGATTGATCTTGTGAAGCCTACATAGGTCCACCAGGGTCATCTCCAAGTCTAGGTAGCTCCAGCAGGATCTTCTTCAACCCTAGATAGCTCCATCTGGGTCTTCTCCAAGCCTTTTTCTCAAAAGCATCAAGTAATCAGGTTGCAGGTAGGGATCAGTAATAGGCTGGCTGACGGATATTCTAAAAGTACAATTTCCTGATGTCCATCTTACAACATTTACTGCATTTTAGTCATGGACTTCTGTTGGTGGATTCCATCATCTGATGTCTATGGGTGGTGAGAGAAAGGCAACTGATGATAGAGAAGATTCTACTATTTCCTCTGAAGATCGGTGGCCGCCCAACAACACTGATGACACTTATCCCTATGGCGAATTACCGTATATACTCGTGTATAAGCCGAGTTTTTCAGCCCAAAATTTGGGCTGAAAAGTCCCCCCCTCGGCTTATACACGGGTCATATACGGTGGGGCTGTGTCCCGGGGGCTGTGGAGGCTGGAGGAGGCGGGGGGGGCTGCTGTATGAGCGGCCCCGTCACGTGGGGCCGCTCATTATATATGCACTGCTTCCCCCTGTCAATCAGCGGCAGGGGGAAGCAGTGCATATGGCCCCCCAAAAGCTGGCACTGTCCCCCCTTGTAAGGCACCCCCCCCCGCTGCTTATACATTACCATCCCGGTGTTCTGATCGGCGCCGCTCCTCTGTGCTGCGTCTTCATCCTCCCGTCTGCACTGGCTGCATCCGGGTTCTCCGGCTGTCGCAGCGATATGACGTCATCGCGCGACCGCCGGAGATCCTGGATGCAGCCAGCGCGGACGGGAGGATGAAGACGCAGCACAGAGGAGCGGCGCCGATCAGAACACCGGGATGGTAATGTATAAGCAGCGGGGGGGGGGCCTTACAAGGGGGGACAGTGCCAGCTTTTGGGGGCTGTTGGTACCCCCAGGGGGCTGCTGGTAGCTGGGTACCCCCAGGGGGCTGCTGGGTACCCCCAGGGGGCTTCTGGGTACCCCCTGGGGGCTGCTATATGTACCCCTGGGGGCCTGCTGTATACCACTGGGGCTGCTGTATACTACCACTGGGGCTGCTGGGGCTCCTGTATACTACCACTGGGGCTGCTGGGGCTCCTGTATACTACCACTGGGGCTGCTGGGGAATCTGTGTACTACCACTGGGGCTGCTGGGGAATCTGTATACTACCACTGGGGCTGCTGTATACTACCACTGGGGGGCCTGTATAACCTGTGCTGGGGGTCCACCCTCGGCTTATACACCAGTCAATAGGTTTTTCCAGATTTTTGGGGCAAAAGTAGGGGGGGTTCAGCTTATACACGAGTATATACGGTACTTTTGTTTTTCTTTTAATATCCCAAGATTGTGTAATCTAGAGGAGCGTGCTTCAAAAAGTACACTAGTATTTGGTCAATTGTAGCCAGCTCCAAAAGGAGAATGACCCCCAAAAAACCTATCCCCATCCCTTTGAGCCAAAGGCCACAGTGTGGGTCAAACACTAGCTGCCTCCCTAAGCCAAAGCCAAGGCGGCCCAGACTCACTGCCAGCATCTGCCTGATCTCCCACCTAAGCAAGAACTAGGAACCACTTCGGTCACCTCCACTCCCGAGAGAGAAGAGCCATGGCTCAGGTGGGAGCAGAACCGGATGGCCACACATTCCCCCCTAGACCTACCATGCAGTTCCAGAAATATGAACATTTTTATAGTCTTTAAAAAAAGGCGTGACTTACAGATTAATTATGCAAAACTGCCTTAAGGCTCACCCCTGAGGATCCTTTCAGACACAGCAGAAATATAATACGGGCAAAAGTTGGCTACTGTTAACTTGGTAACAGGTGCAGAACCTGATGGCCACACATTCCTCCCTAGGCCCACCATACAGCTCCAGAAATGTTAAAGGCGTTGTCCAGGCTTTTGCTATAATTCATATGTGTATCTAGGCTGCAAAATGTTGACAGTTTGTAATATACATCCTGTCAACATCTTGCAGGATTACCTAGATATCACATATTTGCGGCAGCCAGGGAACGTCCAGGGGGCCCGCACCCTCCCCAGTCTCAGTATGTCTGGCCACCCCCAGGACTCCTACAGCTTGCCCCAGCCCCTAATGTCACCACCCACCCCCATTGTACAGAGCGGTCCCCACTACACTGACACACTGTGCCGAATCTGCTGCTGTGAAGGTGGTCACATAAGGGGCTAGGACGGGCCTGTAGAAGCCCTGGTGGTGGCCGGCCATGCTGACACTGGGGAGGGTGCGGGCCTGTAGGAACCCTGGGGGTGGCTGCCCAGAGTGTAGAGTGTAGGAGGGGGCGTGTTTGTAGGAGACTAGGAGAAATGACCAGTTTCCCATTTCCATGCAGACTCCAATACAAACACGCCCCCTGGATGTTCCCTGGCTGCTGCAAATATGTGATATCTGGGTAATCCTGCAAAATGTTGACAGCATGTATATTACAAACTGTCAACATTTTGCAGCATAGATATACATATGAATTATAGCAAAAGCCCAGATAACTCCTTTAACTTTTTTTATAGTCTTTATGAAGGAGGCGTGGCTTTCATCGTAATTATGCAAAACTGCCTTAAGATTCGCCCCAGAGGATGCTGTGAGTCTCAGTGGAAATATAATAAAGGCAAACATTGACTACTCTGAACCTAATGACAGACTGTTTTACTTAAAAAAACCTATTGATTGAGACCAATATGCAGTACCACACAGCCTGTACACAGAGGGGGCGCTGTTTCCAAAAAGCATCAACCCTGTTTTTTTATACTGATCACATAGGTGTTCATTACTCGCAGCCAAAAGAAAAGGGTCATAACATCTGCTCATTCACTTGGGGTCACCTATAGCAGGTTGTCCATGCAAATAGCAGTCACAGAAAAAAAAATAAATAAATGAAAAAATATTCACAAAAACTTCTGACAAAAACATTCCCTTTTCCCAGCTGAGGAGTCAGGCGAGGTCTGTGATACTGCGGTGTTCAGCTGGATTCACACTACTATGCCCGCAGCTTCTAAGCGCACCTGTCATTTTAACTCTCCTTTTCCACAGCAGAGCCGCTTCCTTACATACCGCCGCCAGAATATTTGTACAGCTCCTGTCGGCTCAATATTTTATAGATATTCTTCTAGATGAGATCCCTTCTCTACTGTGCGGCATCATTTTCTTCTAAAAAAACCCTAAACTCAGCTTTCCCAGACTACTAAATGGCTGATCTGATCACATTATATTATACATAATACATGCTAAAAGGCTTACAAACAAAAAGCAACACTTCTTCTCTTATCGGTGTGTGTGCTATTGTTTACTTAAACTAAAGGCTTTAATACCCTATGATTACTATTACAGGACTAGAATGCCATGCCCATGGCAGTATGACACACCCCCTGCTGTGATTGACACTGCACTGTCAAGGCACAATCTCTATTAACAGCCTGGTGTGGGCGGGGGCAGCTCTCTGTGCTCTGCAGTGATTGAACAATCTTTATAGAGAGCCTGGTGTGGGCGGGGGCAGCTCTCCGAGCTCTGCACTGATTGGTCAATCTCTATAGAGAGCCTGGTGTGGGCAGGGGCAGCTCTCCCAGCTCTGCTGTGATTGGACAATCTCTATAGAGAGCCTGGTGTGGGCGGGGCAAAGCCCTCCCAGCTCTGCTGTGATTGCACAATCTCTATAGAGAGCCTGGTTGGGGGGGGCAGCTCTCCGAGCTCTGCTGTGATTGGACAATCTCTATACAGAGCCTGGTGTGGGTGGGGGCAGCTCTCCGAGCTCTGCTGTGATTGGACAATCTCTATAGAGAGCCTGGTGTGGGCGGACAAAGCCCTCCCAGCTCTGCTGTGATTGCACAATCTCTATAGAGAGCCTGGTGTGGGCAGGGGCACCTCTCCCAGCTCTGCTGTGATTGGACAATCTCTATAGAGAGCCTGGTGTGGGCGGACAAAGCCCTCCCAGCTCTGCTGTGATTGCACAATCTCTATAGAGAGCCTGGTGTGGGCGGGGGCAGCTCTCCCAGCTCTGTTGTGATTGCACAATCTCTATAGAGAGCCTGGTGTGGGCGGGGGCAGCTCTCCCAGCTCTGTTGTGATTGGACAAATCTCTATAGAGAGCCTGGTGTGGGCGGGGAAAGCTCTCCCAGCTCTGCTGTGATTGGACAATCTCTATAGAGAGCCTGGTGTGGGCAGGGGCAGCTCTCCCAGCTTTGCTGTGATTGCACAATCTCTATAGAGAGCCTGGTGTGGGCGGGGAAAGCTCTCCCAGCTCTGTTGTGATTGGACAATCTCTATAGAGAGCCTGGTGTGGGCAGGGGCAGCTCTCCCAGCTTTGCTGTGATTGCACAATCTCTATAGAGAGCCTGGTGTGGGCGGGGAAAGCTCTCCCAGCTCTGCTGTGATTGGACAATCTCTATAGAGAGCCTGGTGTGGGCAGGGGCAGCTCTCCCAGCTTTGCTGTGATTGCACAATCTCTATAGAGAGCCTGGTGTGGGCGGGGAAAGCTCTCCCAGCTCTGCTGTGATTGGACAATCTCTATAGAGAGCCTGGTGTGGGCAGGGGCAGCTCTCCCAGCTTTGCTGTGATTGCACAATCTCTATAGAGAGCCTGGTGTGGGCAGGGGCACCTCTCCAAGCTCTGCTGTGATTGGACAATCTCTATAGAGAGCCTGGTGTGGGCGGGGAAAGCTCTCCCAGCTCTGCTGTGATTGGACAATCTCTATAGAGAGCCTGGTGTGGGCAGGGGCACCTCTCCAAGCTCTGCTGTGATTGGATAATCTCTATAGAGCCTGGTGCAGGCAGGGGCAGCTCTCTCAGCTCTGCTGTGTTCATATAACTAAATTCTTTGATTGTGTCAGGATGGCTGCAGCCAGTAATCTATGTGATACATCGCTGGATTCAGGGTTTCTTTGCCTACATTATGTTGCTGTCAGATGACAAATTCCCTTTAAGCTGATTTTAGGTAATTACAAGAAAAGTAGATGAGTTTGAAAATACACAGTAGCTGCTACCAGACTTTCCCAATCCCCTGAATGACAGATCTGTCTGATCACATAGCTCCTGTATATACTTCAGCAGTTAAACATATGTCAATCCAAATGTTTCAATGTTACTAGAAATGGGGAAGACGGCCTTCAATGCTCTTCATAATGTATGTTCACTATATTGATTGGCATCCAGCTTTCCCAGGCACCTGAATGGGCGGTCTGTCCTGTTATCTGCTTAGTTCTGAGGGTATATACCTATCTATACTATATTACAAGGCAAATTTCATGCAATTTCTTATTATAAACAAAAATAAAAATCAGCAAAATGTATATATATGATGTGGCATCCAGATCCAGCTTTCCTAGGCTCCTGAATGGCCAAAATGTCAATTTTCTATCAATTTCTGCATTTGTTCCTGATCAAACCAACATTTTTGGGTATTCAAAGGAAAAAGAGATCCCTGTATAGGTCTTAGATCCATAGTGACTATATGGAAAGTCACTCAGCTTTCCTGAGCTCCTGAATGGCAAAACCATGCAGTTATTTCTTTATAAAACTAGATTTTGAGAAATTACAAGGAAAAATAGTTGCTCACATCTCTATGAAATCTAAATAGTCCATGTATACAGTTTATCTGTGTTTAACCCCAACCACTGATGGGCATCTTTCTATGTATAACCCTGCCCACACCCCTAATTGGCAGCTATGTATAATCCCCCGCCCGATTGCCATTTTTTGTATAACTTCCCCCACACACCAATGATTGGCCTCTATGTATAAGCCCCCCACACACCTGAATAACATAGGTGTATAACCCCACCCTCACCACTGATCGGCAGCTTTGTGTGTATAACCCCTCTCACACCCTTTATTGGCAGCTGTATATAACCATGTCCGAACCCTGATCGGCAGCTTTATGTATAGCCCCGTCCACACCCCTAATTGGCAGCTTTTTTGTGTATAACCCAGCCCATATTCCTGATTGGCAGGTTTCTGTGTATAATCCCGCCCACACCACTGACTGGCAGCTGTGAACAATGTAATCAGTGGTGGGGACGGGTTTATACACAGCTGATGAATATGTTGGACTAGCAGGCCAAGTAGTCCTCAAATGATAATCCCCTGCTCATAAAACTGATTTTATCAAAACTATACTGAGCAGCTCAGTAAGTGACATATCGCTGGAATCAGGAGCTCTGGCCCTGCATTATCATACTCTTGGATTAGGTGGCAAAAACCTGCTGACAGATTCCCTTGAAAACGCAATGCCCTAAAATAAATACACAGGTTACCGTCAGACTTTCCCAGCCCCCTGAAAGGAAAATAGGTCATCGATAACGCAGCGTCCCTTACCTACGTGGTCATATTGATCAGTATCTAGCTTTCCAGATCAGTGCGACCTGTATCATTGCAGAAAGTTACTAATATTCACCCAGCTTACCCTCTCCTAAAAATGACCCAGGAAGGGGCAGGATACAATGGAGGAGGAGTAGGGAGGTAAGGGAAGAGTTAATCAACTGTGCAAATGAGAATTAGTAGAAAATTGAGAGAGATAAAAGGAAATAAGAGGAGAGGAGAGGAGAAAAAAAAGCTTTATTTATTTTTAAGAAATTAATGTGTGAAAATATGCAGACGGCATTAATTCAGGAAATCTAATATATAAAGCTGAGTGTGTAGGTATGTGTATAAGTACCAAGCCCTGCCCACTCCACACAGCCACCCCCCCCACTCCACACAGCCACCTAAGGTGTGGCATGGCTATGATGCATACTGACATTACCATATATGGACGATATTGCCATATATGAGCATTACTACCATATATGGGCATTAGATATATATAATAACATAACATAGTAACATAGTAACATAGTATTTAAGGTTGAAGGAAGACTTTAAGTCCATCTAGTTCACCCCATAGCCTAACATGTTGATCCAGAGGAAGGCAAAAAAAACCCCATGTGGCAACACTAATCTCCACATTGGGGGAAAAAATTCCTTCCTGACTCCAGATACAGCAATCAGACTAATTCCCTGGATCAACGCCCTATCAAAGAATCTAGTATATATAACTGATAATATTATAGTTTTCAAGAAAGGCATCCAGGCCCTTCTTAAATGTTAGTAGTGAGTCCCTCATTACAACATCATGTGGCAGAGAGTTCCATAGTCTCACTGCTCTTACAGTAAAGAATCCGCGTCTGTGATTATGATTAAACCTTCTTTCCTCCAGACGTAGAGGATGCCCCCTTGTCCCAGTCTCAGGCCTAAGAGTAAAGAGATCATTAGAATAGTGAAACCGTGGCAAGAAAGTAAAAAAAGAGCATTTTCTGTATCGTTTGAGATTTCAGAAAATAAAAAATTCATAATTTATTCATCAGTGGAGATGACATAGAAGAGTCCTCCCCACCACCGGGGGTGACGCTGGAAAGTTGGCAAAATAAAAAATATACTAAAAAGAAAAATTGCCAATATTACACTTCCAGGGTGAAATTCCTTTCATCTGGCATCCAATGATCTAAAAAGGAGGATATTCTGATAATCTGGCAGAAGCGTGAAGGATTTTGTTTGAGCCAGGAGACGTTTTGCTGCAGGTTACGGGAATCATCAAGGAAAAATAAGGCTGTGTTCACACATCGCGACTACGCAGTTTTTCAAATAAATTTTTATGCATATTAATGCAGTTTTTTACAAGACCAGAAAAACAGATTGCAGAAATCTGCTACACACTATTGATTTTTATTTTCCTGCCTGCAATGGAAAACTGCTGTGTTTTTGGAAGAAGCTGTGTGTCAGTTTGGTCAATTTTTTTTTGGAGCTTTTATTTCACCCCTGGAAAGCAATGAAGAAAAAAATGCAGCAATAAAAGACTCAAACAGCAAAAAAAGCAATAGAAATGCATAAAAAAAGAGCGACAAATAGGCTGCAAAAAAAAAAAAAAAAAAGCAATAAAAACCCAGCAAATAAAAGCAACAGAAACAGCGCAAAAAAAACAAAAAAAAAAAAACAAAAACACAACAAAAGCACAGCAAAAAGAGCAACAAAAAAAGCAATAAAAATAAAAAAGAAGCAAATAAAAGTAGCATCACCTGCTGTTTGGAATCAGCCTGCTTCAATATGCGCAATGCGCATGCACCAGAGCCTGGCCCGTACCATGTGATCAGCCCCACAATGCCCCGGACCGGATATGATGTTCCGGCTGGTGCTTCATAGGAGCAGAAGAGGCGGCAACTTCAAAAATAGGAGATCAAGAGATGGAACTGTGGCATCCCAAGGGTTAATGTGCCACAGTAACATCACACGGGTTCCCTCCCCACACAACACTAGACACTGCACTAGCACCTCTGGGCCAGGAGGGGGAGCTAAACGAGCTCCCTTATATACTCCGGGTCAAGAGGAAGTAGTTTGTTCAGTACGTAGCAGTACTGTGAAGAGTCCGGTTCCTGGGAGAACTGAGAGGGAGACTGTAGTGTAAAGGAGCTGCGTCAGGCTTCCCTACAGTCTGCTCTTGGATTCCTGGCCTAGCCAGGGTCTGAGGGAAGGAGAACAGAAGACAAAGGAACACATTTGGAAGACTGAATGACATCACGACTCGCCCCAGAGGAGCGCAGAGACCGGATACCGGATCCGAAACTGTGACTGACACATACAGCACAGTAAATACCGGGATAGTGGAGGTTGTAGATCGACACTACCTGACTGAAGCAACACGGCGGGGTCAGAAGCACAAGGAAGACTCGAGTTGCCTAGTAAAGGGGATACCTGTGAGGAGAGAGAGTGCCAGCAGCTCAGCTAAAAGCAGCAGCAGGGCCACACACACAGCGCAGCACGAGGAAGCTGAGGAGCCGGACAGGGTGGGAGCAACCCGGCCACAGTGCAGACTCCGTGGACAATTCTTTGTACAGAACATATACAGTAAAGCTTTGGAAAACTTCAGAACCGTGAGTGTGTGTGATCCTTGTACTCAAGCCCTAATTTCCCCCACAAGCAGCCACCGTCTCCACTATCATCCCTTTCATCTATAGCATCCATCATAGACTTTAATTACCACTGCCCTGGGGAACCAGGCTCTACCTGCGGAGAGCCGTTCCATCTAAAAGCTGCCAAACATCATCCCCGGAGGTTCTGCAGCAGCGGTGGTCACCCTGACCACAACCCGTGTAAATACCCCCTTCTACTTGTGTGAACCCGGGACACGGTCCAGACCAGGACCTCCGTGACATCCCCAGGAGCAACCCAGTCCGATACCGAGTACCCCGTCCCAGGGGGCTCCACAGAACAATAACTCCTAGAGGGGCGTGCGGAGACCAAGCAAGGAGAAGGAATGGAGCCCGGAGCCCGCCTTTCCAGTCTCTGACTGGAGACTGTATGTAACAGTTATTTTTCTCCCTCTTTTATAGGTCGCTTGTAGAGCAGACAGGGATTGTTAGGGAGCAGCTGGGAAGGTGCAGGGACAGCTAGAGATAGTTTAGAGGGGTAAAGCGACCTGATAGGTTCCAGGTTCCCTTTAATCCAGCATTTGATACTCTAGAATATTTGATAATCTTACACACCTTTGTAAAAGTTTAATTTCAGAGTCGAATGATTGCAAAAATTAAAAAAAAAAGGGTGGCAGTGGATTTTTGATGATCTCTGGCAATTTAATGGTAAAATCTCTGTACCCCTTAATGACTTTCTGATAATCCAGATAATGCTGGAATAAATAAATTTTCTCACCCCAAATCATCTTCTAGCTACACCAATCTGCCCCCCCCCACTGGGTTACTGCTCTCAGCCAATCAGCAAGACTGAATGAAGTCACATGACTCACTACTGCTTAAACAAGGTAAGCAGGGGTAGGTCTCATCAGATTTAAAGGGACAACATCATTATAGCAATTGATAAAAACACTAAGCTATTTGCTGTGACTACACCCACCCATCTACATCTAACTACACCAATGTGCCCTCCAACTGTGTTACTGCTCTCAGCCAATCAGCAAAACTGAATGAAGTCACATGACTCACTACTGCTTAAACAAAATAAGCAGGGGCGGGTCTTATCAGATTTAAAGGGACCCCGTCCTTATTGTGATAGATAAAAACGCTAAAGACATGTGCCACGGCTAATGTTGCTGCATGCTTATCCCTCTCCAGCCTACAACAGCTGATAATAAAATGCAAATGGAGAGAAAAAAAGAAAAGAAAGGAAAAAACAAACAAACAGTTTTTTTGGGTTCACTGCTCCTTTAAGAGCGGCAACAGCTCATGTACCGGCGGTAAAGGATTCCAGTTGGTCATTAGCGTATGTGTGACTATGAAGACCATCTAGAGCTCATCACGACACCGCGGAGGATCGTTTTCACCCAGGGGAAGAATAAAAGCTGTCAGCGAACGCTCGCTAAACACAATATTAATTTTTACTTTCATGGGCTGTAAACTTGATTAATGCAAGAAAAAAAAAAATATATATTCCCCAGCGCTGCAATGGCGGCACGTGATATAACGACGCCATAAAAATAATAAGAGTATACAGATTGTACAGTGCTCAATAATCAGGGGCCGGGGGAGGGGGGGGAGATGGATGGGATTGTCTGCAAAATGACAAGAAGGACTCCGGGACTCTTTCTAGGGACGGAATGAGGATCCCGCTGCGCGTCGTCATCATCATCATCGTTAATAGGACGCTAACGACTGCCGCGTGTAAAATATGAACCCTCATCGTGCCGCAGAGGATGATGATGATGCAGAGGCTTAATGCATCAAATATCGTCACGCTCTGCCGTCCATTAAAATGTCATTGACTGCCGCTGACATTGGAAAGCCATGGAGACACGGCGGCAATTAGGACCTACCGAAATGTGACACGGCGTGCGCGAGGATTCACAAATGTCACCGCGACTACAGCAGTGATACATTGTTACATTTATATTATTACATTCCATTAGACGAGTGTTTTTACATATGGAGAGCGGGAAATCAAGTCTCAAAACTAGAGGCGGAACAAAAGTTGGTATGTGCCCAAAATACCCTTACATCCCATAAAAAAGCACTCGAGATTATCCTACTAACCCCTGTACTCAGCACCTCCCCATCTTAAACCATTTGGAATAAAGAGGTGGCTGCGCATGCGCACCTCACTCTATCCTCTACTATGGGGTTCCGCAACATCCCACCTATCCAACCCCAGCAGTGAAGGACGGGAACCTTTCATGAAGATTAACCCAAATTTACAAATTAACACCCTCAAACCGGGAAGCCATTAACGGGGTTATTCACATTCCAGACATTTATGGCACATCCAGTGGCGTAACTTGAAGCTTATAGGCCCCGATGCAAAAGCTCCAACGGAGCCCAAAATTATTGCAAATCTTTAATAGCATTACTCTTTCTATAGGTCAAAAGGACTTTTAGGGCCCCACTAGGCTCCAGGGCCCGGGGCACATCTGTCATGGATGTCTAATGTAGTCCCCACCAATGACTGCACATACACACCTTACTCTATCCTCTATTATTAGGTTTCAGAACAAGCGGATATTGGGCCCAAAATACCCTTACATCCCATAAAGAAAGACACTCGAGATTATCCTACAACCCCCTGTATTCAGCACCTCCCTGTCCTGAACCATTCTGAACAAAGAGGTGGCTGCGCACGCGCACCTTACTCTATCATCTACTAAGTTTCAGAACAAGTGGATATTGGGCCCAAAATACCCTTACATCCCATAAAGAAAGGCCCTTGAGATTATACTACAAGCCACTGTACTCAGCACTTCCCTGTCCTGAACCATTCTGAACAAAGGTGGCTGCAAAAGTGCACCTTACTCTATCCTCTTCTAGCAAAACCACAATTTTAAATCCCAACATATATCCATCATAAATGGTGATTACCAATGCATTTTATGGGGTCTATAGGGACTTTTTAATTAGGAGGCAAACAATGCTCATATGGCGCCCCACATGGTCAGGCGTCACAGTGGGGTATTGCACTCGTAAAAGTGGTGTAATTTTCCCCACCTGCAGGTGGGTGGGACCCAATTCTGCACTCCACACTAGAATAGTAGTGGGAGGTTACCCGGGAGAGATCTAGCACCTCTTGGGAGAGTGAGGAGAAGGGAGTTGGAGGGGAGTCGAGGAGGAGTGTGAGCGAGGTAGAAGGTCTAATAGGACAGCTCCAGGCTGATCCTGAGGAAAGATGAAAGGGGATCCTGAGGGGATCCTGAGAGGGGGTGCCTGACACGTGAGTCTGGGCCCGAGAGAGAAAGGGGGAAACCCAGCGTGGAGCGACCATACTCCAGGTGATTCCCCAGTCCACCACGGGAACGCCGGACCCAATGATACAGCCAGAATCCACCTCTGAAGTCGTCAACCGGCTGCTGTGGTCTGTTCACCGCCTGCGGCACCCTGCCAGATGGAGCGATCTGCCTGCTTCTTCACTTCGAGGGAGGGAAGCCCCAAGACTACCTTGAAGAAGTAATTGAGTATAAACTCATCTTAGGCGGGGAAGAAAGGACACGGGTTCATCAATTAAGGTATACCACGGGTACCACCATACCACCTGGCATCCACTTGCAGCCACACGTAGAGCTACAACTTTTGCTGAACTGTGAACTTGTATGCTGATTACTTTTTATAGTAAAGTACCCGGGAGAGTGACTGTGTCTCCATGTCTTTATGCTGCAGAATTCAACCTGTTTGCTTACAGGAACGCTGCCCCAGAGGACCAGCTCCACCTGTAAGGAGCTTTGCCATCCTTGCCACAATACCATCGCCCTCCTGAGGACTGTGGTGGCGCTGGTGACCCATCACCAGGTACTACAGGTGGTGTCACGTGACTAACTCTTTACCCTTGTATATAACCCCTTATGGAAGTGTCACCCAGGCCACGGGCTCAGGCGCTGCCACCTGTGAAACCCCTCTGAGCCTGGTACTCGAGTACCCCAGGGCCTGGGGCTCGACACTCATAGTTCAACAAAAAAAAGGAAAGAAGGCAATCAATGGTCCATATATATCAAAAGTGCAAAAACATTATTAAGGATGTGAACTCTATCTTCTACTATAAGATTTCAGAACTCATCTGATAAACAGGTCATAGATGTCCCCATTGGTGGCTGCATATGCGCACCTTACTCTAACCACTACTATGGGGTTTCAGAACAACCCACCTATCCAGCCCCACAGTAAATGATGGTGCACGGTTCTTGAGAGGAACCCAACTTTGCAGTAGAACACCCACCCACTCTAATACAGCATAGCAATTAAAGGGGTTATTCAGTTCCGAACATTAGTGGCAAGTCTGACTGACAAATCATAGATATCTAATAAATGTAGTCCCCACCAGTCGCTGCACATGAGCACCTTACTCTATCCTCTACTATTGGGTTTCAGAACAACCCAACTACACAACCCCAGCAGTGCAGGGGGGGGCACTGTTCTCCGGGTGGAACCCAAATTTGCAGGTAGCATGTTATAAATGGGCAGTTACAATATATAAGGGGTTATTCCAGTTCTGGACATTTATGGCACATCACAAATTTTTGTATGGTTACTGGAGGAGTTCGCCGACACAATGAAACGAAGCGGAAGCAATGCATTCCAATGGATTCTAATCCTGTATGTACAGCCAGTTTATGCCTCAAGGCCCCGTCACACACTTCAACGTCCGAGCGATCCAATCAACTGCTATTCTGTTATTGTCTGCAGCACTGACGTTACATTGATAGCGCTGCAGACAGTCACTGGCTCAGCGGCTCCACTCGAGGTGACATCACGAACTGCCCAGCCACCGATTGGCTGAAGTGATATCAGCACTGCAGTCACTGGCCTCAGCAGCTCCGCCCGAGGTGATGTCATGAGTCACATAGCCACTGATTGGTTGAAGTGATATCAGCGCTGCAGCCAATCACTGAGCTCAGCGGCTCTGCCCGAGGTGACATCACGAACCGCCCAGCCACTGATTGGCTGAAGTGATATCAGCGCTGCAGTCACTGGCCTCAGCGGCTCCGTCCAAGGTGACATCACGAACCGCCCAGCTCACCGATTGGCTGAAGTGATATCAGCGCTGCAGTCATTGGGCTCAGCGGCTCCGTCCGAGGTGATGTCATAAGCCACATAGCCATTGATTGGCTGAAGTGATATCAGCGCTGCAGCCAATCACTGAGCTCAGTGGCTCTGCCCGAGGTGACATCAGGAGCAGCCCAGGCTGACGTGATATCAGCGCTGCAGACAGTAAGACACAGGAAGCAGCGGTGGAGACAGCACTGGACCTGGGAGGGGAAGCAATGCTCAGTTTCTTTGCTTTTAAATATATTTGCAGCGAGGGAACAGGTTATGGATTTTTAACTTATGCTTGGAGCAAGAATTATATAAAGTTTCTTAATTTTGAAGAAATAACTTTATATAAATAGGTTGGAAACAATGAAAAGGTTTTCAACGTTCTCAGCAACATACGAGCCACAGTCTGTTGCATCATCGCCAACAAAATGACAATCCCACACACCTAACACATGGGCTCAGATCTGAAAGCATAAAAATACAGGTTATAAGACAGGCTGCCAAAAACCTACACATGGTGTACTGACATAATATATACCTCGCTATCTCACCAGCCTGGGGTGCTGGATAGTCAGCAGGTTCATGTGTCCATTGGAATAAAACTCTATTTCTGTGCATATAAGCAGAGTGCACACATAGTGCAAATAAGCAGTTTACACATACAGTTCACACATGCAACGCACACGCACAGTGCACACACACACACACACACACATGTGTTGTATGTGTATGTGCTGTGTGTGTGTGTGTGTACTTGCTGTGTGTGCTATGCTATATGTAATACACGCAGATACAGCGCACACATATACAATGCAAACATACAGAAGACATATGCTACACACATGCATACAGTGCACACACACATACAGTGCATACATACAGTGCCTACAAGTAGTATTCAACCCCCTGCAGATTTAGCTGGTTGACACATGCGGAATTAACTTGGCATTGTGACATTTGGACTGTAGATCAGCCTGGAAGTGGGAAATGCACTGCAGCCAAAAATAATTTTTAATTTTTTATTTTTTTTTTAAGCGTTAAAAGTTAATTCAGAGGGTCATTTATTATTCAACCCCTCAAACCACCAGAATTCTGTTTGGTCCCCCTAAAGTATTAAGAAGTAGTTCAGGCACAAAGAACAATGAGCTTCACATGTGTGGATTAATTATCTCTTTTCTGACTATTTAAGACAGAGATTGTGGAGGGTCACAAGGCTGGCAAGGGGTACAAAACCCTTTCCAAGGAGTTGGGCCTACCTGTCTCCACTGTTGGGAGCATCATCCGGAAGTGGAAGGCTTAAGGAACTACTGTTAGCCTTCCACGGCCTGGACAGCCTTTGAAAGTTTCCTCCCGTGCCGAGGCCAGGCTTGTCCGAAGAGTCAAGGCTAACCCAAGGACAACAAGGAAGGAGCTCCGGGAAGATCTCATGGCAGTGGGGACATTGGTTTCAGTCAATACCATAAGTAACGTACTACACCGCAATGGTCTCCGTTCCAGACGAGCCCGTAAGGTTCCTTTACTTTCAAAGCGTCATGTCAAGGCTCGTCTACAGTTTGCTCATGATCACTTGGAGGACTCTGAGACAGACTGGTTCAAGGTTCTATGGTCTGATGAGACCAAGATCGAGATCTTTGGTGCCAACCACACACGTGACGTTTGGAGACTGGATGGCACTGCATACGACCCCAAGAATACCATCCCTACAGTCAAGCATGGTGGTGGCAGCATCATGCTGTGGGGCTGTTTCTCAGCCAAGGGTCCTGGCCATCTGGTCCGCATCCATGGGAAGATGGATAGCACAGCCTACCTGGAGATTTTGGCCAAGAACCTCCGCTCCTCCATCAATGATCTTAAGATGGGTCGTAATTTCATCTTCCAACAAGACAACGACCCAAAGCACACAGCCAAGAAAACCAAGGCCTGGTTCAAGAGGGAAAAAAATCAAGGTGTTGGAGTGGCCTAGTCAGTCTCCTGACCTTAACCCAATTGAAAACTTGTGGAAGGAGCTCAAGATTAAAGTCCACATGAGACACCCAAAGAACCTAGATAACTTGGAGAAGATCTGCATGGAGGAGTGGGCCAAGATAACTCCAGAACCTGTGCCGGCCTGATCAGGTCTTATAAAAGACGATTATTAGCTGTAATTGCAAACAAGGGTTATTCCACAAAATATTAAACCTAGTGACCCACACTTTTATGTTTAAAATTTATTAAAATTCAACTGAGCAACATAACTTTTTGGTTTGTAAGATTTATGCTTCTGTTAATAAATCCTACTCTCGTTTGCAGTTTGAAGGCTCTAACTTATATGCATCTTATCAAACCACCTAAATCTGCAGGGGGTTGAATACTACTTGTAGGCACTGTACAGCAGACACATACTACACACATACAGTGCATACATACAGCAGACATATACTACACACATACAGTGCATACATACAGCAGGCATACTACACACGCATACAACACACATGTACTACACACATCTGGTGAGCACACACTCATACAGAACTCATGTACTATACACCCATACAGTGCACACTTACAACGCACACACAGAACACACACATACAACACACACACAGAACACACACATACAACACACACACAGAACACACACATACAACACACAACACAGTGCACACATACAACACACAACAGTGCACACATACAACACACACATAGTGCACACATACAACACACATGCAGTGCACACATATCTGGGAGAGCACACACTCCGTGTCATGTCGTGTGCAGCGTGATTTACCACTTTAACTCCCATGAATCATAAACAAGACATGCTAACTTTTTCCTGATGTGGCAAAGTGCCGAGGCAAAGAAAAATATTGACTTTTTGTTCAGAAAAATCAATAGATTTTCTTTTTTTTTCTCTTCACCGGCCATGCTGTCAAGTTTATTCATAGCGCCTTTTCTTCCCCATCAGCATTCTTGATTATGAAATGACAGAATGATTCTGCAACCCCACAAAACGGATACCGCTCCTCACATTAACCATGTAAGCACCAGACGAGGCGAAACCATTCTGTCATATTGTATAGATCTATGCATAAACAAGAAAAGATGAATATTGGATGAAGACTATGTGTAAGTGCTGCACATCACCCTAATCAATGTTACACATTGATCTAGAGGCTGGGTAAGAAATACTCATCGGACAAAGCAAACCACATCTCAAAATTCTCCAAATGGCCAACTCTTCTCTCATGACCAAATTCAAACCTCGTTAAATACATCTTTTCTTGATTTAGTGCAGGGTCTTGGTCAAGAAGAACATGACTATAAAGAACAGGGTCTTTGTGAAGAGGAACACAGCTCTAAAGAGTAGGGTCTTTGAAGAAGTGGAACGCTACTATAAAGAATAGGGTCTTGGTGAAGAGAAACGCTACTATAAAGAATAGGGTCTTGGTGAAGAGGAACACCGCTCTAAAGAGTGGGGTCTTGGTGAAGAGGACCACCGCTCCAAAGAGTAGGGTCTTGGAAGACGAGAAACGCTACTATAAAGAATAGGGCCTTGGTGAAGAGGAAACTGCTCTGAAGAATAATCTTGGTCAAGAGGAACACCGCTCTAAAGAGTGGGGTCTTTGTGAAGAGGAACACCGCTCTGAAGAATAGTCTTGGTCAAGAGGAACACAGCTCTAAAGAGTGGGGTCTTTGTGAAGAGGAATACCGCTCTAAAGAGTAGGGTCTTGGTGAAGAGGAACACCGCTCCAAAGAGTAGGGTCTTGGAAGAAGAGAAACGCTACTATAAAGAAAAGGGTCTTGATGAAGAGGAACACTGCTCTGAAGAATAGTCTTGGTCAAGAGTAACACCGCTCAAAAGAGTGGGGTCTTTGTGAAGAGGAATACCGCTCTAAAGAGTGGGGTCTTGGTGAAGAGGAACACCGCTCCAAAGAGTAGGGTCTTGGAAGAAGAGAACGCTACTATAAAGAAAAGGGTCTTGATGAAGAGGAACACTGCTCTGAAGAATAGTCTTGGTCAAGAGTAACACCGCTCTAAAGAGTGGGGTCTTTGTGAAGAGGAACGCAGCTCTAAAGAGTAGTGTCTTGGTCAAAAGGAACAGCACTAAAGCGTAGGGTCTTGGTCAAGAGGAACACAGCTCTAAAGAGTAGGGTCTTGGTCAAGTGGAACACAGCTTTAAAGAGTAGTGTCTTGGTGAAAGGGTACATGGCTCTAAAGAGTAGTGTCTTGGAAGAAGAGGAACACTGCTGTAAAGAGTAGTGTCTTGGTCAAGAGAAACACCTATCTAAAAAGAGCAGAGTAGGGAACATTAAGATCAAGATCTTTAAAGGACACCACCACCATTTTTTTTTTTTTAACTTAAGAGAAGCATGATCGCACAACCAAAGAGCACAGACCATCATCATGAAGTAGATGACACATACTATACATTCTCACAAGCACTGGTGTAGCCATGGGGGGGGGGGGGGGAATGTTGTGGTTAACCCTGGACTCCAGAAAACTAAAACCCATTCACATTTTTCCCCAGTTTCCTCTACAATTGACCCAAGTCTAGATACATTTTTATATTTAGTGTGAAACATGCCCACAAGCTCCAGTGGAGTCAAAAGCTGCCAACACCAACAAGAGCAATTCTGTGCTAACAGAACAGTAACTTTACCTACAAGAGCGGACAAAATTCAAGACATACATGTTCACAAATAGTTTATTTTCATTCCCCTTGGTGGCCATAAGTAATGCTTTGCTTTAGATTTTTATGAAATATTTTAGCAATCAACCATCAAAAAGAAAAAATAAACTAAAAAAAAACAAACTTTTGTAAAACTGTAGGAATATTTCATTCAATGTTGAAAAATTAATTGACATACGGTATATAGCGCCATTACAAATAATGTTTCTTCATTTTTAAAGCAGAAGTAATTGCAATACAAAATAAAATATTTTCGCGAAAAGATGCTGAAAGGTCAATCCATCATCTAAAACAACCCGACACTTCAATGGGGGAGAATAAAAGAACGGCTTTTATTTTCCCGCTAATGAAGGGCCACATTCTACCTTGTGTAAGTCAGCGGGAGCCTCCATTGAAAAGACAGAAGCTGTGACTGTTGGTCCATTGCTAATCATTAAAGTTCCTTGATAAGGAGGAGAGAGGGGAGGTCACTGAGCTTTTGTTACAGGTCAGGGGAGCACAGTGAGGCTTCTTCGCTTTCCATGATAACAGGGACTAATCACTCCTCTACTAGCCACTTGTATTACAATATAAGTCAGACATCACAAGAACAGAGCCCCCCTTTCCAAACAGGGAAAAATATAAATCCTCCAAAGTCTCCATTTATGAGTACGGTATTTTTTTTTTTTTTGGCTGTTAAATAGGAATTAAGAAAAAAAAATCAGAAAACTATTTCTATCAGGACCACACTGGGTTAAAAAGGCTAAATTACACTTATTTTATAAACTTTTAAAAACTTCATTATGGCCCTTTTCTCAAATGTGTTAACTGTGATGGGTCTTTATAGCAGAACTCACAATGGACAGTCTTGTTTTTAAAGGACCCAAGTCTGGTACGGTGGCTTAGATGTGGCCATATTAATCTTGTAATAATATAAAATAATTTTGAAAGTCTTAAGAAACACATTTGGTAAATCAATAAATAAAATTCAGTGTATCCATGTGTTGTACGTTGAGTATGAACACGTTGCACAAACTGCTCAGGTCAATGTTGAGTTTTGGTCAGGAGACCCGTGGACAATCTGATGTTCCAACATCGAGTCAAAGGCCAAAATTACACATCCATATTTTGCATGCCAAGCAAGGCAGAACTGGCCTAGGTCTCATGATCCCAACTTGGCAGCCTCATACATGCCAATGTTCGAGTTTGGGTCAGGAGACCCGAGAATGATCCGTTGTATCAATATTGAGTCTATGGCCGGATTCACACATCCATGTGCTGTATTTCAAGTATGAACCACAATGCAATAACTGGCCGTGGGCTCCTGACCCAAACTTGACAGCTTTAAATATGCCAAAGTTGAGTTCCATTTGGCAGTCAGGTGGCCTGTCCATGAATCATAGACTGTGACAAACCCTAAGGTCTCGTCACACTTGGCGACGTTCCAGCGATCCCGACAACGATTATGACCTAGTAAGGATCGCTGGAACGTCGCTACTGGTCACTGGTGAGATGTCAAACAGTCAGATCTACTGAATGATGCAGCAACGATACGGCGCCCGTATAATGACCTCGGTGATCGTTGGGACCCTGTCAAACAGCAGCTAGTCTGACGACTCAGACCTACATGGCTGAGTTCTGAGTCGCCAACGAGGTCGTTGTTAAGGCGTCAAACACACCAATGCACGCTGCCTAGCAGGAACCCAACCATCAAAAAAATATCCAGGCCATTCCAGACACGATCTGCGATGTCACAGCGGGGGCCCGGTCGCTGCTACGTGTCAAACATAGCGAGATCACTGGCAAGCTCACTGTTGAGTCACAAAACCTGTGACGAAAAAACGATCTCGGTAGCGATCTTGTTGTGTGTGACAGGGGCTTAAGGCCCCCATTCATGTTGGTTTTAAGCTGGTAAAACCCACTATATTAGTGGGATCAGCCGACAGTTTACAAGATGAGTCGACGATGGCAAAAAAAAAATATCAGACCATATCGGCCATGTTAGAATGTTTTAGGTCATGATGCAGCCAATATTTTTCATTGGCCAAAGAAAATCCAACATGCCTACTGATGCATTGAACCCAATATAGGTTGGTATAATTTATAACAATCATTCTTTCACCGACAAGGAAACAAGGCTCAGTAGTGTGTGCAGCATCCATGTGCCTGTATGATATCCCTACAACACCTGGGCGTGCTGCTGATGAGGCTCAGTAGTGTGTGGCGCCTCCATGTACATGTATGGCCTCATCACAATGCCTGGGCATGCTCCTGATGAGGCGGTGGATATTCTCCTGAGGGATCTCCTTCCTGGACCTGGATAAAAGCATCAGGCAACTCCTGGACAGTCTGTTGGTGGATGGAACGAGGCACGATGTCCCAGATGTGCTCGATTGGTTTCAGGTCTGGGAAACAGGCAGGCCAGACCATACCATCAATGCCTTCATCATGCAGGAATCTGCTGACACACTTCAGCCACATGAGGCCTAGCAGTATCATTAGGGATTAGCGTGTAGTAGATACTCGGGTTTGGATAGCTCTAACCGAATATGATTAACATTTTCAGTATTCACATCTGAGCGAGTTCCACATTGACTCGCATTGGATTAATCATTTTAAGTATTTGGATATAGCTATCGAGCCTGAATATCTTACTACTAATCACTAATTGTTATGCATCAGAGAGAGAGTCCCACTGAAGGGTCCAACTGACCCTCCGGGATGTATTGGCCATTACATGAATGCTGCACCACTCATATGCCAAAATCCGCCTTCCCTGCTATTAGAGGATGGTGTTGGCAGGGCAAGGCAGAACTTATTCCACGTTTCTCTCCATTGCAACGTCTCAAGGTGTCAGCGCAGACCTGGTCGACTGTCTGTCACGTGTGCTCAGTATGAACCTGCTCTCATCCGTGAAGAGCATAAGGTGCCAATGTCCAATCTGCCAATCTTGGTGATCTTTGACAAATACCCATTGCCTGTACGGTGTTGTCCTGTAAGCACAACCACTTGTAGTTAAGGGCCGCTTTACACTTCGCAATATCGTTCCGATATTGCATTCGATTTCACGGGAGCGCGCACGTTTTTGGCACTTGTCCAAGATCACATAGGAGGTGTCACACAGGGAGATATCACAGGCAACGCTACTACGACGTTGTACGCCCCTTTTCCAGCCGAGTATAAGCAAACCCAGGAAACGAGCATTTAACATTGGAGTGAATAGGGGAAGTTGCGCTCCAAATCGTAGTTGCGCCGTCACACAGCACATCCTGCCAGATCGCATATACAGTATCGTACGGTTGAAGGGCTTGCACAATCTTCTTGCAATATTGTAGGTCGCATTGGCCACTTACACGACAACGCGCGAACGATATCAACTGCAACGGCCATACCACGTGACTTTTTATCGATGTTGCGTTGCGATATCGCGTCGTGTAAAGTGGCCCTAACCCTCATACCACCCTCATGGAGTCTTATTAGTGGCTGGCTGGAGGTAATTTTGCAGGGTTCTGGTACTGTTCCTCCTTGGCACAAAGGAGGAGGTAGCGGGGTGTTGCCCTCCTACGGCTCCTCCACATCTCCTGGTGTACTGGCCTAGCTCCTGGTATCTGCTCCATGCTGTGGACACTGTACTGACAGACACAGCTACCCTTTTTGCCACAGTTCACACTGATGTGCCTTCGAGGATTAGACACAGCCTCATGCTACCTCTAGGGGTGAGAGCAATGACAACATGCAAAAGTGACCAAAACAACAGCCAACATAACATAAACAGCTCCTTTATAGGGGGGGGTGTCTTGTTCCGATCATTTGTACCTGTTGACTTTTCCCATTCACACAACAGCGAGAGATATTAATTCACAATCAGTGTTGCTTCATAACTGGTCCGGATTATTTAACAGAATTGTGATTGACGTTACATTGTGGAAGCGTTTCCTTTATTTTTTTGGGCCACATATAATGGGACACAAACATTTTCAAAGTATTAAATAATGGGTAAATAGGAAAAAGCTTAAATATATAAAAGAAAAAAAAAACCACAAAAAACCTGGACTGTTGTCAACGTCGAGGCGTTATAAGACTGTATTCAGGTGCCATACTTTAAACATGGAGAAAAAGGGAAGGCGTCGGAGTGGTGTTCATCATTTTCACTGTATGGGTAAAAAATTCCCAGTCTGCCCCGAGTTACGGGAACGTATTTACATTCGTCACGTTGACAGGCAGCAGATTCTCTCAGGCTATACTGCCGTCATTCTTTCGCTCCCTTTTCTTCCAGGTTGTATCTTCAGAGATTACCATATTGTCCACAAAACCGTAATGAAAACTCACACAAAAGAGCGGTTTTAATTACATCTTCGATCCTCTTTTCAAAGCTACAGTGACAGATGACATCTCTCAACTTGTGTTAGAAAAAAAGCTGCTAAAAAGTCTTCTCCTGAGCGTACCGCCACCGGCAAAAGGCTAAAAATGAAGGGTGAAGAGAAGTAATAGAAAAAACAAAAACGGCTGTATTAGAAAAATCCTATAAGAAAATATTACCCATGCAGACTTTTTTTGCTGTAAATGTGGTACCCCAGGGTTCGGTTGCCACAGATACACCTGGGACAGAGTAGGATCTCCACATCAGGTAAGCTGGCACACAAGACCTTCCACTCCAGACCTGAAGAGGGAGCTCTACGAGCAGAGTTCAGGCGAGGTCCCCTATAAATTCAGGCCTGGAGGAGGAGTTAGTGCAGTTCCAGGGAGGACTGTGAAGACGTCCTGGTGACGGAGCTCTGCTAAGCCCGTACCAGTGAGCGCTACTAACCTGCATGAGGGGCCCTAGAGCTAGGGTTGGAGACAAGGGGTAGTAGTAGCAGGTGGTGTGGAGTCGTACTGGTTCGCCCCAAAGGAACAGTGCCCAGAAACCGGACACCGAAGTCTGTGACTGCAAGGGATCTATCAATCCAGCAGTACAGACTGGAGGCCAGGGAGACTCTAGGTCTCCTGGCCACAGCAGCACTTGAGGCACAGCCACTCAGCAGAGCCAGGGATCTCAGTGGATACAGCGGTGCTGAGCAGCAGGGCTCTCACAGCTTGCCATACAAGTGAGAACACAGGAGAGGGTCAGAGCCTAGCTTCAGACAGTCTGGGACCAAAACACACACAGCACAGCAAGGAGGCCTCATAACTCACCGGGTCTGGAGATCCAGAACTGTTACCAGACCACCCGGACCCGTACCATCAGAGCCTGTACCTTGGGCTATACCTGCAACATCAGTAAAAGATACGGAAACATCAACCTTGTGTATGACTGTTATTGCGGCCCCAGCTTCCAGCTCCATAGACTGTCCTGCAATTCCTATACACAACAACTGCCTCGGGGAGCGTAACCATCTTGCTGCCCAAACATCACCCCGGAGGACTGACCCGCATCACCTTTGACCATACCGGAACCATAGGTGGCGTCGCTAATCACTTTACTTTTATTATTAACTCTACTACCTGACTAATCCACCTCTCTCCTCACTATTCCTCCACTTCTCCCCTCTGCAAATCCCTCCACTGGCTCCCAATTCACCAATGTATCCAATTCAAACTACTAACCTTGATTTACAAAGGGGTCCAAAATCTGCAACCCCCCATATATCTCGGAACTAATCTAACAATATCATCCATCTCGTAATCTTCGATCCTCCCAAGACCTCCCCCTTTCCTCCACACTTGTACGTTCCTCATCTAACCGCCTGCAAGACTTTGTCCGAGCATCCCCCATCCTCTGGAATTCTGCACCCCAAAACATCTGACTGTCCCCTACACTCACAGCCCTCAAGCAGAGCCTAAAAACCCATCTCTTCAGAACAGCCTACAGCCTGCAATGACCACGATGCCACTTCACCACCACTGGACCCAGCGCTCTACAACCAGTGGACCTGGCGCTCCACCTCCACCAGAGCAGACCCAACCTACTGTCTCTCTATCCACTGTAGAACATAAGCCCGCAAGGGCAGGGTCCTCTCTCTCCCCTCTGCATCAGTCTGTTACTGTTAGTTTGTTCATTGTATTTTTAACTTGTTTGCATGCAACCCTTTTTAATAATAATTAAATAGTGCTATACAGTTAATAGGATTTGTGGTGGTCATAAGCCCTGGGCACACAGGGCGCACCGGAGGAAGGTTTCTAATCGGCACGTCACTCAGCGCTATACAACCTTCTCAGGGCTCCTCTTTACGCCTTTTAAATAAACGAGGTGCGCATTCCAAGTAGGAGAGAGTGACGACGGAGTGTATACTCTCCATATTTATCAGGCTCGTGGAGAGGCCGCGTTGTACGAGCGCTGCCTGTGATTTGTAGACAGCGTGAATACGCCATGTATTATTGATGAACATGAGTGGGTGATGTTACATCAAGGAGAAAACCGCTATTACATGAAGCAGAAACACTTAGAGCGTCTTACAGAATCTATTCGTGGAAAACCAGCTCCTCAAATCCGCTGTTCCCCTGAAAGGGTTAACGACGCGCCGCTTATCCTCATGCCAGCGAAAATGAAAATACAACATAATTCTATTATAACAATATACTTACAGATAATTACACGCCGAGCGCGATAGCTGCTATTATCCGCATGTAGGGAATCAGCGCACGTACGGGGATCGACGCACGGCACAATGGAAGCGCCACTTGGCGTACATACATAACACAAGTCGTAGCGAGTATATCCCCCGACGTAGTGAGCAAGACTAATGACACTGTCTACTAGATAAATAGAGCGGGCACGGCAATCGCATCCAGCGAGCGGGACAGGAGATGTACTGGAGTGCCGAGCGATTCCTCACAGGCACGACACAGAAGAGATATTGATTAAGCTGAGAGAGAGCAGGGGCGAATAAACACCAGCAGAGAGGGATATACAGTACCTATAGATAACAGTATTGTAACTGTTATATTCTTGTACACAGGGGGCAGTATTATAGTAGTTATATTCTTGTACATAGGGGCAGTATTATAGTAGTTATATTCTTGTACATAGGGGCAGTATTATAGTAGTTATATTCTTTTACACAGGGGGCAGTATTATAGTAATTATATTCTTGTACATAGGAGCAGTATTATAGTAGTTATATTCTTGTACATAGGAGCAGTATTATAGTAGTTATATTCTTTTACATAGGGGCAGTATTATAGTAGTTATATTCTTTTACACAGGGGGCAGTATTATAGTAATTATATTCTTGTATATAGGAGCAGTATTATTGTAGTTATATTCTTGTACATAGGAGCAGTATTATAGTAATTATATTCTTGTACATAGGGGCAGTATTATAGTAGTTATATTCTTGTACATAGGGGCAGTATTATAGTAGTTATATTCTTTTACACAGGGGGCAGTATTATAGTAATTATATTCTTGTACATAGGAGCAGTATTATAGTAGTTATATTCTTGTACATAGGAGCAGTATTATAGTAGTTATATTCTTTTACACAGGGGGCAGTATTATAGTAATTATATTCTTGTATATAGGAGCAGTATTATTGTAGTTATATTCTTGTACATAGGGGCAGTATGATAGTAATTATATTCTTGTACATAGGAGCAGTATTATATTATAGTAGTTATATTCTTGTACATAGGGGCAGTATTATAGTAGTTATATTCTTGTACATAGGGGCAGTATTATAGTAATTATATTCCTGTACATAGGGGCAGTATTATAGTAGTTATATTCTTGTACATAGGGGCAGTATTATAGTAGTTATATTCTTGTATATAGGGGCAGTATTATAGTAGTTATATTCTTGTACATAGGAGCAGTGTTATAGTAGTTATATTCTTGTATATAGGGGCAGTATTATAGTAGTTATATTCTTGTACATGTTATGACAGCTGTACAGCCATCAGCTGTACAGTCCACAGCCATCCTGAACCTCCCCCCCCCCCCCGGATCCATCCTGCCCCCCGGCTGCATCCTGTCCCCCACCCGGCTCCATGTTGCCCCCCTTCCCAGCTGCATCATGATCCCACGGCTCCATCCTGCCCCCCCCAGCTCCATCATGATCCCCCGGCTCCATGCTGCGCCCCCCTCAGCTCCATCCTGCGCCCCCCCCAGCTCCATCCTGAGGATGGGGTGGATGAGAATGAGGATGGGGTGGACGAGAATGAGGATGGGGTGGACGAGAAGGAGGATGGGGTGGACGAGAAGGAGGATGGGGTGGATGAGAAGATGAGAATGAGGATGGAGTGGATGAGAATGAGGATGGGGTGGATGAGAAGATGAGAATGAGGATGGAGTGGATGAGAATGAGGATGGAGTGGATGAGAATGAGGATGGGGTGGATGAGGATGAGGAGGAGGATGTCGTGGATGAGGATGAGGATGGGGTGGACAATTATGATGGTGGATGAATGGCGTGTCATTGTCCACACAAGGTTGGGAGGCTTCTCACCTTTGTCCTGATATTTGCAGGAAACTGTCAGATTCATTGCTGCTTTAATTAAGGAGGTATCGGGCCCTGGGCTCTCAGAGGATTAGGTATCAGTAAACACTGCAGAGCTGCTGTCACTGAACAGATTGGGAAGCACAATCCCATTGTAGATGGAACCTGTTCACAATGCACAGATTTCCATGGTAAATTCACCTTTCTCTGGACACAGGGTAATAGGAGATTGGTTTCAAAGTCCGACATACTCAATCTGCTAAAATGTCTGGTACTTTGCGCCCCTTTGTTAATGGATAATGTCAGGAAGGTACAAATACCTGATGGCGGAGTGACACGAAGGCGCAGAGGTCACAGGTTCCATTGAGCCTCGGGCAACCAAAGAATGATTGCGCCATGCGAGGGAATGTGTCACCTGGGAGGAGGAGGGGTGCAAGCTACACCCTAAAATATAAACAATTCAAAAGGTTGGCCTTCCATACACATTTGTGTCCCATCATTAGATTTAAGTAATAGTTTTTCTACCGTCAACTCCTGACTTTTTCTAGGGCATTACATGAACACCAGTTTCCTCTGTGATCACCCATTAAAATGAAAAATGGCTGACGAATTGGCGGGGTAATATATCAACAATGCATATAAAGAAAATCCAACACTTCTACAAAAAAACAGACATATTTCTTCAGGTTAAAAATAGAATCAAGAGTAAAGAGCCAACATGTGGCGGTTCACGCGTTTCAAGGCAGAATTTTCACTTAGTCATAACCAGGTTATGATTAAGAGGTGTTCTGCCATGAAATGTGTTAACCGCTACATATTGTATCTTTACTCTTGATTGAGAATCATTCTGCCTTGAAACGCGTGAACCGCTACACGTTGAATCTCTACTCTAATGATTATGAGGCATTGTGCCTTGAAACGCGTGAACCACTTCATAACCTCTGCTAATTTTTCAGACACACCCCCCTATGGATGAAATCTTTCCACCGCGCTGTATACAGAGGTATATTTAAGGATCAGGAAAGAGGAACCAAAAATTTCCATGAACATAGTACAGATTAATAGCACGAACACACAAACACCCCACAGGCCACGCTATCTCCACTCCTGTGTCCGGCAGGCGCCTTCAAGTCAACCATTTTTTTCCACATTCATATTAATCACTGGACGTTACCCTACTAACGAGCAGCAACTGGAAATAAGAGATCACTGAGCGAAGATCAGACAATACCAGAGCAATTTATCACCTGCAAACTAAACAAGAACCGGCTCCTCGCTGGCCGCACTATGCAAACACAATAAAAATCAATTTCCCAAGGTGGTCGAAACCGATTGACCTTGAAAGGTAACAGAAGTGGCCATTATGAAGCACTATGTATTTCTTGGGAGTAAAACAAAAATATGTCTTTACCATTCCCGAGGTGGGAAGCTCCTCAACATTTTGAGATTTCCAAAAATATTACAATTATTGATTTTATATCAGTAGAAGATATGGACTTCTCGTCCGCCCATTAGAAGGCTCCTTATTGACCTCCGACAGTCTCAGTCTCATTTCCTTCCCTCTTTTATAGATTTAAGTCTGCTTAGATAACCATAGACTTCCAAATGTAAAGAAGGGTGAGGTCTCTCGTGCGAATAAGGATCAGTGCAAACTGTTCAACCAATTATCTTTCCTCCTTGGAAACAATTTTGGAGTTTGAGATTCCATCACTGCAGAGATCAATCAAAGTAATCCCAATTTTGAAGAAACAGATATGATGATGTGGATGGTTTGGTCTTAAATCAATCAATGACAAACCAACCTCAGAGATATTGTCAACATCTAATAAGATTTGGACAGATCAAGAGGTCGAGAAAATACTTTATCCATCATCACAAAGGTGGTGTCACAGTACCACCTCCTCCTCCTGTCCAATGACTGATGACCCTCTATATACAGTAGATAAACAGGATCCACCATTCACAATAGGTGATAGTCACAGCTCACCTCCCTCCTCCTGTACAATGACTGATGACCCCTCTATATACAGTAGATAACACAGGATCCACCATTCACAATAGGTGATATCACAGCCACCTCCTCCTCCTGTACAATGACTGATAACACCTCTATATACAGTAGATAACACAGGATCCACCATTCACAATATGATGTCAAGCTATTCTGTACAAGCGTACACTCTAACAGTAAACACATCACCTCACAAATAGTACTAATGACTGATATCACCTCTATATACAGTAGATAACACAGGATCCACCATTCACAATAGATGATATCACAGCTCCCCTTGCTCTCCTTATATTAACAATGACCAGTGCACATGCTCATTAGATGCTTTGGTACAAAGTCAGTTCATTGTTGCTAATGTTGATGTGAATTTTCTGAAAGAAAGAAGAATGTTAACACTAAGAAAAACATCAGTGGCTGGTGTGAAAAAGATTCATAATTTCTATTTTTCACAAAGACTGATTGTGGGATAAAAAAAAATGTAAACACGAACACCCGATGGAACATTTCCTTTACAGTCACAACTTTCATCAATCTCTTGAAAACTGATCGGAGACAGAAGATCGCTTGCGATCACTGATCTGAGCCACTGATCTGAGCCCCTCTACCCATCTCGGTTGTTGGGATGTTGAGTTGACTCAATAGAGATCCCTTCCACAAATGTCTTTGATAAGGAGATCTCTGTGGTCAGAGGGTCATGGGTAGTGATGACTGAATAGTGAGATCTACAGGTTCAGATAGCTCTATCGGTCTACTTTGAACGAGTAAAGAGTTACGCATCCAACGCAAGTCAATGGGGAACTCACTGGGTTCCGAATACTGAAATAGCTCAAAGTACTTGATTAGAGCATACGGAACCCGAATCTCTCACTCCTCGCTCATCACTGCTCATGGGTCTTGGCTGAGGGCCATACATCCACCCTTGTTATTAGTAGGATCCCAAGTCAATTCTATTTTATTTTTTTAAACAAACCTTTACGTAAAATAATCCACCACCCGCTCAGTAAACGTCTCCTATAGTTCCCTTCCTTTTGCCCCCGGGCACCTGGATGTTGACTCTGAGGAACCAAACAATGTAAAAGCAAAAAAGCGGGATTAAAAGGAAGCGCTCGAATATCCGCCTTGGAGACATTCAACTAAATAAAAACCTGTTGTGCATCAGTCAAGCATTTGTTTTGCTTTTCTACATGGATGTCATGAGCCTTTCAGAAGCACTAAAGGAGCCGAGGGTCACGAGTTCAAGCTGTGGAGTGACTGAGCACTTTAAGATACGGTTCTGCGGCAGAGTACACATCTTAAGAGGTGTTGATCCTTGTGAATGGTGCAAACAGCCCTGTTGACCCTTTAAACGAAGCTAAAACCCTGTCTACATTGACTCCAACCTTAAAATTCAATGGGGTGTGCCAATATACACATATATAGTTTTTAAAAAGGTGCGTCTCACCTGCTTTATCTTATCTTAGGTCAACCAGTTACATACATCAGGCTCCTGGAATTTTCATGTTGGGGGGGGGAGGGAACTACCCCAAAACTGATACAGGAAATATGTGTTTGTACCGGTTTAGCTAGTAACAGACAATATTAAAATTTAGAAAAAGATAAAGGAGACAAGCGAGGCGCAATAGTGCCCTATCAATATGACACTGATTCCACACTCAGATCAAAAAGAGGTGCACTCACCTGGTCTAGTTGTGTGCACCCACAACTAGTTTTTATTGCATGTAGTTTATAAGCTGCTGTAGGACTTCCACCGCCACGTCGCACGTGTAAAGATGATCAGATCCAGGGATGGTGTAAAGACAGTCCGCGCTGCTTTAAATAATCAGTCACAAGTCTTTAGGTAAAACACCCCCCTTCTTCATTTCCACCTACGCGTTTCAGTGCCACTCCGGGCACCGTCATCAGGGTATTACATGTGTCATACAACCACAACTTATATAATCACATATACCAGATGATCCAGATAAAAGTCATTGATGGCAAGCAAGTCATTATCAGTGATGGGCGGTGCATCCCATCCTTGGAAAAAAAAAAAAAAGGAAATCCATGACACTTTGTAAACATCCTATCTATCTCTCATAATATATGCTCAGAAACAGGGTCAAAAATGAGTGAAAATATGGTATAGAGTAATATAAAAAAAGGATCAGATCCCATTCAAACTCATCCATGAAAGAGTTATATACTACATGTAGTATATAACTCTTTCATGGATGAGTTTGAATGGGATCTGATCCTTTTTTTATTTTTTTTTTATTATAGATTTGTTTTTTAGTTTTTTAGTGATTAATAAACACTTAGGAATTTTTATATTACTCTATACCATATTTTCACTCATTTTTGACCCTGTTTCTGAGCATATACTATGAGAGATAGATAGGATGTTTAGAAAGTGTCATGGATTTCCTTTTTTTTTTTTCCAAGGATGGGATGCACCGCCCATCACTGATGATGACTTGCTTATGACTGATTATTTAAAGCAGCGCGGACTGTCTTTACACAATCCCTGGATCTGAATATTAAAATTTGAAAGCCCTCAGTGGTTGATACCTTTTAAATGACTGAGGAAATGGTAATAAGTAAGCTTTCGAGACTATTCAGGTCTCTTCATCAGGCACAGGTCTGATGAAGACACCCAAGCAGCCTTAAAAGCTTGCAATTTACTACCATCTTTTCAATTTAAGTATTTAAAGGTACTATGCCTGATAAAGAAACTGGATTCATCTCGAAAGCTTGCTTTTTATTACCATCTTTTTAGTTAAGCCACTAACAAGTACCATGCCTGATGAAGAGATCGGAGAAGTCTCGGAATCTTGCTACTTATTACCATGTTTTCAGTTCACCATTAAAAAGGTTCCATGCCTGATGAAGAGACCTGAATACAATCTGTTCAGTTTAGCCATTAAACGATACCATGACTGATGAAGACGTATCTGAGAAGTCTCTAAATCTTGCTATTTTTACCATTTTCTCAGTTTAAAAGGTACTACGCCTGATGAAGACACCTGAATAGCCTTGAAAGCTTGCCGTTTCCATCTTTTTAGTTCAGCCATTAACAGGTATCATGCCTGATGAAGAGACAATCTTCACAGTGTTGTTGCTAACAAGGTCCCATAGACCGCTCGCCATGTTTGGAGGTATTCATTGGGCGGTATCGCGGCCACCAGGCAATGTTTAGCCCGCGGACCCCCATAGACTTTTTTCCGGCCCAAAACAATATTGTATTATTTGTAAGCAGCTGAAAGGATAGTGCGATTGTGAATCACAACTGCAACAAGTCGTTCCCAGATTTGTATGCTCAATTAGGTTGTATAGGGGAAGGGGGGACGACAAAACAGATTGCATGGAAGCCCGGACCACCGCTATACAATGACAGCTAATGAATGCGACGCTCATTAGATGTAAATTCCACCGTCACTTAAATCTCAAACAGAGAGGACGAAGAAACAGCAATCAACCCGTTTCCGAACGAGGCAGGTAATTACAGAATCTGGTAAATTACCGTGATTAGGAGCCACCGAGGAGAAACTCCGCACAGATCTCAAGTAACTTTTGCAGGGTGGGAGGAAAGTTTAATTGAACATCTGTACACCTCGTACCAAGGAATTATCACGTTTTATTTCTCATTTAAAGTGCGGAAAACAGGTAAAGAGAAAAGACTGAAGAGGACAAGATGAAGGTCACCGACAAAAGCCCTTGAAGAGCAAATTTAATCAATGTATAAAAATGAATAATGAGCACAATGTCATACAATCTGCAAAATTAATTACATTTCTTACATTCACTGCCTTTTATTTACGAGAATATAATTACTATAAAACAGTCCCTAAATACAAGAGTATTCCTATTATAATACTGCCCATATATATACAAGAATATAACTACTATAATACTGCTCCTATGTACAGGAATATAACTACTATAATACTGCCCCTATGTACAAGAATATAACTACTATAATACTGCCTCTATGTACAAGAATATAACTACTATAATACTGCTCCTATGTACAAGAATATAACTACTATAATACTGCTCCTATGTACAGGAATATAACTACTATAATACTGCCCTATGTACAAGAATATAACTACTATAATACTGCCCCTATGTACAGGAATATAACTACTATAATACTGCCCCTATGTACAAGAATATAACTACTATAATACTGCTCTATCTACAAGAATATAACTACTATAATACTGTCCTATGTACAAGAATATAACTACTATAATACTGCCCCTATATACAAGAATATAACTACTATAATACTGCCCCTATATACAAGAATATAACTACTATAATACTGCTGCTATATACAAGAATATAACTAATATAATACTGCTCCTATATACAAGAATATAACTACTATAATACTGACCCTATTACAAAATATAACTACTATAATACTGCTCCTATGTACAAGAATATAACTACTATAATACTGCTCCTATATACAAGAATATAACTACTATAATACTGCTCCAATATACAAGAATATAAACTACTATAATACTGCCCGTATGTACAAGAATATAACTACTATAATACTGCCGCCCAATATACAAAAATATAACTAAAATACTGTCTATGTGCATAGGGGAAACAATAGGCCCAGCTGTACACTGACTGTCACTGATGGATGCCTTGCTGTACACATCCTGTGACAGAATGACTGATGTGGACGCTGAATGTTCTACAAGACATTTCCTGCATGAACAGAGTGCGCCGTGTGACCTTGGGACGCGGCTTTTTATTATCTGGTCTCATAGGTTAGATCATTATTTTCTCCCGCTGTGCAGATCTCTCAATGACGGGAATTTGTAGACAATGCTCAGACCCATCAGATCCTCTTGTACTGAGCTGTAATTAGTTCTGAGACTGTCTGCTCCATCCTCCCTCTGTGTGCTGTGATACCGGAGCCGCCAGAGGAACCTGCGGAGGATTGCACACACCATCTGCTTAGATTCAGAGGATATGCAAAGAGAATCTATCCAATCTACTTACCTGTCAACAAAGGCTTAGCTGTTCTGGGGGCTGAAGCTTGGATTGACCCGAGACCCGAGTTTGGAAGGCCTTCAGGTTACTATCCATCAGGGATCCCAAACACCAGTCTTCAAGGTCCACCAACAGTGCAGGTTTTCTAGATTTCCTTAGTATTGCATATTATAATTACATGCAGAGGTTATGATTCCAGAAGCAGTGCAATGCTAAGGAAATCCTGAATTGTTGGTGGCCCTCGAGGACTGGAGTTTGAGATTCCTGCTATATATGATGCCATCCATAGATCCGCCCTTGTGAGAAGGCAATTGTATCTTAGCCTTAGGCATGATGACATCATGATGCATTAAGTGACATCAACACCGTATAAAATGAATTATCTAGGTCATTCTGATGTCGATTTCCTGCTCTGGAGCCTCCTCTAAATGAGGGCATCTCTAGACCCGGACCATCCATATATTGACATTCTTTTACTTAGCCGAATGTAAAAGATTCCCTTAAAAGGGATTATGTCAGCAGGTTTTTGCTATGTAAACTGAGAACAGCATGCTGTAGGGGATAAAAAAAAAAATCAACTGTACATCCCTTATTCAGTGTTTGTGCTATTGTTTACCTAAACCAAAAGGGTTTATCACCTGGTCATTACCATTACAGGACTACAATGCTACGCACATGGCAGTCCAAATGCCCTGCTATGATTGTGTGAATGCACAATCTCTATTGAGAGCCTGGTGTGGGGGGGGGCAGCTCCCCCAGCTCTGCTGCACCGCTAAAACTAAAACTTTTGATTGTGTCAGAACTGCTACAGCTAGTACGGTAATTAACAAATTAAAGATTGTTGGATTGAGGGTGCCTTTGCTTACATTGTCCTGCTCTCAGATGAGGTAGAAGAAACCTGCTGACAGATTACCTTTAAGAAGGGGAGATTGGGTGTCCTAACCTACGGCCAACAGAAATATCTGGGGGAAAAGGTGATTACAAGTGTCCACACACACCTTAGAGAATTGTTGGCCAATGCTCACTTGTTCAGCAGCTATTCCTCTTGATCCGTCTGCCATATACATATACGCTCACTATGGCTGAATGTGCTTGTGTTCTTAAGGCTGAGTTCAGACACGTATTGTGCAGTGGCGCTTCATTGCGCGCAAAAAAAAAAGGTGCCTCTTCATGCAGACGCCGCGCTTTTCCCGAGGCCATTTTAACATTACCTATGGGAAAAGTGCGCCGAAAAAAAAGCACAAAGAACTGCCATGTCAATCTTATTGCGTGCCTGCTTTTGCAGTGAAAGTGCGTGCACAAAAATACGTGGTTAAACGCGGCATCTGCAAGCCTTTCAGCAAAAGTCATAGCTTTTGCTGGAAGGCGTATCCAGCTTTGTTTGCACTGCATTTACGTGAGCGCTTGTTCTTGGTGGAGGATAAGCTGCTGTTGGGTGTCTGGCAGATTACCGTATTTCACTCTTTCCATTGAGAAACATAGACTGGATAGATTTTGAGAAAGTCAGGAGGAATAGCCAACAGCAATCTAAGGTGTATGGGCAGCCAAATCAACAGTCAGGAGATCTATGCCCTCACCTTTCCCCAGCGTCTACTCTGGTACACTGGGTCTTTCCCTGCACCTCTATCACAAGTCTCCCGCGAGTGCGCTTAGGACTCCTGTGAAACATGCCTCCTTTTCGTTAAAGGTCCAGTGTGTCCTACATGCAAGCGCTTTTCTGCCTATGGCTGAGACGCACAGTGTACTTAAGGCACCTTCCCCTATGGGATGTATCTGAGCAACGTGGACTAATGCTAGGACACGCTGATAGTTTTCAGATCCCGTTTGCAGTATTCTGTTCCCATACATCCCATAGCTGTGTCTGCTAACCCGTGTCTCTGTCCTAGTCCTGCCTGAACCAGCTGTGCCACCATACCTGCTGCACCTACCAAAACAGCCATGTTATCTACCTTCTGCCCTGTCTGTACAAGTCGTGCCACTATTCCCTCTGCATCTGCCATTTGGTCTGCACCCGACTACAACAGACTGTCCCTATCTACATTTGAGCCCGTGCCTGTATCACCGGCCCCTGGGGACAACTGTTGAGCGAACATGTCTTCCTGAAGTAGGACCTGGTGGCTACTTTCCAGAACAAGCCAACCTCACCATCAGAGGCTCTAGTGAAGACGAGATCATTGCTTCGTTACGCCCCTCCAGGCCAAGACCGGTACTGCAGGCCAGTGGTTCCACTTCCCACAGAGCACAGAAGAGTGTTACATCTACTTTTGTCTTTTGATGTGGCGTAATATAAGGCTAAAGGTGGCTTTTTCCAAAATCAAGAACTATGAGACAACTATGAAACACAGAAAACACATTCCCTTGAGAACTGGACACAGAGAACTCAACTTATTGAGAACTATATTGAGATAACTTTTTTTTTTACTATATGTTCTATTGTACAAGGTTAAGAATGTCACATTAAAAAAAAGTCCCCTTCACAATCCTTACAAATATTTCAGTGCCCATTCACCTCCAGTTACTCTACAGCCGGCAGACAGTCATCCAGACGAACCTCGGCCCGAGAGTTTTATGGCCAGAGTCTTATTGAAGGGCTAATTAAAATTAGTTCATATCAAACAGAAACTATAGACCCAAATTGAAATCTTGCAGTAAAGCTGCCGAATCCTGCCGTGCGTCCTAATTTATATTCTTGCTGCCGGAGCCTTTAGCAGCCGCGATATCACCCAAATTACAGAGACGCAGAAATTCTCCGGGAAGGGATGGGTGCAAATCAGCCAAATGGATTTCGTCTTGACACCCAAGCCCAATTTGTTCCAACGTTCACTTACTAATCTTGAGCCACGGGAAAGAATTTAAATGAAAAACTTCCGAAAAATTTGCATTGAAATGCTGACTGCTATAGTGTATAGGCAGTAACCCTAAAATGTCCTATTCACTTAACTGAAAACAGAAGGGAACGAACATAAAGAACCGATTCCTCGATCTCAGTCATTTCAAGAAAGCCACAGAGAGAGCAGGACACCGGTATAGAAGCATTACACCAAGTACACCAGTAAACAGGTCAAAACACCCCCGGCTCGACATATTTATACAGCTTTCCTACTCATTCCAACTGACATAATACCGCCATATAGTACCAAGACGATAATGCTGTATACAGCTTACACTATAGAAACCAAATGCAGCCTCCAAACAGTACACAAGATCATTTATTATCCTAGGTCGAAAGGGGGACTAAATTACTGAGAAGTGCGAAAGTGCGGTGCCAAGCAGAAAGGAGGACGGATTGTGATGGCAATGGTACCAGGAGCTGAGGAGCAGACTAAAGGAAAAGTGTGCTGTAAAGCCAAGGGTGTCGAACGCGCAGTATTGGTGTGTACGTGGTACTTTGCAGAATGTTCAGTAATAGAATGTTCTCAATCTACACTCTCGGCCTAGGGCAACTCATTGAGTCCCATGGCCTCCAATATCCTCTACGCCGACGACACCCAAATCTACCTGTCTGGTCCTGACATCGCCTCCCTTCTATCCAAAATTCAACACTGCCTGTCCGCCATCTCATCCTTCTTCTCTGCTCGCTTCCTTAAGCTGAACATGGACAAAACCAAGTTCATAGTCTTCCCCCAAGACGCTCCCCTCACTACCTGACCTATCCATCGTCGTCAACGACTGCTCTCTCTCTCCAGTCCCCCATGCCAAGTGCCTCGGGGTTATCCTTGACTCTTCCCTCTCCTTCAAGCCCCACATCCAGGCCCTCACCACCTCCTGCCGACTCCAGCTCAAAAACATCCATAGGATTCGCACTTTCCTTGACCACAACACTGCTAAAAACCCTTATTCACGCTCTCATATCTCCCGCCTCGATTACTGCAACTCCTGCTCACCGGCCTCCCCAATACCTCCTTGCACCTCTCCAATCTATCTTGAACTCCGCTGCCGCCTAATCCATCTGTCTCCCCGCACCTCCCTGTCTCCCCCCTCTGCCAAGCCCTTCACTGGCTCCCTACTTCCCAGAGATCCCGGTTTAAAACATTAACCATGACATACAAAGCCATTCAAACGTGTCCCCTCCATACATCTCTGACATGGTCTCCCGATACCTACCCTCATGCAACCTGCGATCCTCCCAAGAGCTTCTCCTCCACTTCCCCCTCATCTCCTCTTCGCACAACCGCATACAGGACTTCTCCCGGGCATCCCCCATACTCTGGAACTCACTGCCCAACATCAACCATTCTCCTACCCTGGGAACCTTGAAAAGAAGCCTGAAGACCCACCTGTTCGCCAAGCCTACAACCTGCAATAAGACCCGGTCCACCACACCGCCTCAAGACTGGAACTTCCCCTCCCACTGTATCCCACCCGCCCCTCGTAGACTGTGAGCCTTTGTGGACAGGATTTCCCCTCTTGTATCTAAACAACCGAATTGTTAACATTTATTGTTACTTGTATTGTTACTATGTTACTTGTCCTAGTCTGCCCTTTTTAGCATGTAAAGCGCCATGGAATATAATGGCGCTATATAAATAAATAATAATAATAATAGAATGTTTAAAAGAAATTTGGAGCTGGAGAATACAATACAATGGATGGCAAGAAGAACAACATCAATTCTGGAACAAATCAAACCAAACATGTCACTGAAAGGAAAGATCACAAGCAATGACTTGTCTACACATCATACGAAGAGAGAAATCACTGGAGAAGGACATCATGGTGGGAAGAATAGAAGGAACAAGTGAAGAGGAAGACCAGCAACCCAACGGCTTGATACAATCAAGATTACAGTGGTGAAAACTCTGGTGGACCCATCTTAGGCTTGAAGAAGACCCTTGTAGACATATCTAGGCTTGAAGACGACCCTGGTGGATGTACTTAGGCTTGGAGAAGACCCTGGTGGACGTACTTAGGCTTGGAGAAGACCTTGATAGACCTATCTAGGCTTGAAGACGACCCGTTGTGGACATATGTAGGCTTGAAGAAGACCCTGGTGGACATATCTAGGCTTGAAGACAACCCTGGTGGACCTATCTGGACTTGGAAAAGACTCTAATGGACCTATGTTGGCTTGGAGAAGATCTTGGTGGACCTATCTAGACTGCACAAGATCGATCTACATACAGAGCATTCATCCATCAAGTCAACTTTGCTCACGATCCAGCTGAAGACCGTTAAAATACAATAACACAATCTTAGACTCCCAACAAGTCAGTATACACCCGCTCAGACGGAGCCGCCACTGAATATTCTATGAAGCAGTAGAAGGGTCACCCGATCTCCTCTTACATCTGCTCAACATAAAAATAGACTTGCCGCATCTTCGGCTCCTATCGGTAATTCTGAAGCATCGCCTTTGATCGATAAGGCCTGTAAATGGTTCTCGGTAACGACGGCACAAAAGGAGCAATCGTCATAAAACAAAGAGCTGTAAGTAGCATAGTAAATCATTCGTTAGCTGATACTAATCTCCAGCGGTAGCGCATCTATATTTCACAATACATAATAGATGGACACATCTCCAGACTGCATATCCTTTTGTTTATCAGCTTGGAATAATAGCCCAATTTAGCACTCGGCGAGGAGTAATGCCTTCTCAAATCCCTTTTCGTATTTTTATCCTTTTGGACCGCACAACGTTCCTTCCTCAAATAAATACAGCTGATTGATTGTCCTCCCCCACCCCAACGAAGCAGAGTCCTCATATCATTCCTTAATCTTCTTTGTTCTAGACCGACGGTAATGAATCTCCTCTTTGTAGAAACCCTGCCTTATAATCCAACTATTATTTTAATTGATCCGTGCTGGTGTCAATGCTGATCTCCCGGGAGGCGATAATGTAAGAAATTCAGAACAAGGACATCAAACTTTACGCCAGCTACATAGGTAACACTGTGGAATGATCTGAAGAACGGCCAATTCTCAATGTCAAAATAAAATATACAAGAATGAGAATTAACAGTGCTTAATCTGAGGAAGAGACAATGGACACTGTCTTCCACTCTTTCAGCATCGTTCAGCTGGGTTCTCGCTCTTGCAGTGTCAAGTACAGGAATCATTACTGTAGTTCTAGCATTAATTATATTCGATTATCAACACACATTTTTGTTTGTTTGGCCGAATTATTGGTCCATCTGTGACCAACTTAAAAAGTCTCATCTCCATGAATGGGTTGCTTGTATGAAGAAGTAACTTTAAACCTCTTCATTAGAAATCCCTCCATTCCTGAGAGCAGAGAGGACTTTTATTTAATATAGTGTACAGCTCGTTGCTCAGGTTACCGACCACTTCTTCCACCTATCAGTGGTGGTCGGTTTTAGAAGCAGCCAACATAAGTGTCCCTTGGCTTCTCCAATTCTGTAGAAGCATTGGGGAGAGCACAATTGGGACAGTGGTGCTATAATGCTGCCGATCCGAAATGTGGATTAACAGGAGCACTCTGCTGCCCGACAACCAAGAAGCCAGAAGGCAGGGGAGCGGTGCGCTCCTGATCACATTCACCGTCCTTGTCATCAGTGGCCAACAACGCTTGATTTTGAAGTTTTCACCCACAATATTGTGTGGCCTCTGGATGTGCAGCGGTGTCTAGTACTTGGACCTCGTGGCATTACCCAAACAAAATTTGCAATGATCTTGAACATTATCTAATTTCAAACCAGTTGAACCAACAAGGCTCCATTAAAAGGGGTGGTCTACAAATTATAAGGAGATGTCCAGTTGCTGGAGCCTCTTCGTTAGAAGTTGGGTCACAGCTGGCGAGAAAGTGTATAATTCTATTAGGGGTACTTCACACTAAAGGCCCCGTTACACGCTTCAATGGTCGAACAAGCCGACCAACGATCCGACTTGACCTAGATCGCTTGAACGTCGTTCAATGATCGTTAGTGAAATATCACACGTACAGATATCGTCAATGACGCAGCAACGATTCCGCGAGAAGCAAACGATACTTGCGTTAGTTTGATCACCTATGTCCTTCAGTTGTAAATAGGTGAAATCGTTAACGACATCGTTATCAAGGTGTCACATATACCAATGCTTCAGGTTGGACGAACGATCATAGTCTGGTTTTAGGTCCAGTTCAAAAACCTCCGATCAACGATCAGCTGACTTATCGTCGGTTGAATCTATGTGTCACACACAACGACGTCGTTACAAGATCATTTAAACGACTGAAAACCTGTGAAGTTTCAATTATATCGTTAACTATATAATAGCGTGGAACTGGCCCTTAAGCAAGATCGCTGATACGTCACAGGTTTTGAGACGCAACAGCGACCTCGCCAGTGATCTCGTTATGTGTGACAAGTAGCAGCGACCAGGCCCCCGCTGTGAGATCGCCGATCGTGTTGGAATGTCCTAGACCATTTTTTGATCGTCGGACTCCCACTGGGCAGCATGCATCGGTGCGTTTGACGGGGACAACAACCAACGACCTCGATACTACAGGTCTGAGTGACAGGGTCCCAACGACAACCGTATTGTTGCTGCGTCGCTGGTGAGATCTGACTGTCTGACATCTCCCCAGCGACCACGTAGAAACGCTCCAGCGATCCTCACCAGGTCGTATCGTTGTCGGGATCGCTGGAGCATCGCTAAGTGTAACGGGGCCTTTAGGAGAAATGAAGCATTAGATAGTGCCCACTTGACTGCACAGATGTGGTTGGAACCTGAGAGTTGGAGCCAAACTCCAATAATTACTCTTCATTTCTCACCTATTAAAATACCCATCATGGTTTCTGATATGTATTAGCCGGGAGCTTCCACAAACTTTGACCCAACCCTAAATACATTGATCCATCTTGATACATTATAGTCTTATTACTGGGGGAAATTTCTGGGGAAAAGGGGAGATAACAGTGGTCATTGACCTGGGACCTCTTCCACTTACATTAAGCCAAAAAGTGTCCATACACCTTCAATAACTGTTGGCTGAATTTCTATTCCTTCTAACCGCACCCTACTCTGGTAAAGGCTTTACTTCACTGAGGTCAAAAGGGTTGAAATTTGAAACTGAATATGTCAATCCCCCAATTTCCTTTTTCCAACATGCTATGTCATGCTGCGAAACCCATATCCATAAAATGATTGGCAGGTGAAGACTAGACCTAACCAAGAAGATTTACAAGACCCAAGTACAGGTCTCCAGTCAATTGTGTGAGGCCACCACACCAGACCGGACCGGACTGGAGCACTGCAAAGCTTTTATCGCCTGGAGATTCCCAGCACTGCACCTCTTTCGATTAGCCGGTCTATGCAATGTAATTGATGAGGCCAGAGCTGTGGGGGGTACTCGGTCACCGGGTCTGCTGAATAGGGAGTCACAAGTGGACGGTATCCCGGTGCCGTGCCCTGGGGATCATTTGAAGGGGGATGAAGGGATTATTTACAGGGGAACGTGACGCCACCTGTAGGGTCTGGTAAGGTGGTACCAGCGCTGCCAGCCGGCCTCTGAGGTGATGGAGGGGGCAGCAAAGTGTGGTATAGCTCCCCACAGGTGGAGCTTTACCTCAGGGCAGCAATAAGGGAAGATGGTGAGGGAGGGCAGCGAAGGAGGATGATGGTGGATTATAGCTGATAAACAGTCACACATACACACAGGGTTAGTTGTTCCGGTACCTTTTTACTGAGGTAACATAACAGGTACAGTCTTGAGTATTAACCGGGTCCCTGGTACAATTTAGGATCAACTCCTTGGAAGGATATGAGGCCTCCTTTATTTCTATTCTCTGCCTTGAGGGATGAGTCTCTCCTGAGTTTGGACTCTCCAATCCTCTGATGTCTAAAACTAACAATCAGGCCCTTCTGCGGGAACCCGGTTTATCCTGTGGCCCCTGGTCCTCTGTTTGGTTAGTTTTTAATATTTCCTCTATCTTCCTTCAGGGCTAAACTTCACCTGAAACTGCTGGGTTTTTACTGTGGCTCTGTAAGCCCACAGCATCGGACTCCAGTGTCCGTTTGTTCCTAAGGGGGATATATTTTGGGTCCCTCTTCTTATTCCCTACCTCTTCTCCTTGCCTCCGGCCCCTTCCCTGGGGTGTGAACAGCCGACAATTGTCCCTTTTGGTCCTGGTATTTCTCTTTTTCAGAGACCAGCAGCTCAGCCTCCTCCTTCTTCCTCTCCTCACACGAACTCCTCTCTAGCAACTGTCTCCTAGGACCAACTGTCTCCTCCTCCCAGCCTGGATCTCCCAGGGGAACTGACTTAATGCAGCCAGTAGAGCTCCCCCTTCAGGTCTGGAGTGGAAGGTGTTGTGTGCTGAACAAACCAAGGTGTCAATCCTTCCTTGTACCAGTGTAACCTGTGGCAATCCCCCGCAGGGGTGCCACATTCCCCCCTAGTTAAACTCAGTCCTCCGGGACTGAAACATTTTTCATAAACATAACAGGTTATAACTATTTACATTTGATTATTGAACAGAGTCTTAAAAATGAAAAATTTACAAAAACCAAGGAAAAATAAGAAAACAGGTTACCAGTCCATACAGCGCTAGTCCATCCGCTGCAGGCTGTTTAGGGGATGTTGAAACAGGGATTTGCCACTACCAGTCCTGTGGCTATGGTCCATTTTAAAAATAAGAAAAAGGGAAAGTTCAAGAGTCCAACAGGTTAAGTCTTTTAGGAATTAAAAATCATAACTATATACAATACGGGTGTATCTGCTTAGGAGGCCTGGCTTCACTTATACCACCCCCAGGCACTTTCTTTTCCTAACTTGATGTGCATGGGGGCCAGTCCAGTTCCTCCACCCTTCTACACACTACCATTAATAACATATTTACATTTTAAACATTTTTACATTTTCCCACAGTTTATCACCTACTCTCTGTATCTAAGTGGTGGCTGACCAAAGTTACTACGGGTTGACCTGCGTAGCACTGGTGTGTTACTAATGTCTGTACCTAATGCAGTGTATGCTCTCTCTCTCAGTCTATCAGATCTACGTGTGGTTGTAATACCGTAGTATTGGCGTAGTCTCTCTAGTGGACTGGCAGATTCACCGATTGCAGGGATCTCTGGTTCCGGTACAACGGGTGGTTCTTGTATTCTCGGTACTTCTACTGCTGATGGAAACGTTAAAGTTGGGATTAGATATGTACCTTCTATTTGAGGCCAATCTGCTGGTAACTCTCCAATGATTGTCTGGACTGTCTTTGGCTTCTCTTGCTCTTCTGGCTTTGGACAAGGTACATCTTCTTCTGGTTGAAGCTGTTGCGGGCACTTTTTCAAATGATCTCTGGACACTGTTGCTGTAGTTTCACCATGATCCTTACTGATTAAACAGGTTTTCTGGTTATCAAAATTGGATGGTAATACAGTGTATGGTTCTCTTTCCCACTGATCATCTAGTTTGTGCATTCTTCTTTTTCTTCTCAAAACCAATTCACCTGGTGTTAAAGGCGTTCCTTGTGCACTTTTGTTAAAGTTAATTTCTTGTCTTCCTCTAGATCTTTCCAGACTTCTTTCAACGCATTCTTGGATTTTCTGGTATTGTTCTTTCCTTCTAATATCCCAATCTGTATCTGTAGTATCTGCTTCAGGAACTACTATGCCTAACTCAAAGTCTGCTGGTAATTTTCCTGGTCTTGCTCTCATGAGATATGCAGGGGTGCAATTTGTTGAATTTACTGGGATATTGTTGTAAATGTCAACTAGATCTGGTAACTTTTCTGGCCACTGGTTGCGTTCTTCTAAGGGCAGAGTTTTTAACATTTCAATTACCACGTGATTCATCTTTTCGCACATTCCATTTGTTTGAGGATGGTAAGACGTGGTGCGTATTTTCTTGCATCCGTATAGGCGACAGAACTCTTGAAATATTTCAGCTTCAAAGGCGGGTCCTTGGTCTGTCAATACCTGGTCTGGATAACCATGAGGTCTGCAGAAATAAGCCTGAAATGTTCTTGCTGCTGTCTCAGCTGTTAAATCTTTTACTGGAGCTACCACAAGGAATCTGGAATAATGGTCTACCATGGTAAGAGCATAAGTGTACCCTGATTTACTGGGTGTAAGTTTGACATGATCTATGGCTACCAGTTCTAATGGTTCTTTGGTGATGATAGGTTTGAGGGGTGCTTTCTGGCTGTTACGGTCTTTTCTTCTTAATGAACATGGTCCACAATTTTTACACCATCTCTCTATGGAGGCTCTCATGCTGATCCAATAAAATCTTTCACGTAACAGTATTTCTAATTTTCTCCATCCAAAGTGTCCCGATTCATTGTGATACGCTTGCAATACCATTTGAACATCTCTTTTTGGAACCACAACTTGCCATACCATTTCATGTGTTCTTGGGTTGATATACCGCCTGCACAATTGACCTTGATAGATGAATAATCGACTTCTTTCTTTCCACAAATGTTGAGCTTCTAGTGGAACATTCTTTTCAAGTTTGGAACCTGGTTGAGTTATTAACTTCTTTACAAGACTTACTGCTGGATCACTGTCTTGAGTCTCTTTCCATCCATAGTGAGGCAACGGGTTTAGTTCAACGGTCTGACGATTTTGGTAGACTCGATCTTCAGCGATTTGCCATTTTCTACTTTTATGGAAAGCTGGGAGTTCTATTTCCTCTAAGTCATCTTCCTCTTCACTTCCTTGTGGATGTACTTGAGGATTTCTAGAAAGGGCATCTGCATTTGCGTTATTGCGGCCTGCTCGATATTTGATAGTAAAGTCATAATTCGACAGTCGAGCCATCCAACGTTGCTCCAATGCTCCAAGTCTTGCGGTATCCAGATGTGTTAACGGGTTATTATCTGTGAAGACAGTGAACTTTGAAGCTGCGAGGTAATGCTTGAACCTTTCTGTTACCGCCCAGACCAAGGCCAGGAACTCCAACTTAAAGGAACTGTAATTTTCTGGGTTCCTCTCAGTGGGTCGAAGTTTTCTGCTAGCGTAGGCAATTACTCGTTCTTTACCATCTTGCACCTGAGAAAGGACTGCTCCCAGGCCTACATTGCTTGCGTCGGTGTAAAGGACGAATGGTAGGTTATAATCGGGGTAAGCCAGGATTTCCTCACCGGTTAGAGCCTGCTTCATCTGTTGGAAGGAATTTTCTTGTTCCTCTCCCCATTCTAATGGTGACTCTGGAAATCTTCTCTTCTTAGATTGGCCTATCAGAAGATCTTGTATGGGCGCAGCCATCTTTGTGTAGCCCTTAATGAATCTTCTATAGTATCCAACCAGACCTAAGAACTGACGTACCTCGGTGATGGTCGTTGGTCTTTGCCAATCCTGGATTGCTGTTACCTTTTCCGGATCTGGTGCTACTCCATCTGCGCTGACCACGTGTCCCAGGTATTGGACTTTAGGTTTCAACAGGTGACATTTGGATGGTTTGAGTTTCATTCCGTACTTTGCTAAAGCCTCAAATACCTCCGCCAGGTGTTTCAGGTGTTCTTCGTAGGTTCTAGAGAACACGATGACATCGTCCAGGTATAAGAGCACCGTTTCGAAGTTTCGATGTCCCAGGCAACTTTCCATGATTCTCTGAAACGTTCCTGGTGCATTGCATAACCCGAATGGCATACTATTGAATTCACATAGTCCCATTGGCGTTGTGAATGCAGTCTTCTCCCGGTCTTCTTCTGCAACGGAGACCTGCCAGTACCCACTAGTGAGATCTAATGTGGAGAAATAGTTAGCAGTCTTTAATGCAGCAAGAGACTCCTCTATTCGGGGTAATGGGTAAGCATCTTTGTGAGTGATTTTATTAACCTCTCTGTAATCTACACACATCCTCATTGTGCCATCCTTTTTCCTGACTAGGACTAAAGGGGCTGCCCAGGGACTACTACTATCTCTTATAACCCCGGCCTCCTTCATGTCCCTCAGCATTTCTTTGGCATGTTGGTAGTGACCTGGTGGAATGGGTCTGTGTCTCAACTTGATTGGTGGATGATTTCCTGTGGGTATGTGATGCTGTACCCCTTTAATCCTCCCAAAATCTAATGGATGCTTGCTGAATATCTGCTCAAACTCCTGCACTACCCGGTACACTCCATGCTTCAGGTGAGAAGGGGTGGCATCAGTTCCTACATGCAACTGCTGACACCACTCCTCCAGCTGTCCTTTAGAGTTACTATCTCCACCAGACTAGGCGAGGAAACAGGTTCTACTGTCTGTATGTTGTTGTTACAAACAGTATACAGCTTTGCTACGGTAGCATACCGAGGTAACTTTGCTTCCACTGCCCCACAATTTAACACACGGATTGGTACTCGTCCCTTGCGTACATCCACCACCCCTCTGGCTGTCAGTAGTGTAGGTCTGTGTTCCGAAAATACCGGCTCTACAACTGCCTGGTATTCCTGTCCTCTACAACCTATCGCTGCTCGACACCATATCATCATCTCACTATTTGGTGGTATTACAATGGGAACCGAGTCTATTACCCGCACACTGCCAATTTCTCCCCCAGACAGATTTACCTGTTGCTTGTGGATGAGGGCTCGGATCTCTTGTTGGATGACTCTTGTCCGCCCATAACCAGCAGTTTGAGTAATCTGTCGGAGTAAAAACAACACTTCTCCAAAGCAGTTTTCAATAACATTTGTACCAATAACCATGTAAGGGCATTTTTCATTAGGATTATCTTCAACTACAAATAACCCTTGACCTTTCAACTCCTCCCTTCCCAACTTTATTGTAGCTGCTCTATACCCCACCTGTTTCTGTGGTTGGCCATTAGCTGCAATAATATAAAAATTGGGGTTTGGGGGTTCAAGATCATCATCAGACCAATACTGCTTATAAAGGATATGCGGGATCGTAGTAACCTGCGACCCGGTGTCCAATAGGGCCGACATGGGAATTCCTTCTAGTGTAATGTTGAGGTACGGACGGCCTCCCACGTACCGCTTACACCAGTCTTTTGGGCCCAGTTGCTCTACTCCTGGGGTTTGGCCCTCGGACCCAGGAATCTCGTGTTTAAAGGGCATCTTCTTGCAAAGTGTCCTGGTTTGTTGCATCGCAGGCAGATGGGTTGTCCTGAAGAATCTGTGTAATCCCAGGGTCTGCGTTGGAATGGTGCGTTGGTCCCCTGCGCGGGCGACCTGGTTCTGCGTTGGAATGGTACGTTGGTCCCTGCCCGGGCGACCTGGTTCTGCGTTGGAATGGTACGTTGGTCCCCTCCGCGGGCGACTGGGCTTTCCTTTGCATCCATGGGACATCCTCAGGGCTATCAGCTAGTTGAATTTTACTTGGTGGTGGTACCCCAGGCATATTTTGCAAGAGCTTTAGTACGTAGTCCATGTTTTTAGTTAACTGCAGCACCTGGTTTTGCATGTTATCATTTGCTACAGCTTGACTCTCTGCTTTTGCAGGTTCTGCAGGAATAGGTTTAAAGTCTATGGAAGAAGCATTAGTCTGCCATGATTGGTTGGCAGGTTCTGCAGGTGCTGGATCTCTTAGCACAGTTATAGCACGATCTTTTAAGTCACTAAAACTCACTGTTGGGTGATCCAATACCCACATATGCACTTGTTGGCGGTGATAGTCTGATCTTAATCCTTCTGTAAACTGTTCAGCAAGCATTTTATCCTCTTCCAGTACACTGGCCGGGTCTATCTGTTTCAAGGACCGGAGTGCTCTTTGTAAACGGAGGGCATAGTCTCTGATGGTATCCTGCGATCTCTGCTTACACTGATAAAACAGCATCCTCAATTCAGACTGTGTGCGCTTCTCAAACACCGATTTTAGCTTATCAAACACTTTGGCAGCAGAGTCCCTGTCAGCATCTCTCCAGGACTCAGCCTCCAGCTCCGCTGCGCCTATTAATTGTCCCAGCACAACGGTAGCCTGTTGCTTCTGTGTCATAGCATACATGTCCAGCATTGCACACATCTTATGCTTAAATGTTGCTAACGTACCAGGTTTACCTTCATATGTTGGTAACCACTTGGCACCCGGTACATACGGCATAGTTATAGGCATTATTTGGGCTGCTGCTTCAGGTACTGCGTTCTCGCCATTTCCCCTGTCAGGGACCCGCACATCATCCGTGTCACTCATGGTGAGGCCCCCCTAGTTAATGGATGCCAACCTGTAAGATGAAAACTGGTTTCTCCAGCTGTCGGCGGCTCTGTAGATAGAGCGGGCACCTCAGGTCTCTCTCTAACAGGGAGCTGCGCTTTCTTCAATCTCTCCGGCAGAGTGGAAGGGGGCGGGGCTTATCTTCCCGCTCTTTCTCCTGCTGTGACGCAGTTGTAATTTCTGAGGCGATGTAATGGCGGCCACACAAACAGTCAATTAAATAAAGTCTTAAGGCGCACTTCACCTAGTAAATACCAGGCTGGTTTGGATCCTGTTCGTGACGCCAGAAAATGATGAGGCCAGAGCTGTGGGGGGTACTCGGTCACCGGGTCTGCTGAATAGGGAGTCACAAGTGGACGGTATCCCGGTGCCGTGCCCTGGGGATCATTTGAAGGGGGATGAAGGGATTATTTACAGGGGAACGTGACGCCACCTGTAGGGTCTGGTAAGGTGGTACCAGCGCTGCCAGCCGGCCTCTGAGGTGATGGAGGGGGCAGCAAAGTGTGGTATAGCTCCCCACAGGTGGAGCTTTACCTCAGGGCAGCAATAAGGGAAGATGGTGAGGGAGGGCAGCGAAGGAGGATGATGGTGGATTATAGCTGATAAACAGTCACACATACACACAGGGTTAGTTGTTCCGGTACCTTTTTACTGAGGTAACATAACAGGTACAGTCTTGAGTATTAACCGGGTCCCTGGTACAATTTAGGATCAACTCCTTGGAAGGATATGAGGCCTCCTTTATTTCTATTCTCTGCCTTGAGGGATGAGTCTCTCCTGAGTTTGGACTCTCCAATCCTCTGATGTCTAAAACTAACAATCAGGCCCTTCTGCGGGAACCCGGTTTATCCTGTGGCCCCTGGTCCTCTGTTTGGTTAGTTTTTAATATTTCCTCTATCTTCCTTCAGGGCTAAACTTCACCTGAAACTGCTGGGTTTTTACTGTGGCTCTGTAAGCCCACAGCATCGGACTCCAGTGTCCGTTTGTTCCTAAGGGGGATATATTTTGGGTCCCTCTTCTTATTCCCTACCTCTTCTCCTTGCCTCCGGCCCCTTCCCTGGGGTGTGAACAGCCGACAATTGTCCCTTTTGGTCCTGGTATTTCTCTTTTTCAGAGACCAGCAGCTCAGCCTCCTCCTTCTTCCTCTCCTCACACGAACTCCTCTCTAGCAACTGTCTCCTAGGACCAACTGTCTCCTCCTCCCAGCCTGGATCTCCCAGGGGAACTGACTTAATGCAGCCAGTAGAGCTCCCCCTTCAGGTCTGGAGTGGAAGGTGTTGTGTGCTGAACAAACCAAGGTGTCAATCCTTCCTTGTACCAGTGTAACCTGTGGCAATCCCCCGCAGGGGTGCCACATAATAACATCATACAAAAAATGCTATGGATGCTGTAGGTAGTAGGGGGTTCACAAAGTACCAATATAGCCACTGAAACAAGGGTTCATCCTAATCTTTTTGCCTGACTATACTTTTACCCTTGGCGGCTGGACACGGTTGATGGGAGGTATGTATCGTAGAGGTTACCCTCAGGTATGTAAGCTCGGGTGCAAGTCTCTTACACTTAAATACCAAAGAAAATTATTAGGACACATCAGGGGTTGGGTTTTATGAGCAGTCGGAGAGATAGGCGGGTCTGGCTGCTCACATACCCCCACTGTTAGTAGAGGTACATGTGTTATAATAGAGTAAAAAATTACTTATTTGCCTACTTGACCTAGGAACCGTCCTTCTAATCTTTTTGCCTAGCTCTACTTAGCACCTTTACGCTTTGAAAACTATTTGCAGCAAACTCTTGTCTGATTTTGACGGCTTTATTATTGATGCACTGTACAGCAGTATTATTCAGTTACTGCACGGCCCTAATTGTGTAAGTGCAATACGGTACTATCATATAATGGTTTGGTGGTAGTATAGTACTCAGCCGAGTGTTTGATGGTGCACAACCCTCTAAAAGGTATTGGGTGGGGGCTCCAGAGCTTCCACTAACCTTGACCTAAAAAAACTAAAAGATTTAACGCAAAATTGAGGGAGTCCGGCACAGGATCGCCGGGGGTTAATCTCACCTTCATGGTCCATTTAGCAAGCGAAGCTGTGTAGCCCATTCTGGTACCGCGCGTCCTCATGTTAAGTGGTACGCTGCTGTGTGCCAGAGTTAATTAGTGGAAAAGATGTCTTAAACTAGCGTAACACGCTGTAAACAATCTGAGATGTACAAGTTCCTCAGAGTAAATCAATTATTGCTTTGTAGTATCGTATTATCGGATCACACCAGAATACAGAAGGCTTAAAAAAAAAAAAAAAAAAAAGAAAAAAAAATTAATAAATAAAACAAATAAATAAAAATAGAGCAGAGGAAATGAATGTGACGTTGGCAGCCGGAGCAGCCCGAAAAAAAGACAGATGACAAATAGAATAATTAAACCCTGCAGATTATTTGCTGAACAATTAAGGCCTTGGGAGCGATAACGAAACACGACGGCGGTAAACAAAGGCTTTCTGCTTGTTTAAACCCAAAAATAAAAATTAAAAAGACAAGGAAAATGTAAATGGATTCCACGGCGGAGGCTTGAACTTCAATTTACATGGATGCTTTTATGGGCTGGATATAGTGATGGCGAAATGATGGGTAAAGTGGGTAAATGCAGTGCCAGAGCCAGCGGCTGGGGCGGGAGACAATCCGGGAATGAAGGAAACCTCAGAGACCTTGTGTTTGCCAGTCCTGCCCCAATGCCCACCAATAAAATAATACATTTTTCTTAAAAACTGGAACTGGCTGGATTGTAGCTGGATTTAAAGGGAAAATGTCAGCAGGCTTTTCCTATGCAATCTGAAGGCAGCATGCTGTAAGGTCTAATAAACAGATTTCGGCGATGCCTCTCTTATCACAGTGTGTGCTGTTTACCTGCAATGTTTGTTTTAGTGTCAGGAAATTATCATTGCTGGATGAAGTCAGCTAAGGCTGGAGGTTTATGGAATCCGGGGGGAAAGGGGGATGCGGTTAGACTTGCATCCCCCGATTGACAAACTGGATGCACCGGCACCAGTATTATCAATGATCTGTCTCACAGGTCAAGGATACTACCAGTAAGGGAGCATATAGTTAATTCTGGATGTGTACCTTTTTTAACATGGATCACGTTTCATTTCAAACTTGGTTCTGGGCATGCTCAGACCAAAAACCTAGATCCAGCGGGATCCGGTTTTCCCCCGGATCCAGGTTCAATGGATCACCATTATTCAATCGAGGGTGCCCCGGATGCAGAGTGCCCCGCATCCCCCCCGGATCTGGGCATTCACGGTTTTGTCACAGAGACCAAATTCACAACAAAATGCATTTTTGGTCTCGTTGCAAAAAACATGGACACCTGGATCAGGGGGAAGTGTAAAGAAGTGGATGCACCCGCAAGTGTCTGCGGCCCCATTGAAAGTCAATGGGACCAAAAACAGATGTGTGTGAACCCAGTTTCAGCTGGATTCATACGGATGCCAATAACCAGTAGTGTCAAACCAGCCTAATGTGGCACGCCATCTGCTGTGATTAGCAGCTCACTTTCAAGAGATATTGTACATACAGAGTATATAAAAAGTACATTTTTTTGTATTTACACAGTATATTATTCTTTCCGCTTTTATTTTAATACTGACTATATAATAACCATTTCTCGGGCGAGTCGTCTCCCCATGAAATAGATCCTTGTACAATTGGTATTAAAATATAAATTCTGAACGTCAGCATGCAGGAAGGCAAAAGTGAAAAAGAAAATTTAAAGTCACTTCCAATTAATATTTAATTATTATCTGGGAATGTAACATCTTGCTAAAAAAAATGTAAAAAAAAAAAAAAATATATATATATTCCATAAAAAATTAAATTAATAAATATATTATATAGTTAACATATATTCTAAAATAATATAAATATATTATATATATATATACACAAGGAAAATGCACCCAAATAAGACAGTACACCCTGCAGTTTGAGCGCTGCCAGGTGAGATTGGCCTGTGAATAATTCACTGGGGCCCCGGCCGGTATTTCCTAGTTACAGCTCTGATGAAATCCACATGAAACTCTACCTGGTAATCTTGCTGCCCTGATTTCATTATTAATGACCGGCTTCAGTTACCCACTAGCTCTGCAAGGTAATGTAGCAGTGCTGGTCTGATCATTTACCGATACTCATGGCCATATCACCATTTTGGATAAATATTCACGCCTCTCTACAAAAATCACAAATATTCTTCCCATCGCTCGAGGGCTCGGTTTCACATTTGAGCGCCCTTAGGAGCCCTTTTTCTCTTCCTCCACCTGTTGGTTAGAACATTTGATAAACAATGTATCGCGCTCACCCCGACAGGCGCAGCTGTCCATCACATCTCAGGTGCTGAAAGATGCCAGTGACAGCTTGGAAGGATTCTTTACGTGGCCAGCGTATGGACACCTGCCGCGGAGATCAGAAGCTGAAGACATCGGTAGGATACAACCGGCCAGGAATGGTGTCTGGATCAGGCCCTCCAGCAGAGGATTCACATATAAAACCCGATAAAAACCGGGGCCTTTACAGCAGCTGTCTGACACCATCACAATGATAACCTCCGTCGTCAGGAGGTCCTGTGTCTTACAAGTCACTTCCTTGCAAACATTGCTGTCACATCCCTCTGAGGCTGCTCAATTATGAAAATGGGGATAAGATCCACCTAGATTGGGCCCCCCACTCTCTAGGGACCAACTTTCGCAGACACTTAGGTCTATTTTATACACCAGTTTCGATGCAACGTTGCTGTGCGCCACCAAAAGAAGCGTTCATCTGCTGGGCACTGGAGGCAATTTTGGTCATTTTTTTTTTACATTTTCCCATAAAATGATGAGGAATTTGTTGTTCACGACTTTTTCAACTAAGTTACTCCCTCTTTCCAAAAAATTGGCAAATCTTTTTGCAAAAATGTCACCACCATTATCATATGCACAAACATTTGGAGACTGTCTAAGCTTTTTGTGCACCAGGAAAATTGGCAAAAACTGGTTCATGAATGGTGGGATGGGTTGGGGGGGGGGGTTCATGTCTACTTCATGTAGGGCCAAAAGATCTACAAACATAGCCCATTTGTCCAGGCTACATACCTTCCGCCAACTCAGCATACAGTTGTACACCAGCCTCAGTCTTAGGATCACAAGGCGCTAGAAACCTCGTGAGATCAATGTTTTCTGGTAGGTTTCGTCAGCGCCCATGAGACTTCTCAACTCTTCCGGAAGGGCGCTCCTTATACCCAGAGCTTCAACGTTCTAGAGTTGTCAAGTGTCCTTGGATAAAGTAAACTTCACGATATAAAGCAACCTAAGGGGCAGAGAACCAGTGCCATATGGGCTTGTAACAGAGATGCCATAAGAGTGGCTTGTAGGTCTATGGCTAGAGGTCCCCCACTCCATCCCAGGGTGATAAGACACACAGATTGTACAATTGTACACCAGCCTCAGTTTAAGAATCACAAGTCACTCAAAACCTCCTGGGATCTGCATCTTCTGGTAGGTTTCATCAGCGCCCATGAGACACTTTGGACAGTCCAGAGTTGTCAAGTATCCAATCCTTGGAATCTATGAAGTACGCCAACCGAAGATACAATTGTACACCAGCCTCAGTCTAAGGAACACAAGATGCTAGACACCTCCTGGGATCAATATTTTCTGGTAGGTTTCGTCAGCGCCCAAGAGACTTCTCAACTCTTCCACAAGGGTGCTACTTATACCCAGAGCTTTTTTGTCATTCTAGAGCTGTCAAGTATCCAATCCTAGGAATCGGTGAAATTCTTGGTGGAGAAGCAACCTAACGGAAAGGGTCAACCATGCCATATGGGCCCATGACAAAGATGCCATAGGAGGGGCTCATATGTCTCCACCCAAGATGATAGACACACAAATAGGGTCAAAAATGTTTCCAAATCAATAGAATTCTGTTCTATCGATCAGATATGATTCATATAGGGATGGTCATCCCAAGAGAGTCCTTCCTTCAGAGCAAGGGTTATACCATTTTTTTGCTCTCCATAATCTTCCCGGTTATGCTGGAGATTGAGGAAAGTGCTGACAGCCGCACTCGCAACGCACAATCAATCATATTCATTCATTTTCTATTGTCACCGAGGGACTAAATTGTCAATAACGTCTTCTAGTATGACATGTCTTCTGCAACAAGCAAGAGCACAGACTAATCAGAGGTTAGGTAGGTATACGGTGGACGTCACACAAGACGGATCGGAGCCTAGCGTGTCACCAATGTGCAATCTGGATGTGTAAGGCATATCCGATAATGGTCAATTAGATCCGATTCAGCACAATCCTCTGTGCAAACACAACTTTGTCCATTTTTAAGAAATCGATTTCTGCCGGATCCGTTTTTTAAACATTGGAGTCATGGAGAGCGGATCCGGTAACTGATCCCCATTTAGCCTCCGTTTTCCTTTCTTTTGTAAAGGATCCTGATTTTTCTTACTGGATCAGTTACAAATGGAAGATAAATAGAGATCAGTTACCGGATCCGTTCTCCAGAGATTCTAAAAATCTCAGATCAAAAAAAAAAAAAGGATTGTGCTGGATCCGATCTAACGGAAGATTACTGGACTAGAACTTATCCTGGACGACAAGGAAACCCACTACATTACATAATATTTCAGAGGGGGAAAAGGAACGATTGTTTGAAAAATACATTTAAAATTTAATAATATAAGAAATGCAGTTCCATCGAAAATGACCGACTCCAAATAAACCAAAATAAGATCCAGAATATATATAATATATAAAGATTTAATTACGGTACCTATAATGGACTTTACTCGGATTAATAGACAGCAAACGAAAAAAAAAAAAAAACAGGGAAACTTAGTAGAAATTCTACGACCACAACGATTACAGTTCCAACCATATAATATTAGAAATGACTTTAAGACACCTATTTTGTTTATAGAGTTTGCTTCTATTTATACGTTTGTTTTCAGATTTCCTACCATGTAATATTAAAAATAACTAAGAAACCCATCATGGATAAAATCAGAAATTTTTTTCTTTTTTTTTTTTTTTGCAATTTTTTTTTTTAATTGATTCACAAAATAATATTTTTTTTTTTGCATCTATATTTTCCTACTGCCTCATAGCCAACATCCAGACTTTATTTATTTTTTATAACTGTGAAAAAAAACCTAAAAAAAGTCAAAAAAATTACACCTATTTCAGAATGTAAAAAACACTCATTATAGTAAAATATAAATATGGGGGGACATATGGTAATTTACGGTAACTGGTACATTGTAATGCACTGCGTCAAGGGATTTCTTTTTAAGGTTTTTAGATTGGGGCAACAAACGAAGATCATGGCTATTCAATAAGGCTTTCAGGTGACTTTATCTACATTCAGAGATAGCATTTGCAGTATACTAGCCTCTTCCGTATTTTAGAGGAGACGCGCGTATTTCAGTCTACGGGTGTATAAAGCAAATACAGTATGGATCGAAATGTATAGATCTATTGCAATTATTAACCATGTTTGTTCTATTATATTTTATGCCATCTAGATGACAGTACTGATAAAAAAAAATGAAAAAAAAAAAATTTTCGGGATTACAAAAAAATAATAATGATAATATTGGATAATTGTTTGTTTGTCTGCAACAGTGAAATCTGCATTGAACATTTTTAGCATAAATGTAAGGAACTTTTTGCTGTTACTAATGTTTTTTGGATGTTCTACATGAAATTCCATGCCTGAAAATATCCAGTGTGTATTAGCTCCTAGTTGATGGGCCCTAAGGTTGGTTTCACATGAAGATATTTTGGCATCCGTGGCTCTCTGTTGTCAAACAGACACCCATGGATCCGTTTCGGCCTCCATGTGTCCCTATGGGCATGGATATGATCAGATTGGTCCTTAAATGGCCTCCGATTGTGTCAGTTTTGTGATGGATCCGATTGCGTCAGATTTTTTTTCCCGGCACCAAAATCGAAGCCTGCCGCAATTTTGGTCACACGGGAGTCAGCCGCAAATTCGGTCACACGGGAGTCAGCCGCAATTCTGGTCACATGGGAGTCAGCCGCAATTTTGGTCAAATCAGACACAATCGGACAGCCACAGATCCAATGCTGTCTGCGGTAAATAACATGGGAGTCTATGGTCGTTGGATCTGTAAAAAAAAAAAAAAAAAAAAAAAAAAAAAAAAAAATCGCATCGTTTCTCGGCTCCGATTTAGTGCACCACGCATGCACACAATGATTTTTCTGGCTTTAAAAATACTGAAATCGGATCCATCACAAAATCGGATCGGACACATAAGCGTCCTCTGATCCATCTGTCCTTTCCTGTCCTGCAAAAACCAGGATCCACACGGTCACACAAAAATCTGATGTGAAACGCATCGATAACACCCTGTATGAACGAGGCCTTAAAAAGACGAGTTCTTTCTCATCAAACCTTCGATGGATCTCAATGGCTCCAGGCGAGCCCAATTTTTGAGATGCATTCAAAATACCTAAATATAAAAGAATGCCAGAGATGACAATGTTCAGCACTATGGACTGTGCAGAAAGCCATTCAATAACAATTAATAATGAAGAAAAACGAGCACTAGTTAATTACTTGAATTACCGAACAAATAAAGACTCTCAGTTCATAACAACTAGTGAAGAATTAAGGAAAACTGGCAAAATATAAATGTGCCAGGTCAATGTCTGTAAGCTGCCATAAAGCAACAGAATAAATGTAATGGCAAATAACATAGGACTGGCCATAGGACGGATCAACAAGGAGCAAAAACTGGTTTAAAGGTCTTTAATATCTGGATGGACTCAAGCGTCCTTCATGTGGGACAGTAGGAGCCGAGATACATGAAAATACAGGAAGGTATCTCTATGCATATCATGCTCTATATTCCAATACACACACTATACAGGACACTGAAATAAGCTGCTGTTCACACTGGACTTCTGCTGCATTTTTGTGCCAATATTTGTGATAGGACAAAGAGCAAAGTTTTGCCATAAAAGAAAAAAGAAAAAAAAAGTAAAAAAAACCCCACCAGCGTTCTAGAGAACGACATCATGTGTAATTACTGTGCAGGATCATTGGGGTCTACTTTATAACAGACTTGTATGTAGTGTGAAGAAAACCCAATGGAGTCGTGAAAAAGCACAAAAATCAACAAAAAGTTAATAAAGCAGAATAATGGAACAAATACCTCAGTTTTTATTCTAAATTGTATTGTATATTATTACTAATATTAGCAGTGTGTTCTAAACAAACCTTACTATACTTTTTTCTTATTGTATGTTTACAAATAAAAGAAAAATCCATCGCCTTGTACAATGGGCTGCAGACACCAGAGACACTAATAATAATAATAATAATAATAATTATTATCAAAAATAAAAAAGGATACCCATCATACTAAAACATCAACTGTATTTTATAATGTAATTTTTTAGATTATAAAATATAGAGGCAAGGCAACACAGTGGCCCAGTGGTCGGCACTGTATGGTGGTTCAGTGGTTAGCACTGGATATGGTGGCTCAGTGGTTAGCACTGTATGGTGGCTCAGTGGTTAGCACTGTATGGTGGTTCAGTGGTTAGCACTGGATATGGTGGCTCAGTGGTTAGCACTGTATGGTGGCTCAGTGGTTAGCACTGTATGGTGGCTCAGTGGTTAGCACTGTATGGTGGCTCAGTGGTTAGCACTGTATGGTGGCTCAGTGGTTAGCACTGTATATGGTGGCTCAGTGGTTAGCACTGTATGGTGGCTCAGTGGTTTGCACTGTATATGGTGGCTCAGTGGTTTGCACTGTATATGGTGGCTCAGTGGTTTGCACTGTATGGTGGCTCAGTGGTTAGCACTGTATGGTGGCTCAGTGGTTAGCACTGTATATGGTGGCTCAGTGGTTAGCACTGTATGGTGGCCCAGTGGTTGGCACTGTATGGTGGTTCAGTGGTTAGCATTGTATATGGTGGCTCAGTGGTTAGCACTATATGGTGGCTCAGTGGTTAACACTGTATTTGGTGGCTCAGTGGTTAGCACTGTATACGGTGGCTCAGTGGTTAGCACTGTATACGGTGGCTCAGTGGTTAGCACTGTATGGTGGCCCAGTGGTCGGCACTGTATGGTGGCCCAGTGGTTGGCACTGTATACGGTGGCCCAGTGGTTGGCACTGTATACGGTGGCCCAGTGGTCGGCACTGTATACGGTGGCCCAGTGGTTGGCACTGTATACAGTGGCCCAGTGGTCGGCACTGTATACGGTGGCCCAGTGGTTGGCACTGTATACAGTGGCCCAGTGGTTGGCACTGTATACGGTGGCCCAGTGGATTGCACCGTACGGTGGCTCAGTGGTTGGCACCGTACGGTGGGTGAATGTTTGGCACTGCATGCTGGCTCAATGGTTAGTATTAGCACCGCATGGTGGCTCAGTAGTTAAGCTCGGTTGCTTTGCAGCACTGGGGTTCTGGGTTGAAATCCCACCAAGGAGGACATCTGCAAGGATTTTGTATGTTCTCCCTGAGTTTTGTGGGTTTCTTCTGGGTTCTCCGCTTTCCTCCCACACTCCAAATACATAGTGATAGGATGTTTAGATTGTGAGCCCCAATGGGGACAGTGGGTAAAGTAGGTAAAGAACTGCAAATTAAGAAGGAATCTCCAATGCCACATGATTTTGCCTCATATTCAGTCCTTTATTTTAAATCCATGTTATAAAAGCATCATTTAGAACCCCAAGACAAGGGGAACCTAATAAAACACCACACGCATTTTGGGATCAGGTGTCCCTGAACCTTAGACACCTACAGATACAAGTGAGCATCCAGCACAAAAAAACACTTTCCTTTCCCCTGCAAAATTAATGGTGCTATGTAAAATCAAACAAAATAAGTATCCACGATATCATACATACAAAATATATATTATACACACGGTATAGAAGGATAAAATTAAAGAAAAAGCACTAACAGAACAATAAAAACATTTTTTATTCTTACATCTCTACTAACATAAGCATAATAGTATATGTTCTAAACACACCGTGGGGCACTATTCTATTATTGTACTTTTACAAATAAAAAAAAAAATAGTTATACACACACGTACAAAATATAATAGTGGATTAATTAGGTATCATCATTGTTTGTTATATCTAAAATATAATTATAAATATATATATATATGTATAGCGAGCACAAAAAAACGTGCGAGAAAGAGAGCGAGAGAGAGAGCGAGAGAGAAAGAGAGCGAGAGAGAAAGAGAGCGAGAGAGAAAGAGAGCGAGAGAGAAAGAGAGCGAGAGAGAAAGAGAGCGAGAGAGAAGAGAGCGAGAGAGAAAGAGAGCGAGAGAGAAAGAGAGCGAGAGAGAAAGAGAGCGAGAGAGAAAGAGAGAGAAAGAGAAAGAAAGAGAGAAAGAAAGAGAAAGAAAGGGATAGAGAGAGAGAGAAAGAAAGGAGAGAGATAGTGATAGATATAGAGAGAGAAATAGATAAATTATAAATATACTATATATATATATATATATATATATATATATATATATATTTTTTTTTAGAAAAAGCTAAAATAGATGTAGATAGATTGATTGATTGAATGTGCAAACCAAACAAAGGTAAAGCCATATATACATATGTGCATATGAAATGTAAACATTAGTAAAGGAAACATTTCATAAAAATTAATATAATGAAATGTGAAAAAATAAATTAATCAACTAAAAAAGAAAAATCTATCACTATAAAATAACAGTGAAGTGTGGTGGAATCAGTGTGTAAAGGGATCCTGCCCAATGTGAATGTGGCTGGGATATGTAGTGCCCCGGCTGCCCCCCACCTGCAGGCCTGTGATCCATGTCCTACCTGGAGTGAGGGCAGAGCTGGCTGCTCGGGTCCTGGCACACACTGTCTGCCAGGCAGGAGGTGACAGTGCAATGTGTGTCATCATATTGCAATCTCCTCCATTCAGTGCAATGATGCAATGTACATTAACAGCGGGTGCTGGAGCTGTCACCTGTCTGTGCCTGGCTCTCCTGTTTCCTACAGATTGCATTGACCTTCTTCTGGATTTTGGATGCTAGAGATGATCTTATGCAATAGTATCCGAGCGGTGTCCTGAGCGCAGGGAATACATAGGCTCCAGTCCCCCTGAGCACAGACAGGGTATATATCAGTTATTACCAATATGTGCCCACACGGGGGCCCAGGAGTAAGTGCAGGTCCTCTGCCTGGTGTATCTCAGCCTACATAAAGCCATACTGTCTGCTGAATCTTCACACTTTAATTCTGTCTGAGCATATTATCTGCCATATGTTCTGCTGAGCCAGGTATCCAAACCTACCATGTGTGATACTACTTCTTGAACCTAATCCAGTGTAATACTGTGTGCTGAACCGGTGTATCCAAGTCACTGTGCTGTATCTAAGCCTTCCTTGTTGTGAAATACTGTCTGTTCATATTATGTTGCATATGATAAACTGTATCTAAGGCTATACGTTAAAGTAGTATATGTAAGCATATTGTGCATGATGCCACCCGCTGAGCTAGTGTATCTAAGCAGTGTCTCTAAGCCCATCACTTATAATATTGTCCTCTAAACTGCTGTACCTAAACCGATCATGTCATATAGTATGCTAAAAGCCTGTGATGTCTGCTGAGCCTCTGTATCTAAGCCTCCACTGAGGCAAAATATCTTAGGGAACCACATGTGATACACAGCTCAGACAGTATCACATGTGAAAGGATTAGGTACAGAAGTTCAGAAGGTATGTAAGCCTGTCCATGATATTTATTGCTGAGCCTCGTATCTAACACTCTTAGATACACCAACCTCATCATGTATGGAAGGATTAGATACATGGCTCAGATACACAGCTCACCAGCCCATCACATATGACAGGCTTAGATACACAGACCAGCAGCCCATGAGGTATGACAACCTTAGATAGACGGTTCAGCATCCCATCACATGTGACAAGCTCAGATACATGGAATAGCAACCTATCACATACGATGGGCTTAGATACATGGTTCAGCAGCCCATAAAGCAGGACAGGCTTAGATACATGGCTCAGTAGCCTATCAAGCAAGATGGGATCAGATACACAGCTCAGCATCCCATCACATGAAAGGTTTAGATACACAACCCAGCATCCCATGACATATTATGGGCTCAGATACATGGCTCAGCAACCCATAAAATATGACAGGATTAGATGCAAGTCTCACTAGCAGCCTATCATGTATGACGGGCTCAGATACATGGCTCAGCAGCCCATCAATATTTGACTGGCTTAGATACATGGGATCATTAGCTCATCCCATACAAAAGACTTAGATACATGGCTCAGCATTCCATGATGAATGACAGGCTTAGATACAGCTCAGCAGCCCATCACGCAAGACTGGCTCAGATACACGGCTCAGCAGTCCATCACATATGACAGACTTAGATACATAGCTTAGCAGCCCATGTATGTGATGGGCTGCTGAGCAGTGTATCTGAGCCCAACATATATGATGGGCTGCTGCGACACGTATCTAAGCCCGTCATCCATGATGTGCTGAGCTGTGTATGTACCATGACACAGTGGTTTAACTTCAGGCCCAGGGGTCCCCAATTATTGCAAATCTTTAATAATATTAGTCTTTTTCTATAGGCCAAAGGGACTTCTGGGGCCCCCTAGGCTGCAGGGCCCGGGTGCAATCGCAACCCCTGCACCCATTATAGTTACACCCCTACCATGACACATTATGGGCTCAGAACCCCCCAGCACTACACCTCATCATGTCCTACGGACTTCCATTGTAACGTCCCTCGTGGTACAGTGCGTGCTCATCTGGACGTATCTAAGCAGTCAGTAAATGGCTCCATACATGCTGCGCTGCAGGTGGAGTAAACCCCGGATCATTAGCAGTCGCCATTTATTAATGACGCCGCTGCTGTTCCCTCTCGGTGCTCGGACGTGCGCTGGGGCTTATTAATTAAATGCAAACGACATTGAACATTAATGCTGATTTGGGAAAACCTCATCGCAGCGGCAATTAAAAACAAAAAAAAGTAGAAAGAAATGCATAAAAAGACAAGAAGTGACGAGAGCAGCCTGAAGGGTAGGCAAAAAGGAACATGGTGCCAGGACTGCGGCGGTGACAGCAACCACCATCATTCATGAACAATGACAATGGGCATAGACACCAGACTGGCATGGGGCATCAATGCCTCTCCTGGGTCCGGGGCATTGGGGTAATTATTAGATGTGACAGGAGCAGGTGAACTCATTATCCGTCTTCCTCTATAATACATCATGTGCCACCTCCAGACTGAAGATAAATGATCATCCTCATGTGGGCACAGGTAATGCCAGCTTGGAGCATGGCGACCTCATTGGTCGGCTGTAGGTGGCACTGTGGATTAGGAGAATCAAAAAAACAAGGATTCTGCAACAAAACTGTATGGAGTGGTCTGCTACATACAGCTGCTTCTCAATGAATTAGAAGATCATCAAAAAATTACTTTATTTCAGTAATTTAATACATAAAGTGACACATTATATAGAGTCATTACACACAGAGGGATCTATTTCATGTGTTTATCTCTGTTAATGTTGATGATTATGGCTTACAGCCAATGAAAACCCAAAGGCCATTATCTCAAAAAATTAAAGTAGGCAGGATGAAGGGTTAAAAACTGCGCTGCCGTATTCTACAAGACATCAAAGGGCGAATATAATATTGATTTATCAGTCAACGTGTTTCAGGGTTCCCAGAAAAATGGCAATAGGATACTGATTTGTCCTGAGGGAGGGGACAGGGAGCCCTGAAATGCGTTGACTCAAATCAATAATATAGTCACCCTTTGATGTCTGGTGGAATACGGCAGTGTGGTGTTTAACCCTTCATCCTCCCTACTCTATATGCACCACGCTGGGGCCTGCAGCAGCTGTGATCTGCTTTTGTGTGCTTGTGAGAGTCACAACCACTATAAGGTGAAGCCTCTGATGCCTATTTAGGTCATATTTCATCTCTCAGGCCCTTCATCCTCCCTACTTTAATTTTCTGAGATAACAACCTTTGGGTCTGCATCACCTGTAAGTCAATCATCAACATTAACAGAAATAGAATATAGTATATGTGTTTACTTTTATGTATTGAATTATTGAAATAAATTTAATAAACTGTTTGATGATACTCTAATAGATTGGGATGCTCCTGTGAGGACATTTATGCATTATTATATACAATTGATACATTCTTTAAATATGAAACAATGTATCAACTGTATAGAACACAATGTATCAAAAGTCATAAGATTTAAAGAGACAATAACACAATACCAAAAAAAAAAAAAGGGAGCAAGAAATAAAGTGTTGTGTAAATGACATGATCACTCCCTAGATTTACCATTGGGTTAGATTTACCATTCATTTCACGAACGTATCACTAGCACTTGTGGGATCTCTCCAGCTTTGCTTATCTAGAGGTGACATTTTCCCTTCTTCTTTGCACACTCGCTCTCTCTCAGTGAGATTGATGGAGACGTCTCTGATCAGCTGTTTTCACGTTGTCACAGATTCTATCTGGGATCTGGGTCTGGACTGTGACGGACCGTTCACACACAGGAATATGCTCCGATCTAAACCCTCCATTGTATCTGCAGGATGTTTAGGGTTGTTGTCCTGCCTGATGGTGAACCCCAGTCACACATCTTCTGCAGCCTCTAACAGGTTTTCCTCCAGGATTGACAGTATTGAGCTCCATCCATCAAGCCTGCTCAGCTTCTCTGCCCCTGCTGATGAAAAGCCTCCCCACAGCAGGATGCAGCCACCACCATGTGTGACGGTGGGGATGGTTTTTTCACAGTGATGTGCAGCTTTTGTTTTCTACCACACAAAGCGTTTTACATTTAACCCCAGGGTCTCATCTGACCAGAGCACCTTCTCCCACATTCTCACTGTGTCTCATACATGGCTTTTTTTGCAAACTACAAGCAAGACTTATTATAGCTTCTTGTTTCAAAACTGGCTTACTTCTTCTTGCCACTCTTCACTAAAGGCCAGATTTGTGGAGCCTACATCTAATAATCGTCCTGTGGGCAGATTCTCACCCCTGAGCTGTGATCTCTGTGGCTCCTCCACGGCACTTTTGGCTTCTTCTCTCATTAGTGCTCTCCTTCTTGGGATGTCAGTTTAGGTGGACAGCCATGTCTTTCAGTTGTATCATGCTGCTTCCATTTCTGGATGGGGGTTAATCATAACACTTAAGGTACCTTTACACGCCACAACCGAGAAATCTGACCGGCAATATGTAGTCCCTTCGCCATCGCCGTGAAATTGCCTCGGAATTGCGGCATGTAATTGTGGAATTTGGCGGCGATGAAAATGGTGGCGCCTGGTTCCGATTTCACAGCACTGCTCCAAAAGCAGAGGGCAATCATGAAGGCCAGATTCCCTGCTTTTGGCGTGTGAATGGGTGATAGGAATGGAATCTGCGTCGCCTATTGATTTCCCGGAGGTGTGCCACAGCGTGCTGGACACCGCACCCCTTCAGCGATGATTGGTGGTGGCTACTGTGTTTCCATTGGCTGTCACTTCACAGGGCGCCATACTTGAAGAGCTGTCCATTCACACTACACAATGGCAATGGCGTCATGTATTAGCGAGCCTTCCTGCGCAGGCTGGCCAATCAGGACGCTATTGCGTTATTTAATCAGCGTGTTTGGGGCACGGAATACACCAGTCTGGCACACCTATGTTCTTGCTGCGCTAACCATGTACGCCCACATTCCTTTGGGGATTGAGGCGTGTGAAGTGGTGAGGGAACTCCACCGGATTGGTTCTGCTGTGGGGTAGGCGATTTCCGGGGCGACACATCGTCTTGGGTTGAGGGCAAAATTGCGGCGTGTAAAAGCTGCACTGGCGATCTGAGGCAACCATGAAAGATGTGCACGTTAGATCACCGCCAAAAGTTGCGGTGTGTAAAAGGTACCCTTACAGGGTATCTCCACCCCACAAGCAAATATATCAAAGAGTCCCGAGAGTATTGTTTTTGGTTTTTTTTTGTTTGTTTTATGTTATATTTTGAAAATCCAATAAAAACATTTTGAGATAAAAAAAAAAAAAAAAAAAAAATCTCCTCACCTACTCATCTCCTCATCTTCTTATGGTGGTAGGAAAAACTCCTCTCCATAAGGTAGATAGCAATTTCCCCAGGCCCAATAGATCCTCATGAAGTGGTCAGGATAATGTCTGTTCTACCCAGGGGGAGCGATGTTAAGCACGAGAGGTAAGTGTATCGGCTTCGCCATGGTACGCCAAGAACATGGTGTTTACGCGTCAGTAATGCCTTTGCAGTATTAATCCCATTTTTTGTTTTTGAGCTATAGCCCCCCCCCCACCCCAATCCATTCTCTCCATTAAAATTCCACTCCGATCTGAACAAACCCCCATTGTTTCCTATCAAAACTTACTGCAGAAGGAAAAGGAAAGGGAAAGGGGGGGGTATAACACCATGTGGCGCTTGATGGAATATGAGCCGACCCGGCAGGGAGCAGGCGGTGGCTCGTACCTAGAAGCAGATGGACACACATCACTAATCCCGGACCTTGTACCCGATACACACAGGTGCGCCCTGGGATTATCTCTCCAGAAAGCAGCCACTTAAGAAAACCTGAAACAAAAAAACAAACTACCTCTTGACTCCCAACCTCTCCCTAATCTGCGGAGAAGCAGACCCCAAGGACATCCCAAGGAAACCTCTACCAGATGGGGGGGGGGCGGGGGGGGATGAATAGAATTTTGGAAAAATTGGCTACTGGAAAGTTTGGAATGTGTCAGCGACTTTGCACCAGATAACATCATCTGACCTCGTGTCCTTCTCTGTGAGGTCATAGGGATTAAAGGTCTCACTGGAAGCTCCTGGATCCCAATCAGTGGCGTAACTTCAAGCTCATGGGACCCCCATGTGAAAGCTTTAACACGGCCCCAAAATATTGCAGATCTTTAATAGCAATGGTCTTTTTCTATAGGCCAAAGGGACTTTTGGGGCCCCCCAGGCTCCAGGGCCCAGGTGCGATCACAACACCTGCACCTATTGTAGCTACGCCCCTGATCCAAATGTATAGTATACTCACCCCACAAAATCATGTAAGATTAATAGTCCGGCCTTATCTACAGAAGATAGTGCTGGACTTGTTTTAAAGCCACCCTCCTAATGTGTTTACCAAGCAGTAATCCAATGTTTGTGCAGATGTTTTGCAAATACTCAGTGCTAATGTATGACCACAGTACCAGGAGCAAACTGGGACCAGCACTGGCCAAGAACCAACTAAGTGCCAAAAGTGGCCCGAAGAGAATGTAAGATCAGTAATAATGTATGTACACAGTGACTGCACCAGCAGAATAGTGAGTGCAGCTCTGGAGTATAATACAGGAGGTAACTCAGGGTCAGTAATGTAATGTATGTACACAGTGACTGCACCAGCAGAATAGTGAGTGCAGCTCTGGAGTATAATACAGGAGGTAACTCAGGATCAGTAATAATGTATGTACACAGTGACTACACCAGTAGAATAGTGAGTGCAGCTCTGGAGTATAATACAGGAGGTAACTCAGGATCAGTAATGTAATGTATGTACACAGTGACTGCACTAGCAGAATAGTGAGTGCAGCTCTGGAGGATAATACAGGAGGTAACTCAGGATCAGTAATGTAATGTATGTACACAGTGACTGCACCAGCAGAATAGTGAGTGCAGCTCTGGAGTATAATACAGGAGGTAACTCAGGATCAGTAATGTAATGTATGTACACAGTGACTGCACCAGCAGAATAGTGAGTGCAGCTCTGGGGTATAATACAGGAGGTAACTCAGGATCAGTAGTGTAATGTATGTACACAGTCACTGCACCAGCAGAATAGTGAGTGCAGCTCTGGAGTAAAATACAGGAGGTAACTCAGGATCAGTAATGTATGTACACAGTGACTGCACCAGCAGAATAGTGAGGGCAGCTCTGGAGTATAATACAGGAGGTAACTCAGGATCAGTAATGTAATGTATGTACACAGTGACTGCACCAGCAGAATAGTGAGTGCAGCTCTGGAGTATAATACAGGAGGTAACTCAGGATCAGTAATGTAATGTATGTACACAGTGACTGCACCAGCAGAATAGTGAGTGCAGCTCTGGAGTATAATACAGGAGGTAACTCAGGATCAGTAATGTAATGTATGTACACAGTGACTGCACCAGCAGAATAGTGAGTGCAGCTCTGGAGTATAATACAGGAGGTAACTCAGGATCAGTAATGTAATGTATGTACATAGTGACTGCACCAGCAGAATAGTGAGTGCAGCTCTGGAGTATAATACAGGAGGTAACTCAGGATCAGTAATGTATGTACACAGTGACTGCACCAGCAGAATAGTGAGTGCAGCTCTGAAGTATAATAAGTAATGTAATATAAACCTTAAACTTTTTATGTAGATGTGTTTTGTATGTAAAGTGGTGCTCAGTGGTCTACATACCGTGAAAGCATGAACAGTATCAGCCGTGTTTTTTCGTCACAGCTGTAACTCTCTGAAATCCCAATTACCGCCATACGTGTTACTTGGAGGGCGCAGACCTTTGTGTCTGGGACTCATTTCACAGTGCTGGAAATTCTAGAGCCGGGATACAGGGAGCTGCCCTGCTGCCAATTCAATGTTTAATGCCCCTAATCTGTTCCAGTCGTTCCTCAATCTGATGTTGGTGGAGCGCAGGGTCCTGGGGGGGGGTTCCTTTAAGTGCACAGTTACTTTTAGTAAAGTACTTTGGAATTTTAATATAAGAAGAACAACACGAGATCTTTGCACCTTCGCCACATTGCCCGCTGTCACCTCACTTTCATCAAAGCCAGCAAGATGGGGAATTAGTCATGCAGCTTCATCACATGACGTAAAGATGGCGGGTGTGAGCCTAGAAAGTGCGGCCTAGCCAGTGAGAGCCACACAGCACTACATCCCCATCATGTATTGGAAGGGAATTTCATTAGAAACCACTCTCCAAATACTGCCTGCTGAGCCTCTGTATCTAAGCCCATCATGTGTAATACTAGCTGGGGAGTGGTGTATCTAAGCCTATGTTGTGATACTGACAGCTAACCTGTGCAGAGTAGAGGTCAAGGGCATAACTACAACAGGTGCAGGGGTTGCAATTGCACCCGGGCTCTGGACCCAAGGGTGCCCCAAATTCCCTTTGGCCTGTAGAAAAAGACTAATGCCATTAGAGATTTGCAATAATTGGGGGCCACATTGGAACTTTTGCATCGGGGCCCCATGAGATTCAAGTGAAGCCACTGATAGAGTCATAGTGTGTGATATTGTCCAATGACTCATGGTATCTATAGTTGTATATCTAATGTTATAAAGGATTATTTTCACTGCTGACCCGGTGTATCCAATCTTATAGCGTGATATTGACTGTTTAGAAGTGTATCCAATCCTATAAATGCATGATACAGTACGTAGAACTGTGTCTAATCCAACTATGTGCAATATTGTCTGCTGATCCTCTGTATCAAAGCCTCATGTGTGTTATTGTCAACTGACCAGCTGCATCCAAGCCACTTGTCTGCTGTATCTCAATCTCTTGAGTAATTCTGTCTGCTGACCCTCTATAGCTAAGCCTCTCATGCGTGATATCTGCTAAACTGTGTATCTAAGTCTATTGAGTGATATTGGCTGCTGCCACTGTGTATCTAAGCCTTTCATGTGTTACACTATCTGCAGTATCTAAGGCTGGTAAGTGATGTTGTCAGCTGAGCCTTTGCATCCATAGACTTGCTGTATCTCAGCTTCATGTGATTCTGTCAGATGACCAGTTGTATCTAAGCCTCTCGTGTGATACTGTCTATGGACCTGTTGTATCTCAGTTTCTTGGGCACATCTGTCTGCATCAAAGTCTTTCTTGCATGATTCTGTCGGCTGAACTGTGTATCTAAGCCCACCGTGTGATATTGGCCACTGTCCCTGTGTAGCTAAGCATCATACGGTCTGGGGTGTCTAAGGCTTTTGTGCAATATTGTCTGCTGACCCTCTGTATCTAAGTCACTCATGAGCAGTATCTGCTGAACTGTGTATCTAAGCCCATTGAGTGACATTGGCTGCTGTCTCATGTGTTCTACTGTTTGCAGTATCTAAGGCTCGAGTTATATTGTCTGATGACCCTTTATAACTATACACTTGCTGTATCTCAGCTTCTCATGCGATTCTGTCAGCTGACCAGTTGTATCTAAACCTCTCATGTGATACGGTTTACTTAAATGTGTAGTTAAGCCTTCCATAGCATTGTCTCTGTATCCAAACATCTCATGTGTGATACTGTTGAACCGAGTATCTAAGCCCATTATGTGATATACTATTGTTCCTTGATCTGTTGTATCCAAGCCTCATGTGATACTGTTTGCTGAACTGTTATCTCAGCCCATTACTGAGTAATGACCTGCTGTATCTCAGCCTCCCATGTGTGATACGTCCCCCAGCTCCGCTCTATGATCTACATTATAGCGGCTCTGAGCCTATCTCTGGCCTGTACAGGGCAATCATGGCTACAAACCACAGACACCATGATCAAAGCTGCGTCCTACACCACACAAATAAACGCTGCGGGCTCCGCGGGGCCACCTTTATTTATTTTGCCAGCTGCCTTTGTGTGTGGCAGTATACATGGAGGTGTATGGACATGTATACAGACATATACCGCTACACCGGGTCATAGGAAAACCACACATCTATGTGTTTAGCCCTCAGGCCGGAGTGGGAACACTATCCGCTGGAGCGTCCGCCTGCTGCCCGGCGCCACAGGACCTTTAACTCTTTAAACAAGTTAATACATAGGGGAAAATAGGATCGATTGGTGTAGAAGGCCCTAAAGTGCCATTTTCTTTGTTGCCCATAGCAACCAATCACAGCACAGCTTTCATTTTTCAAGACCAGAATATACAATAAAAGCTGTGCTGTGATTGGTTGCTAAGGGCAACACAGGCAGTTTCTCCTAAGAGAACTATGGCAATAATTGCTCCACGCACGGTGTCTGGTGGCGCTAGTGAGCACTTTCCATAAATGGAAGTTTCTAGAGAAGTGAAAAGATTTTGGGAGAATCCCAAATATTTCCAACCTTATGTCGAGTTCAGGCGGCCATGTTCAATGGTCCATATACCAACACAGACTGACCACAAGTATCTCGAGCCTCATATATGATGCTAGAAGGTCTGATCTAGAGACCAGCTGTCAGTCTGGGCATTGTTAGTCCATACATGGACCATGAGATATGGCTGTCTGAACATGGCCTAAGGCAAAAACATGGTTTTTGTACCAGACGGAAATCTACTCTTTTGTGTCAATGTGGCGCCCCGGTGTCTGTCACCACAGTGGTACTGCACCTACTCCACAGGTGTGGTGCCATTGCTCACAAGTAAGATGTGAACACGAAACCGAGACACCCAACCACACACCCAAACCCATCCTAACTCCAGGCCAGGGAGATGCAGGGTGGAAGAAACCCCTCTAGAGGGTAGACCCCCATCATCTGGCTGGAGGAAGGAGTAGGTCTAGGGGGTGGGAGGAGCGAGTGAGACAGAGAGTAGGAGAAGGGAAAGAAGCAGGATGGCGTTCTATGGGACTCAAGGGCTGAGGCTTAGCGGGACCAGTGGGTAGGTCTGCCACAAACTCCCAATCCGGAGAACTCTGAATCTAACGGCCGACTTCCAGGTCGGGTAGAAGAACTGGCTGCAAAGGGGTGCTGGACTGAATTCGTTAAGATCGGCCAAGAAACCGTACGTGCAGTGGCTAACACCTTGAACTAGCCCAGACACAGTGGCTATAGAGGGTCAAGAGGACATGTCAGGCCGTCGCTCGACAGGACCCGCAGTTGCCTGCTTTGGGATGAGTAGTAAGAGGGTTCAGAGGAAGAACAGGAGTAGAAAGTGTCAGGAAAAGCAGCATGGAAAGGCTTACGAACGGTGTCTCAGTGGCAGGTACCCGGACTATCTGTGAGCTGGCCAAGCTGCAGTCTGGAAGAACACAGCAGCCCAGCCGGGTTGTCATTGCAACAACTACAAGTAAAGAGACTGGTAAGAACTGCAACCCTGGTGTCCGTCATTCCTTCAGACACCCTCTGTTACTCCCGGCTGCAACGATAATCACCACCAGCAACTACTTTATAACACCACACTCAGGGGGCCCGCTCCGTCCATGGGGACTGTTACACCTAGCTGCCATAACACTCATCCCTCAGGGTCACTACAAGCAGCACTTGTCACCCTCATCAGAAACCATGTATGGCATCACAAATAACTCTTTATTATCCCCTGTAAATAGTCCCCTTTTCCATGCTCGGTCAGGGCCACGGCTTCTGGTGTTGCCACAGTGACTGCTGAATAGACTGATACCCCGGAGTGTCCGACCCCGCGACTGATGCATCAATTTTATGTAACCTTTCCCTTTTTACCCAGACCATTATTAAATAATCAGTACAGCCCCAGGACATTACAGACTCCTGCCATTATTAATTATAGCGCCATATATTCCATGGCAGGTTACATGTGAAAGGGGCATACAGAGCCAAGGGACAGGAGGGGAGGATACAGTAGGTGAGGGGAGAGGACCCTGCCCACGAGGGCTCACAGTCTACAAGGGATGGGGGAGGATAGAGGACCCTGCCCACACAGGGCTCAGTCTACAAGGGATGGGCGAGGATACAGTAGGTGAGGACTAGCCCCACGAGGGCTCAGTCTACAAGGGATGGGTGAGGATACAGTAGGTGAGGAGAGAGGATCCTGCCTTGAGGGCTCAGTCTACAAGGAGAATGGGGCGAGGAGATACAGTAGGAGGGGTAGGGCTGGTCATTTGGTGGCTATGACAGTCTTATGCAAAAAAAGAAGTGGCCATTAAGGTGTTTCTGATGCCGCCACATTTCGACATTCAAAATTTAAGTTTTGATCCTTTGCACTTGCAAAATCTCTGCTTGCTGTCTGTAACTGGAACCATTCGTGCTGAGAGGCGGAAAACCGATATGAACGTGATATTTATCATAGCTGAGGGTTTGTTACAATTGAATCCATTTCAGGCAATCCAGTGTTACAAATCCTCAGCTGTCCGATGTGTCGGCACTGCGTAAACTCACTCGAATACATTTTTCCCCCTGTAGTTTATAAAGATCCGTCCATCTAAAATAGGTTGTAGGATTCGTAACGCAATGATAACATAATAACCTGAAATGTTCTGATATAATGATTTATTATGAGCCTGCAGTGGGATAAAAAGTGAATAACCGCCCGAGCCGCACTAAAGAGCGCTGCAAAACGTGCCGCCAGGGACAGAGGCAGATACAAATGGACACAATTATTTTCAGGACAATGAGAATTAACCTCCATCGGGTGATGTTTTTTTTTGCCTATCGAGCCCTGAGGGTACCTTTAGGCTATGTGCACACTGGCCGGCGGGTTGGTCGGCGGCGGCTGGGCGGACCCGCCAGGAAGCTCCGGAGCCGTCCACCGGCATCCTGGCGGTATGTGCGGCGGGTGCCGGGCGGGTGTCGGGCGGTGGCCAGCGGGTTAGCGCCGGCGGTGTTGCGGCGGCTGGAAGCAGTACATGATTCTGCTTGCAGCCGCTGCAGAACCGGCCGGATTATAGAACATGCTCATTCGTTGCTAACCCGCTGGGAACCCAGCGGGTTAGCAACGGATGAGCATGTGTAAACCGCCGGTGTGTGGACACCGGGTGTCGGTTTACATAGGTTTTAATGTTAATCCAAACGCCGGTTTGGATTAACATAAATTTACATGAAATTTATGTAAACCGACCGGCAGTTTACACACCTAAACCGACCCTAACCCGGCCAGTGTGCACATACCCTTACACGTCGCAACATTGCATGCAATTTTACTTGCAACTTACTGGTTGCAGTGAAATCATGGACACATTGTTCTATTTTGTTGCCGTGTACAAATGTAACAATGTGTCCATGATTTCACTGCAACCAGTAAGTTGCACGTAAAATTGCATGCAATGTTGCGACGTGTAAAGGTCCCCTTAGTCTCCGAGATCAGTGGCAGCACATGTGGTTAATACCACTTATAGTGGTGAGCTGGGCCTGGGCCTGCATTTGCCCCCCAAGACGGTCCCCGATATGAAATAATATCCAGAGCATCATGGGAAAAATAAAACAAAAAAAAAAAAAAAAAAAAAAAAACACATCATATAAGGTCCCATTACACACAGCGATATCACTGCAACGTCACAGGTTTTGTGACTTTGCAGCGACCTTGCGTGTGACACATCGCAGCGGCCAGCGATCAGCTCGCTGATCACTGCGGAATGGCCAGGAAAAATTTTTTGGTCGTTGGTCTGCCGCTGGGCAGCAGACATAGGTGTGTGAGACGCCTTTCTAACCTGATGTGTACCCTGGTTACCAACGCACTGTGCTTAGAAATCCGGTGTGTACCCTGGTTACCAGGGAACACATCGGGCTTCTAAGCACAGTACGCTGGTATTCAGGGTACACACTGGGTTTCTAAGCACAGCGCGCTGGTAACCAGGGTAGACACCTGGTTTCTAAGCACAGTGCGCTGTGCTTAGGGCGGCTTCAGACTGCGGCAGCGTCCGGTCCGGGGCTGTCAGAAGTGACAGCCTGGACCGGAGTTTTCCTCCATAGAATCCTGTCGGGCTGCACGGAGCTGGATCCCGGCGGGTGGTAATTAGCTGCTATGTCGCCGGATGAATCGTGCAGAAGTGGGGATTTTCTGCCGATTCCAAAACCGGTGCATGCAACGTTTTTGGAATCGGCAGAAAATCCCCACTTCTGCACGATTCATCCGGCGACACAGCAGCCGGATAGCAGCTAATTACCACCCGCCGGGATCCAGCTCCGTGCAGCCCGACAGGATTCTATGGAGGAAAACTCCAGTCCAGGCTGTCACTTCTGACAGCCCCGGACCGGACGCTGCCGCAGTGTGAAGGCAGCCTTAGTAACCCGATGTGTACCCTGGTTACCAGCGTTCTCCTGCTGAATACAGTAGCAGGACCTCAGCAGAGGAAAAGAATAGTTTATATTCTTTTCCACGATGTCGAGGTCGTTACATGGGTCACTGGTGAGATCTGCCTGTCTGGCATCTCACAGCGATGTGCCAGCGATCCAGATCGTTGGCACATCGTTATGTGTAACCCGGCCTTAACACATAATATGCAGAAGTGCGGGTAATAGTGTCCAGAAATATACAACTTTAATAAATAAAAAAAAAATTCCATTTGCAGCTGATCAGATCTGTGAAAACAGTATTTTAATATCTTATTTCTACACGGAGATATGCTTATATAATAGTTACAGGCCCAAAGCCTGAGGCTACACAGCATCCGATAGCAAGCAGAAGGGCTAGCCGTCACTGTCTCTGCAGGGCAGCCTCAAGCTGTGGGCCTTAAACTTCATTCAATTATATCTCAGCCAAGAAGTAACATATTGAAACACTGTTTTCACTTTTTTAATGCCCAATATAGGGACTTTCAGATTTTATACTTGTATTTTAATTTTAACACGTTAAAGGTTGTAATTGGAGGAATAACAGTCCTGCCGAAGTTAGTGTCCCATTAATGACACCATGGAATATATTGGTGCCAATTTCCACCTAAAAAGAAATAATATAGTTGCTACTGAAACTACAGCTGCATCTCAATGAATTAGAATATCATTAAAAAGTGACTTTATTTCAGTAATTCAATCCATAAAGTGACACCTATATTATATAGAGTCATTACACACAGAGGGTTCTATTTCATGGGTTTAAGGTTGATGAATATGAATGAAAACCCAAAGGTCATTATTTCAGAAAATTAAAATAGGGAGGATGAAGGGTTAAAAACCATGCTGCTGTATTCCAGAAGACATCAAAGGGTGAATAGAATATTGATTTCTTAGTCAACGCGTTTCAGGGCTCCCAGAAACATGGCAATATGATATTGATTTGTCCTGAGGAAGAGGCCAGGGAGCCCTGAAATGCGTTGCCTACTAAATCAATATTATATTCACCCTTTGATGTCTCGTGGAACAAGGCAGTGTGGTGTTTAACTCTTCATCCTCCCTAATGTGTATGCACCATGCTGGGGACTGCAGCAGCCGTGATATGCTTTTATAGTGGTTATGACTCTCACAACCACACAAGGTGAAGCCTCCGATACATAATTAGGTCATATTTTCTCTCTCAGACCCTTCATCTTCCCTATTTAATTTTCTAAGACAATGACTTTTGGGTTTTCATTGACTGTAAGCCATAATCATCAACATTAACAGCTCACATCATCATCGTTAGTGTTTTTTTGCACTTTTTTATCTTTTGCAGTGTGCAGCTGAGCCCTCTGGGGGGGCGTCTGTCATTGGTGTGATGCACGTACATGGTGCAGGGCAGCCCGCCTAATCTAATAGTAAGGGTGTGACCAATAGGCTGCATACTGACACTATGTGTTACATGTGCTTGTGTGACTGACGCCCTATGGTAACCTTGTGTCTATAATACCACAAATCACCTACCCCCATAGCACTGCTGGTCGCAGGTGACACAACCACCCCCAATGCTTTGGCTGGTTGCAGGAGATTGTGCACCGGTACTAGGACACCTGAGTTGGCTCTCAATGGAGCTTACAGCCTCCTGCTAAGTGCAATGGGTGTTTTTCATGGCTATCTTTTCTGTAAGCCATAATCATCAACATTAACAGAACAAATGAAATAGATCCCTCTGTGTGTAATGACTATATAATCTATGCATTTCACTTTTTGTACTGAATTGCTGTAATAAATTCACTTTTTGATGATATTCTAATGCATTGAGATTCACCTATACAAGGCCCATTTTAAAGACCATTTTCATAGACCTTGAGCTCACAGATGATTGATGAAGTATGATGCAATCCACTCATCCCGCACAATTCTATCTGGGAACCGTCAAGACGCGGATGACCCCACAACCTGCTTTATATATGCATTTATGGCATGGGGAGTTTTTTGAAGGGTCCTTCTTCCCAGAATGCACTGGTGCACCATGGGTGGGCCTGGAAGAACAGAGCAAAGTCCAAAACAACGAGTTCTGCAGTAGAAATAATGGCGGCCATAGCGCTCCGACACCCAGCTTTTCCACAGGCGGATGGGATTTGCACACACTTGTTTTGTCAGATATTTCTAGTTGACCTTTTTATCATTTTTTGGTTATTTTGGAGGATTTGCCCTGTCCCCCAGTGTTGCTGCTATGCTCCTGGTGCGGGTGGACTTGGCTTTTCCTGCAGACTCAGTTTACACAGCTGTACAACGCCTCGGACTGGGATCAATTAAAAATGCGCAAGGCAAAAAGAAAAAGTGGGAGGACGCCTCTATGGGGGTCACAACACTTGCAGAGGATTGCAGGTTTTAGTTGTTGACAAGTAAAATCCTCTCCCGACTTTCTGAAACTTGTGGCAAAGCAAAGAAGTGGGGTGAATTCTCCGATACAATACAGCCAAAAGGGAATCTCCAACCAGGTTTTTGTCACCTAATCTGAGAGTAGCATAATGTAAGAACAGAGATCCAGATTCCAGCGATGTGTCACTTAAGGTACCTTTACACGCCGCAATATCTGCTGGGAATCCTGAGGGCGATATGTCGCCCTGAAACTATTGCCGTCAAGTTGCCTCCCAGCTGTGTAATTGTGGAATTTGGCAGCAAAAAATCGCCTGTCGTCTGGTTCCTGATTTCACAGAACTGCTCCAAAATCAGAGGCAATCATGAAGGCGTGATTCCCGGTTGTGATAGGGCGGTAGTGATGGACTCTGCGTCGCCTATTGATTTCCCGGAGGTGTGCCACAGCATGCTGGAGTCTGCACCCCGTCTGCGATGATTGGTGGTGGCTACTGTATTCCCATTGGCTGTCACTTCACAGGGCGCCATATTTGATGAGCTGTCGGTTCACCAACACACATCTTCAATGGTGTCATGTATTAGCCAGCCTTCCAGAGCAGGCTGACCAATCGTAACGCTGTTGCGTTGTCCAATGAGCGTGTGTGGGGCGCGGTATACACCACTGTGGCACGCCTATGTCCTCGTTGCGCTGAACATGTACGCCCACATTGCCTTTGGAATTGCGGCGTGTGAAGCGGCGATGGAATGAAGCAAGATTGTTTCCGCTGTAGGGAGGCGATTTCCGGAACGACACGTCGCCTTTATTTCAGGGTGAGATTGCAGCGTGTAATAGCGCCATTGGCGATTTCAGGTGACCACGCATACGTTCGATTGCCTCATATCGCCAGCAGATATTGCGGCGTGTAAAGGTACCCTTAGGCCACCTTCACACTGCGGTCAGGTCCGATCCGATGCTGTCAGGGGTGAACCTGACAGCCCCGGACCAGATCAGCACACAGAACCGGAGGGCTAATATGGAGTGCTGGATTGCCCCAGGAGGATCTGTCAGGGGTGACAGCCCCAAACCGGATTTTGGCCCCATAGTATCCTATGGGACCGGCTGGAGGTGGATAGCAGCTATCTGCCATCCGGCTTCCATCTCTCCAAAAGAATCCTGGAGGATTCAGCTTTTTCTTCCGGACACAATCTCCCGGATCCTCCTGGATTCCCCCGGATCCTCCCGAGGCAATCCAGCGCTCCCTTAACAAGGGAGCCTATGGGGCAAGATTGCCCCGATCCAGGAGGATCCGGGAACCGGACACCTGCGGCTGCACGCCGCTGTTATTTCAGGACCCTGGCTAGCTCCATGCGAGCCACGGTTCTGAATCATCAGTAGCGGCAGCTGCGTCCAGCTGCACACCGGACCACAGGGCATATTAGCCATCCATAAGAACCTTTCCAATAACATAACCATGAACAGCATCTCTGAGGACCAGTAGTTACTAAAAACCTAGTGTGAAGTCTCCCATGCTAGTAGTATCTGTAGAAGAATAACGGGGGAATATGGTCATTGTCTTCTCCAAATCCGTTCCGGGAAGCATCTGCCTTATAACAACCTTATAGTCAGATAGAGGGGGTTCAGTCTTCGTATGCCATACGTTGATCAACTAAACAGTACTGCCCATGACCAGATTTAGGGTGCCGTCTTGATGACCACTATAGTCACAGACATCTATCCACCCTTGGAGACCAGGAATGGCAAGAAATAATTTTTCCTAAAAGGTACTTGTGCAAGATCAAGGTCTTCAATACATTTTAAGATCTTTCCATCCTACATGGAGACTAAATGTAGGACTAAACAAACCACATCCAAAAACACAACTGAATGTTTGTTGACCCATTTTTTAAGGGTCTTCAAGTGTCAAACTTAAAGGGAACCTGTCACCCCAAATCACCCTTGTAAGCTGTAAATACATGTCCCTGAAGCATTACACTACAGTCCTACACATCCCTTTGTGGTGTTTTAGTTCAATATGAAAGTGCACTTTAGTCGTTTGCAAACTTACTAAATCCATGCCAGTGGGGCGTTCCCAAGCCTCCTTGTCTGCGAGGCGGTTCCCCTGTGTGCCGCTGTATTACGCCCTAATGGGCGTTTTTTCAAACTTTCTAGCGCGGGCACGATTCATAATCTCGTGCCCGCATCGTCACGGTCATGTGATGCCGTGATGCGTCATTTCCGGGCGGCTGGGTCGCTGCTGTCTGACGCGCACTGGCCAACTTCAGCACATGCGCAGATCGCTTGCTGAAGTCGGCCGGTGCGCGTCAGACAGCAGTGACCCAGCCGCCCGGAAATGACGCGTCACGGCATCACATGACCGTGACGATGCGGGCACGAGATTATGAATCGTGCCCGCGCTAGAAAGTTTGAAAAAACGCCCATTAGGGCGTAATACAGCGGCACACAGGGGAACCGCCTCGCAGACAAGGAGGCTTGGGAACGCCCCACTGGCATGGATTTAGTAAGTTTGCAAACGACTAAAGTGCACTTTCATATTGAACTAAAACACCACAAAGGGATGTGTAGGACTGTAGTGTAATGCTTCAGGGACATGTATTTACAGCTTACAAGGGTGATTTGGGGTGACAGGTTCCCTTTAAGTCGCCCAAGTTAGGATCCATAAAATAAAAAGACGATTGATTGAGGTTGTCATTGTCTTCTCCAAATCCAACCCGAGAGGCATCTTCCTTACAAAAACCTTATAATCCATTTGAAGAACGTTAAGTGATAAGAACCACAAAGCAATTCTAACCATGGATTAGTAGAATCCTCCTCCTGACATTAACAGGTCACCCTAAACTATGGTTAATATGGATGGTGACACCTCGAAAGGTCACAATAGGTCATATATATATATATTTTACCTGCATTTCTCATTATTTGACCACGGAAGGAACTCAGGAGAGAGACCCCAGACTCCATGGCTCTGTGTGGGACATATTTACTACCAACCTGCACATTTTTAACACAAATGAAGCTCCCTAGGGGAAACGTAAAGTGTCTAAAACCACAAGCACTAAGCAGCGAGTGTAAATAACCCGACGTATTAAGAGCCGAGGGTTTTACTAGCTTCCTAAGCCATCAATAATTGAATATCGACTGGAGACCACCATAGACTGCAAGCCATAACCTTTTATGTCATCAGCAAAATGCAAAGGATAGTGGATCATCTACAACCCTAATAGTGTATTCAGTTACTGAGGATGATTATCCTTATACTCGGAATAGAAATAAAGACTGTAGAGAATCCTACAACACATTACAAGAAGGGATGAGCGAGTACCGCAATAATCAGAATCGCTAAACTCGCAACGAGTAGGTCCCGGTACTCGGTACTCATTGCGAGTATAGCGAGTCCAATGTTAAAATGGGCAGGCGAGTACTTTCGTAGTGTATCTACATAAACACTGTGAAAGTGCACTAAAAGTTGTTAAAAAATAAATAAATATCATACTCACCTATCCGACGACTGCACTGGGACCGGCAAAGAAGACATCCGATCACCGACAAGGACCTGTGAGTCTCACAGCTAATCAGATGGCTCCTAGCGATCTGGCCAATCAGATGGCCAGATGTCACAAACCTCCTGATCGCTACCAGACACCTGATTGGCTAGATTCCTAGGTCATTGATGCACGTTCAGGACCTGGCAGTCTGGCGAATCAGGTGGCTGGTAGCGATCAGGTGGTTTGTGACTTCTGGCCATCTGATTGGCCGTGAGATTCACAGGTCCTTGTCAGTGATCGGATGTCTTCTTTGCCGATCAGGTGCAGGCGTCGGATAGGTGAGTATGATATTTTTTAACAACTTTTATTCACTTTTAGTGCACTTTCACAGTGTTTATATAGATATGCTGCAAAAGTGAAAGGACTACTCACTCGCTACTCCTGAGTAATCACAAGAAACTCGGGGAGCAGCGAGTAGCCCGAATATCGTTATTATTCGGCGAGTACCGAATAGTAACGATTCTACTCGCTCATCCCCAATTACAAAACAGTTTATATAGCAATTCTATAATTTCACATAGATGGCAGTATTATAGTAGTTATATTCTTGTATATAGGAGCAGGATTATAGTAGTTATATTCTTGTATATAGGGGCAGTATTATAGTAGTTATATTCTTGTATATAGGAGCATTATTATAGTAGTTATATTCTTGTATATAGGAGCAGGATTATAGTAGTTATATTCTTGTACATAGGAGCAGTATTATAGTAGTTATATTCTTGTACATAGGAGCAGTATTATAGTAGTTATATTCTTGTATATAGGAGCAGTATTATAGTAGTTATATTCTTGTACATAGGAGCAGTATTATAGTAGTTATATTCTTGTACATAGGGGCAGTATTATAGTAGTTATATTCTTGTATATAGGAGCAGGATTATAGTAGTTATATTCTTGTACATAGGGGCAGTATTATAGTAGTTATATTCTTGTATATAGGAGCAGGATTATAGTAGTTATATTCTTGTACATAGGAGCAGTATTATAGTAGTTATATTCTTGTACATAGGAGCAGTATTATAGTAGTTATATTCTTGTACATAGGGGCAGTATTATAGTAGTTATATTCTTGTACATAGGGGCAGTATTATAGTAGTAATATTCTTGTATATAGGCGCAGTATTATAGTATTTATATTCTTGTACATAGGGGCAGTATTATAGTAGTTATATTCTTGTATATAGGGGGCAGTATTATAGTAGTTATATTCTTGTACATAGGGACAGTATTATAGTAGTTATATTCTTGTACATAGGGGCAGTATTATAATCATTGTCACTGTCATGTATCTTCTTGTGATGTCACTTACAGCACATTAACCAGCATAGGGCTTTCCCAGAGGAAAGAAAATGTATTGTGGTGTGTAGCAGTATTATAGCATTTCCGTACCATATAATATGGTGTCATTAATATCTATTGTGACTGGAATAACTCTTGCATAGACAGAATGACGTGAAGTGGAGTGGATTTCCTTCTTTTTCAAGTTTCCATTAAATGTAATAGCCCTGTGAATGACACTTTGTCACAATGAACTATGAGTCAACTTAATAAAACTTCTTGTCACCAGGCACCGACAAATGGCCCCCATATAAACTTACAAGTGTGTGAAAACATCTGCATGGCCCTCCACTGCCCCAGACTCCATAAAGCAGGAGGCAGTATGGACACAGGGAAAGAGACAGCTGATCTGTGATATCCTGAGTAAACAGACAAGGTAACTGGACCATAAAGCTACCCATGGACATATAGATCCCATATATTCCCCTCCCCCCATCACAACAGCCTCATTCACATGTTCAATAATCGTCCATTAGATCGGATTCAGCATAATCCTTTGTGCAAACACAACTTTGTCCGTTTTGAAGAAATTGATTTCTGCGGGATCCATTTATTTATCATTGGAGTCTATGATAACTGATCTCTATTTGGCCTCCGTTTTTCTTGCTTTTGTAAAGGATCCTTATTTTTCTTACTGGATCAGTTACAAATGGAAGAAAAGTAGTGATCAGATACCGGATCCGCTCTCCATAGGCTCCAATGTTAAGACAAAATGGATCTTGCAGAAATCAATTTCTACAAAACGGACAAAAAAAAAAAAAAGTTGTGTTTGTGCAAAGGATTGTGCTGGATCCGATCTAACAGACGATGGTTCACTGGCGGGGGTTACGCCGCGCCCCAACGGCTAGCACCACACCCCACAGCACCCCAACGGCTAGCGCTGCACCGCGCCCCCAACGGCTAGCACCGCGCCCCCAACGGCCAGCACCGCACCGCGCCCCCAACGGCCACACCGCACCGCGCCCCCAACGGCCAGCACCGCACCGCGCCCCCAACGGCCAGCACCGCACCGCGCCCCCAACGGCCAGCACCGCAGTCTTGCAGCACTGGTGTCCTGGATTCAAATCCCACCAAGGACATCTGCAAGGAGTTTCTATAGGTCTCCACCAGATTCCCCAGAGACATACCGATAGGGAATATGGATTGCAAGCCCCAATGGGGACAGTGATGTATGTAAAGCGCTGTGGAATAAATATTATTCTGTGACTTAATCCACAAAAAGAAACAAAAATTTGCCGCTAGTGATAAGTTTTTGTTTCAAATCTCCTCCAAATTGGTCCCAGCTACTGTGTTATGACCAACAGGCCCGCAGGGTGGATCGCTACCATGCCAGTAGTAGGTTATCCCTACATAGAGCAGACCACGACCTGGTAAAATTGGTAATAAAATAAAAAAAAAAAAAAAAAAAAAAAAGGGTTGTAAAAATACAAATAAAAAACAAGACAAAAAATAAAGGATTATCAACGTGATCATCAAACTCCAAGGACCCTTAATGTGTGGTCAGACTTTAGCTGCAGGGCCTTCAGTAACACCCCTTCTGCCTTGATGGGTATCTGCCTACACTTCAGTCCTGCCAGCACCTCCATTGGAAAGGAGGAGGAGGAGGAGGGAGGGGAAGGGGTTAAAAGGTTGCATACCATAGAAACTACTGAATGGGTTCAGTGAATGGCTTCAATACTTGGCCATTCTTCCTTGCAGGCCTTAAATGACAGTGCCTGGGCTTTGCAGGCCTAAAAAGCTGCCTCTATTTGCATGTCTTCAGGTGTCACCGCATCCTGTCATAGACAGAAGCTCCTGACAGCAGAAAAGAAAATGCATTTCTTGGCTTTACGGAGAAAATAAAAAAAAAAAAAAAAAGTTGCAAAAGAAAAAAAAAAAATCCTAAAAACCTAGTAATTAGCATTTACTGCACACCAGTCTCTTTTGTTCTGCAGATATTGTGTAACGCAGCAATTATCACCTATTCTTAGTGGGAGGTGAAATTTCCAAAGCGACAGCGCAACAATTAGTAACTTTAAGTGCAAAGAAAACAAAACAAAAAAAATAAAAGATTATATCAATATATATTTATTTTTTTCGCTGATTAACCAGTCCCAGGATGCTGGGCAAAAACAGCTTGGAAGGGATTAAAAATTCTAATTAGAACATTATCTCTATAGTCAAAAAACATCATAAAAAAAAAAAAAAAAATCACCTAAAAAGTAATAGTAAATAACCCCGAGCGAGCAAAGCAAGCGGGGGCCAGAGCCCGAGCGAGCAAAGCAAGCGGGGCCAGAGCCCGAGGAGCAAAGCAAGCGGGGCCAGAGCCCGAGGAGCAAAGCAAGCGGGGCCAGAGCCCGAGCGAGCAAAGCAAGCGGGGGCCAGAGCCCGAGCGAGCAAAGCAAGCGGGGGCCAGAGCCCGAGCGAGCAAAGCAAGCGGGGGCCAGAGCCCGAGCGAGCAAAGCAAGCGGGGCGCCAGAGAGCCACCGAGCGAGCAAAGCAAGCGGGGCCAGAGCGAGGCAAAGCAAGAGCAGGGGGCAGCCAGAGCCCACGCGAGCAAAGCAAAGCAGGGGCCAGAGCCCGAGCCCTGCACTCTGGAAAAAGTAAACAGAGCCTTCCACAGAAATACCATCAGCGACACAAAATGTTAATCTTTTCATCGTATTAATCCTAACATTTACACAGACGTACAAAACGCCAATTACATTTTTCACGTCAACTTAAAAAGAAATCTTAATACCAAATGAATGTGACATTTCTGCAATGCGAAAACCTTCAGATCACCACTTAAATATCATAATAGACATTACCAATTCAAGAAAGTGCAGTAAATATAATAGACATATGTGTGACCCCAACTGAGAACAAACCGTGAGATTCTTATTTTCACGTGAATCATAAAAGCATTTACGTACATACTAATCCAACGAGTTAATAAATCCACTATTGTTGTGGATTCTATAGTTGTATCCATGCTGCCTAATATTGGAAAGAAGTTACTAATCCGTGATTATGACAACAAATTAGTTAGAGAACTGTTAAGGGACCATTTCATTTATAATTCAATTAGGTCCTGCCATGGGTGCCAAACCTGCCCCAGGGAATCAGATTATCATATTTACTAGAAACACTTAACCTACATCCTTATGTTGGATTTATACATTCCTTAACCAAGAATCTGCAAAAACACTAGTAGAAATCCTCATCTCCTGCCTGGACTACTGCAACCTGCTTTCTAGCCTCCCTTTTAGCACAATCCATCCTAAACTCTGTGGCCTGACTAATCCACCTGTCTCCCTGCTATTCCCCAGCCTCTCCTCTCTCACAAGCCCTTCACTGGCTTCCCATTGCCCAGAGGCTCCAGTTCAAAACCCTAACTATGACATACAAAGCCATCCCCAACCTGTCCCCTCCACATATCTGTGACATGGTCTCCCAGTACTTACCTACTGTACATGCAAACCTTCGATCCTCTCAAGATCTCCTTCTCTACTCCCCTCTTATCTCTTCTTCCCATAACCACATACAAGATTTCTCCATGCTTCCTCCATACTCTGGAACTCTCTGCCCCAACATAGTCTCATCTACCGTATAAATCTTCGAAAATGAACCTGATGGCTCACCTTTTCTGGCAAGCCTACAACCAAAATTGAGCCTCAGTCTACTGAACTGCCACACGACCAGCTCTACCTTCACCTGCTGTATCCTCACCCATCCCTTGTAGACTATGAGCCCTCATGGGCAGGATCCTCTCTCCACCTACTGTATCCTCACCAAGCCCATGTACAAGGTGAGCCCTCGTGGGCAGGGTCCTCTACCCTCACCTACTGTATCCTCAGCCAGCCATTGTAGACTGTGAGCCCTTGTGGGCAGGGTGCTCTCTCCTACTGTATCCTCAGCCAGCCATTGTAGACTATGAGCTCTCGTAGGCAGGGTCCTCTCACCTGATCTACAGTATCCTCACCCATCCCTAGTAGACTATGAGCCCTCATGGGCAGGATCCTCTCTCCACCTACTGTATCCTCACCAAGCCCTTGTACATTGTGAGCCCTCGTGGGCAGGGTCCTCTACCCTCACCTACTGTATCTTCAGCCAGCCATTATAGACTGTGAGCCCTTGCGGGCAGGGTCGTCTCTCCTCTGCTACTGTATCTTCAGCCAGCCATTATAGACAGTGAGCCCTCGTGGGCAGGGTCCTCACCTACTGTATCCTCACCCATCCCTTGTAGACAGTGAGCCCTCGTGGGCAGGGTCCTCACCTACTGTATCCTCACCCATCCCTTGTAGACAGTGAGCCCTCGTGGGCAGGGTCCTCTCTCCTCACCTACTGTATCCTCACCCATCCCTTGTAGACAGTGAGCCCTCGTGGGCAGGGTCCTCACCTACTGTATCCTCACCCATCCCTTGTAGACAGTGAGCCCTTGTGGGCAGGGTCCTCTCTCCTCACCTACTGTATCCTCAACCATCCCTTGTAGACTGTGAGCCCTCGTGGGCAGGGTCCTCTCTCCCTCTGTACCAATCCGTGCCTTGTATTGTTCATGAATATTGCACTTATCTCTATTGTGTATACCCTTTTAACATGTAAAGGACCATGGAATAAATGGTATTATTAATAGTAAATTTATAAGGTGATAGTAATTCACTTCATGTTGTCAGTGTTATGGAGGTGAATGAAGTATTTATGAATGAAGGTTTTCAGGTCTAGATTTGGCATCCATGGTGGAACCCTATATTAATAAATGTAATTTATCTTCGTTGTAAAGTTGTTGTTTTTAACAAAACTATCTATACAATACACACAACCTACAAGGTGGTGAAGCTTCATCCGAACATTCATAGCTGATGCCACACACCAGTCTGTATCCTAAGGGGTTAACTCCACATGCACTATATAAACAAAGTGAGCACATGTGTATAACACAAGAACCAATGTAATCCGCTGTGTGGCGTGTTCACATGTAGCAGAGCTGATTTCACAGGGATGGCATCACCCTACTCTCATTCTGAATAAACCCGCAGTCCTATGTAAAGGCACAAATAGTAAAACTGTTGTGCAAAATTCAGCTCCGCTACAGCAGCACAAGACAATAACACACACTTTTCCTATACCGCTGCTCACATAAAAGAAGGAAATGTCTCCCTCTGCCTGTACTTTATATGTAACAGAGATGTAGAATGTATCAGGTGCAGAAGATGTATATTTTTACATAGGACTGCAGGAAAATAAATGGTGCATTTTTTTATGCAATTTTTTTTTTTTTTTTTTTTTTAGTGCAGTTTGTCACAAAACAGCAGTCCAGCAAAGTGAATGAGAATCCTGAGGTTTGGTGCGGATGTGGCTCACACTCCCCGTGCAGAAATAAATCTGCAGCATATTGTAATACGTATTGTCGTTATTGTCTGGACATTGCTGTCACTCGATTGTAAAGTGCTGCGGAATGTGTTGGTGCTAAATAAATAAAACGTATTAATAAGGTCAAACACATGGATCAAAACGGATCAAAAGTGCATAAAAAACATTGCATTTTTCTGCCAGGAGATACAGATTTGGTGCTGGAATTTCAGCACCGTGCACACAGACCTCGGCTACATTCAGACACACCGTCTTTGAGCTTTTCTTTTTTGTTCTGTTTTTTAGTCGGAGAACTGACTCCAAAAATGCATCACCCATTCACACTGTGCAGTTTCTTTTTTCTCCATTTAGTAGCATGGTGCCTTTTGGGAAAAACACCAAAGAAACTAACATGTACAGTGTGGCGTAACTCCAGGCCCACGGGCCCCAATGCGGAAGCTCCAACGGGGCCCCCAATTATTGCAAATTTTTTCTATAGGTCAAAGGGACTTTTGGGGCCCCCCTAGGCTGCAGGGCCCGGGTGCAATCACAACACCTGCACCTATTGTAGTTACCGCCCCTGAACATGCACTTATGTAAAACTGCAAAAAGTGGATGCAAAAACGCACAGTGTGAATGTAGCCGAGGGAGAGAGATCCTGAACAAAAATTGGGATGGAGGATCATTACAACTGCTCAGTGACTAAAACCAGATCCAGAACTAGTCTGCTTTTTTTCCCGGATCGGCACCACAGACTCCCGGTATATGTGACCTGGACCGCGCTGAATTCGTTTCTGCATGGTGTGCCCACAAACGGTGCCGTCTCCGATTCTGGGTCCCGGAAACAAAACAGGACAAAACTAAATCCTGCAGTGAATTCACCAAAAACGTACGGCCATATAGGACCAATCCGGCACCGTAGGGATACATGAGAGGCAAAACCGGATCCCTACCTATCCGTTTGATAACACATAGGATTTTGAGGATTGGGTCTACCCACAAATACAGCACTGCTACATCTGGCAGTGCATCCATCACAACCAATATTGAGGTCCCAATGTTGGATTGCTCATAGAAGATACAGCATCATTCACAAAGAGCAGAAACATTCCTATACCCACAACTACATGTTCATTTATCCGAAAACAGACCACAATAAGGTCCTGTGATACAATACATCTAATAAAACACAAGGTACCTAAGCCAAAACACAAATTGTGTCAACCAAGAGAGTGAAAATTAGACTATAAAGTAACAGTTTGATCCCCCAGAAGGGTTAATCCTGGCTGCACTGGATACAATGTATCAAGAGTAAATAAAGATAAACATAAACAAGAGGAGGAGGAGGAGAGGTAGCTCAATCATTGCATGTGAAGCAAGAAAGCAAAACTGTATCCAAAGAGTGCAAAAGGAACACAAATGTAGCAATTGTGCTGCAGACCCTACAGGAGCAGGAACATGCACCAGCACAAGGCAATCCCTGCCATCCACATAGGAGAACACAGCTAGGAGCTGAGGACATCACTGCATCTAATGCAATAGAGGAGAAAAGAAGATATGAGCAGCACTCACCATTAGCTGAGACTCCCAGGTTTGCAGAACCACTTTTAACTAAGAGTGAATTGTGTGCAAAATCTCCAGACTGTGAGTGCTGGGCTGGCTGGCCTATCAGCCTCCTCTGGCAACCATTGGCTCCTGGGGTAGGGGGAGGGAGGGGGGTTTGTTCAATAGGGGTTGATGAAGCAGATGAACAATGCAAGGGAGGACCTGTGAACACACACAAACACACACAGGGATCAGAACTGTGCACAGGGGAGAGGCGCACACTGCTCACCTGCCTGACCATTTTGCATTTATCATTATTGTCATTATTGGTTCTGGAATGTCCATTGGTTACGTAGTCTGCATCATATGGAAAGACAACAGAAAATGATTGCTTAAGTGTCATTTGTCAAATTCTTCAAGGGTTAAATAGTTCGGCACTGCTGCGCTAACGTTGTGTTATTTTTCCCTTGGGTTATTTCAGCCATCGACGTCATAAAAAAACGCAACAAATGCGCATCCACTACGCACCGCGCTTTAGGGCGCATCATGTTTCTTACCAAGATGCCGATTTGGCGCAGAAAAAACCTGTACGTAGGCACATACCCTAAAATGGAGATTATACTACTTTGGGGGGGGGGGGGGTTTCAAGTTTTTTTTTATATTTTTTAATTTGACAGATTGGAATCACATGGTCTGTACATGTGAATTAATCTCAGTTTTCTTTTTAATTCTCCACGTCTTAAAGAGAAGCTGTCAGCACAGGATTTATCATTATAAAGTAAAGCCTCGGCCATAATGTCTCTGTGACGCTGATTGGGCCGGAAACACTGAGCGATGCGCATGCGCTATTTTCCGCATGACTCACCCTGGACAGGAGCGTGTCAGCTGCATAGAAATACAAGCAGCTGACAGAGAGATGGTGACCGTTCCGGGTGAGTCATGTGAGTATATCGCATACGTCTCGGTGTGTCTCTGGCCTTAGAGTGATACCTGCAGTGAAGGATGCGATCTGTGGTTGTTGAATAATCTTCCTCTGATGATAACTTGTGGGGGGTCAGATCTTCTCTGCCTCTTGCCTCCTTTATTAAATTCTGCACCACTGCTGTTATGGTTGCCATGATTGTGGTGGGCGGCGCATGCGCAGTGTGATTCTGCAGCCAGTCTGCAGATCTTCATTAAAATGGTGCATGCACAGACCGAAAGTTCAGCTCAGTGATCTCTTCATTAAACCGAAGTCTCGATCTGCGTATGCGCCGCCTCCGGTACCATTGTATTGCAGTCTGTCTGTAGAATCACACTGTGCACAGTCTGCAATAAAATGACATTGGAGGCAGCACATGCGTAGACCGAGATTTCAGCTCAGTGACCTCTTCATTAAACTGAAGATCTGCGCATGCGCTGCCCGCCCAACTTTAATCTTATTGCATGAGACTGTGCGGTCAGTGTGATTCTTACAGACCGTTTGCAATTACAATGGTTGCCAGGGCGGGGAGGCGCATGCGCGGATTGAGATTGGAGATTGCAGATTGAGAACGAAAAGAAGAAGACCGTACCCTCAAGTCATTCCCCGACACACAGAAGATGTCATCATGAAGACTTTAGAGGAAGATTATTCAACAACCACAGAACAGATCCTTCACCGCAGGGATCCGTGTAATCAGCATCATAGCAACATTATGGCCGAGGCTTTACTTTAAGTTTTTAAGGGTTTGCACCAATGGATTGTATCAGCCAGGGGTGTCTTGGAGCAGAAAATGTGCACTGAATTGCATTGCAAGGTTTTGCAATAGGAAACCCTTTTTGCATTGGAAAATATCAGACAGGTATTATGTATTGACATGCTGCGTATTTCAGATCTAGAGGGTGTGGGGTGAAATCCTCATCAATTGTGCTTAAAAATCTAAATGGCAGGATATGTTCACTGGAGTTTTACAGCAGGTTCTGCACATTTAAAACAGCATTAAATACTTTATCAAGGAATCTGTCAGCATAATACCACTGTTCAAACCAAGCACAGGCGCTTGGGGCACCTCAGACAGGGTCATAACTACAATAGGTGCAGGGGTTGTAATCGCACCCGGGCCCTGGAGTCTAGGGGGCCTCAAAAGTTCTTTTGGCCTATAGAAAAAGACTGTTGCTATTTAAGATTTGCCATAATTGGGGGCCCCATTGGAGATTTAACATTGGAGCCCATGAATTTGAAGTTACACAATTGACCTCAGTAATGACCAAGCAGTTGAATGCACCTTCTAAAGTACTTGTTTTCTTTCCATCTCTGCTCCTGCTGCCTTGATTACAGTTCTGGGTTTACAGGAGCCAGAGAAGAGTAGAGTTAACTGATGAATGAATAGCTTGGGGCACTACCATGCTCGGGGATCTACCATGCTCGGGGTTCTACCATGATTGGGGCTCTACCATGATTGGGGCGCTACTGTCCTTGGGGCACTACTATGCTTGGGGCACTACCATGCTTGGGGCTCTACTATGCTTGCGGCTCTACCATGCTTCAGGCGCTACCGTTCTCGGGGCACTACCATGCTCGGAGCTCTACTATGCTTGGGGCACTATCATTCTGGGGCTCTACCATGCTTGGGGCACTATCATGCTCAGGGCACTACTATGCTCAGGCCTCTGCCATGCTCGGGGTCCTACTATGCTCGGGGCTCTACCATTCTTGGGGCTCTACTATGCTCGGGGCACTAGCATGCTTGGGGCACTACTATGCTCAGCGCACTACTATACTCGGACCTCTGCTATGTTTGGGGCTATATAATGCTAGGGTCACTACTATGCTCGGGGCGCTTACTGTGCTCAGGGCACTACCACGCTCCAGGTCCTACCATACTCGGGACTCTACCATGCTAAAGACACTACCATGCTCAGGGCACCACCATGCTTGGGGGTCTACCATGCTCGGGACAGTACCATGCTCAGCGGTCTACCATGCTTGGGGCTTCACCATGCTCATTGCACTACCATGCTCGGGGCTCTACCAAGCCATATATATATATTCTATTTTCTTTTTCTATTTTATTTCTGTATGTTATTTATTTTTATTCATAATAAAATATACATATATAACTGTATATATATAACATTTTATATTTTTAATTACTTTTGCTCATTTATATATATTTTTTTCTATTTTATTTATTAATATTGTTTATATGTATCCATATTAAAATATACAAATATGTACCGTATATATATATATTTTATGCTTTCATTATTTTTATCCATATATATATATATTATATATATATATTATATATATATTATATTTTTAACGGTATACAGTTATATATTATATATATATTATTTATTAATTTTTTATTTATTCACTTATTTTATTATTTTTATCCATATAAATATATACTTTTTCTATTTCGTTCATTTACTTTACTTATTTTGATCAATATATACGTATACAGTATATATCATTTTTTATCACCTTTTATGACACTTATGCATTATGGTTTACCAAACCTGAGCCGCTCTGTGGGTTTAATCCACATTGTGCAGATTTCCCCTTCGCCATGTTTACTTATACTTGTATCACTGCAGTGAATACGTGACCTCAGGGAGGCTGTACATGTCAATGTACATGCAAATTTTTATCTACCGTATTTATTTTAATGTAATTTTCTATATTCCATCCCCAAGAAAGTATTGTGTGCGCCAGATCATCAACAAACACCAGAAAAACAGAGGACAGGATCCGACACAGGACAGGCCACATTTATCATCACATTAAACATGAAACATAAATACATCATATAACACGGAACACTATGGAAATCGTACACAGGGACAACTGGAACACAGGGGAACTTTTTAAAAAGTCTAAAAAAATAAATACATAAATATAAAAAATATTATAAATGTCAAATAAAAATAAGTAAAAATGGACCATCCTAAAAAATAAAGGCATAATACACAATATGACAAATCACACTTTGATGTTATTACAGTGAGAGCAATTGGAATACATGTAATATATTAAATAAATATAAATATATAAATATATATATACACATTAAGAGGAGGAGATAGATATCATATATGTATATATAAATCTTTTATTTTATCTTATGTCTACTGTATATATTATACCGTATTTGTAAAAAGTAAAACCCAATCTAAAAAAAATTACAAATATATCATTAAAGATAATAGAGATGTAAAATAATAAAATATACTAATCGATAAAAGTTCAAAAATAATTATATATAAATATATATACAGTGCCTTGTGAAAGTATTCGGCCCCCCTTGAACTTTTCAACCTTTTGCCACATTTCAGGCTTCAAACATAAAGATATAAATTCTAATTTTTTTTGTGTAGAATGAACAAGTGGGACACAATGGTGAAGTGGAACCAAATTTATTGGATATTTTAAACTTCTTTAACAAATAAAACAACGAACAGTGGGGCGTGTAATATTATTCGGCCCCTTACTTTCAGTGCAACAAACTCACTCCAGAAGTTCAGTGCGGATCTCTGAATGATCCAATGTTGTCCTAAATGACTGGTAATGATAAATAGAATCCACCTGTGTGTAATCAAGTCTCTGTATAAATGCACCTGCTCTGTGATAGGCTCAGGGGTCTGTTTCAAGTGCAGAGAGCATCATGAAGACCAAGGAACACACCAGGCAGGTCCGAGATACTGTTGTGGAGAAGTTTAAAGCCGGATTTGGATACACAAAGATTTCCCAAGTGTTAAACATCTCCAGGAGCCACTGTGCAATGAGTCATATGAAATGGAAGGAGGATCAGACCACTGCAAATCTACCAAGACCCGGCCGTCCCTCTAAACTTTCCTCTCGAACAAGGAGAAGACTGATCAGAGATGAGCCAAAAGGCCCATGATCACTCTGGATGAACTGCAGAGATCTACAGCTGAGGTGGGAGAGTCTGTCCATAGGACAACAATCAGTCGTTACACTGCACAAATCTGGCCTTTATGGAAGAGTGGAAAAGAAGAGAAAGCCATTTCTCAAAGATATCCATAAAAAAGTCTGGTTTGAAGTTTTGCCACAAGCTTGCCTTGCATGGAGGACACCAAACATGTGGAATAAGGGGCTCTGCTCAGAGAGAAACCAAAATCAAACTCTTTAGCCACAATGCAAAACGATATGTTTGGCGTAAAAGCAACACGCTTATCACCCTTAAAACACCATCCCGACTGTCACACATGGTGGTGGCAGCATCATGGTTTGCACCTGCTTTTCTTCAGCAGGGATAGGGAAGATGGTTAAAATTGATGGGAAGATGGACGGAGCCAAATACAGGACCATTCTGGAAGAAAACCTGCTGGAGTCTGCAAAAGACCTGAGACTGGGACGGAGATTTATCTTCCAGCAAGACAATGATCCCAAACATAAAGCAAAATCTACAATGAATGGTTCAAAGATAAACGTATCCAGGTGTTAGAATGGCAAGTCACATCCAGACCTGAATCCAATGGAGAATCTGTGGAAAGAGCTGAAAACTGCTGATCACAAACGCCTCATCCAACCTCACTGAGCTCCAGCTGTTCTGCAAGGAAGAATGGGCAAGAATTTCACTGATAGAGACAAACCCCAAGAGACTGCAGCTGTAATCACAGCAAAAGGTGGCGCTACAAAGTATTAACTCAAGGGGTCGAATAATACTGCACGCCCCACTTTTCAGTTTTTTATTTGTTAAGCACATCACATGATACATTACATTACATATACAATAGAACTTGTATTATATTTACCCTACAATCACCGGGACCTGTAACCACATCTCCAGCAAACCCTAGGAGCCCTAACGACGCTCCACTGGTGGTTACCGCCTCTTGTACTTCACACATATGTTTACCGTATATACTCGTGTATAAGCCGAGTTTTTCAGCACAAAAATTGTGCTAAAAAGTGCCCCCTCGGCTTATACACGAGTCAGTGACGGCCCCCCTTCCCCTGTGGTAGTATACAGCAGCCCGCCCCCCTGTGCTATATACAGGCCCCCATTGCTGCCGCTGCACACCTGTAAAAGAAGAGCTTTCATACTTACCCTCCTGTGACCGTGCGCGCATCCCCGCTCTCTTTCCTGCTTCTACCCGGCGTCCATCCACGTGACTGCGCCTGTAATGATGTCATTATTTGTGCGCGGTCATATGGATGGACGCCGGGTAGAAGCAGGAAGGAGAGCGGGGGATGCGCGCGTGGTCACAGGAGGGTAAGTATGAAACTCTTCTTTTCAGGTTGCGCGCAGCAAGGGGGCTGTATATACACAGGGGGGAGGGCTGCTGTATACTACCACAGGGGGGCCTGTATATACCACAGGGGAGGGCTGCTGTATACTATCACAGGGGTGCTGATATACCACAGGGGGGAGGCTGCTGTATACTACCACAGGGGGCCTGTATATACCACAGGGGGGAGGGCTGCTGTATACTACCACAGGGGCCCGTATATACCACAGGGAGGGTGCTGATACTATCACAGTGCCGTATATACCACAGGGGGGAGGGCTGCTGTATACTACCACAGGGGCCGTATATACCACAGGGGGAGGGCTGCTGTATACTACCACAGGGGGCCTGATATACCACAGGGGGGGGGCTGCTGTATACTACCACAGAGGGCCTGTATATACCACAGGGGGGAGGGCTGCTGTATACTACCACAGGGGGCCTGTATATACCACAGGGGGGAAAGCTGCTGTATACTACCACAGGGGGGCCTGTATATACCACAGGGGGGGAATGCTGTATACTACCACAGGGGGAGACTGCTGTATACTACCACTGGGGAGACTGCTGTATACTACACTCGGAGCTGCTGATACACCATGGGAGGACTGCTGTATACTACCCAGAGGACGCTGTATACTATCATGTGGAGGCTGCTGTATACTACCATGGGGAGGCCTGATCCACTGGGCTGTATACCTGTGCTGGGGTCCACCTCGGCTTATACACGAGTCAAGAGGTTTTCCCAGGTTTTGGGGCAAAAGTAGGGGGGTCGGCTTATACACGGGTCGGCTTATACACGAGTATATACGGGTAATATAAATATCTATCACCGAGCCTGTGGGTCCCAATGGCGGTTCCAGCCGCCTGACTATTTACATAGTACAGCACAACACTTAATACTAACACAGACCCCTTCCCAGGATCCGGGTACAGCCCTGTTCATACAGGTTTCATACAGGCTGCTATACTGCGGACAGCCTTCACACACATTCTTCCAAGGTCAACGGGACCATATCACAACCCATGGTCGGTCCCAATGGCGGCTATGACCGCATGGCCCTTGAGCCGTACTCGGTCTCACATCAAATGGCATAGTACAGGTTCCAGCCTCACCGGTAACTTACACACCGCATGTGATCCATTTAACCACATCCATGGATCACATATGTCCTCACACAAACTCACCGCCCATCATACGATATCCATGGACTGCGGCTCCTCTGGGTCCATAACAGGGATTGGAAAACCTGAGTTACAGGGCAAACCAGGTGTCACCAAGGCCTCCTCACCACGTGTCCAGCCGCTACCAAACCTCCATACTCAGGCAGGTCACCAGGTCGACGAATGTGCCCCACGCTGGAGTCCTGCATCTGGCCACAGGTTCACACGCACCATCAGAGGGACAGGTGCCTCCCGCATGCAGCAGGCATCAGGCCAAGCCTCCCTTTCATCCCAACGGAAAGAAATTCCTCTGACAATCATCCACACTGGCTGGTCCCTCCCACAGACTAAACTGAACTGAACCGAACTCTCTCACACAGCTCCAGGCAGCTTCTTAATGTGGCTGCCACACCCACCATACACACCCACAACTGGGATTGGTCAATTAACACACCTTGTTTTCTCGGCCACTCATTCGGCTCATCAACCTGCCAGAACTCACACTCAGCTGTTAACCCACTGTGTACCGGACAGGTTTAACACAGCACACAAACAGTAAAACAGGCTGATCTGAACAGGATCTTATGCTGAAAATCCCTGTGATGCACCCGGCCCTAGATCACATCACCACTATATATATATATATATATATATTATATATATACCGTATATACTCGCGTATAAGCCGAGTTTTTCAGCCCAAAAATTGGGCTGAAAAGTCCCCCTCGGCTTATTATGCGAGTCACTGTATACTGTATACATTGTATACAGTGTATACAGTATACAGGCCCACCCCCATCAGTATACAGGCCCCCCCTTGCAGCACAAACCTGTAAAGGAAGAGATTAGTATACTTATCACTGTCCCGCTGCCGCTGTCCCGCCGCCGTCATCGCGCTCCTCCATCTTCATCCGTCTTCTTCCGGCTTCCTCCGGTCGGCGCAGGCAATTACGTCATTGTCTGCGCGACCGAGGAGGAAATCGGAAGAAGACGGAGGAGCGCGATGGCGGCGGCGGGACAGCGGCAGCGGGACAGTGATAAGTATACTAATCTCTTCCTTTACAGGTTTGTGCACATCATTATACTGGACACTTCACCCATCATTACACTGGACGCTGTACCCATCATTACACTGGACACTGTACCCATCATTACGCTGGACACTACACCCATCATTACACTGGACACTGTACCCATCATTACACTGGACACTGTACCCATCATTACACTGGACACTGTACCCATCATTACACTGGACACTGTACCCGTCATTACACTGGACACTGTACCCGTCATTACACTGGACACTGTACCCGTCATTACACTGGACACTGTACCCGTCATTACACTGGACACTGTACCAATCATTACACTGGACACTGTACCCATCATTACACTGGACACTGTACTCATCATTACACTGGACACTGTACCCATCATTACACTGGACACTGTACCCATCATTACACTGGACACTGCACCCATCATTACACTGGGCACTGTACCCATCATTACACTGGACGCTGTACCCATCATTACACTGGACACTGTACCCATCATTACACTGGACACTGTACCCATCATTACACTGGACACTGTACACATCATTACACTGGACACTGTACCCATCATTACACTGGACACTGTACCCATCATTACACTGGACACTGTACCCATCATTACACTGGGCACTGTACCCATCATTACACTGGGCCCATCATTACACTGGACCCATCATTACACTGTACCCATCATTACACTGTACCCATCATTACACTGGACCCATCATTACACTGGACACTGCACCCATCATTACACTGGACGCTGCACCCATCATTACACTGGACGCTGTACCCATCATTACACTGGACACTGCACCCATCATTACACTGGACACTGTACCCATCATTACACTGGACACTGTATCCATCATTACACTGGACACTGTACCCATCATTACACTGGACACTGTACCCATCATTACACTGGACACTGTACCCATCATTACACTGGACACTGCACCCATCATCACACTGGACACTGTACCCATCATCTCACTGGACACTGTACCCATCATTACACTGGACGCTGTACCCATCATTACACTGGGCACTGCACCCATCATTACACTGGGCACTGTACCCATCATTACACTGGGCACTGTACCCATCATTACACTGGACGCTGTACCCATCATTACACTGGGCACTGTACCCATCATTACACTGGACGCTGTACCCATCATTACACTGGACGCTGTACCCATCATGACACTGGACACTGTACCCATCATTACACTAGACACTGTACCCGTCATTACACTGGGCACTGTACCCATCATTACACTGGGCACTGTACCCATCATTACACTGTGCACTGTACCCGTCATTACACTGGACACTGTACCCATCATTACACTGGACACTGTACCCATCATTACACTGGACACTGTACCCATCATTACACTGGACACTGCACCCATCATTACACTGGACGCTGCACCCATCATTACACTGGACGCTGTACCCATCATTACACTGGACACTGCACCCATCATTACACTGGACACTGTACCCATCATTACACTGGACACTGTATCCATCATTACACTGGACACTGTACCCATCATTACACTGGACACTGTACCCATCATTACACTGGACACTGTACCCATCATTACACTGGACACTGCACCCATCATCACACTGGACACTGTACCCATCATCTCACTGGACACTGTACCCATCATTACACTGGACGCTGTACCCATCATTACACTGGGCACTGCACCCATCATTACACTGGGCACTGTACCCATCATTACACTGGGCACTGTACCCATCATTACACTGGACGCTGTACCCATCATTACACTGGGCACTGTACCCATCATTACACTGGACGCTGTACCCATCATTACACTGGACGCTGTACCCATCATGACACTGGACACTGTACCCATCATTACACTAGACACTGTACCCGTCATTACACTGGGCACTGTACCCATCATTACACTGGGCACTGTACCCATCATTACACTGTGCACTGTACCCGTCATTACACTGGACACTGTACCCATCATTACACTGGACACTGTACCCATCATTACACTGGACACTGTACCCATCATTACACTGGGCACTGTACCCGTCATTACACTGGACACTGTACCCATCATTACACTGGACACTGTACCCATCATTACACTGGACACTGTACCCATCATTACACTGGACACTGTACCCATCATTACACTGGACACTGTACCCATCATTACACTGGACGCTGTACCCATCATTACACTGGACGCTGTACCCATCATTACACTGGGCACTGTACCCATCATTACACTGGACACTGTACCCATCATTACACTGGACGCTGTACCCATCATTACACTGGACACTGTACCCATCATTACACTAGACACTGTACCCGTCATTACACTGGGCACTGTACCCATCATTACACTGGGCACTGTACCCATCATTACACTGGGCACTGTACCCATCATTACACTAGACACTGTACCCATCATTACACTGGGCACTGCACCCATCATTACACTGGACACTGTACCCATCATTACACTGGACCCATCATTACACTGTACCCATCATTACACTGGACACTGTACCCATCATTACACTGGGCACTGTACCCATCATTACACTAGACACTGTACCCATCATTACACTGGACACTGTACCCATCATTACACTGGGCACTGTACCCATCATTACACTAGACACTGTACCCATCATTACACTGGACACTGTACCCATCATTACACTGGACACTGTACCCATCATTACACTGGACGCTGTACCCATCATTACACTGGACACTGTACCCATCATTACACTGGACGCTGTACCCATCATTACACTGGACACTGTACCCATCATTACACTGGACACTGTACCCATCATTACACTGGGCACTGTACCCATCATTACACTGGGCACTGTACCCATCATTACACTGGACACTGTACCCATCATTACACTGGACACTGTACCCGTCATTACACTGGACACTGCACCCATCATTACACTGGGCACTGTACCCATCATTACACTGGACACTGTACCCATCATTACACTGGACACTGTACCCATCATTACACTGGACACTGTACCCATCATTACACTGGACACTGTACCCATCATTACACTGGACACTGTACCCATCATTACACTGGACACTACACCCATCATTACACTGGGCACTGTACCCGCTTCGCTCTACTTATTATTCCAGGTTCTCAGTGACTTACAGTATTTCCACAGTAGTTGGGGGATCAAGGTTCTCCAGGCAGAGTCTCTGGTTTGCTGGTGAATGGTCACAGCTGGAACCCCAGATCTTCCACTGCTGAGCCAGACGGGTGATTGACAGCTGTATGCCTCCCCCAAAAAGGAGGGGCCCCTGCTACCGGCCTCTGTAAACAATGGAGCCTCACACAGAACATTGATTGCAAATCACTATAAGGTGCACATGTTCATAAACAAATCAAGTCCTGTTATTACTAAGAAAAAGAATGTGAATCTGCAAATCTGGGGAAAAAGAAGGGAATGGCTCTGCCGCCGCACTGATCCCAATAACAACCGCCTGATTTCTCATAAATATATAAGTGTTTAATTCTGGAAATAGTAATTAACATTTTCTTTATAACGATAATAATTGTTTATACAGGTGTAACATATTGCATATATATTGCAAATGGGCAGTATTATAGTAGTTATATTCTTGTATATAGGAGCAGTATTATAGTAGTTATATTCTTCTACATAGGGGGCAGTATTATAGTAGTTATATTCTTGTACATAGGAGCAGCATTATAGTAGTTATATTCTTGTACATAGGAGCAGTATTATAGTAGTTATATTCTTGTACATAGGAGCAGTATTATATTAGTTATATTCTTGTACATAGGAGCAGTATTATAGTAGTTATATTCTTGTACATAAGAGCAGTATTATAGTAGTTATATTCTTGTACATAGGGACAGATTTATAGTAGTTATATTCTTGTACATAGGGGCAGTATTATAGTAGTTATATTCTTATACATGGGGGCAGTATTATAGTAGTTATATTCTTGTACATAGGGGCAGTATTATAGTAGCTTTATTCTTGTACATAGGAGCAGTATTATAGTAGTTATATTCTTATACATAGGAGCAGTATTATAGTAGTTATATTCTTATACATAGGAGCAGTATTATAGTAGTTATATTCTTGTACATAGGAGCAGTATTATAGTAATTATATTCTTGTACATAGGGGCAGTATTATAGTAGTCATATTCTTGTACATAGGAGCAGTATTATAGTAGTTATATTCTTGTACATAGGAGCAGTATTATAGTAGTTATATTCTTGTACATAGGGGCAGTATTATAGTAGTTATATTCTTGTACATAGGGGGCAGTATTATAGTAGTTATATTCTTGTACATAGGAGCAGTATTATAGTAGTTATATTCTTGTACATAGGGGCAGTATTATAGTAGTTATATTCTTGTACATAGGATGCAGCAGTATTATAGTAGTTATATTCTTGTATATACGAGCAGTATTATAGCAGTTATATTCTTGTACATAGGAGCAGTATTATAGTAGTTATATTCTTGTACGTAGGGGCAGTATTATAGTAGTTATATTCTTGTACATACAGCATTATTTATATTAGGGTGTGTTATATTCTTGTATATAGGAGCAGTATTATAGTAGTTATATTCTTGTACATAGAGCAGTATTATAGTAGTTATATTCTTGTACATAGGAGCAGTATTATAGTAGTTAATTCTTGGTATATAGAGCAGTATTTATAGTAGTTATATTCTTGTACATACGAGGGAGTATTATAGTAGTTATATTCTTGTACATAGGGCAGTATTATAGTAGTTATATTCTTGTACATCAGGCAGTATTATAGTAGTTATATTCTTGTACATAGTGGCAGTATTATAGTAGTTATATTCTTGTACATAGGGGCAGTATTATAGTAGTTATATTCTCATACAAAGGAGCACTATTATAGTAGTTATATTCTTGTACATAGGAGCAGTATTATAGTAGTTATATTCTTGTACATAGGTGCAGTATTATAGTAGTTATATTCTTGTATATAGGGGCAGTATTATAGTAGTTATATTCTTGTACATAGGGAGCAGTATTATAGTAGTTATATTCTTGTACATAGTGGCAGTATTATAGTAGTTATATTCTTGTACATAGGAGCAGTATTATAGTAGTTATATTCTTGTACATAGGAGCAGTATTATAGTAGTTATATTCTTGTACATAGGGCAGTATTATAGTAGTTATATTCTTGTACATAGGGGCAGTATTATAGTAGTTATATTCTTGTATATAGGGGCAGTATTATAGTAGTTATATTCTTGTACATAGGGGCAGTATTATAGTAGTTATATTCTTGTACATAGAGCAGTATTATAGAGTTATATTCTTGTACATAGGAGCAGTATTATAGTAGTTATATTCTTGTACTAGGGGCAGTATTATAGTAGTTATATTCTTGTACATAGGGCAGTATTATAGTAGTTATATTCTTGTACATAGGAGCAGTATTATAGTAGTTATATTCTTGTACATAGGAGCAGTATTATAGTAGTTATATTCTTGTACATAGGAGCAGTATTATAGTAGTTATATTCTTGTATATAGGAGCAGTATTATAGTAGTTATATTCTTGTTATAGGAGCAGTATTATAGTAGTTATATTCTTGTACATAGGGGCAGTATTATAGTAGTTATATTCTTGTACATAGGGGCAGTATTATAGTAGTTATATTCTTGTACATAGGGCAGTATTATAGTAGTTATATTCTTGTACATAGGGGCAGTATTATAGTAGTTATATTCTCAGTACAAAGGGGACACGTATGTATAGTAGTTTATATTCAGGTCAAGGAGCATGAAGTAAGTAGGTATATTCCTTTTTATGGTGCGTATTTGTAGTTATATATCCTTGTAATAGGGGCAGTATATAGTAGTATATTCATGACTAGGGAAGCAGTATTAATAGTAGTTTATTCTTTACATACTGGACAGTATTATAGTAGTTATATTCTTGTACACAGTGGCGTATTATAGTAGTTCTATCTCTATGGCATAGACCATTAGGTTGTCCGTGTATTTTTTCACGTAGTTATATTCTTGTATATAGGGGCAGTATTATAGTAGTTATATTCTTGTACATAGGGAGCAGTATTATAGTAGTTATATTCTTGTACATAGGGCAGTATTATAGTAGTTATATTCTTGTACATAGGAGCAGTATTATAGTAGTTATATTCTTGTACATAGGAGCAGTATTATAGTAGTTATATTCTTGTATATAGGAGCAGTATTATAGTAGATATATTCTTGTATATAGAAGCAGTATTATAGTAGTTATATTCTTGTTCATAGGAGCACTATTATAGTAGTTATATTCTTGTACATAGGAGAGTATTATAGTAGTTATATTCTTGTACATAGGAGCAGTATTATAGAGTTTATTCTTGTACATAGGAGAAGTATTATAGTAGTTATATTCTTGTACATAGGAGCAGTATTATAGTAGTTTATTCTTGTACATAGGTGCAGTATTATAGTAGTTATATTCTTGTACATAGGAGCAGTATTATAGAGTTATATTCTTGTACATAGGGGCAGTATTATAGTAGTTTATTCCCTTGTACATAGGGCAGTATTATAGTAGTTATATTCTTGTAATAGGGCAGTATTATAGTAGTTATATTCTTGTACATAGGGGCAGTATTATAGTAGTTATATTCTTGAATATAGGGTCAGTATTATAGTAGTTATATTCTTGTACATAGGAGCAGTATTATAGTAGTTATATTCTTGTACATAGGGCAGTATTATAGTAGTTATATTCTTGTACATGTGCAGTATTATAGTATTTATATTCTTGTACATATAGGTCAGTATTTATATACTCGTGATTAGTACATCATGTTTACTGTATTTTTCTTACTAAATTCCTTGCATTACCAGAGAATTAATATTGAAAATCATGAAAAGCTGTGTATATGATATAGTTGTACGTTCACATATGCCCTTACCCTAGGGAACGTATTTTTATGTGTCAAGCAATCATACACACAGTAGGGTAAATTTCATAGGATGCCAATTAACCTGGCAGCATGTGGTGGTTAATCTGTTTCTTCATTGAAGTAAAAATAACAAAGTGCAAATCCACAGCGCCCCCAGTGGTGAGATTACATCAACAGCGGAAAATAAACACTGAACCAACAACAGAAGAGATGTCTGAGAAGCAATGTTTAAGTTAAGAAAATAAAAGCAAATGTATTACTAGTAAGGCGGGCGTCACACACTACGATTTTTGTGAGGGATCTCACCTATGATGTCAGGGTGCGGCTCGTGGACACATGGTTAGTGAGGTGTCACATGTATAGATAACGATGTCAGGGTGCGCTTGACACATGTAGAGTGTCACATGTATAGATAAATTCAGAGCAGCAGTGTGTACATGCAGGATCGTTCACACAACCAGCTACCGATGATTGTCAATGTGTGAATAGGAGAAATCGGTCAGGAGATGGTTATGGCGGTGTCACACAGAACGATGCAGCAGATTGGATGATCTACATCGTGTGATGTGGGGCCGGATCTCATATCGATCAGATCACTTATCCCTTGTAAGATCGACCTGTCACATGCAACACGTCGTTAGAACGACTGAGAATCTGTGCCGTTTGAGCGATATCTGTATAGATACCGTAGCGTGTAACAGCCCCCTGACTAAGATACAAAACCTCCCGCACTGGATCCACATGTAACACTATCATGTCATAATTATGATTAACACATCTATCTATCTATCTATCTATCTATATCTATTTCTATCTATCTCCCATCTATCTTTCCCATATCTCACATTATCTACATGTTAATTGTCTCTGTATGGGAGCCGTTACACGCTACGATATCTGTAAAGATATCCCTGAAACGTCAGGGATTTTCAGTCGCTCTAATGACGTGGTTGCGTGCGACACGTGATCTTACAAGGGATAAGTGGTCTAATCCTTCTTTGCCGATATGAGATCCGGACCCCACATCAGACGATGTCGATCATCCAATCTGCTGCATCGTTCAGTGTGACACCGCCATAACCATCTCCTTTACGATTTCGCCTATTCCTGACACTGGCTGCCTCCATCGCTGGGTTGTGGCTGGATCGCTGACGCGCTGCCAACCGAAAAATTGTGAACGAGATCCAGGCTTGTGACACCGCACAAGGATATCATTAAATTGTTGTAGCGATCTCGATCACGTAACTTTCCAGCCGACATCGTTTAATATATCGTAGCGTGTAACGGCCCCCAATGAAATTATTCCTAGCAGTGATGTAACCCCAGAGGGAGCCATGGCGAAACGTGCGGTGACTCCCTACCTCCCATAAGTGTCTCTTTTGCCTCATACTTTATTACCTGCTGTTGGATTTTCTATTATTCCTGTCTGTGGTCTATCAGCTTTAATATACACATACTGTATACTTTGTAAACTACATTGTTGACCTTTTTGCTTTGAAACTTTAATAAAATTGTATCTAACATGATATGTACTGTTATGACTTGCCATTATCTGTGTAGCTTTTGGTTGTTTTTTTGGGAGTATACCATATCTGTGTTTTTGGTATAAGAGCATGTAGCACCTAGAGGTCTTGGGTTCTCAGCACTATAGCATTAGCACCTCTTTTTGTCTAGTTTTTTGGTATTTTTCACTATTTTTTATTTCTATATTTCTATCCTATTTGCCTTTTCATTTGCACCATTCTTACAGTGTATTTTATTTTATGTCCGTCGGTTTGGGCTTCCAGTTGTTTTCAGACAATTGTCAAATGCAGTTTGTTTTTTTAAAGTCGCAAATGTGCGATAGTGATTTTATATACGCCTTAATTATGTTCAAATTTGATGAGAACATGCAACTTCTTGCTTTAAAAATTTTAAAAAAAGAAATAAAACACTTTTTTAAATTGTAGCAAAATGAATCCCAAGCGACAATTTGAAGAATGTGAAGCAGTTTTCTAGGGTTTCAGGATCACATACTCGTACACAAGCAGTGATAATATATACGGGCCGTCTGCGCCCTTCGCTGGGCACCGCACATGTTCTATTCAGTGCCAGCCGCGCATCACATTCATGGCACAAAAGATAAAGGATGGAAAGTGGTTTCTGGCTGATCCCCGTGTTATTAATCTCCTGTGGGGGCTCTAATCAGGAGCTGCAACAGGAACATTTTTGGAGACGCTAAATTGAAATCGTAATAGATTGACTGTCTGCAATACATAAGCGATATTTAACAAAAAGTCCTCCGCGCTGAAAGGCTCCCACTGTCTGCACATTCCCAGGTAATGAATGCTGAAATTATAATGCAGACACTGGCACACAGGATTCTTCTCCAGCTTTCTCCGGTGTTATTGTGTCTTTGCAGCAGCCTCTGATACCCTGAGCTCTCCGTATATTCAGGGCTTAATATGGATAACACTCATGTCTGTCATGAAAAACCAACCATGAACCACTAACAATCCATCCATCTCATATCCATCCATCCATCCATCATTCTCATATCCAGCCATTCATCCGTCATTCTCATATCCATCCATCCATCTCATATCCATCCATCCATTATTCATTCTCATATCCAGCCATCCATCCGTCATTCTCATATCCATCCATCCATCATTCTCATATCCAGCCATCCATCCGTCATTCTCATATCCATCCATCCGTCATTCTCATATCCATCCATCTCATATCCATCCATCCATCCGTCATTCTCATATCCATCCATCCATCCGTCATTCTCATATCCAGCCATCCATCCGTCATTCTCATATCCATCCATCTCATATCCATCCATCCATCAATCATTCTCATATCCAGCCATCCATCCGTCATTCTCATATCCATCCATCCATCCATCATTCTCATATCCAGCCATCCATCCGTCATTCTCATATCCATCCATCCGTCATTCTCATATCCATCCATCTCATATCCATCCATCCATCCGTCATTCTCATATCCATCCATCCATCCGTCATTCTCATATCCAGCCATCCATCCGTCATTCTCATATCCATCCATCTCATATCCATCCATCCATCAATCATTCTCATATCCAGCCATCCATCCGTCATTCTCATATCCATCCATCCATCTCATATCCATCCATCCATTATTCATTCTCATATCCAGCCATCCATCCGTCATTCTCATATCCATCCATCCATCCGTCATTCTCATTTCCATCCATCCGTCATTCTCATATCCATCCATCCATCCATCATTCTCATATCCAGCCATCCATCCGTCATTCTCATATCCATCCATCTCATATCCATCCATCCATCCATCCGTCATTCTCATATCCAGCCATCCATCCGTCATTCTCATATCCATCCATCTCATATCCATCCATCCATCAATCATTCTCATATCCAGCCATCCATCCGTCATTCTCATATCCATCCATCCATCCATCTCATATCCATCCATCCGTCATTCTCATATCCATCCATCCATCCATCTCATATCCATCCATCCATCATTCATTCTCATATCCAGCCATCCATCCGTCATTCTCATATCCATCCATCCATCCGTCATTCTCATATATCCAATCCATCCATCCAATCCATCCGTCATTCTCATATCCAGCCATCCATTCCGTCATTCTCATATCCATCCAGTCCATCCATTCCATCCGTCATTCTCATATCCATCCATCCATTCCATCTCATATCCATCCATCCCCTCATTCCTCATATCCATCCATCCATCCATCCGTCATTCTCATATCCATCCATCCATCCATCCATCCGTCATTCTCATATCCAGCCATCCATCCGTCATTCTCATATCCATCCCGTCATTCTCATATCCATCCATCCATCCGTCATTCTCATATCCAGCCATCCATCCGTCATTCTCATATCCATCCATCCGTCATTCTCATATCCATCCATCCATCCGTCATTCTCATATCCAGCCATCCATCCGTCATTCTCATATCCATCCATCCGTCATTCTCATATCCATCCGTCATTCTCATATCCATCCATCCATCCGTCATTCTCATATCCAGCCATCCATCCGTCATTCTCATATCCATCCATCCGTCATTCTCATATCCATCCATCCATCCGTCATTCTCATATCCAGCCATCCATCCGTCATTCTCATATCCATCCATCCGTCATTCTCATATCCATCCATTCATCCATCCATCCTTCTCATCTTCTCATATCCATCCATCCATTCATCCATACAGGGGCTGACTGGCCCAGGTGGCAGGGGGGCAAGTGCCCCCTGGGCTGGTGGTATAGCCCTCATTTAGGGCAGCCCCCCCACAGAAATGGGCGGGCCGGCGGCGTTTTTTGGCTGGCGCTGTGAAACTACAGCAGACGCGGCGCCTTGCTGCCGGCGCTATGATACAGCAGCAGACACGGCTGGTGACACAGTGAGTGACAGCCCCCCCGGTCCACCAAAAAAGCCTGACAGCACCCCCCATCCCCCCGGTCCTCACCTAAGGGCTGGCAGAACAAAACTGCCACCCAGAGTAAGTGTCGCCAGCCCCTGCATCTATCCATCCATCTATCTCATATTTATCCATCATCAATCTCATATCCATCCATTGTATATCTATCCATCCACCTATTCAACATTCCATCCACCCACCAATCACATATCTATCCATCTCATATCCATCCATCCGGGAATTAAATAAGAGCAAAAAGTAGACACATTTAACCCGGTGATAGGTCCTCTCTAAGTGTGATGAGCCCTCTCAGCTAATCCCGTTATTACAATAAATATGGCTGCTTACACATGGTGCTTGGGTAGCTATAAGATGCAAACAGAAAAGTGTGGTTCTGATTCTTGGAGGACCCAACACATATCTGCTTAATAGAAACTGTGTAATACCTCAATTTCTCTGTGGAGGCGCTGCAGGGAATCCAAACATTTACTGACTCTTGGTTTAACGTCGACAACGACATTAACCTCTTCATGACATCTGCTGTACATGTTTGGCGCAAGTTGGAAGCAGGTGTATGGAGCGGGCTCGCGAGGGAAGCTCGCCCCATACTTGGCAGGTAATGATTGTGTATTACAGTCTAGGCCTGCCTCCAAGAACTGTGGGTGGAGCGGAGATCTGTCCATGATTGCTAACCTGTTAAATTCCACTGTCAAGCTCTGACAGCGGGATTTAACATGCCCCAGCATGGTGGTTCACCATCGGCGCACCCGTAACGTGATTGTGGGTCACCAATGGGTTGCAATGAGAGCCATATGTGGCATAACACATATGTGGCATCGCCAAATTCAGAAAAGTCCGAGCTATCAAAATATAAAAATAGTAAACCCTATCTGAAAGAAAAAAAATTTAAAATAATGTTTTTTTGGTCGCTGCAAACAAGCGCAAAAACAAAAATTGGCCGCATCGCGAAGGAGTTAAGAGTGTTATCAATCAAAATAATAGTCAAACCAATAATTATTCACTTTTCTAATTCAATTACTACATTTTACCTCCAGCCGAACTCTCACTTTTTATTAATATTGCCCAAGATGAAGATTTAATGTCCTCGGCTTGTAGCGTTTCCCTCGTGTGCCGGATACAATTCCGAGGAAGCCGATTTTTTATATTTTATACTTGTTTTTTGCATGCATGAAGGACTTCTGAATTCTGGGTCTTACATGTAATATTTAACATTTTCGTGTTTTGTCTGCATCATTTCTATTTTATTTTTTTGAAGAAATACTGACCCTGATGGTTTTGGCTTTAGATTCTTTTTACTTCTTCCAAGGATGGAAGTACAATAGGATGCGCCATCAATATCAGCTCATTAACCTCGATACAAGATGGCTGTCGGATGTGTTGAACGACCGCCACCCCAGTCTAACTACAATGATTGGATCTGGCTCCTCCGATCACAGCAGTTTAACCCCCAATGTCGATGGTGACAGCGGTATTTAAGAGGATGGCAATGCGTTTCCTGGGAAAAAGTGGAGGTGACGCCTAAAGTGCCGTTCACCAGAGTCTCTTGCGCAGGCTGGGCAAGAGACTTTTGGTTGGTTGGATGTAAGATGTGCAGTTTGAGCCAGGCAGATGTGCTGTGACTTGCTCTCTGCCCGTGTACCAGAGTCCTAAATCTGGTCACCAGAAAGAAACTGTCTGGGTTACAGATGTAGCATGCGCCTCCATAAAGTACAGAGACTTACTCTGGAGAGGCAACTATGGATTGCAGAGATGAATCCTCCCCAGGTCCCTGCAGCAACATGACCAAAGAACCCGCTGTGCCCAGAAAGAAGGTGCCTGTACGAGACTGACTATCCGGCTCGGTTTCACCACTTTCAGACGAGTGGAAGATTGGCAAGATTCACTCCACGCAAGTTCTGAGCTCAGGCTCGGGCTGTCTACAGCAAATTGGCGGGACACGTGCACGCAGTTCGTTAGTTTGGTGCCAAACTAATGTGCAGCAGCTGAGGGCACTACAACCGCTGGACAGAATTGACCCACCCCAAGGCCCTTGGGGTACCTGGTCCTGGGCGGTTGCAATGGGGGATGTGGGGATGCTTGCACGAGCCCGTGGCCCTGGTGGTCGCTAAAAAATGGCAAAAAGGGGAAAAATAAAATGAAAGAAAGTTACTGCTTTCAGACCTCCGGGGATATTAATGCTGCAGCCAGATGATAACGCTCCCTGTAGGTGGAGCGGGGTCCCCGGGGCAGTGATGTAGAATAGGGATTTTGCACAGGGAGGTGGCTCTGCAGGTTGGGTGCTAACAAAGTCTATGTGTTGGACAGAATCAGGGGCTGTAAGAACTGACACACACTGGAAGTTGTTTCCGTACCTTTTACTAATGTTGTTGCAAGGTAACGTGAGTTCTCCTTGTCCTAGTGTATGTGTTTAAGTCCTGGCCTGTCTGGAATCTGGCCTGACATCCCCTGTGTCTCTCACTTGTATTGCAGGCAGTGAGAACCTTCTGTTGGGTGCCGCTATCTCTCTTGCGGTTCCTGGCTCTCGTGGTTGCTGTGTGTCCCAGAAGACTGACGTCTCCTTGGTTGACCGTGTTTTCTGCTGAGCTAAGTAGTCCCTGGCAGACTCAGACTCCGGTGTCCAGTTTGCTTCCTGGGGGAACATGTATAGTTCCTCTGCCCCCACTCTGTTCCTCGCCTTGCCTCCGACCCTCCCTCTTAGGCCCCTGCACTGGCTAGGCTTCCCTCTGGTACGGGCCTAGCGCGGCTCCGTTCACCAGGTGTCTTCCTCAGAACTGCTCCGTACTGAACTGTTCACAGTCCTCTCGGAACTGCACTGGCTAACTCTCCTCCGGGCTGAATTTATAGGGGACCTTGCCTGAATCAGCAGTAAGCTCCCTTCAGTCTGGGGTGGAGGATGTTGCATGTGAGGGTACCTGATGTGGAAATCCCTCTGTGCACCAGGTGGTCCTGTGGCAACCGTCCGTAGGGGTGCCACAGAATCTTAAAGACTGGTTCCATCCTAGAACCTTTGGGGAGGGACAGAAAACGTGGGAATAGATTTAGTTAGGTTAAACTATTGTTGGAAGGCCCATGATTTACACCACAACTGTAGATAATTTGGGTTCCCATTGTAGATAAAGTCGGTTATGCAAATTGCTTTGGTATTCTTTCAGACATCCCTGGGCCAGAGTCGGGAGGCAGCACAGTGGTCCTGGTGAGACAAAGCAGATGTGGGCTCATTTTATTATTAATAAGACCCTGTTCGGAGATATTGGTGAAGCCCCATAGACCCCCTGATTAGTAAACCAAGTTGTCGGAAACAGTTTGGTCTCGTTTCTGTTCCGTAACCCGCTGTATCCTGATACGAAACCCTCGGTACTCGGCTTACATCCCAAAGGGGTTTAGAAGGCCCTCCTGTGTGTACTATTTTTGTACACTTATACACAATACTTAAGCACAATATTGCTACAGGTAAAAATATCTGTACCGTATTAGCCAGGAGATTGAAAAATGGGACAAAAAATTAAGAGTCCTCAGTGGTTGATACCTTTTAATGGATGGTAACAAATAGGAAGCTTTCCAGACTACTCGTGTGTCTTCATCAGGCTCAGAATAACACAGAATCTGAAGAGTCACACATTTATACCCAACTGGACATGAATAGGCAGTAAATAAGACAATTAATGCACTTCTAGGGTGAGTAGGAAAGTTGATCACTGGGTCTCAAGTCACAGGAACTCGGTGCCGGTCCCACTCGAAAGACGCTACGTGGCACGAAGCGCTGACGGGCGGCGGCAGGATCCTGAGCTGCTCCTCTACATTTCTCCCAAGGAGAAAAGATTTCTTGGAAAGTAAATAAAATGTTACCAACTATAGAAACATATAAATAGTGTACGCGGGATGTGCCGCTAATTCTCACACAATGTAAATCAGCCCGCGGAGCCCAACAATGCGCTAGTTACAATAACAATGCCCTTCTCCACTGCGGTGCATTATATAATGTGCAATGCCGCTCTTCTCCGTTGGAGGAAACCGCTGGGTGACTCTTTATATTATCTTACTGGTAATAAGTATAATGACTGCCGAGAACCTGCGCGGCTCGAGTGCATGCTCGTTATGATTTATTTAACAATAATTTTGTCAAATATGACAAACTCTATATGGAGTTACATGGAGAACATTGGTTTATGGAATATTAATAGGAGCTAAAAAAATAGAATCACATTGGAGAAAGGGTTATGGGGATTCTATGAAATGACACAAACAGCGCCACTCTTGTGCATGTGACAGTGTTTGGTATTGCATCTCTGTCACAACCCAAGTGTATGCGGCTTCACCTCACTCACTTTTATGGTGCAAAAAGCTTGTTGCTAAAAACGTACCTCAGGCTATTCTCATGACCCTTACACTCCTCTAGATTAAGTTTTTGGACAACCTGAATGTACATTACAAGAACTTTCCTTCCCTGGAGGTTTCCAGAAACATGGAGATTTGTTAACATTCCCTGGAGTCTGGAAGGTTTCCTCTTATTATGGTTGCCAAATCTCTCAAAACATCCGAGAGGCATCTGAAACGTGTTGGTCCACATGTGAAATCTTTAACAGGGCACCAATAATATTGGTCTTCTCAAATGGGCTAAAGGGACCTTTTGGGCCAACTGATGTGAGGTGTGACTTGCACCCACAATAGTTATTACTCTGGCTTCTAGTAAAATGTGAGAACCCCTGGAACTGGGCTGTTTCTTGTGTGACGCCAAGATGATCATTAATTAGAGGAAACCCTGAGCATCTGTCACGAGTGTGCCACTTCCCTCTGGGGGACCTGCGGTCAGGAGGTCTCAGCATTTAATTATTCGCAGATTTTCTGTAGAACTCACTTGACGGTTTTACTGAGGTGCTTGATCATCTATGCTGAAAGGGTTAAGTACCTTTTCACTGCTGCAAGAATATTCTATTAGTCTTCAGCTATAGCCTGATATTATCCTCCCCTTCTGCTATATCTACCCGCCTCTGACCTCACTCCATGCCGATGATAGAACTTGTGTATTCCCTATTATGACGCTCACTGTTGTTCAGCTGTGGTGTCGTTGCTCTGGCTAACATCAGAGTTTCTATTTGCAGATCTTCTGGAACCCTGCTATACCCAGTGCTTTTTTTGCGGCGGTACGAGTTGGTACGGCGTACCGGAAAATCTGACTGGCGTACCGTAAAATCTCAGATGTCACATCTGTGATGTGAATGGCGGCCGCATGCCACTGTCCTCCGGCGTGGCTCCCCGCTGTCCTCCGGTGTGGCTCACTGCTGTCCTCGCTATCCCCCGGTGTGTCCAGGCTCCTCCAGTGTCCTCTGTGTCCCCCAGGTGCAGCCGCGCTGGAGCAGATGGGGTTAATCACAGCCTAACTTGCTGTGTGCCCCTGCTGAACTCCGCCCAGCCTGACGTCACAGCAGCCCGACTCGAGTTCTGATTGGCTCCGAGGAACCAGCAGGCGCAGCCAGATGACGAGCCAATCAGAGGTCACGACGTCATTTGGCCGAAGCCCGGGGGAGCTGGTAAGAAGCGGTTTGCGTGTGTGTGTGTTTGTGTGTGTATGTGTAGTGTGTGTGTGTGTGTGTGTGTGTTTAAGGAAAATGTGTAGGAAATCTTCATTCTCGGCCGCCGACACCTGACAGCAATCCAAGACCACTCCCCCCTTCCCCACCCCGCTCCTCACCTCGGAGATGCGTACCAGCAAATATTTTTTTACAAAAAAGCACTGGCTATACCTGTTGCCTTGCTGGGTTCTCAGTGGGCTTCAATGCTCTCCAGCCCCTTCATTTGGTTGGGGGAGGAGGGGAGACATGTAGGTGATTCCAATCCAGAAGTCTAGTAAGGGAAAATACCAAGGCGTCCCCACCTTTAATCGATAGCATATAATGACCCCTAAGAGATCAGTGATCAATTAAGCACATATAAGAACCCTAAGGTTTAGTACTCAATCTGGCACATTGGAGATCAGTGCTCGTTCAGAGGCATATAAGGACCCTAAGGCAGCAATGCTTGAGCAAGTGCATATAAGGACTGTGAAAAATTTGGGAAATATCTGGTCATTAAATCAATCTTAAATCCCCAGATATGGCTCTCAAGAGGTGATAGGAGTGTAAACTATAAAAACTAGCTACATGCACTCACTCACCTATTGCTCAGAGTAGCAGTCTGAAGTAGGATGCTTCCTTCTCCACTGCCACAGATGGTGAGGTGACAAAAAGTAATTAAGAAACTAGAACACTTGGTGTCTGACAGGAAAGAACTCATACTGAGCCTCAAAGGGACCTATCAGACTCACTGGCACTGTAATATCATACAGAATTCTGAAACTACCATATATTCGGGCCCTACACAAATCATATCCCTGAGAACGTTGGAACAAGCTGCACACACACCTGGATCCCTATTCACCCTAGCACCCTTGGGTGGGAAGATGCCTAAAACGACTAGCAGAAGCCAGGTAGGGAAACCATGTTTGGTCTCCAAGCATACAGGAGGCCTAGCTGGATCTGACAGCACCAGAACCATCATCTTCAGACTTCCAAGTGGGAAGTTATGACCCATAATAGCTTTTTGGAATCATTCAGCCTAAACACAAGGGGAGGGGAATCAGAGACAACAGGGGGGCAGGGTGAGAGTGATCAACAAAGTACTTAAAAGGTACCTGCCATATCTCCCCGTTGTTCACTGTCAAGGAGGTCATGTCACTTTACGTATTGGGAGAAACCATGAAAACCTGGTGCCTACATGCCACCTGCGTGTGGCTGCCAGCAACAAGAAATTGGTAACTAACATCTGTCTGCATATACCTTTTTCTATTACTACCTTTATTGCCATATCTGACTGAAATGTCTGTATATTCATCATGTATATAAAATTTAATCCTGGCTTGCTCTTTTATCTTGATCCACAAATCCATATGCATCCCTAAGGGATCAGTGCTCGAACAGACGCATATAAGGACCCAAAGGGATCAGTGCTCGGCCAGACGTATCCAAGGACCCAAAGGGATCAGTGCTTGGTTGGATGCATATAAGGACCCAAAGGGATCAGTGCTTGATTGGAAGCATATAAGGATCCTAAGGGATCATGCTCGACCGGACGCATTTAAGGACCCTAAGAGATCAGTGCTTGACCGGATGCATATAAGGACCCAAAGGGATCAGTGCCTGACCAGACGCTTATAAGGACCCTTAGAGATCAGTGCTCAGCCAGAGACATATAAGGACTGAAAGGGATTAGTGCTTGACCGGACACAAATAAGGACCCAAAGGGATCAGTGCTCAACCGGACGCATATAAGGACCCTAAGGGATCAGTGCTCAACTGGACGCATGTAAGAACCCTAAGGGTACCTTTACACGCGGCTACATTTCTAGGGTGGCTACAGGTAACTTACTGGTTGCAGTGAAATCATGGAGACAAGGTTCTATCTTGTTGCTGTGTACAAATGGAATAATGTCTCCATGATTTCACTGCAACCAGTAAGTTACCTGTAGCCACCCTAGAAATGTAGCCACGTGTAAAGGTACCCTAATGGTACCTTTACACGCCGCCACAACAGGATGGATACCAACGGCAACTTCACGTGCACGAGCACAGCCGAACGGTTACCAACGGGAACCGCACCCTCTTTACACGCCGCCACAAGGTGCGCTACGCCACGCTACATCTACAGCTAGCTACATCGCCGGGTGTCGCAAGTAGCCATCTGTAGCTCAATTACACACCGCTATAACCAGCTACTATGGGCGGACCTGGTGCAGCAGGGACAGCACATAGGCGTGCCACAATTGAGAGTACGAGCCGTCCGTACGCTGATAGGACAAAGCAATAACATCCTGATTGGCCAGGCATCGCAGGAGGCTGAGTAATACAGCACGCTCGAGCGATTGTGTAGTGTGACTCGTCAGCTCCTTAAATATGCCTCCCTATGCAGCGACTACCAATCGTCATGCAGCAGCTTCCACCAATGATCGCACATGGGGCGCGGTAACACGGAGCCAGGGTCACGCCTTAGCTACATTGCAGGCTGTCCCGAGTTCCCTTCCGTAACGTCTTTACACGCCGATACAGCTCGCTACAATCGGCGATGTAGCCATATGTTTATGGGCAGTGCACGGATACAGAGGTATCTGTAGCCGGCTGTGTCGTCCCGTCTTCACACGCCGCTACTACGGGGTATTTTGCCGCTACAAGCTACATTTGTAGCCTGTAGCGGGTTGTATCCATCCTGTTGTGGCGGCGTGTAAAGGTACCATAAGGGATCAGTGCTTAACTGGACGCATATAAGAACCCTAGGGAATCAGTGCTCGACCTGAATCATATAAGGACCCTAAGGAATCAGTGCTCGACCGGATGCATATAAGGACCCTAAGCGATCAGTGCTCGACCGGACGCATATAAGGACCCTAAGGGATCAGTGCTCAACTGGACGCATATAAGAACCCTAAGGGATCAGTGCTCAACTGGACGCATATAAGAACCCTAAGGGATCAGTGCTCGACTGGACGCATATAAGAACCCTAAGGGATCAGTGCTCAACTGGACGCATATAAGAACCCTAAGGGATCAGTGCTCGACTGGACGCAAATAAGGACCCTAAGGGATCAGAGCTCGACCTGAAGCATATAAGGACCCTAAGGAATCAGTGCTCGACCGGATGCATATAAGGACCCTAAGCGATCAGTGCTCGACCGGACGCATATAAGGACCCTAAGGGATCAGTGCTCAACTGGACGCATATAAGATCCCTAAGGGATCAGTGCTCGACCTGAAGCATATAAGGACCCTAAGGAATCAGTGCTCGACCAGACGCATATAAGGACCCTAAGGGATCAGTGCTCGATTGGATGCATATAAGGACCCTAAGGAATCAGTGCTCGACCAGACGCATATAAGGACCCTAAGGAATCAGTGCTCAACTGGATGCATATAAGGACCCTAAGCTATCAGTGCTCGACCAGACGCATATAAGGACCCTAAGGGATCAGTGCTCGATTGGATGCATATAAGGACCCTACGGAATAAGTGGATGGAGTTGTTGACTGTGGTTAGATTCTAAACTAGATCACCTCCGCACCTCACTGCGTACATTGCGGGTGATGGATTGCTGCAGTGCACTATAGGGGAATTCTCATCAGTACGTGATGCTACATCCGCAGTTGCAGCCTACGACACCTTCTGGAACAGCTGTGACATAACCATATATATGCAAAGTATCACTTTTACTGCACTTTAAGGACTCGCAAGTAAGGAAATAAAAATAAACAGTTCAATCTCTCTGCAGGTGGCAGGAGCAGCAGTGAAGTAGAAGGTCGTGTCTGAGTCCCAGGCCCATATACGACACCCTCCATCGAGCCCAGCGAGACGTGCCCTCATGTAGTAAAGGCATGCAGGAGGAATGGGGCACCGATGCAATCCGGGTTCTGGACACAGGGGGACGGAGGCCTAGATCCAGTTGACCGGGGTGCCAGTCCAGTAACAAATATATCGTAAACTTGGAAAAAGAAGACGGCACTCACCGGTGTAGTTTTTCGTGCTTTATTGCAGATTCATGTTACTTGGTGCAGGGAGGGGGACAATGCTGAGGAGACGACGGCACCGTTTCGCGCCAGTTTGGCGCGAAACGGTGCCGTCGTCTCCTCAGCATTGTCCCCCTCCCTGCACCAAGTAACATGAATCTGCAATAAAGCACGAAAAACTACACCGGTGAGTGCCGTCTTCTTTTTCCAAGTGCCCTCATGTAGTTCCCACACCCCCAGGACTCATCTGGATAACGCGATAATTGGGATCTCCGTTTTCATTAAACCACAGATATGTCAAGAGAGCAGGATAACAGAATCAGGACAGTAACCTCGTCTGTTCCCACTGATTACAGGAGTTGCTGCCGGTTATAATGTTTTCTGTGCCCCTGTGTCACCGAGAGAATGGGCTGAGGGTCCTGGAGGAGTTCACAAGCTAAATAGAGTTTTTAGGTAATTGCCAAGGAAACCTCTTTGGGAAGACGTCTATGTAAACTAGTCATTTTCCAAAACTACCAAGGACACATCGGTAAATGGCATTTACATAAAAGCAGACACTGGCACAAAACAGCCACCTGTACCAAGCCTGAAATATTATAATAGTTGTACAGTACAATATTATAGTAGTTATATTCTTGTACATAGGGGCAGTATTATAGTAGTTATATTCTTGTACATAGGAGCAGTATTATAGTAGTTATATTCTTGTACATAAGGCAGTATTATAGTAGTTATATTCTTGTATATAGGGGCAGTATTATAGTAGTTATATTCTTGTATATAGGAGCAGTATTATAGTAGTTATATTCTTGTACATAGGAGCAGAATTATAGTAGCTATATTCTTGTACATAGGAGCAGTATTATAGTAGTTATATTCTTGTACATAGGGGCAGTATTATAGTAGTTATATTCTTGTATATAGGAGCAGTATTATAGTAGTTATATTCTTGTACATAGGAGCAGTATTATAGTAGTTATATTCTTGTACATAGGGCAGTATTATAGTAGTTATATTCTTGTACATAGGAGTATATTATAGTAGTTCTATTCTTGTATATAGGGCTGTATTATAGCAGTATATATTCTTGTACATAGAGCAGTATTATAGTAGCTATATTTTTGTACATAGGAGCAGTATTATAGTAGTTATATTCTTGTACATAGGGCAGTATTATAGGAGTTATATTCTTGTACATAGGAGCAGTATTATAGTAGTTATATTCATGTACATAGGAGTATATTATAGTAGTTCTATTCTTGTATATAGGGGCAGTATTATAGGTAGTTATATTCTTGTACATAGGAGCAGTATTATGGGAGTTATATTTGTACATAGGAGCAGTATTATAGTAGTTATATTCTTGTACATAGGGGCAGTATTATAGTAGTTATATTCTTGTACATAGGAGCAGTATTATAGGAGTTATATTCTTGTACATAGGAGCAGTATTATAGTAGTTATATTCTTGTACATAGGAGCAGTATTATAGTAGTTATATTCTTGTACATAGGGGGCAGTATTCTAGTAGTTCTATTCTTGTATATAGGAGCAGTATTATAGTAGTTATAATCTTGTACATAGGGCAGTATTATATTATAGTAGTTATATTCTTGTACATAGGGGGCAGTATTCTAGTAGTTCTATTCTTGTATATAGGAGCAGTATTGTAGTAGTTATATTCTTGTACATAGGAGCAGTATTATAGTAGTTATAATCTTGTACATAGGGGGCATTATTATAGTAGTTATATCTTGTACATAGGAGCAGTATTATAGTAGTTATATTCTTGTATATAGGAGGCATTATTATAGTAGTTATATTCTTGTACATAGAAGCAGTATTATAGTAGTTATATTCTTGTATATAGGGGCAGTATTACAGTAGTTATATTCTTGTACATAGGAGGACAGTATTATAGTAGTTATATTCTTGTACATAGGGGCAGTATTATATAATTATATTCTTGTAATAGGGGCAGTATTATAGTAGTTATATTCTTGTACATAGGAGCAGTATTATAGTAGTTATATTCTTGTATATAGGGACAGTATTATAGTAGTTATATTCTTGTACATAGTATCTCTATGTACGTGTTAATCTGCTTCTGGGCTACTGCTGAATATACAGGTCAAGATCACAAATTTATATCTTTCATATTGGGCGGTGATTCATTGGCAGAGCTGCTGCTACAGACAAGAAGGAAATAATGAGTTTGAGTCTTGGGGAAACCGGAGAATGGGAATATTTATTTAAATTATGTCCAGAGAGATCCCGCCCCCGAGGAGTAGTAGCTATGGAAGACAGGTGAGAGGAAGTCGGGACAAAGCCCTGAGTGCCGGGACAGCGGGACTGAGTGCTCAAATGGGAACAGTCTGGTTGAATCCGGAATGGTTGGGAGCCATGCATACCTCCTCCAAATGACTTCCTAATAATAGCCCCAATGAGGTTCTTCTTGTCACAAGATTTAGGATGAAAAACGAAAACTCTTAAGTTTTCAATGTTTTTCAGAATATATCCAATGTTTTCAGCTGTAAACTTGGCCTTGTGAACTCCATTTGCATAAAAAAGTGGTGGCATCAATAAAGAAGATGGACATCTGATATTTCAAAGTGGGTTTCCCCCATTTCTTTTAAGTGTACTGTCCCTTTAAGACGCATTAAAGTATATGCAGCAGTGTTTCTTCTGAATGTTTCCTCATTATGTGAGATAAGTCCGGGGCTGAGAATTCTGGAAATTGCTCAATGTTAATAGCGACCTGTCAGCTCTCGTCTCTTACCAGTTACCTTCACTAATCTTCTGAACCAGACATCTCAAAGACTTCACTGGATTCTTTCTCAATGAGGTCAGATGTTTTTTTTTTTTCCCTTAAATATCAAAGTCCAGAAACTCATTTTGGAAGTTGGCAATAATAATGAGGCGTTCCTGGAGCCTGGCACCCGAGAGCGCCGTACTTACACAAAAGCTGAAATCCCATACAGTTTTGGGGGGACAGATTTTGGGGCCGTTTTTTGACCCAAAGCCGAAAGTCGACTTTTAATTCTTTCTTAGTTTGGTGTGAAAAACTCCCAAAAAAACGGCGTTGCTTTAATCAAATACCTCTGTTTTCAATCAGTCTTAGGCTATGTTCACACAATGCGGTTTTCTCCGCAGCCAAAACCTGCTCTCTTTGCACTAAAAAGCTGCTTACAATAAGTAGGTTTTGCTGCTTTTTTTGTTCTTGTTTTTTGGCTGATTTTTTTTTCACTTGTCTACAGTCCAAGTATAATAAAGATAGTTTTTGTTTTGTTTTTTTTTACCAGAAAAGCAGCAAAAATGCATCGGTTGCATTTTTGCACTTTCTCATTGCTTTGAATGGTGTAAAAATTTTGCAAAAACACTGATAGAATTGCCATTCTGCTTCCTTCAAAAATGCAGCCATTTTCCATTGCAGTCAGGGAAAAAAATCAATCGTGTGCAGATTTCTGAAATCACATAACCTTTGCTGTTACTATAAAAACATAAAATTTGCATAAAAAAACGCATGCAAATAGGTAAAACTCTACTTTGAACAGCTACTGAAGTATATAAAATGCCATTAAAGGGGTGCAGTTATTGCAAAACGGCAGTGGCTGCTCCCTTTTATGTAACAAAATGGGAAGGGGTGTAACCACCAGGGTCACAGGAGTTGCGACTGCGACAGGGCTCGGAAGTACAGGGGCCCGCGTTGCCTCCAGCTCCCGCTTCAAATGGATGTGCATCTCCAAGGACCTAGCCACTATGGAGCCTCTGTATCAGGGACCTTCCTGCATCCTATTGCTGCCACTCCCACCCATTACTTCCTCCTACCACTGCTGTGCCGGCGTGCGTTCCACCGTGGAACACGTATAGCAGGTTGGTGCCGCCTCCTCCATACTAGGAGTAGGTGGCACCTGCTGCCTTATGCGTTCCACAGCGGAATGCAAGCTGGCACCTCCTCCTCCTGTGTCTTCAGTTTTCACAAGGCGAATAGAGCTGCGGGGGAATCAGGAGAGGTAATTACAGATTTATTTATTTTTAATAAGTGAGTACACGGTGGCCAGAAAATTATGGGGGGAGCAGGAGGGTCACATTATAATATATGGAGATTTATGAGGCTGCATTATACTATACGGAAGACTGTGAGGCTGCACTTTGCTATATGGAGAGCTATGAGGCTACATTATACTATATGGAGGGCTGTGAAGTTGCATTATACTGTATGGAGGACTATGCAGCTACAGTGCCTACAAGTAGTATTCAACCCCCTGCAGATTTAGGTGGTTTGATAAGATGCAAATAATTTAGAGCCTTCAAACTGCAAACGAGAGTAGGATTTATTAACAGAAGCATAAATCTTACAGACCAAAAAGTTATGTTGCTCAGTTGAATTTTAATAAATTTTAAACATAAAAGTGTGGGTCAATTATTATTCAACCCCTCAAACCACCAGCATTCTGTTTGGTCCCCCTAAAGTATTAAGAAGTAGTTCAGGCACAAAGAACAATGAGCTTCACATGTGTGGATTAATTATCTCTTTTGCCAGCCTTTTCTGACTATTTAAGACCCTCCCCAAACTTGTGAACAGCACTCATACATGGTCAACACGGGAAAGACAAAGGAGCATTCCAAGGCCATCAGAGACAAGATCGTGGAGGGTCACAAGGCTGGCAAGGGGTACAAAACCCTTTCCAAGGAGTTGGGCCTACCTGTCTCCACTGTTGGGAGCATCATCCGGAAGTGGAAGGCTTATGGAACTACTGTTAGCCTTCCACGGCCTGGACAGCCTTTGAAAGTTTCCTCCCATGCCGAGGCCAAGCTTGTCCGAAGAGTCAAGGCTAACCCAAGCTCCGGGAAGAGCTCATGGCAGTGGGGACATTGGTTTCAGTCAATACCATAAGTAACGTACTCCACCGCAATGGTCTCCGTTCCAGACGAGCCCGTAAGGTACCTTTACTTTCAAAGCGTCATGTCAAGGCTCGTCTACAGTTTGCTCATAATCACTTGGAGGACTCTGAGACAGACTGGTTCAAGGTTCTATGGTCTGATGAGACCAAGATCGAGATCTTTGGTGCCAACCACACACGTGACGTTTGGAGACTGGATGGCACTGCATACGACCCCAAGAATACCATCCCTACAGTCAAGCATGGTGGTGGCAGCATCATGCTGTGGGGCTGTTTCTCAGCCAAGGGGCCTGGCCATCTGGTCCGCATCCATGGGAAGATGGATAGCACGGCCTACCTGGAGATTTTGGCCAAGAACCTCCGCTCCTCCATCAAGGATCTTAAGATGGGTCGTAATTTCATCTTCCAACAAGACAACAACCCAAAGCACACAGCCAAAAAAAACAAGGCCTGGTTCAAGAGGGAAAAAATCAAGGTGATGGAGTGGCCTAGTCAGTCTCCTGACCTTAACCCAATTGAAAACTTGTGGAAGGAGCTCAAGATTAAAGTCCACATGAGACACCCAAAGAACCTAGATAACTTGGAGAAGATCTGCATGGAGGAGTGGGCCAAGATAACTCCAGAGACCTGTGCCGGCCTGATCAGGTCTTATAAAAGACGATTATTAGCTGTAATTGCAAACAAGGGTTATTCCACAAAATATTAAACCTAGGGGTTGAATAATAATTGACCCACACTTTTATGTTTAAAATTTATTAAAATTCAACTGAGCAACATAACTTTTTGGTATGTAAGATTTATACTTCTGTTAATAAATCCTACTCTCGTTTGCAATAAAACAAGAAAAAAGAGGGGGGGGGACAAGAGGCGCAATAGTGCCCTTATCACTAGACACTGATGGGTGTAATGGTGAGTAATTAAATCTGCTCACCTGGTCCAGTTGTGAGACCCACAACTGGTTTGAAGGCTTATTGGTAATGTCCTGATGGCTGCTGCTGGACTCCCACCGGCCACACTCACGTGTAGGTTGTAACAATGCTTAGGGAAAAAAGGTGTGCTGTAGTCCGCGCTGCCAGGATCACTCACTCCAATAAATACGAGTAGAAAATCTTCATCAAAACCTCCTTTATTCTCCTACGCGTTTCAGTGCCCTCCTGGCACCTTCATCAGGGATCCCTGATGAAGGTGCCAGGAGGGCACTGAAACGCGTAGGAGAATAAAGGAGGTTTTGATGAAGATTTTCTACTCGTATTTATTGGAGTGAGTGATCCTGGCAGCGCGGACGTGCTGTAGTCCGCGCTGCCAGGATCACTCACTCCAATAAATACGAGTAGAAAATCTTCATCAAAACCTCCTTTATTCTCCTACGCGTTTCAGTGCCCTCCTGGCACCTTCATCAGGGATCCCTGATGAAGGTGCCAGGAGGGCACTGAAACGCGTAGGAGAATAAAGGAGGTTTTGATGAAGATTTTCTACTCGTATTTATTGGAGTGAGTGATCCTGGCAGCGCGGACTACAGCACACCTTTTTTCCCTAAGCATTGTTACTCTCGTTTGCAGTTTGAAGGCTCTAACTTATTTGCATCTTATCAAACCACCTAAATCTGCAGGGGGTTGAATACTACTTGTAGGCACTGTATATCATACTGTATGGAGGACTTTGAGGCTGCAAAATGCTGTATGGAGGGATGTGAGCCTGCACTATGCGATATAGAAGGATGTGAGGCTGCACTGTGCTATATGGAGGGCTGTGAGACTGCATTATACTATATGGGGGCTGTGAGGCTACACTATGCTATATGGAGGGCTGTGAGGCTGCATTATACTGTATGATGGGCTATGAAGCTGCATCATACTGTATGGATAGCTGTGAGGCTCCATTATGCTATATGGAGAGCTGTGAAGCTGTACTATGCTATATGGAGGGCTGTGAGGCTGCATTATGCTATATGGAAGGCTGTGAGGCTGCACTATGCTATATGTAGGCCTTTAATGAGTGTATTATGCTATATGGAGGGTTGTGAGGATGCAATATGCTATATGGAAGGCTGTGAGACTGCATAATACTATATGGAGGACTATAAGGCTGCATTATTCTACATGGAGGGCTTTAAGGCTGCACTGTGTTATATGGAGGACTATGGAGTTGCATTATACTATATGGAGTACTATGGGGGTGCAATATAGTATCTGTTGGACTATAAGGCTGTATTATATCATATGGAGGGCTTTGCAGCTGCATTATGCTATATGGAGGACTATAGAGGTGCCGTATACTACTGTATATGGAGGACTATGAGGTGCAATTAGTGAGCTCCACCTAGTTGTGGCTGTATAAATCTGTATGTAATGAGCTCCCTCTAATGGTGACTGCATAACTCTGTATGAAGTGATTCCACCTAGTGGTGACTGTATAAATTTGTATGTAGTGAGCTCCCTCTAGTGGTGGCTGTATAAATCTGTATGTAGTGAGTTCTCTCTAGAGGTGGCTGTATAAATCTGTATGCAGTGAGCTCCCCTAGTGGTGGCTGTATATATTGGTCTACAGTGAGTTACCCCTAGTGGTGACTGTATAAATCTGTATACAATGAGCTCCCCCTAGTGGTGGCTGTATACATTGGTCCACAGTGAGGTCCCCCTAGTGGTGACTGTATAAAGCTGTATGCAGTGAGCTCCCCTTAGTAGTGGCTGTATATACCGGTCTACAGTGATCTCCCCCTAGTGGTGGCTGCAGGTAAAATATTAGAAAAGGTAGAAGTAGCAGAAGTAAGATATTTTTTATAATTTTTTATTTTCTCTATTGATGTTAATGGACCCAATTTGCAAATTGTAAATGCAATTTTACATAATCTTATAGATGCTCATTTAACAAAGAGAATTTTATTGGACATATATATGGGCATAAATAGGGAAATCAAGGCTCTGTTGAAACGTGTTCTGCCATGTTAGAATCATAATTAAATATTCCATGGTACTTACACTGTACAATGTATGACACTAATCAATACAGCTGAAATGCAGCGCTGAAATAAAACCAACATACAGTGCCCAAACGGCAGCACCGTACCCAGGGAGTGCAGCACAGGTTGGCATTAGATGTTGCACAGGCGGTAATATGGGATCACAGCAATCGTTTCCCTATAACATGGATCGTCTCATTATCACAAGGTGAAGTTTTCCTGCCACAAAATCCCCAAGATAAAACCTATCGATCTGATGTAAAAATGAGTTTTGCCTCGAGACTAATCCATAGTTTGTTTATGCATTATAAAAATATGTTGATGAATCTGCAGTAAGTGGAATTACTCTCATAATGTCTGCCCTATTATCTCGTAATCAAGTAACGATCTGCGGAGAGAGCAGAATAAGACTGCAGGATGTGGGAATATAGAAACGCACCGCAACGGAAAGGAGCAGGAGCACGACATCTGCATGGTGAGACCTGGTCAGGAGTCCGTGCTATGGCTATGAACAGACATAATGGGGTATGGAGCATCTGAAAAAGCCTCATCCCCTTCCACATATCACAGACACCGGGGTGATTACCAGCGGCTGAAAACTCTTACAAATTCTTGTCCCACTCCTTCTCCTCCTAAAAGGAATCAATCAGAAGGTTTTTGCTATGCAAGCTGCGGACAGCATGTTGTGGGGGTTAAAAAACAAAAATCATCTGTGCTTCTCTAATCAGTGTGCGTGCTATTGTTTACGTAATCTAAATGGTTTATTAGCCTGTGATTAGCATTACAGGACTAGAAAGTCACGCACATGGCAGTCCAACACGCCCCTGCTATGATTGCCACCTCACTGTCAATGCACAATCTCTATACAGCCTTGTGTCGGCGGGGGCAGCTCTCCCAGCTCAACTGTGTTCCTGAAACTAAATCCTTTGATTGTGTAGGAACTGCTGCAGTCAGTAAACTATTGGATTTAGGGTTTCTTTGCCTACATTATGAGGTAGCAAAAACCTGCCGAACAGATTCCCTTTATTATGTCACAAAATGCTATCGAAGTACAAATATAGGGTTAATATGCAGATTAATAGTGTATTGAAGATGCCCGAGGCCCGTAGTGAGGGCCCCACTGCCTGCAGGAAATTAACATTATTCTTCCTGGCAGTCTCAGGCTTTCAATTCATAGAGATGAGGCCACGAGGCTTCCGTCACCGCTCAGTGTATACAGTGAGAAAAGGCTGTAATCTGACAGCCAGCTCAGCAGGGCATCAGAACAGATTTATTTTTACATGACATTTAAGGTAAGAAAGGATGAATCATACAACTCTAAGCAAGAAACCTACTTACTGTAATACTGATCCATATACAAGAGTATAACTACTATAATACTGCTCCTATGTACAAGAATATAACTACTATAATACTGCTCCTATGTACAAGAATATAACTACTATAATACAAGATCTCTTACTGTTGTACAAGAATATAACTACTATAATACTGCCCTTATATACAAGAATATTAACTTACTATAATTACTGCCCCTATGTACAAGAATATGACATACTATAATACTGCTCCTATATACAAGAATATAACTACTATAATACTGCTCCTATGTGCAAGAATATAACTACTATAATACTGCTCCTATGTACAAGAATATGACTACTATAATACTGCTCCTATATACAGAATATAACTACTATATTATATACTCGCCCTATGTACAAGATATATAAACTACTATAATTACTGCTCCTATGTACAAGAATATAACTAATACTAAAATAACTCATCTGCTCTATGTACAAGAATATAACTACTATAATACTGCTCCTATATACAAGAATATAACTACTATAATACTGCTCCTATGTGCAAGAATATAACTACTATAATACTGCTTTTATGTACAAGAATATAACTACTATAATACTGCTCCTATGTACAATAATATAACTACTATAATACTGCCCCTATGTACAAGAACATAACTACTATAATACTGCTCCTATGTACAAGAATATAACTACTATAATACTGCTCCTATGTACAAGAATATAACTACTATAATACTGCTCCTATATACAGAATATAACTACTATAATACTGCCCCTATGTACAAGAATATAACTACTATAATACTGCTCCTATGTACAAGAATATAACTACTATAATACTGCTCCTATGTACAAGAATATAACTACTATAATACTGCTCCTATGTACAAGAATATAACTACTATAATACTGCCCCCTATGTACAAAAATATAACTACTATAATACTGCCCCTATGTACAAGAATATAACTACTATAATACTGCTCCTATGTACAAGAATATAACTACTATAATACTGCTCCTATGTACAAGAATATAACTACTATAATACTGCCCCTATATACAAGAATATAACTACTATAATACTGCTCCTATGTACAAGAATATAACTGTGGCGCCCCTGCGACCAGGGCGGCCACAGGGTGAACTGCAGCCAGGTAAGGTAGAGACGGTTGACTGAGAAACACCCACACAGGTACACACACCGACCCTACGTCTAGGACTCTAGGATAGGCAAAGGGTAGCAGGGGTTAAGAGTAGTGTGGGTGGAGCGTAGAGCAGCACTGACCAAGTGGGTGGTGTGGATCCCACTGGGACGGGGTATTCGGTACCGGACCGGGGTATCACGGGGGTTATCACGGCGGTCTTGGTCCGGACCATGTCCAGAACCCACAAGTAAAGGGGTTATTTACAGGGATAGTCGTGACGCCACCCACGGGTTGTGGTCAATGGGGACCACCACTGATGCTTGCTTCGGCCAGGAGGATGGATGGTGCTGCAGCCGGATGGATGAGCACGCCCTGGGTCAGGCTGCTCCTGACAGGGTAAATAACAGTATAACATGCAAGGAAGCAAACACTGGAGACTCTGGCAGGGTTCACCGGGTTTTACTTGACTTCTTCACAACTTTTCAGTACAGTTCACAGTTCACACACAGTTTACTCTTTACTTTCTCCATTCGGTTAGCTCTACTGCAGCCAGGTTTCTGTCTTAAGACCCTTCTCTTGCTTAATACTATTCACCTTTCATTTCCTTATGTGCTGTATGGTAGGTTGCTTGGACTCTTGTCTGGCTTCTCCCTGTGTGTGGGTATGTAAGCTCTGAGTCCTATGTGCCACTGTACCTCCTGCACTTGTGTTAGGAAATCAGACATGGAATCTGCATCTCCCTGCCGCAATGTCTGTGATCCTGCTTGTAGCTGTGGTCACCTTAGCCTCTCTGGTCCTGGCCCAGCCCTCCAATGTCCCTATATTTCAGGGGATCACCAGGCTCCTTCCTACCCGTGTGACCACGGCGTACATAGGGGATCCTTTCCTTCAGTCGTCCTCTGGCACCGCTGTTGTTATCCTCGCTGGCCCAGCTGTATTGGCCTAGTCCTGGTCTTTACTGCTCGGCACAGGGGCTGGCTGGCAAATTTTAGTCTGGGGGGCAAGCACATAGCAGAGGCCCATGAGCCGCGGCCCATTGTTAAAGAGGATTTCCAATCTTAAGCTACAAGTCTACCGTCACTATATGTGAATCCTCACATTGTGCACATTGTACGCTATGAGGTGTCTCTGGTGCCGGCGGTGGGACCGAGTACTTATGAGATCTCAAGTATGTGATATATATATATTTATACTCCCAGCCACATTGCAACTAGACTGTTTCTTGTCTTGCTCAATACAGGTGCATTAAGTGAGGCCGAGTAAGTTTAGTCGGCATGTGACCGCATGTATGCAAATCATGCACTTACAGTCACCTGCCCGCCGAATCATAACAGCCCTGTGAGCATCCACAAGTCTGCAGTCACAGAGTGACTTGTAGCTTAAAACTGCACAACCCCTTTAACATGTGTGCAGCGAGTAGAAAGGTCGGGCACAATCGCACTGTGTCACTTGATTTAACCCACAGAGTGTGCGACTCCCGTCTCTGGTGGTGCACGTGTGCGAGTTAAGAAAAGTCAAATACTGTATCGATAGAAATAACACGGCAACTCACCACGGGACGCTCTTCATGATTTTTATTCCATGCGATTCATCACGGACAAGCAGGGAAGGGAGGTAGTGCTGAGGATAGGTGACGGTTCCCCGTTTCGCAGCGAGACTCGCTGCTTCTACGGACCACACTAGTCTGCAGACTAGTGTGGTCCATAGAAGCAGCGAGTCTCGCTGCGAAACGGGGAACCGTCACCTATCCTCAGCACTACCTCCCTTCCCTGCTTGTCCGTGATGAATCGCATGGAATAAAAATCATGAAGAGCCTTCCGTGGTGAGTTGCCGTGTTATTTCTATCGATACAGCCTTTAACATGTTTACCTCAGGCTGCTTCAAAGGCTATATTCACACTACATTATTGCCTATCTGAATGTTGCTCGTTGTAAAAACTGGCAGCACTCGGATCAGCTCAGATGAGCGTTTCTATTGCTCAGACAAATCACATATTATGCTTATGTATTACTATTTTTAAACGGGATATACATTTTCAGATATGTATGTAAAATGCTATGGAATTAATAGCGCTATATAAATTAATAAATATTATTATTATTATATGTAGTAAAGCAAAGCATATGATGCTTCTCATCATTACCTATGAATTTATTTATATTTTTACAATACTCTAAACTGGTCACACCTGGACCTGCCTACAGTACCTCAGATATCATATATGGAACCATATAATTTTCAATTTTAACACATGAAGCACCTTATGGTTTGCTACATGTGTACATGATCAGAATCAGTAGCAGATTGAATTGATAGAACCACCGTCAGTAGATAAATGCAGCGACAGAAACCACCATCAGTAGATTAATTCAGCAACAGAACCACCATCAGTAGATGAATCCAGCAACAGAACCACTGTCATTAGATGAATCCAGCAACAAAACCACGGTCAGTAGATGACTGCAGTGTCAGAACCACAGTCAGTAAATGAGTACAGCATTAGAACTACCGTCAGTAGATGAATGCAGCACCAAGCTTAGTACAGTGATCCATTTCAGTGTCAGATCAGCCCCATGATACATTTGTATGACATGAACCTATACCTCCCAGTATGTTCCTAACTATGGTAAGGAGCTGCTGGGAGTTGTTGTTACCATCTTCATTAGACTTCGGTCCATACAGGAACCACAGTACTGAAGAGATGTAGTCATCATCACAAACATGTACATCCTGGTAACATACATGACATCGTACCTGATTGGAGTCATTCCCGTCCCTTTTGATTTCATGTAGTACAGGTGCCATGATGAGGCTTCATGCCCACAGCTAGTGTTTGCAGGCTTCCCTCTTCTACATCTTGAGCAGCATGTCTGGACACGGTGCCCTTAAAAATAGAAAATATCAGTGCACTGCTCCCAAGGTATTAATATCTACCATGCTGCACCACTGACTAAATAATTGCCCATCACAGTGTTTCCTGCACAAAAAATCCCCCTCAGGCTCTCTCCATAATATCCCTCCCACATCACCCTTCTCCTTAATATACACATTACATCACACCTCCCCATAATATACTTTCTACACCGCCCCTGCCCATAATATATCCCCAACACCGCCCCTCACCATAATATATCCCCAAAATCACCCCTCCCTATAACATACGTCCCTCCCCATAATACTCCCTCCACACACAGCAACCCTTTCTCATAATATAACCCCCGTACTATAATATACCCCTTTCACTGACCCTCCCCATAATATACCCCTTACGCACCTCTTCCCATAACATACTGCTAACCAACACCACCCCTCCCCATAATTTACTCCTTCTCCATAATATGCTGCCTACACCATCCCTCTCCATAATGTTCTTCATAATGTCTGTCTCCATAATGTCCTCCACTTACTGTTTCTTTCAATAATGTCCCCCCATATACTGTCCCTAATCTCGATAATGTCTCTCATATAGTCCCTCTCCATAATGTCCTCCACATACTGTCCCTAATCTCCTTAATGTCCTCCACATACTGTCACTAGACTCTATAATGTCCCCCACATACTGTCCTTCTCAGTAATGTCACCCACATACTGTTCCTCTCCATAATGTCCCTAACATGCTGTCCCTCTCTATAATGTTCCCGACATACTGTCCCTCTCCTTAATGTCTCCCACATGCTTTCTTCTCCTTAGTGTCCTCCACATGCTGTTCCATCCTCTCCATAATGTCCCTAACATGCTGTCCCTTTCTATAATGTCCCCTACATACTGTCCCTCTCCATAATGTCCCCCACATGCTGTCCCTCTCTAATGTCCCCAATATAATGCTCCTCTCCATAATGTCCCCCACATGCTGTCCCTCTATAATGTCCCCATAACTGTCCTAGCCTCTATATGTCCACATACTGTCCTACATGCTGTCTCTCTATTGTCCCCACATACGTCATACTGTCCCTTTTTATAATGTCCCTCACATGCTGTCCCTCTCTATAATGTCCCCAATACTGTCATACTGTCCCTTTTTATAATGTCCCTCACATGCTGTCCCTCTCTATAATGTCCCCACATACTGTCATACTGTCCCTTTTTATAATGTCCCTCACATGCTGTCCCTCTCTATAATGTCCCCATATACTGTCCTAGCCTTTATAATGTCCCTCACATGCTGTCCCTCTCTATAATGTCCCCATATACTGTCCTAGCCTCATATGTCCCTACATACTGTCCCTCACATGCTGTCCCTCTCTATAATGTCCCCATATACTGTCCCTAGCCTCTATAATGTCCCTCACATGCTGTCCCTCTCTATAATGTCCCCATATACTGTCCCTAGCCTCTATAATGTCCCCCACATACTGTCCCTCACATGCTGTCCCTCTCTATAATGTCCTCCACATGTTGTCCCAGTCCTCATCTCTATAATGCCACCAGTTCTCTATAATGTCCTCCCTCTACACTGCCTGTCTGAATAACACATACACACTCACACTCATACACACACATTCACACTGATACACTCACTGACAATGTTGTGCCTCTTATTCCTAATGTGCGGCTGCCGCCTGCCATTTTCTACTAACATGATCCACCATTAAATGACAGTATAGGAGCTCCCAGCTCCTCATCGCAGCGCTCAGCTGCAGTGCTCACCATTTTTCCCTCCCCCCTCTTCCGGACCGCTATGAGTCTCCAGCAGGCACAGAACTGAAGCAGGTTCCAACACAAGTCTGACAGTATGGCACCGCGGCCTGCGCCTGGCCGGCCCTGTCTGTCTTCACTGTCTGTGCTCCGCTCTGGAGGGTTCAGACAAAGTTCAGTCAGGGCGTGCTGACGTAGCATGCACGCTCCCTGTATGAACCTGCTGGCTGGCTCATCCAATCCCGGCGCCGGGTGCCATAACAATACTGCTGCGCTGCCTCCAGTCGCAAGTCCTGTCAGCCGCTGACGCCCTCGGCCCGCCTGCTGCGTCCAGGTCCCGCTGTCAGTAAGTTGAGTGCGGCCGCACCGCGCCGGCAGGCGGCCACTCTTCTGAGCGCTGCATGATCTTTCACTTTCAGGGTGGCAGTACCGGGCGGCCCTGAACTGTCACCAAACCACCGGCCTGGGGGGCAAATGCCTCCCTGCCACCTGGGCCAGTCCGCCCCTGGCTCGGCACCCTCTTGGCCTACTGCCTAACACCTCCTGTTTTTCCCCTTATGTACCCGGTCCGTCACCTTGCCTACGTCCCACCCACTGTGACTGGCCCTACCACTTCTTTCCCGTCTAGAGTCTCGGGCTCCGGGTTGGGTCTTGTGTCTGTGGGTGTGTTTGTGAAGGTGTTTGTGTAAAACTGTCTCTACCTTCCTGGCTGCAGTTCTTACCTGTGGCCACTCTGGTCGCAGGGGTGTCACCCTGGCACCGTAGATAAAAACACGGGATCACCAAGTAGAGGCAGAACAGAAGAAGAACACTGAGTTAGGCACACTTCCCAGGAGGACAGGTTCCGTGGAGGACGCAGAATCCTAGAGGCTATATTCCTAGGAGAGAAAGCTCGCTCCATAGCCGGAGGCGAGGGAAAAGCCACAAGCCAATCAACTCCACAGCTTGACAGAGGAAAGGTGGGAAGACAAGGGCCTGGAAGCCGCATACACCTTAGCTGACCGGAGGAACCCTGAAGTAGAGACAGTGAAGATGAGGGAGCCTGGTGATCCCACAGCCATACCTGGGACACTGGAGGCTAGGTCGCTACAGCAGAGCTCTGTAGGTGATCGGGCACTCTAGGACCCTAATCACGAGACACTCGATGGTACAGGTACTCGATGACTTGCAGTCTACCTACCACCATGGTCTAGGAACACAGCCATCGGACTAGGGCTAGTGACCCTGACAGAGAGGGAATCACCACACAAGAGCCAGTGAAGGCCAGACCAAACCTGTGAGTGAGGAAACAGAGAAAGACAAAAGGGCCTGAAAAGACTTGAGGGAAGCAATGCAGAGGAGCTGCCTGAGCTGCATAAACCCAGTTACCTGGAGCAGGGCTAAAGTGTGAGAACTGTGACTTGGAAGAGCTGAAAGAACTGTAACTTGTAAATTGTTGTGAACTGCTGCTAAAGAACCTTAAGTAAAGTATCCGGTAAGCTCACCATTGCCTGAGACTGTTTCCTTCCAGCGTCGCAGCAAAGTCCCGCCTGAGGAGCCACAGATTGTCGTCCCTGCACACTGGCTGGAGAAGCTGCAGCAGCGAAGTAAGTGTCTTGCACAGAGCACAATCCCTCACCAGGCACCTCCATCAACACTACACCTGCCCTGGGGACCCTCAGCCCTACCCGAGGAGGGCTTACCATCCACGCTGCCCCAAGTCACCATCCCCAGCAGGAATACTAACCACATACCCCGGGTGGCGTCACGACAAATCTTCCAGTAAATACTCCCTTTACTTGCTGCATCTGGGATGACAGGACCGGGCCTGGCACCCTGACATCCCCCGTGAGACAGTATAGACCCAGTCACGAGTACCCCGTTCCCTAGTATGTGACATAACTACTATAATACTGCTTCTATGTACAAGAATATAACTACTATAATACTGCTCCTATATACAAGAATATAACTACTATAATACTGCTCCTATGTACAAGACTATAACTACTATAATACTGCCCCATATGTACAAGAATATAACTACTATAATACTGCTCCTATATACAAGAATATAACTACTATAATACTGCCCCTACGTACAAGAATATAACTACTATAATACTGCTCCTATATACAAGAATATAACTACTATAATACTGCCCCTATGTCCAAGACTATAACTACTATATACTGCCCCTATGTACAAGAATATAACTACTATAATATATAATACTGCTCCTATGTACAAGAATATAACTACTATAATACTGCCCTACGTACAAGAATATAACTACTATATACTGCTCCTATATACAAGAATATAACTACTATAATACTGCCCCTATGTCCAAGACTATAACTACTATAATACTGCCCCTATGTACAAGAATATAACTACTATAATATATAATACTGCTCCTATGTACAAGAATATAACTACTATAATACTGCTCCTATGTACAAGAATATAACTACCGTATATACTCGTGTATAAGCCGAGTTTTTCAGCCCAAAAATTGGGCTGAAAAGTCTACCCCTCGGCTTATACACGGGTCATATACGGTATGTGATGCCGTGGGCTCTGTGTCCGGGGCTGGGGAGGCTGGAGGAGGCGGGGGGAGGCTGCTGTATGAGCGGCCCCGTCACGTTGGGCCGCTCATTATATATGCACTGCTTCCCCCTGTCAATCACCGGCAGGGGAAGCAGTGCATATGGCCCCCAAACGCTGCCACTCGCCCCCCCTCTGTGTAAGGGCCCCCCCGCTGCTGTAAGGGGCCCCCCCGCTGCTGTAAGGGCCCCCCCCCGCTGCTTATCTTACCATCCGGTCTTCTGATCAGCGCCGCTCCTCGGTGCTCCGCCCTGCTACATCCGGGATCCCCGGCCGTCGCAGGTATATGACGTCATCGTGCGACGGACGGGGATCCCGGATGCAGCGAGGACGGGAGCAGCGCTGATCAGAAGACCGGATGGTAAGTTAAGCTGCAGGGGGGGCGAGTGCCAGCATTTGGGGGCAGCTGTGTACCCCTGGGGGCTGCTGTGTACCCCTGGGGGTGGCTGTGTACCCCTGGGGGCGGCTTTGTACCCCTGGGGGCTTCTGTGTACCCCTGGGGACGGCTGTGTACCCCTGGGGGCTGCTGTGTAGCCCTGGGGGCTGCTGTGTACCCCTGGGGGCGGCTGTGTACCCCTGGGGGCTGCTGTGTACCCCTGGGGCTGCTGTGTACCCTGGGGCGGCTGTGTACCGCTGGGGCTGCTGTGTACCGCTGGGGCTGCTGTATGCCCCCGGAGGCTGCTGTACACCCCCGGGGCTGCTCTATATACTGCTGGGGCCTGTATACCACTGGGGCTGCTGTATATACTGGTGGGGTCTGTATATACCACTGGGGAGGCTGCTGTATACCACTGGGGCTGCTGTATATACTACTGGGGCCTGTATATGCCACTGGGGAGGCTGCTGTATACTATCACTGGGGGGGCCTGTATACCACTCTGCTGGGGTCTGTATACCTGTGCTGGGGTCCACCCTCGGCTTATACACGAGTCAATAGGTTTTCCCAGGTTTTGGGGGCAAAAGTAGGGGGGTCGGCTTATACACGGGTCGGCTTATACACGAGTATATACGGTACTATAATACTGCTCCTATGTACAAGAATATAACTACTATAATACTGCTCCTATGTATAAGAATATAACTACTATAATACTGCCCCTATATACAAGAATATAACTACTATAATACCGCCCCTATATACAAGAATATAACTACTATAATACTGCTCCTATGTACAAGAATATAACTACTATAATACTGCTCCTATGTACAAGAATATAACTACTATAATACTGCTCCTATGTACAAGAATATAACTACTATAATACTGCCCCTATGTACAAGAATATAACTACTATAATACCGCTCCTATGTACAAGAATATAACTACTATAATACTGCTCCTATGTACAAGAATATAACTACTATAATACTGCCCTATATACAAGAATATAACTACTATAATACTGCTCCTATGTACAAGAATATAACTACTATAATACTGCTCATATGTCCAAGAATATAACTACACTATAATAGTGCTCCTATGTACAAGAATATAACTACTATAATACTGCTCATATGTCCAAGAATATAACTACAATAATACTGCTCCTATGTACAAAATATAACTACTATAATAGTGCTCCTATGTACAAGAATACAACTACTATAATTCTGCTCCTATGTACAAGCATATAACTACTATAATACTGACCATATACAAAAACTAGATGGGAGCATGATGCTCTCATATTGGGTGGGTGGTGACATCATGATAGTGTGGCGCCCCTGCGACCAGGGTGGCCACATGAGGGAACTGCAGCCAGGCAGATAGGAGACAAGTGCTACACACGCACCTTCAGCACATACACACCCACTAAAGCACAACACCCAACCTGGAGCCCGGGACTCTAGGCGGGCAAGGGTGGTGGGGTTTAGAGGAAAGTGGGTGGGAAGGTAGGTCAGGTGGTAGACCAGTACAAAAGGAGGAAATGAGGCGGAAGGAGTTAGTAGGCCAAGGGTGCTGACCAGTAAAGACAAGACCAGTGACAGAAAGTGACACTTCCCAGAGGGATAGGGCTCCCTGGAGATGCAGAATCCACAGCGACACAGTTCTATGGAGAGAAGGCTCGTCTATAGCTGGCAGCCCAAGGGAGAGTGAGGACAGAGACCGGACCGGTGCCACCGGGTCCTAGGAGTACGGCAGCGTTGACCGACTACAGGCGAGAAAGGTTTCCCTTGTTATATCTGGAAGCCACATGGGTTAGAAAGAGCCCGGTAATCACTTGCAAGACAGGGTTACCCAAGGCTAGGCTGGGACCAGAGTGTCGGTTCTGAGGGGGACTGCAGCTATACGCCCGCTCCCCAGACAACCCGGCGGGGAGCACTGATTCCAAGTGAGTGTTCCTATCACACAGATTGGAGGCTCAGCAACATTATAGGACCCGGCTTGCTGCCCACACACATAGGGGGAAGCCACACAAAAGGGACCATGTTGCCGTCATACAATCCACAAGGAAGAGCAGAGAAAGAACAAGCCAGAAAGGTTACAGAGAGGGAATGAAGGGTCTCAGAGAGATAGCCTAGCTGCAGTGGGTTCAAAGTGTCCGGAGTTACCAGTGTAAAGTGACTGTGTTAAGAACTAAATTGTTGGTATTGTTTGAATCGAAGGACGTGCAAGTAAAACCCGGTGAACCCTGTTTCAGTCTCCCGTGTATGATTCCAGGTATACAAAACTGTATTTTACCTTTACACCCTCTCAGGAGCTGCCCCAACACGTGGCGGGCTCGTCCACCTTGCTGAAGCACCCATCCATCCTCCTGACAGAAGTACACTGCAGCGGTGGTCCCCTTAATGACCACAACCCGTGGGTGGCATCACGACAAACAATCTCCCTTGTAAATACTCCCCTTTTACTTGTGAGAACCTGGGACACGGTCCGGACCAAGACCGCCGTGATATCCCCAGCAGTACCCCGGTACCGAGTACCCCGTCCCAGTGGGCTCCGCAATAGGGGTGGGCTCTGTGTTGCTGGGGACAGCGGCTGTCATTCCTGTTTTTTTCACCCTCACTCTCTGCCCCCACTGTGCTGCCTCTCTGCCTTTCCCCTGTGCTCGCACTAGTGCCCCCCATCACTCTCTGCCCTTCTCTGTGCTGCCTCTCTGCCCCATGTGGTCCCTCTTATCCCCCTCCCGTGCACACTCTCGGCCTCCCTATGGTCGTTCTCTGGGACATTACTTATGGTGGGCTTTGGCTACGGGCCGAGTGGTGAGTGGGCCAAGCGGTGAGCGCATGCAGGTGAGCAAGTGCGAACTGAAGGGGGGTGAGTGAGTGTGGGCTGAGTGGGGAAGGGGGTAAGCGAGTTCAGGCAGAGGGGGTGAGTGTGAGCTGACAGGGGTGAGTGAGTGCGAGCTGAGGGGGTGACTGAGTGGGGGCTGAAGGGGTGAGTGCACGCAGAGGGGATTGATTGAGTGCAGGTGGGGGGTTGAGCGAGCTGAGGGCGGGTGAGTGAGTGGGGGCTGAAGGGGTGAGTGCACGCGGTTGGGGTGAATGTGGGCTGACGGGGGATTAGTGCAGGCTAAGAGACCTGAGCAGAGAGAATACCTGGCTGCTCTGTGTTGCTTACAGGACCTGTGGTGATGTCTCAGTCATGTGATCAGTCACATGACTGTGACATCACTGCAGGCCCTGTAAGGTCAGAATCTGCAGCGGGGGGTGTCTGGTGACTGTGCGGGAGTGTGGTATGTGACGGGGGAAGCGGTGGTGGCGTCTTTCTGGCGGCAGTTATGGGGGTCTGCGGGCAGCATCTGCAGCATCGGCTTCTGTTGTGGGTGCCGCCACCAGCCTGCGCCATATTAGCACACCCATCAACTGGGTGTGTTAATATGGCATGCGGCGTGCTTCCTGTGTGCCGCACAGCATTCTGGGATTTGTGGACATTGGGATGGAAGCTGATGACACACAGGATTAGGTAATTATATAATAGATATAACTAGAAGAAAACTATATCTGGAGGCATAGTCTTGACTTGTAAGGATGCCAAGCTTTGAGAACACAAGAGAGGCTAAAAAAGCTGTAAATCAATATGATTGCAAAATAAAAGCCCCTTCAGTCATTCTCCTGTAAAGCAGAAATAATTAAAATGATGTCCTTTGGTCACTGAGAAGTGGAACAATATGGAGTGAAGAAGTACAAGAAATCCACTAAACAATCAGAGGTGAAATGAAAAGACGAACTCGAGATAGACGTTACTCAAACCCTCACAGTTTACAGAGTAATATTACATTATTATATGGCCAAGAACATTCTGAAACATGAAGGCATTCGGTGAGACTCTGATCGTAGGCTGGTGTCTTCTGTTATATTATTCTATGGATTCTATTATTATATCCTCCAACCCTCATCAGTTTGGTTCTGGCTAAACAGTTGTGAACTTTCCTGTTTGGCTTTTTAGTCTGGTAGTCCTTAGAATGATGGCCAACTTATGGCGGATATGCAGCTAGCCCGATGGGAGACAAGTCAGGAGACGCTGGAGGCCATGGGAGCAGGTCTACGCCATGTAGTCTGCTCACAGAAATACCAGCAACATGTGGCCTGAGGTTGTGACGTTGATAAACGGTTTACTGGGACACTTTGTAGAAATGGTCACAGCACCGGCTCCTCAAGCAAATCAATATAATATTGAGTTGGTAATGTATCTTCTGGAATATAGATTAGGGGGATTTGACAACCATACATTTTGCCACCACACAGCCTAATCCCGGGAGTAGGAAAGGTGTGAAATTCTGTCGTGAAAGTACTCAATTGATCTAATGGCACCTCTCTCAAAGACCACCATGGTAAAGAGAAGGGAGGCTGGTATTGAGGTCTGTCCTCTTCAATGATGAGTCTCACTTATGTGTTGGATACAATGATTGAACACCAAGTAAAGAATGCTTTGAAGAAGCCTCAATGAGGAAACGTCACACTGGTCCTACTTGAGGATTATTGTGTATGTTTGGGGCGGTATAACGTACGGTAGATGGACCACCACTTGGTATTACAGTGATTTGTTGGTAGAACCAGTGGTGCCGATCTTTACCCAAAGTGTCCCAGGAACCATTCTTTAACACGAATGCCTGCATAGCCTAAGTGTGCTCCCATGGCTGCAGCTTCTCTAATCTTGTCTCCCATGCTGGACACTTAATTGATGGGAGATATGCATTTCAGAGGTGGTTATCCTCTGTGATGTTAGCCCAGAAACAGGCTTCAGTACATTTAGTACTGAGAAAATGATAGGACGTGTCAGGGCTGGGTTTTATGTTCAGTCAGAGAGATGGGTGGGTCCAGTTGTCCACATATCACCATCCAAGGGCATGGTACATAACTTAAAACATAGACCATTAGTTTCATATGTATGAGTGGAGGTATGAAAAGCCTCCAGTGGTATATATCTTGGTAAAGAGACAGGTGTTATCCTGAGAGGGTGAACTTGTTATTTTTAGGTTTGTACCTTTGTGTTGGAAAAAGGCTTTCTTTAAGTTTATTCCTGTGGAGCGGTTTATGATGACGACTGAAATAAACCAGCCTGACAATTAAATGAAAACGGTTCCCCTGTTTACCTCAACCATCCTCATTACAAACCTTACTGTCATATTATGGGTCCGAAAAATGAAACTCGGTTTTCCCAAAGTTTTCTGCATTGCTTTTGTTTTCAGTGAGATATTGATTAAAATCTTATTTTTCCAAGGGGATGTACTCATTTTCGCTGGGCACTCTCTATTTCTCTACAAATGTTTATTTATTTGTAGATAAAATATATGGAGTTGAATATGGCGGCCGGAAGTGACATAGGCGGACACTGGGAAGGAAGTGGATGAGCCGCAAGGCAATTATATATTTATTCTGGCTGCAGATGACATACGGAGGTGTGTACATGCATTCAGGAGGTAGAAGGAACATTTTCGTTGACGTTGATCCATTGGAGGAGCCTGACACGGGATGAATGAGCAGCTTTCTAAACATGAATTTTAATGCATTGACTAATTAAATCAAATTAATCTGGGGCTGGAAATGTCGTCTTTCTCGGAGACACTTCCAGGAGTCTATTTTAGTGGAAAAGTAGATTAAAAATAAATTCTATTTTGTACAGAAATTAATCTCAATTAGAATTATCGGCTTTCTGGTTTAACTCATCAACTGTCATAAAAATAAAGATGTGTGACTGTTTATAGAAAGCAGACAGGATTTATTACAGGCTGAACTACCATAGGTGCAGAGTCAATATAGACTGTGTGTATATATGCAGACAGGGGTAATAAGTATTTAATCCCTTGCTGATTTGGTAAGTTTGCCCACTGACAAAGACATGAACAGTCTATAATATTAAGGGTAGGTTAATTTTAACAGTAATGGTACCTTTACACGACGGCACAGGAAGGTGGCAACAACCGGGTGCTTCACGTGCACGAGCACGCACAAACGGTTGCAAACGGTAAACGCACCACCTTTACACGCTGCAACAAGGTGCGCTACGGTAGGTTACATCTCTCTTTGGATGCACCGCCGGGTGCCACAAGTTACCTTCTGTAGCTTACCTTACCTCATTTACACGCCGCTATAGCAAGGTAATATGGGCGGAACAAAGGCAGCAGGGACAACACATAGGTGTGCCTGAATTGTGGATTACGAGAATTCCGTACGCTGATAGGACAAAGCCAGAACATCATGATTGGCCAGCCAGCGCAGGAGGCTGACTAATACATGACGCTCGAGCAATTGTGTAGTGTGACTGGTCAGCTCATTAAGTATGCCGCCCTATGCAGCGACTACCAATCGTAACGCAGGAGCTTCCTCCAATGATCGCTGAAGGGGGGTGGTTTCCCGGAGCTTGTGTCATGCCCCAGGTACATAGCATGGTGTCGAAACAACCCTTCTGTTCCTTATTTACACGCCGATACAGGCCGCTACCATCGGCTTGAAATCAACCTGTTTTAGGGCACTGCTCTGAAACAGGTGCCTCAAGTGACGGGTGGCAACAACCGTCTTCACACGCCGCTACCTCGGGTTGATTTGGCGGTGCAAGATACATTTCTCTCATGTCACCATCCTGTTGCGGCGTGTAAAGGTACCAAGAGAGATAGAATATCAAAAATAAAATCCAGAAAATCACATTGTCTAAATGATATAAATGTATTAGCATTTTGCAGAGGGAAATAAGTATTTGATCCCTCAGGCAAACAAGCCTTAATACTTGGTGGTAAAACCCTTGTTGGCAGCACAGCAGTCAGACGTTTCTTGTAGTTGATGATGAGGTTTGCGCACATGTCAGAAGGAATTTTGCCCCACTCCTCTTTGCAGATCATCTGTTAAGAATTTGAGGCTGTCGCTTTGCAAGTCGGAGCGTCAGCTCTATCCATAAATTTTCTATGACATTATGGTCTGGAAACTGGCTAGGCCACTTCATGACCTTAATGTGCTTCTTTTTGAGCCACTCCTTTGTTGCCTTGGCTGTATGTTGTATTGTCATGCTGGAAGACCGAGCCACTACCCATTTTTAATGTTCTGAGGGAGGTAAGGAGGATGTCACTCAGGATTTTACATCACATGACTTCATCCATTGTCCCATTGATGCAGTGAAGAAGTTCTGTGCCCTTAGCAGAGAAACACCCTCAAAACATAATATTTCCTCCGCCATGCTTTACTGTGGGGATGGTGTTCTTGGGTCATAGGCAGCATTTCTCTTCTTCTAAACACGGCGAGTTGAGTTAATGCTAAAGAGCTCAATTTTTGTCTCCTCTGACCACAGCACCTTCTCCCAATCACTCTCAGAATCACCAAGGTGTTTACTGGCAAACTTCATTCATTACGGTGTAATGTGTTACCAATTGTTTTCTTGGTGACAGTGGTCCCAGCTGCCTTGAGATCATTAACAAGTTCCCCCTATGTAGTTTTAGGTCGATCTCCCACCTTCCTCATGATCCTGGATACCCCACGAGGTGAGATTTTACATGGAGCCCCAGATCGATGTGGATTGACCTAATTTTGTATTTCTTCCATTTTCTTCCTATTGCACCATCAGTTGTCTCCTCACCCATCTTTGTCTCCCTTATGGTTTTGTAGCCTATTCCAGAATTGTGCAGGTCTGGGATCTTTTCCCTGACATCCTTACAAAGCTCTTTGGTCTGTCCCATGTTGTAGAGGTTAGAGGTGACTGATTCATTGAGTGTGTGGACAGGAGTCTTCTATACAGGTAATAATGTAAGACAACTGTCTGTAATGTAGGTAAGGAGGTGATTAGGAACATCTAACGGGTCTGTAGGAGCCAGAACTCCTAATGGTTGGCAGGGGATCAAATACTTATTTCCCTCTGCAAAATGCAAATTCATTTATATAATTTAGACAATGTGATTTTCTGGATTTTATTTTTGACATTCTATCTCTCACTGGTAAAATTAAGCGACCCTTAAAATTATAGACTGTTCATGTCGGAAAATAGACCAGTCTGCCAGTCTAAGGGGAGCATTCCTCCATACTATTGCTCAATTGGCTACATGGACATGGACATGCAGTAATAATATTGTGATTTCGGGTATCTTTTGGACCTAGATGTGTGGCGCCCCGCAACGAGTGCGTCACAGGAAGGTATTGCATCCCTGACTGAAGATGTAATATCTTCCGTCTCAGTGATGAAATGGTTACACCCAGAGCTCCACATACCACATGCACCACCTAGAGGTAGAGGGCCAATCAGGTCCTGGAGGGAGGAGTATAGGTGTAGTGTGTGTGGGGAAAGTTAGTTATGTAGGAGAAGTGGTTGGAGGAGAAGGAAAGAAGGAACAGGGACCTGCACAGTGCTGTGTAGCCCTGGTACCGAAACTTTACCGGCAGAGCCCCACCAGCGGTGACTCAGACCGGAACACGGGCAACACCAGCTACTAAGCAACGGGTAAAAGACAACCGTGCCCAATCTCACCGGACACCGGTTCTGAGGCAAACAAACGTCCACCGCTCTTCTGCAAACCGGAGTGACGGAGTGGCTTTTTAGGAGCGCCTCACTACAGCCCTAAATCAGCAGTCTTACCAGCGAGGTACCTACATTGGGCCGAAGGACTCTTCCCTGGTTAACGTGACCAAGCTGAAGTCTGCCCAGTACCCGATCTGGTGCACTAAGGCAGCAAGGCAACTAGAGTAGAAAGGTTAGACAAAGGAGGGACACCGTGGAGCTCTGAACTACGCCATCTATTGCTGGGACCACCTGGTCCGTTACCTAAAGATTGTATACCGTGCACCACACCAATCGTTACAGTAAAGACCCGTAACGGAGAAGCATTGTGTCAGCGCATTTCTTCCAGAACTGTTGTTAACCCTTGCTCATAAAAACAACCGAGCTGCCCTATTCCATCCAGCGTAGCTCCTGGCCCCAGGGACTCCTGCTCATCCTGTGGGGAGCATCCCATCTAGCTGCCACACATCCCCCGGAGGCCCAAGCAGCACCGATGCCATCACCGGACTCCCACAGGTGGCGTCACGACAATCAAGAAAAAATCCCCATACTTTCATCCCCTTTTGATCTGACCACCGGGCCCCACAGCCTCAGGCGCAGAACCGTGACGAGGGGAATCATCGCCTGAGACGTGAGCATCTGGCAACGGTGAGTCAGATGGATCAGCTACCATGGATAAATTACTGCTTTATTTTGCTCTGGACCACCAGGAATCAGGTTAAACGTAGACTAAAATAATAGAGTCTGGAAAAAACAGTGACTAAAAAGACCAGCGAGAGACCTAGCTGCCACATGCAAGTCACCTTCTACCTTTCTCAGTACAAAAACTCAACTCTCCTGGTCAGATGAGCTTATAGTTGAGACAAAGTAATGTCAGTAGCCTTCTTTACTGCAGTAATTGTTAAGGGGCCAGCCAAACAGAGCCCTGACAGTCAAGGACAAGTCAGGGTGTCGTCTTCGTAGCAGTCCCGATTCTGCTGAGCTTGCCCCGGCCTGCTCTCCAGTGCCAATATCAAGCTCACAGTCACCCTCATTGAGGGCCAAGGTACATCAAGTCTATCACAGTTGTCAATGAAGATTTAATAAAACTTTCATGAAACATGGGCACACATCTTGACCGTTGCTTGGTTGGGAGTATTTACAATAACACACTTTGCCGCAGACTGCTCCCCTCGTCCGGGAGCCTCCGGACGCTTGTACTGAAGCCTGCCGTGAATTTGTGCGGTCTTTTGTAACTCAGGCCCTATCCCAGCCACGGGGACCCATCCAAAGGAACAACTAGAGCCTCTGCTAGACAAAAGTTCCTTCACAGCTCAAACCACGGCGACCCATTCGTCTGAGTGTACCCCAATGTCCACTGAACCGGCACCGGAATAAACAGTTGCTGTCTGAGGCAGGAAATGAGCACCAACACTGGGAGGAGCAAACTCACAAATGGTTTAACATCCACGTCCCGTGTCCTGGGCTCAAATCTTGGGATGGCCCAACGGCTCCGGTAAACTCAAATAGGACAGAAGGTCCTGTTCCAGTTTCCAATCTCCATGTCTATTTCTTGGGACTCTTGTTCCCCAGTACACTATAAGCCCCTTTTATTAGCTAAGCCCCACCCCTGAGGAACATCACCAATCATTATTAATAACTTCCATTATAAAAGGGGACCTGGGAGCAGTCTTTACCTTGGCCACACACACATAATCAGACACACAAATACATAATACAAAATAATGTACTCTTGCACGTGGGAAAATTAACACTAATCCCCTTACATAGTTATGAAATTGCTAGCTTCTATGTCTTTCTTCCAGTCAGCTACTACAGAGGGAGCATTACTAACTCTAGGGATACACAAAGTGTTTTTACCACCACTCATCGAGAAATTGACATTATCTCTGGACCACCAGGGATCTATATTTGTTTTATACAACGACAGGCGATCATAGCACCAACAACAAACAGTATATTTTCCAGAATCCAGAATGATATTCGATTATCAAGGATCAATCACTGACCACTGAACAGGACCACCAGGGATCACATCGATCGAAGCTGCCATTGGGACACCAGGGATCAATGAAACTGTATTATGAGACTACTAGGGATAACAAAAACTGATTTTAACAATTGGCAACCATGAATCTCCCTAAACCACACTATTCAGCTACCATGGACCAAGCACTAATATTTTCCACAGGGATGACACATACTGATTATACTACTGGGCCATCAGGGATCATATAAACTGCCGGCACTACTGAATGTACCAAGGATCAAGCACTATTATTTCCTACTAGATCAACATGGATGACACATACTGTTTATACTTCTGGGCCATCAGGGATCATATAAACGGAAAGATATCACTGGATCACCAAGAATTACACAAACCAATGTTACCACTGGACCACCAGGGATTTATGTTTATCTTATTACCTGAGATGATGCTAATTATGACCCCAATGATATATAACTGTATGCAGCACTTGCTCTATTTCTGGATGTCAGCACATGTTACTTCTATACTGTATATACCACTATTATTTTTTAATTAGACCACAGGGTATGAAGAAAGCCTCGTTAGACACTAGACTCTCTAAACCAAAGGTTATTGGGCAACCAGAGACGAGGAAGTTCTACCATGAATCAATCAGAGCTATTGACCACTGGACCACCAGGGATTTACCATAGTCATGGTATCACTGGACCACCAGGGACCATTATTTTATTTTGTACTTTTAGTCAGTAGATTTCCTGATTCTAAAGGTTGTTGTTTAGAGAAACGAAAATCAGGAAAGTGACTGCTCTCGCAGCAGACGTCTGTATATTGTCTTATGATTAACGTGACATTATACTTCTGCAGTAGTACAGTAGACTAAGCTACAACATGGGTTTCATGCCAGGGGACCAGGTGATATTTTACATTTGTTTAAGACTTTAAGAGGATAAAAGCAGCCTTACTTCAGACTTAAGAACTCTGAACTCTTGAGTATTGATCGCCAGCATTTAATATTGGCAATCTGTACTAAGAGTAGGAGCTCCTGGGAGCAACTAAGTCTCTACAGAAACTGTTAGTCATGGAGGCGAAGAACCCGAATTTGGAAGTAAAAGAGTAAAATCCAGACGAGAAGTTTAGAAAAATTCCATGTCTACATTCTTCCTTTTGAAATTTTAATTGTCCATCTAAAAATATAGAGTTTTACCTCATTGACTTTTCTAATGCTGTGAATATCAATATTACATTGTAAAGTAATTAGTCTCCAAGTCTAATTGCCTCTGACATCTGTTTATTTAAAGCCGCGATGAGCCTTGATCAAATGTTACAATCAAAGCTGTAGCTTTCTTTTCTCATAGCATCTTCCTTGGGGGTGTGAACCAGGCAATGCTCAGGGGCGTGTATTGGGCAATTCTCAGGGCCATGTGCCAGGCAATGCTCAGGGGCGTGTACTGGGCAATGCTCAGGGGCATGTGCCAGGCAATGCTCAGGGCATGTGCCAGGCAATGCTCAGGGGCGTGTACCAGGCAATGCTCAGGGGCGTGTACCGGGCAATGCTCAGGGGCATGTGCCAGGCAATGCTCAGGGTATGTGCCAGGCAATGCTCAGGGGCATGTAAGCAGCAGGCAATGCTCAGGGCATGTAAAGGCCATGCAGCAATGCTCAGGGGCGTTTTACCAGGCAATTCTCAGGGCATGTAACAGGAAATGGTCAGGGGCATGTAACAGGAAATGTCAGGGCATGTAACAGAGAAATGTCAGGGGCATTTAACAGGCAATCTCAGTGGCATGTAACAGGAAATGCTCAGGGGCGTGTAACAGGAAATGGTCAGGGGCATGTAACAGGAAATGGTCAGGGGCATGTAACAGGAAATGGTCAGGGGCATGTAACAGGAAATGGTCAGGGGCATGTAACAGGAAATGTCAGGGGCATGTAACAGGAAATGGTCAGGGGCATGTAACAGGAAATGGTCAGGGGCATGTAACAGGCAATGTCAGGGGCATGCAACAGGCAATTGCTCAAGGGGCATGTAACAGGAAATTTCAGGGGCATGTAACAGGCAATGCTCAGGGGCATGTAACAGAAATGGTCAGGGGCATGTACCAGGCGATGCTCTGGGGCATGTAGCAGGCAATGTCTGGGGCATGGCCAGGCAATGGTCAGGGGCGTTTAACAGGATATGCTCAGGGGCATATAGCAGGAAATGGTCAAGGGCATGTACCAGGCAATGTCTGGGGCGTGTTCCTGGCAATGTTTAGGGGCGTGTACCGGGCAATGCTCAGGGGCATATACTAGGCACTGCAGAGTGGTGTAAACTAGGCAATGTTCAGGAGTATGCATGAGGCAATACTAAGGAGCATGTAACATCAACACTTAGGGGTGTGTACAAGGCAATGCTCAGTAGCATGAACCAGGTAATGCTAAGGGGTGTGAACCAAGTAAAGCTCGGGGTGTGAACCAGACAATGCTCAGGGATGTGTACAAGGCAATGCTTAGGGGCCTGACAAAGACAATGCTCAGGGGTGTGTACCATCAATACTCTGTGGCGTGTATTAGGCAATGCTCAGGGGCCTGTACCAGGCATTGCTCATGGGCATGTACTAGACAATGCTCAGGGACATGAACTAGACAATGCTCAGGTGGCGTGTGTCAGGCACTGCTCAGGGAAGTGTACCAAGCATTACTCAGGGGTGTGTACCAGGCAATGCTCACGGGCTTGTACCAGACAATGCTCCAGGGGTGTGTACCAGGCATTGCTTAGGGGAGTTTACCAAGCATCGCTCAGGGGTGTGTACCAGCCAATGCTCAGGGGCTTGTACCAGGTAATGCTCCGGGTGTGTACCAGGCGTTGCTTAGGGGAGTTTACCAAGCATCGCTCAGGGGTGTGTACAAGGCTATGCTCAGGGGCATGTATCAGGCATGCTCAGGGATGACCAAGCATCGCTCAGGGGTGTACCAGGCAATGCTCAGGGGCTTGTACCAGGTAATGCTCAGGGGTGGATCCTATTTAGAAATAGTTCAGCATTTGTTACATTCACATTACCCTATCTGGGCAACCTTTGGGTTCAGAATTTGGAATTCGATTCTTGGGAATATGACTTTGGCAGACACAAAAAATTGGGCCGCCTGGTGCTTGAACAGTATATGGTCACTTGGAAGTCCAAATACTCATCATAATGCACAACTTCACCCACTTTGGAGTTGGTAGTGGACCCCCGCTTTCCTCTTACATCAATATTATGTCGGCCTCTTCTTTAACCCTTAACGATTTGTAAAATCCATTTTCATGACAGGTCACTAGGGGTTGTATGGGTTGTACTTTTTGAGAAGAGAAATCATATATTTCATCATAAAGAAACCTGTATGCCTAGTTGGACAGTCCTGAGTTTTGTGAAATCTACATGAGCATTTTTCATATGATGGAGCATTGGTTGCCCCCATTCCCCACATCTTGGGGCGACCAACCACTAACCTTTGCACTGACTATCGCTACGCCTTTGGTTCACCACCGGAGAACTGGATACAAAGGAACTTTACCTTTTCACTTGAAAACTTTATATGTTTTTTTTTTCTTAAAGCTAATTACTTGTTTGTTGGTAAAGTCACATCAATTTTTCTTTGCAATTACCTGCGCTGATATAATCCCGCACGAGGCGGTGACATTTCATAAATTCATTTTGAGCAACATGGAAGCATTCTCATTATGAAAGCCAAATGCACAGTTAATTTTAACCAAAATAAATTATCCCCGGGACTGTCAGCGCACGTCTCGCAAGTTTAAAAACAAATCTGTCGTGGTCAGCACTTTGCAACAATGCTATAAAGCAAGTTCTACAAAAACAGGAATAATTAAATGTCTTCAAGTACAAACCAGGGGAGTAACTGGAAGCAAGATATCCAGAAAGTCCAGAATGGCTGAGAGTTGTGTGGTTAGTGAGATCCTCATATATGTAGTTGGGATGAAGGAGCAAGTGGTGGTGGGAAGGAAGTCAATGCAGCGATGGAGAGCGTAAATGCAGGATGAGGGGAGACAGCTCTTAGTTCAAAAGATGTCTTGTCTAGGGACTTGCTGCCAATATATTACTATTTTAACAGCCTTGAGCTTGATCTCGGCCATGGTGACTTGATGGATGAACACTCTGAAGGAAAATCGATCTCATGGAAGCCTAGATGGGTCCACCAGGGTCTTCTCCAAGCCTATATAGGTCCACCAGGGTCTTCACCCTCCACTACCAGGGTATTCTCCGAGCCTAGATAGGTCCACCATGGTCTTCTCTAAGCCTAGATATGTCCTCCACTACCATGCATTCTCCAAGCCTATATAGGTCCACAGGGTCTTCACCCCACTACCGGATTCTCCGAGCTAGATAGGTCCACCATGGTCTTCGCTAAGCCTAGATATGTCCTCACTACAGTGTATTCTCCAAGCTAGATCGGTCCACATGTCTTCTCTAGCCTAGATATGTCCTCCACTACCAGTGCATTCTCCAAGCCTAGATAGGTCCACATGTCTTCTCTATGCCTAGATATGTCCTCCACTACCAATGCATTCTCCAAGCCTAGATAGGTCCACCAGAGTCTTCTCTGCCATTATCTTGAAAGTATAAAGCCATTGGTTGCTGGTCTTCCTCTTCACCTTGTTCCTTCTATTCCTCTGACCATGATGTCCTTCTCCAGTGATTGCTCTCTTCGTATGATGTGTAGACAAGTCATATCTGTACTTTCTTCAGTGACATTCTGGCTTGATTTATCAGTATTGGTTTGTTGGTTCTTCTTGCCATCCATGGTGTTGATTACATCCTTCTCCAGCTCCACATTATGAAGGTGTTGACTCTTCTCCTGCCTTGTTCCTCAGATTTAGTGGTGTTCTCTGCTAATAGAGAGGGCTGAACAGCTCCAGTGGAGAGTAACAGATCCCGTACAGCAGAGGAACAACATGGTTTTAAGAGGGCGACCACGGCACAACTGCCTGATTACTAGTAGACTTTTGTCATATTGCTACTAAACTGTTCATGCCATTGCCGTTCTGGTCATACACACAGAGACTGTTGTTAGCTGATTATAATTTGTAATTTATCATTTACTGTTATTTGGATGTACTGCCTCCAGGTTATTTTATATCTTTATCCATAACCCCAGTAAGTAAAGTATAATATATAGTAACATACGTCCCATACATAATGTATGGGAGATGGTGCCTGAATAGGGATCCAGTCTGTAAATCATATAAGAGTAGAACTAAGTACTCAGAGTTATGCAATAAAATAGTGAATGTTTTAATATGGTAATCCAAATTACAATTGTGACACTAGTCATTTACATGGACAAGTCGTGAGACAGGGTAGTCAATCATTCCGGGGTCAGATACCAAGAGAGTACGTTGTGAACTAAGGGAATAGAAAAAGGTGTATTCAGGTCATGGTCTGGGTTAAAATCCCAGAATTCCAAAGAGGATAGGGGATCAAAACAAAGGAACAAGCAAACAGATGGTCAGATGAGGTCCAATGTCTGGCAGCAACACAAAGCACAGATGAACAAGGCCAACATGCACCAATGAGCAAGATGCTACGACTGACAGAAATCTGGGGCAAACAGCTCAGCTAAGTAGCTAGGAAATCACAGGAAACAGTGAACACCTTAACTACATATCTATTAACCCCCATACTTGACATAGCTGCTGATATCTGGCATATCCCCTTTAAGGAAAACAACATTTATTCATACATAGTTATATATGTTGAAGAAAGACAAAGTTCCATAAGATCCAACTTTTCTCCATTGTATTGCTACATGTAATTTAAAGGGATTGTTCAAAATTGGAAAAAAATATATGGCTGCTTTCTTTTGGACACCAGTGAAGTGACAGAAGCTTGACTGTCATACCACACATAACCTGTGGATGGTGGTGGGGCTGTTTCTACCACAGGTCACCCCTTTTATGACTATATAAATCCTTATCTGACTTTCGACAGGATTAGAGACAGTTAATAATAAGATTCCTTAATTCCTCATAAAATAACTCTTATTTCACAATGGAAAATGAAAATGGAAAAAAAAATGTACTTTTTATTCAGCTTCTATTTCTGGGCTGATTTATAATTAAAATGTCAGTAATATCACATATCACCATTATCCTTGAATAGGAGCGTTCAGCACATCTTTAAAAGTGCCAGGAGCCGCAGTTCTCCACAGGCGGGATGACAACGCAAGTCTACCGCCAGATCGTGTCAATAGTTTGGTGTCTTTAGTCAAAGCAAAATGTAGTCTAAGTGGGTAGGAGAACCGACAACCATGCCACTGTGTTTATACTGAGCGGAGGGAATTAGCCGCCAAAAGTCAAGAGCTAGCCGACCGTTTACAACATCCGCCGAAGCTCTCGGAAACTAATCATTGGCAGCAGAAGGAGGTTCAGCAGATCTTCCCAATCGTGGTCCCTGACAGGCAGCTAATTCCTCCAATACCTGAGATACACGAATGTCTGACTGCGTCCAAAAATAGTAAATTGTACTGGGGGCTGTCTGAACAAACAAAATCACCGATTGAGTCATCATTGAATTTTTTGCCTTTTTTGGTACATGGCTACAAATGCTTTTAACTATAGGTCAATAAACAAATTACAAATTTACAACGGATGCTGGAATGTTATCACCTTTTTGGATCAATTAATCAGGTGCACCAGAACTGGAACATTACTCGAGACCCTTCCTTACAGTCACGAGTGTGTCATGGCCTTGTGTGACCTTGTGGAGATCTGGGATCAGAAGGTCACAGCGTTTAGCTCATCAAAGTTCCTCTTTTGTGCCCACTCATCACTTATTCGATTCGGTGTTAAAGGAGTTAAAGTTCCTTTCTAGCCTGCTGTGATTAACATGTAGTTGTAATCTCAGCTGCTGCCACTCCATTCTGCTATATAAGTTTACTTCTTACTCCTATGCCGGCGATAGTTCATTCTGTGCTGACCTGTGAAGGAGTTGTCTTTGGAAAAGGTAGAGGTTATCTTTCCAGCTTCTTCAGTTTTGACTCTGTGGAGTGGTGTGGAGTGATGTACAGTACAGACCAAAAGTTTGGACACACCTTCTCATTCAAAGAGTTTTCTTTATTTTCATGACTAGAAGGAGAGTGATGGGGTGCTACGCCAGATGACCTGGCCTCCACAGTCACCAGACCTGAACCCAATCAAGACGGTTTGGGGTGAGCTGGACCGCAGAGTGAAGGCAAAAGGGTCAACAAGTGCTAAGCATCTCTGGGAACTCCTTCAAGTCTGTTGGAAGACCATTTCCGATGACTACCTCTTGAAGCTCATCAAGAGAATGCCAAGAGTGTGCAAAGCAGTAATCACAGCAAAAGTTGGCTACTTTGAAGACATATTTTCAGTTGATTCACACATTTTTGTTTAAGTATATTATTCCACATGTGTTAATTCATAGTTTTGATGCCTTCAGCGTGAATCTACTATTTTCATAGACATGAAAATACAGAAAACTCTTTGAATGGCACCTGTCAGGTACCCTTGACGAAGTCGCTTCCTGTAGCGACGAAACGCGTAGGGAACAGCTGGGACCCCAACTAAGTGACCTTCTGAGACAGGTGCCAGGGTGCGTTGGATGCTACACGGCTTGACTGATTGATGGTTTGCCAGGTTTCTTGATCCTACTTTATATATTTGACCACAGCGTGGTACTAATGGCAGGTTTTATCCTTTATGCTACCCGACATTTGACTGTGGGTTTAGTTGTGGGATTTTTATCCAGCAAAACCTTTGCTGAATGGTAACAGCTTATTTGGTTTGTGTAGATATTCCTATCTCATTGGTCACCACCGCACTGGCCCTTACTTGATGTGTGATAATATACCTGTTTATAACTATATACTGGTCCAGGGCGGACCGTCACCCCCGGGGCCCTGGTGCAGGAGAGGACCGGGGGGGGGGCTACTGGCCGTCGGTGCGGCCCGGGGTGGAGGGGTGCCGCTGGCCATCGGCGCGGCCCGGAAAGGGGGGGGGGTGGGTGCTGCTGGGAGCCGCTGGGAGCCGCAGGGAGCCGCAGGCGCGATGCTCTCCTACCTGGGAGCCGCGCGGATGTTTGCTAGGGCCGGAGGAGCAGAGGAGAGGAGGGGCGGGATCAGGCAGGGGAAGCATGAGAGCCCTTACTGACCCTCCTCTCCTTTGATGGCGGCTTGTGGGGGTCGGCTGGGGGCCCCCTCCAGGCTTGAAGGGGCCCCAGCCGGTCGGAGCCCTGGTGCAGCTGCACCAGTGTAGTTCCGCCCTGTACTGGTCCTTCTTATAAGACCATTTATACTGTTTTTTACTATAGACATGGTTATTGTCATTTGAGGTCTAAACTTGATTTGGGAAACCATTTTTGATATAAGGGGCTTTCCTACACCCCCTTTTTTAAGTGGTTTTAATATTCCATGCAGTTGTGTGTGTAAAAATTTTTTGTACCAATAAAATTTAAATATTTTTTGCACTTTATCCTGGTGATCGCCTTTAAATTGTGTGTCGCTCTTCTCATTGTAGTGTAACTGTATTTGACACATATAGGCTGATCCCAACCTTTATTTACGGTGCCCTTGGATACTTCTTTGTTGCTCCTGTTTCCCAAGGTGTTACCAGGCTCCTTCTATCCCGTGTGACTTCCAGTTACTTCAAGGGAATCTATCCCACCTGTAGTTAGTCAGTGCTGCCGTGTTCCTCGGACCCGGTGATACCGGTCCGGTCTCTGTCCTCACACTCCCTTGGGATGCCGGCTATGGACGAGCTTTCTCTCCATGGATCTGTGTCTCTGTGGATTCTGCATCTCCAGGGAACCCAACCCCACCGGGATGTGTCACTTTCAGTCTGCAGTTCTTTACCTCTCGGCTCACTCTGGCCTACTAACTCCTTCCTCCTCTTTTCCTCTATTTGTACTATCTGTCACCTGACCTTCCTTCCTTCCCACCCACTTTCCTCTAAATCCCACCACCCCTTGCCCGCCTAGAGTCCCGGGCTCCGGGTTGGGTGCTGTGCTCCGGTGTGTGTGTGTGCTGTGAGGGTGTATGGTGCACAAACTGTCTACCTTCCTGCCTGGCTGCAGTTCCCATGTGGCCACCCTGGTAGCAGGAGCGCTCAGGTGGATTTTGGGCCATTCTTCCACACAAACACTCTTCACATCCTGCAGATCTCGTGGATCCTTCTATGATCTCTGAGCCTTAGTTCCTTACAGACATTTTCTATTGGATTCAGCTGCGGTGATCGTCTCGGACATTCTAGCAGATTTATTTTCTTTCTCTGTAACCACTTAAGAGTTTCCTTGTCTGTGTGTTTGGAGTCATTGTCTTGTGAAATGTTCACCCTCGATTCATCTTCATCAACCTGGTAGATGGCAGCAGATTATTATCAGGAATGTCTCAGTACATTTCTCCATTCATCCTTGCTTCAATTATATGAAGTTTGCCAGTGCTCTATGCTGAAGAACAGCCGCACATCATGATGTTCCCACCCCACGCTTCAGTGTTGTTGGTGTTTTTGGGGTGGTTTGTGGTGAATTTTGGCTGTCAAACACTCTCCTCCAGTAGCCATTCCTGCTCTCCCAGCCTCAGGCTCTGTACCTGTGTTTCCTACCTTGCTATACCGTAGTATAGGCTAACCCTACAAGCCGCCCCCCTGGTACTAGCAGTTGTGGTATTTAGACCCCCTGGGCTTGCCCCTGACAATCCCTGTATAGGGGTTGGTTAAACTAGGACCAGCTCACCCAGGGGAGTTCGGTAGCACGGCCCAGTGGGTCCACTCCATGGTGCCTTTCCCCGGAAGCGTGACATTACACATATTTAGGCGCTCCGTAAAAACACATCTTTTTAGGGCGGCCTATCATTCTCATTAATTGTAGTCATTTACACAAAGGGTATTCACTATTCCTCTGAACAGAACTCCCTGTCAAACTCCACCAGACCCAGGAGCTGTACACAGATTGGCTGGTGGACACTTACTCCGCTCTTATCTACTCTCCATCCCCTCACATTGGCTGGACCATCATTGTATATAAGCCCATGTATGTTGCGTCCCTCCCACCCCATTGTAGATTGTAAGCTCTTATGATCAGGGTCGTTATAGTTGCAAACCAATTCAGATTGACGCACTAGAGTATTAGGGATTCTCAAACCTCTGACACTAGTACGCAAAGATCCATCAGGAGATGACCCCAACTGGAGGTGACCTGAGCAATCACCTACACTAGGGTCTATTTCTTAGAAATTACAAAGTATTAGATCCCATTAGAATCCACCATCTGTCCGATGATAACAACAATTCTGATGTGATTAATATGAGGCAAGGACGTGTTCCGTATAGATCTATGGGGATGGGAACATTACTCATCATCAATCTACTTTCCTGATTTCCGTCTCCTTTCAATCCTTTCCATTTGGCTTCATTTATCTACAGGAATTCGTCATTCGTTTATACGACTAAAATAGGTGTAAATGAGAAATTAACATATAAATGATTTGATGTGATGAAAATTATAACCATGGAAAAAAGTAGAATCATATTAACCATATGTAAACCCTAAAATAATGGACTACAGTGAAATTTACCACCCAATGATGGAAACTGAGCTGTCAATATCCTGTACCCCCCAGTCATACCAGTGTGTCATTATCCTGTACCCCAGCTCCAGTGTCATTATCCTGTACCCCAGTGTCAGTGTCTATCTGTACCCATGTCAGTGCATTCCTACCCAGTGTCAGTGTCATTATCCTGTACCCCAGTTCAGTGTCATTATCCTGTACCCCCAGTGTCAGTGTCATTATCCTGTACCCCCAGTGTCAGTGTCATTATCCTGTACCCCCAGTGTCAGTGTCATTATCCTGTACCCCAGTGTCAGTGTCATTATCCTGTACCCCAGTGTCAGTGTCATTATCCTGTACCCCAGTTCAGTGTCATTATCCTGTACCCCCAGTGTCATTATCCTGTACCCCAGTGTCAGTGTCATTATCCTGTACCCCAGTGTCAGTGTCATTATCCTGTACCCCCAGTGTCAGTGTCATTATCCTGTACCCCAGTGTCAGTGTCATTATCCTGTACCCCAGTGTCAGTGCATTATCCTGTACCCCCAGTGTCAGTCATTATCCTGTACCCCATGTCATTATCCTACCCCAGTCAGTGTCATTATCCTGTACCCCAGTGTCAGTGTCATTATCCTGTACCCCCAGTGTCATTATCCTGTACCCCAGTGTCACTGTACCAGTGTCATTATCCTGTACCCCAGTGTCAGTGTCATTATCCTGTACCCCACAGTGTCATTATCCTGTACCCCCAGTGTCATTATCCTGTACCCCAGTGTCAGTGTATTATCCTGTACCCCCAGAGTGTCATTATCCTGTACCCCCACAGTGTCATTATCCTGTACCCCAGTGTCAGTGTCATTATCCTGTACCCCAGTGTCAGTGTCATTACCTGTACCCCGAGTGTCAGTGTCATTATCCTGTACCCCAGTGTCATGTATTCCTGTACCCCAGTGTCATCATTATCCTGTACCCCAGTGTCAGTGTCATTTTCCTGTACCCTGCAGTGTCATTATCCTGTACCCCCAGTGTCAGTGTCATTATCCTGTACCCCAGTGTCAGTGTCATTATCTTCACCCCTCAGTGTCATTATCCTGTACCCCAGTGTCAGTGTCATTATCCTGTACCCCAGTGTCATTATCCTGTACCCCATGTCAGTGTCATTATCCTGTACCCCAGTGTCAGTGTCATTATCCTGTACCCCAGTCAGTGTCATTATCCGTATCCCAGTGTCAGTGTCATTATCCTGTACCCAGTTCAGTGTCATTATCTGACCCCATGTCAGTGTCATTATCCTGTACCCCAGTGTCAGTGTCATTATCCTGTACCCCAGTGTCATTATCCTGTACCCCCATGTCAGTGTCATTATCCTGTACCCCAGTTAGTGTCATTATCCTGTACCCCCAGTCAGTGTCATTATCCTGTACCCCCGTGTCATGTCATTATCCGTACCCCAGTGTCATTATCCTGTACCCCCAGTGTCAGTGTCATTATCCTGTACCCCCAGTGTATGTCATTATCCTGTACCCCAGTGTCAGTGTCATTATCCTGTACCCCAGTGTCAGTGTCATTATCCTGTACCCCAGTGTCATTATCCTGTACCCCCAGTGTCAGTGTCATTATCCTGTACCCCAGTGTCATTATCCTGTACCCCCAGTGTCAGTGTCATTATCCTGTACCCCAGTGTCAGTGTCATTATCCTGTACCCCCAGTGTCAGTGTCATTATCCTGTACCCCAGTGTCAGTGTCATTATGCTGTACCTCCAGTGTCAGTGTCATTATCCTGTACCCCAGTGTCATTATCCTGTAGCCTCAGTGTCAGTGTCATTATTCTGTACCCCAGTGTCATTATCCTGTACCCCCAGTGTCAGTGTCATTATCCTGTACCCCCAGTGTCAGTGTCATTATCCTGTACCCCCAGTGTCAGTGTCATTATCCTGTACCCCAGTGTTAGTGTCATTATCCTGTACCCCCAGTGTCAGTGTCATTATCCTGTACCCCAGTATCAGTGTCATTATCCTGTACCCCCAGTGTCAGTGTCATTATCCTGTACCCCAGTGTCAGTGTCATTATCCTGTACCCCCAGTGTTAGTGTCATTATCCTGTACCCCCAGTGTCAGTGTCATTATCCTGTACCCCCAGTGTTAGTATCATTATCCTGTACCCCTGTGTTAGTGTCATTATCCTGTACCCCCAGTGTCAGTGTCATTATCCTGTACCCCAGTGTTAGTGTCATTATCCTGTACCCCCAGTGTCAGTGTCATTATCCTGTACCCCCAGTATCAGTGTCATTATCCTGTACCCCCAGTGTCAGTGTCATTATCCTGTACCCCAGTGTCAGTGTCATTATCCTGTACCCCCAGTGTCAGTGTCATTATCCTGTACCCCAGTGTTAGTGTCATTATCCTGTACCCGCAATGTCATTATCCTGTACCCCCAGTGTCAGTGTCATTATCCTGTACCCCCAGTGTCAGTGTCATTATCCTGTACCCCCAGTGTCAGTGTCATTATCCTGTACCCCCAGTGTCATTATCCTGTACCCCCAGTGTCAGTGTCATTATCCTGTACCCCCAGTGTCATTATCCTGTACCCCCAGTGTCAGTGTCATTATCCTGTACCCCCAGTGTCAGTGTCATTATCCTGTACTCCCAGTGTCAGTGTCATTATCCTGTACCCCCAGTGTCAGTGTCATTATCCTGTACCCCCAGTGTCATTATCCTGTACCCCCAGTGTCAGTGTCATTATCCTGTACCCCAGTGTCAGTGTCATTATCCTGTATCCCCAGTGTCTGTATCATTATCCTGTACCCCCAGTGTCTGTATCATTATCCTGTACCCCCAGTGTCTGTATCATTATCCTGTACCCCCAGTGTCAGTGTCATTATCCTGTACCCCCAGTATCATTATCCTGTACCCCCAGTGTCTGTATCATTATCCTGTACCCCAGTGTTAGTGTCATTATCCTGTACCCCCAGTGTTAGTGTCATTATCCTGTACCCCGAGTGTCGGTGTAATGTGACCCTGGTAAAGTGTAACAAATCTCTAATATGATTATCAGTTTTACTCGTTATCAGAATCTCTGAGACTTTATGTAGGATCAGTATGTGATGTTTGCCATTCTGTATTCTCTCTTACCTGCGATCTGTCTGTATAAATTCTACATTTGCAATTAAAACTCATAATCACGTTTAGTTCTGGTTGATGGTGAATGTATCTCCAGGTTGTCTCCGTGCTTCCTTGGATTCTGCGCCCTGATTAGTATGCAGTAATGGAATAATATTAGAAGAAGCTTTACACGGTTAAGATGATGATTTTCATGGTGGTGCCAGAACTGGACGGCAAAGTAATAACACTGCAAGAAAAACTATTACAGCCAGGAGTATATTCTTCATATTTCACAGCTTTCCATCCTCTGTATACGCTCAGCCTACCGGAGATGCTGCAGGTACATGTGAGAAGAAAGGTACCGTCACACGTGGCAATTTTCCTAGCAATTTCACTTGGAATTTGCTGGTTGCAGTGAAATCATGGACACATTGTTCTATTTTGTTGTTGTGTACAAATGTAACAATGCAACCAGCAAATTGCCAGTGAAATTGCTAGCAAAATTGCCGCATGTGACGGTATCTTAAGAGCAGAATTCACATCAAACACAGGGCAGAACGAGCCGCCATATTATACACAGGTCAGTCTGAAAACCACACTAAGAGATATGATGAAAGACTGCCCTTTTTGGAAATATTATAGTAGTTATATTCTTGTACATAGGGGCAGTATTATAGTAGTTATATTCTTGTACATAGAGGCAGTATTATAGTAGTTATATTCTTGTATATAGGGGCAGTATTATAGTAGTTATATTCTTGTACATAGGAGCAGTATTATAGTAGTTATATTCTTGTACATAGGAGCAGTATTATAGTAGTTATATTCTTGTATATAGGAGCAGTATTATAGTAGTTATATTCTTGTACATAGGGGCAGTATTATAGTAGTTATATTCTTGTATATAGGGGCAGTATTATAGTAGTTATATTCTTGTACATAGGAGTATTATAGTAGTTATATTCTTGTACATAGGAGCAGTATTATAGTAGTTATATTCTTGTACATAGGAGCAGTATTATAGTAGTTATATTCTTGTACATAGGAGCATATTATAGTAGTTATATTCTTGTACATAGGGGCAGTATTATAGTAGTTATATTCTTGTACATAGGGCAGTATTATAGTAGTTATATCCTTGTACATAGGAGCAGTATTATAGTAGTTATATTCTTGTACATAGGGGCAGTATTATAGTAGTTATATTCTTGTACATAGGGGCAGTATTATAGGTAGTCATATTCTTGTACATAGGGCAGTATTATAGTAGTTATATTCCTTGTACATAGGAGGCAGTATTATAGTAGTTATATTCTTGTACATAGGGCAGTATTATAGTAGTTATATTCTTGTACATAGGGCAGTATTATAGTAGTTATTTTCCCTTGTACATAGGGCAGTATTATAGTAGTTATATTCTTGTAATAGGGCAGTATTATAGTAGTTATATTCTTGTATATAGGAGCAGTATTATAGTAGTTATATTCTTGTACATAGGGGCAGTATCATAGTAGTTATATTCTTGTACATAGGGCAGTATTATAGTAGTTATATTCTTGTACATAGGAGCAGTATTATAGTAGTTATATTCTTGTACATAGGAGCAGTATTATAGTAGTTATATTCTTGTACATAGGGCAGTATTATAGTAGTTATATTCTTGTACATAGGGGCAGTATTATAGTAGTTATATTCTTGTACATAGGGCAGTATTATAGTATTATATTCTTGTAATATGGCAGTATTATATAGTTATATTATTGTAATAGGGCAGTATATATAGTAGTTATATTCTTGTACATAGGGGCAGTATTATAGTAGTTATATTTCTTGTACATAGGAGCAGTATTATAGTAGTTATATTCTTGTACATAGGAGCAGTATTATAGTAGTTATATTCTTGTACATAGGGGCAGTATTTATAGTAGTTATATTTTAGTATCATATGGAGCAGTATTATAGTAGTTATATTCTTGTACATAGAGGCAGTATATAGTAGTTATATTCTTGTACATAGGCAGTAAGAGTAATTTATAGAGTATTATAGTTATTTGATAGACAGTATAGCAGTAAGGTTATCTTACATAGGGCAGTATATAGTATATATCTTGTACATAGGAGCAGTATTATAGTAGTTATATTCTTGTACATAGGTAGGCAGTTATAGTAGTTATATCTTGTACAAGGCATATTATAGTAGTTATATTCTTGTACATAGGGGCAGTATTATAGTAGTTATATTCTTGTACATAGGGGCAGTATTATAGTAGTTATATTCTTGTAATAGGGCAGTATTATAGTAGTTATATTCTTATGTACATAGGGCAGTATTATAGTAGTTATATATTCTTGTATATAGGAGCAGTATTATAGTAGTTATATTCTTGTATATAGGAGCAGTATTATAGTAGTTATATTCTTGTATATAGGGGCAGTATTATAGTAGTTATATTCTTGTACATAGGGGCAGTATTATAGTAGTTATATTCTTGTACATAGGGGCAGTATTATAGTAGTTATATTCTTGTACATAGGAGCATATTATAGTAGTTATATTCTTAGTACATAGGAGCAATATTATAGTAGTTATATTCTTGTATATAGGAATGACAGTATTATATATGTAATAGGATTATATAGTTTATTTTGTACATAGTGAGCAGTATTATAGAGTTAGTTATATTATTGTACATAGGGCAGTATTATAGTAGTTATATTCTTGTACATAGGAGCAGTATTATAGTAGTTATATTCTTGTCATAGGGGCAGTAATATAGTAGTTATATTCTTGCACATAGGAGCAATATTATAGTAGTTATGTTCTTGTACATAGGAGCGGTATTATAGTAGTTATATTCTTGTACATAGGAGCAGTATTATAGTAGTTATATTCTTGTAGATAGTGGCAGTATTATAGTAGTTATATTCTTGTACATAGGGGGCAGTATTATAGAAGTTATATTCTTGTACATAGGGGCAGTATTATATAGTATAGTATAGATATTCTATTATCGTAATAGGACGTATTATAGTATTCTATAGGAGCAGTATTATAGTAGTTATATTCTTGTACATAGGGCAGTATTATAGTAGTTATATTCTTATACATAGGAGCAGTATTGTAGTAGTTATATTCTTGTACATAGGAGCAGTATTATAGTAGTTATATTCTTGTATATAGGAGCAGTATTATAGTAGTTATATTCTTGTAATAGGAGCAGTATTATAGTAGTTATATTCTTGTAATAGGAGCAGTATTATAGTAGTTATATTCTTGTAATAGGGGCAGTATTATAGTAGTTATATTCTTGTACATAGGGGCAGTATTATAGTAGTTATATTCTTGTACATAGGGCAGTATTATAGTAATTATAATTCTTGTATACATAGGAGCAGTATTATAGTAGTTATATTCTTGTATATAGGAGCAGTATTATAGTAGTTATATTCTTGTACATAGGAGCAGTATTATAGTAGTTATATTCTTGTACATAGGGCAGTATTATAGTAGTTATATTCTTGTACATAGGAGCAGTATTGTAGTAGTTATATTCTTGTATATAGAAGCAGTATTATAGTAGTTATATTCTTGTACATAGGGGCAGTATTATAGTAGTTATATTCTTGTACATAGGGGCAGTATTATAGTAGTTATATTCTTGTACATAGGAGCAGTATTATAGTAGTTATATTCTTGTACATAGGGGCAGTATTATAGTAGTTATATTCTTGTACATAGGAACAGTATTATAGTAGTTATATTCTTGTATATAGGGGCAGTATTATGGTAGTTATATTCTTGTACATAGGAGCAGTATTATAGTAGTTATATTCTTGTACATAGGAGCAGTATTATAATAGTTATATTCTTGTATAGAGGGGCAGTATTATAGTAGTTATATTCTTGTACATAGGAGCAGTATTATAGTAGTTATATTCTTTTACATAGGAGCGGTATTATAGTAGTTATATTCTTGTACATAGGAGCAGTATTATAGTAGTTATATTCTTGTATATAGGAGCAGTATTATAGTAGTTATATTCTTGTATATAGGAGCAGTATTATAGTAGTTATATTCTTGTATAGAGGGGCAGTATTATAGTAGATATATTCTTGTACATAGGGAGCAGTATTATAGTAGTTATATTCTTGTACACAGGAGCAGTATTATAGTAGTTATATTCTTGTATATAGGGAGCAGTATTATAGTAGTTATATTTTTGTACATGGGGCAGTATTATAGTAGTTATATTCTTTTACATAGGAGCAGTATAGTTTTTAACTTTTAATTTCTGTGAATATCGCATGTTGTTTCATCCCCTTCCTTGCAAATTCTCCTTACAATATTCCTTCAGAAATTTAATATTTTCATTATCTCATAAAACATTTTACAGCCGACAAGTGGTAACTTTGTAACCTGCGTTTATGATAATGACCGGCCCAGGTGCTCCTCTGGCTTTGGACCGTAGGTGCTCGTTTTTACTGCCTTCCCAATAAACGTAGTATTACTAAGCCTTTGTATATGGTTATCGTCTCTCAGCTGCTCAGGTTCTGCATCTGCAATGGGTCTCTCCTCATCAAAGCATGGCTCGGTAGATCTGGTTTATGGAATATAGACTTTTAAAGGAACTCAGGACTTTATTAGTGATCAGGTAGCGTATAAAAAGGCTGAAGGCCACAATTCTTGACCCAACTTGCCCGAATGTTTTCCCATATTATGTCTTTCATATTCTAATTGTTGGGAACTTATCACATTTATTGGGTTTGTGTCATTTTTATGGACAATTATTGACCTTTGTAGAAGAGTTATACTTGACGTATTGGAGGACCAACGGGGGAGTAATTGAAACTGTTAGGGTCCCGTAGGAAGATCAGGAATTTGGGTCATATATCCTGAGATGAAACATGAAGCTCCTAGGCCCCAGGAGTAAATCTGGGTTCCCCTCTTACCATGTAGTATTTATAATACTCAAGTGTCAGAGGAGCTATTAACCCCCTGGTGGGCCAGGATCTTGGTGACACTGCTCCCTTTCCACCCCCCATGGTTATGTCTTGGGTATATTATGCTAGAAGGTTGACCTCACTCAATGAATGATTTACTCTTAGGAGACAACCTTTAGTCTCTTCTATAAAAAAAAAAAGTTTTCTGTCCTAGATATTTTTCATAAAAGTGTCCAGACAGAGATAATTCTTATGTGTCTATATGTCTAGACCCCAAACCAGACATGTTCTGTTATTACAGACTCATGGCCGGCTCAGGTTTCATTGTAAAGAAGCAAATGGTTAATGCTATGGTTAACTGGCGTGTAGTGTGATCTTGGAAACTGGAGGAAATACTGGAAGATGGTCAAGTCTACTGAGAAGTGGTGGAATGTAGGAAGAGGATTCCAAAGACAGGACAGTCTCGAAATGTGCTGCGACAAAGCATTAAAGTGGGAGATTATAGGAAGTTAGAGTATATACTAAAGGTGACTTTAATAAAAGTAATAATAAAATAATTATTATTATTTATTTATATAGCGACATTATATTCCATGGCACTTTAAAAGGGGCAGACTAGGACAAGTAACATAGTAACAATACAAGTAACAATAAATGTGGACAATTCAGTTGTACAGATACAAGAGGGAAGAAATCCTGTCCGACAGGGATCTCAGTCTACGAGGGGCGGATGGGGATACAGTGGGAGGGGGAAGTTCCAGTGGTGAGGCGGTGTGGTGGACTGGATCTTATTGCAGGTGGTAGGCTTGCTAGAACCCAAAGTTTTTAGAGGTTGGTTTGGGAAGACTCAGCAAAATTCCTTATACTCTCATCTCCTTGACTTTACCTGTACTTTTCTTGCTGCCGGGAATACGATCGGATCTCCTATTGTCGTACGAACGCCTCGCTTGTGATACAACACAGAGGAGACAACAAGGATGGAATATAAGGAAGGTCCTGGCCAAAGGGGACACCTCCTGGCATTCACCTGAGTCTGTGCCCCTGCACTCCCTAATGTCCCTATACAGGTCCTCCCCCGTGACACCGTCACATGTCTAAGTCCTCACTTACTCTGAACTCAGTAAGAAGGCCGGTGAGTGCACTAGACTCACCACTGCTAATATAACACAGGGGAAAAGGGTACAGAGGGAAATACACACAAACAGAAAAGCACTCCTACTTCCCCAATGCAGCTCAACTCCAGATCTGAATTCAACTGGACTCCACAACTTCTTCTAGAGACAGACTCCAACTGAAGTGGTCAGCTTAGAAATGGATTCTATACCAAGCATCAGATGGTAAGACACGTGACTACTTATAGCCGAGGGGAGTGGCAACAAAAGCGCTGAACCTAAGGATTAAGGCCACGAGAAACAGCCAGCAAGGTAAGAGTACTTAATCCATGCAGCACCAAAATAAAGCAAATACATTTCAACACCAGTTGAAGACTTGCAATCAATAAGATGTTGTGAATTTGTAGTTCCAGACTTGCCAGAGATCTCCCCAGGGTGAGAAATACCTGTGACACCGATACTTCTTTCAACTGTGTCTTCCATTCATTAGGCCTCATATACTACCTCATCAATGGCCTACTGTATACCCCCGTTACAATGTGGGGTCTCTTAAGTAGAAGACCAAGCCAGAAGGAAGTTAGAAGGTAGGAGGCCCAACTGGAGGACTGTTGGTGATAGAGGATAGAGAAGTCAAGAACATAATATTTGAAACCCCCACCAACCAATTACAATAAAATGTATTCAAAGCCAACCTGCCTGAATTGAGTTTCTGGAGACTTACTTAACTCTAAGTCTGGAAACACACTGTCTGTGTGATGTACGAGTCACTCGGACAAGTGTCGGATCATTAACCCTGAACGACCTCTCCCTGTCAGGATGGGAGTGTGGAGTTGCTTAGAAACACAAGCAGATGACGCTCCCATCCTGACAGGGAGAGGCCGTGCATGATTAATGATCCGACACTCCTCTGAGTAACTTGTATATCACATGGACAGTGTGTTTCCAGCCTAAGGATGGAGGCACACTGTCATGCATCAAAAGCAAAGCGTTTTTGATGCATGATAGTGATGCAAGTGATGGGCGTTTTTACTGTGAGTGTAGATAGAGTGTGGTGTGTGTGTGTGCATGGCTGTATGCATGAGAGTGTGCTGCGGGAGTCAGTGTGTGGTGCAAGTCAGTGTGTGCTGCTGTCTGCGGTTCTGAAGTTTGGTCGGCGGGATTTCTCAGCATGCTGAGTAATCCTGCCAAGCAATCTTCCGCCTCACCGACAGCATTTACCGGCGTATTCAAACAATGCTGCTGTCAAAACAGCAGTGTTTGAAATTGCCTGGTTGCTGGCACAGTAACCTATCAGCTTTCACCGCTGTGACAGCAGCGGTGAAAGCCGATTGGTTAAATCGGCCGGTAAATGCTTTCCATGGTGCTGAAGATAAAACTTCAACATATAGTAACATAGTGACATAGTATTTAAGGTTGAAGGAAGACCTTAAAGTGATCCTAAACCCAGAAGACAACCCCACATCCCCTTCATACCTATCCATGCAGCTTGTGAACCTGCTGCCATCCATCCCTGTATCTTCCAAAACCGCTGTGGCAATCTTCATAAATCATACTTTTATAATCTCATTTCTGGGCGTTTCACTGCAATTTTAAAGCCGCAGCAGGCGGGCCTGTGTGCCGCTCTCCCCCTCCTTGTTCCTTATTATACACGCCGCCATGGGCGTGCTAAACAACAGAGAGGCGGCTCGCCTCATAGTATGGGCGTTGAAACCGGTATGACGCGTATTACGTCATACCGGTTTCAACGCCCATACTATGAGGCGAGCCGCCTCTCTGTTGTTTAGCACGCCCATGGCGGCGTGTATAATAAGGAACAAGGAGGGGGAGAGCGGCACACAGGCCCGCCTGCTGCGGCTTTAAAATTGCAGTGAAACGCCCAGAAATGAGATTATAAAAGTATGATTTATGAAGATTGCCACAGCGGTTTTGGAAGATACAGGGATGGATGGCAGCAGGTTCACAAGCTGCATGGATAGGTATGAAGGGGATGTGGGGTTGTCTTCTGGGTTTAGGATCACTTTAACTCCATCTAGTTCAGCCCATAGCCTAACATATTGATCCAGAGGAAGGCAAAAAAAAACATGGCAACACTAAGCTCCACATTGGGGAAAAAATTCCTTCCTGACTCCACATACGGCAATTAGACTAGTTCCCTGGATCAATGCCCTATCACAGAATCTAGTATATATAACTGGTAATATTATATTTTTCAAGAAAGGCATCCAGGCCACTCTTAAATGTTAGTAGTGACTCACTCATTACAACATCATGTGGCAGAGAGTTCCATAGTCTCACTGCTCTTACAGTAAAGAATCCACGTCTGTGATTATGATTAAACCTTCTTTCCTCCAGACGTAGAGGATGCCCCCTTGACCCAGTCTCAGGCCTAAGAGTAAAAAGATCATTAAAAAGGACTATGTACTGTCCCCTCATATATTTATACATTATTATAAGATCACCCCTAAGCCTTCGTTTTTCCAAACTAAATAACCCCAAGTTTAATAACCTGTCTTGGTATTGCAGACCCCCCCAGTCCTCTAATAACCTGTCTGGTATTGCAGACCCCTCAGTCCTCTAATAACCTGTCTTGGTATTGCAGACCCCCCCAGTCCTCTAATGACCTGTCTGGTATTGCAGACCCCTCAGTCCTCTAATAAGCTTGGTCGCTCTTCTCTGGACCCGCTCTAGTTCAGCTATGTCTTTCTTATACACCGGAGACCAGAATTGTACACAGTATTCTAAGTGTGATCGCACTAGTGACTTGAATAGAGGTAAAATTATGTTCTCCTCATGAGCATCTATGCCTCTTTTAATGCATCCCATTATTTTATTTGCCTTTGCAGCAGCTGCCTGACACTGGCCACTAAATGTGAGTTTGTCATCTACCCATACACCCAGGTCTTTTTCAGTGACAGTTTTGCCCAGTGTTTTACAATTAAGAACATAATTATACATTTTATTTCCTCTGCCCAAGTGCATGACCTTACATTTATCCCCATTAAAGCTCATTTGCCATTTATCAGCCCAAGCTTCTGGTTTACATAAATCATCCTGTAATGTAAAATTGTCCTCCTCTGTATTGATTATCCTGTAGAGCTTAGTGTCATCTGCAAATATTGAGATTCTATTCTGTATGCCCCCACAAGGTCATTAATAAATATATTAAATAGAAGCGGGCCCAACACTGACCCCTATGGTACCCCACTGTTAACTGTGACCCATTCTGAGTGTGTTCCATTAATGACCACCCTTTGTTTCCTATCACTGAGCCAGTTCTTAACACACTTACACATATTTTCTCCATTGCTCTGATTTTATGCATCAACCTTTTGTGTGGCACCGTATTAAAAGCTTTTGAAAAGTCCATATACACCACGTCCACTGCATTTCTTTGATCCAGTCCAGAACTTACCTCTTTATAGAAGCTTATCAGATTAGTTTGACAGGAAAGGTCTCTCGTAAACCCATGTTGATATTGGGTCATGAGGTTATTTTTATTCAGATACTCCAGTATAGCATCTCTTAGAAAACCCTCCCGAATTTTACCCACAGTAAAAGTTAAGCTTACTGGCCTATAATTTCAAAGTTCAGTTTTTGTCCTCTTTTTGAATATTGGCACCACATTTGCTATACGCCAGTCCTGTGGTACAGACCCTGTTATTATGGAATCTTTAAAGCTTAAAAATAATGGAAAGCACAGACTTTCAAACACCAGCGATGTTTGAATTTCCCGGTAACTGCTTTCAATGGTGCTGACGTTTTATCGGCTGAAGAAATCCAGACACAGTGAGAACAAACAAACTCCTTGTAGATATTGTCCTTGACGACATTTGAACCCAAGACCCTAGCGCTGCAGACGTAACAATGCTAAGCACTGAGTTGCCCCCATTAGGGTCATTATTAGGATTGTGGTTTAAGAAAAAAGAAATCAGTCATGAATCAAAACAGGGCTAAAACACACATTTTCCCTTTTCTGCTAACTTTTATCCGACAGAGGAGGCCCATTAAGGTCTATGAGTCACGAGGACGTTATAACAGACAAGGGGATACAGTAGCAGAATGGCAATGATGGGCAAAGGTAGTCTGAGTAGCTAGTCTGGCCCTTAGACTAGGGTCCCCAGCTGACCCTGTTCCCAGAATTACCTCTGAAGGTGAGGATGTCTGGGTCCCACCCTTGCCCTGCTCCTGAATAGCCCTAGACTATAACCACCTCACCTCCACCCAGGGATTCGGATAAGAACAGCAACTCCCAGAAAGAAGGCAATGCCAGGAATCTACACTGCAGGAAGGCTTCATCAGAACAACACTCGTCGTCAACACAGTTCATGTTCTTTGCAGAGAATAAACTCTATTAGCGACATCAGGTGATGGGTCATAGGACTGCATAAAGGCTGGGGGTGTGATCAAACCACATGATACACTCAGAAACAGCAATTGGTACGGCAGAGCCACAGAAGTTAACCCATAATGTACTAAAGGAAATTAACTCTGTTTAAACTACTGCAGAGCAGTCTACATGTGTCACTATGATCTATAAATATGAAAAATAGACGCTCTATATGATTTGACGAAATGGACCTTCTATTTTATTGAAAGCTATTATCTGGATGGCCAAAATCAAGTGTTTTCTGGAGTTTCGGGACCAATGCCCAGGACATGTAGTTAACTATTGATGGACATGTTTTGATACATGTTATCTTGAATGACAACCAAAAATAACTTGACACTTTTATGGAATCCAGTTTTTTATGGAGAAATCAAGAGACAAAGATCTCTACTCCAGCGATGTCTGTACTTGCATTTCTGGGGCTCACGTGATGTTGTGACATCACAGGAGCCCCACGTCCAATGACTGCTGGTGTCTCTCTCCCTCCTTTTGGACACAGGAGCAACCAACAGGAATTGAGTGGTAGTGGCAGGGCTTACAGGGTGGGTCATTTATATGGATGCACCTAAATAAAATGGGAATGGTTGGTGATATCAACTTCCTGTTTGTGGCACATTAGTATATGGGAGGGGAAACCTTTTCCAGATGGGTGGTGACCATGGCGGACATTTTGAAGTCGGCCATTTTGGATCCAACTTTATTTTTTTCAATGGGAAGAGGGTCATGTGACACATCAAACGTATTGAAAATTTCATAAGAAAAACAATGCTGTGCTTGGTTTTAACGTAACTTTATTCTTTCATGAGTTATTTACAAGTTTATGACCACTTAGAAAATGTGTTCAAAGTGCTGCCCATTGTGTTGGATTGTCCATGCAACCCTCTTCTCCCACTCCTGACACACTGATAGCAACACCGCAGAAGAAATGCTGCACAGGCTTCCAGTATCCGTTGTTTCACATGCTGCACATCTTGTATCTTCAAAGCATAGACAATTGCCTTCAGATGAGGGATGAGGCAAACTTTTCTGTGAATGGTGAAGTTAACAAATAAAACCAGCGCTATTGGTCTGACACTAACCCACAGCGGATAGATCCCTCCAAGAGTGTGGAAACACAAAAATTGATGGTACGGTGTGGTATACGGGGTACAAAGATCGTGGGGCCATTCTTCATCAATGGAGACCTCAATGCCACTGGATATGTGAAATTTCTACATGATTCAGATATCCAGTGGCATTGAGGTCTCCATTGATGTACAATGGCCCCACTATCTTTGTACCCCATATACCACACCATTCCATCAATTTTTGTGTTCCAACAGTCTTGGAGGGATCTATCCACTTTGAGTTAGTGTCAGACCAATAGCGGTTTTGTTTGTTACCTTCAGAATTCACAAAAAGTTTGCCTCATCCCTCAGCTGAAGGCAATTGTCTTTGCTGTGAAGATACGAGATGTGCAGCATCTGAAACAACGGATACGGAAGCCTGTGCTAGCATTTCTTCTGCGGTGTTGCTATCAGTGTGTCAAGAGTGGGAGAAGAGGGTTGCATGGACAATCCAACAAAATAGGCAGCACTTTGAATGACTCAAGAAGTTTGATGTGTCACATGACCCTCTTCCCATTGAAAAAAATAAAGTTGGATCCAAAATGGCCGACTTCAAAATGGCCACCATGGTCACCACCCCCTCCCATATACTAATGTGCCACAAACAGGAAGTTGATATCACCAACCATTCCCATTTTATTTAGGTGCATCCATATAAATGGCCCACCCTATACTTCATTGTATGAAGGCATGAGAGAGAAGCCTGTGATGATTGGGCTTCACAACATCACCTGAGCTCCAGGAATGAGAATTATGGACACCGCCTGGAACCCCACTGGCACCGGACGAGTCTTTTTTTATTTTACATGGGGGAGACATGTGAAATCAGAGGGGGTTGTCCAAGTTGTGGACAACCTCTCTAAAGTCAAGTCAAGATCGAAAAGTCAAGTTTAAAACCCTCGGAACACAGCTCGATCCTTGACCCAACCTTATTCTCCCATTATTTACTTTTGACTATAAAAAACATTCTCAAAAACATTCTAAAAAAAAAAAAGATAACAATTCAACCTCTGCCAAGAGTCCCATTTGTTTAATGACTCCGATTGCATTGAACTTGCTTAAAAAAAATGCTAATGCCTCGGTAAAAACGAAGACAGAAACCTGGTATCCTCGTGGCGCCGCGTTATTTCCACGAGTCCCTTGTAGAAAATTAAATCGGATTTTTACAATTCCTAGCTCAGAAGTTAATTGCGCGTGCATAACGGTGTCAAAAACTCCACGAATCCGAGCAAGTTCTAAAGGAGCTCATTGTTCTACCCATTGAGGGAACTATTATCATAAAACTCGGCACGAAGGGAACCGAGAAGATTGAACGGCAAAACAAACAGGCCTATTTCCCGGAGAAACAACAGACGGACTGATAGCATACAGCGCAAGACAACAAAAAAAATACACAGAATAGAAATGAAGACATTATTTTTCGGGAGTTTATATTTGTATTCAATTGTCACCGGCAATTTGCTTATATTGTCACTGTTTGCTATCTCTTCAGCTCATTTTTTTTTCTTCTCGCGGGATATAATAGCCATGTTTGATTATCCAATCATAATAAGCCATAAAAACGGAAGCGGTATAGATTTCCCTTAAATTTGAAAAACGGAAAGCCATTAACTTGCACGGCACTTTAAGAAGTTAGCCTATTCAGAATGAATTCAATCCTCCAATGGCCCGGAGCCAGCGGTCTACAGAGTTATTGCAAGATCCTGCTTTAAGACGGCAATAACTCTTATTCTCTTTCCCCCCCTTTATGCTGAAACATCTCGGAGAAGGCGAAATATATTCACAATATTTTCCAGCGACATGACTTAAGACTGCTCTCCCGGCATTGTGAAGCCAGACGAGCGGTGGTGTATTAATCTCATCCAGAAAATTAATTTTCATAGAGCTTAGATTAAATTTGTAGGGTCCGGGGAAAGGGGGAGAGGTTGTCCCCAATTAAACCGATAGGAAGAATTGGAGTAAATTTGCAGTGTTCGATCGAATGGAAGATGAGAGATGGCCACGATAAAAATGAGACAGCTTTCAGCAGCTGTTTGACACCAACACACATCAAAGAATACTTAGCCCATGTCTTTGAAGCATCTTGAGACCGCGCCACGGCAAAGGACATCAACACTCAATTTAACAGGTCTTATTAAACAAGCTAATTTCACATTTTGGAAAAAACACGTGTGATTTCAAGAAGAAAATCTAAAACATTTACATTTTTTTTGCAATAATTGAATACAAAGGATCACATAGCCTCCCCTTACTCACCACTATCAGAGTAAGCATATAAAATGCAAGATCGTTCTGCAGACTCGCACAGATTTATATTGCAGCTGCCATGCACACATTGGCTGGGAAATCACAGTCTCTCTGATGCTGCACCTCCACCCAACTGGTTCCTGTACAGACTAGAACGCCCACTGCACAATAGCTAAAGGCACCTGAACAGATTGGAATATCTCTGACTGCAAGACTAGATGATGACTGCTCGAGCCTCGCTTCTTCATAAGCCTTTGAGAGTTTCATGTACCTCCTAAGGAACCTGGGGAGAGGTTGCTAAGCACAACAACCACAACTGGGCAAGCAAACAGAGAAAGACTATAAAACCATTACTGTAGGGGATCAAGGACAGCGTGTACTTGAGCTGTCCTTCAGCTAGGGATTCCTAGGCTAATCTCTGTCCCCAAGATTACCCCTGAAAGTGGGGATGCCTGGGTCTCATGCCTTGCTAGTCTTCTGCAAATAACTCACACAGGGAGTGAAGGGGCTGGAGAGCAAGGAAACACATAGAGAAATCAGGCACAGAAACAGGTATAGCAGGGTTCCAAGAAGTTCTCTCGATAAAAACTTTACAGTTGCAAAAAGAACGAGACCTCCTGACCCCAGGTCCAGAGGTGACATCAGGACATGGCACACTTATGACAGCAACGCATTCAATGACACTTGATGTCATGGAGTCCATGCCACAAAATGGACTTGAGAGCAAAATAGATTTGGTGCCATCTCCATGTTTCCTGTAGCAAATGGATAGGATACCAATATCATTCATATGACCTTGTTCAGGAGCCCAAAATCCTGTAAAGCACAAGGTGGACAATTTAGTTGGTAAGAATAGCAATAAAACATTGGCGCAAACACCACCATTCGGAACATTTTCCAAGAACAAATTAAAGTATGTGAGTTGCGAAAGTAGGTTTTAACTGGGAGTTGGAGACTAATGGAGCCCAATGACCCTCCAGCAATATAAGAAGTCATCGGTATTAGAAATGGCCCATGGTAAGTAGGGGCCAAGTTACAGATATTGCATTGGATTCCAGGAGCTTCAAGTTATGGCTCAACATCAAGTGACAGTAGATGCTGAGGATAAGCAGCTACCATTTTTGGCAGCATTGGTCTGACCTGTCAATGGGGCACAGTATTTTAAAGAGTACCATAGTCTCCTTTAAATGGTGGTAGTCCCAGCACTCAAACCCATTGGTGACCATGGTCATTGAAAGCCCTTATCTCAGTGTTGAGACCACTCAAACCCAATGGTGACCTTGGTCATTGAAAGCCCTAACAACAGTGATGAAACCACTCAAACCCAATAGTGATTTTGGTAATTGAAAGCCCTGACCCCTGTGATTAGACCAGTTGACCAAGAGAACTGTAGCATCTATAGGGTCTTGGTCTTGTTTATAGGAATTATATTTTACTTTTGCTTAGGCTTGATTCCTTTTGTCTCCAATTATAATGTCCATTGTGGTACATCATTGGTCTTCATCCCTCTTCCTGTCTCAAGCCGGGATGTATAGCAAGAAGAAATGTGACTGAACATGGAACCAACATTGATTGGACAGGAATATTGAAAGAGAAAAATTTCAAAAAGAGTAAAAGGAAAAATAAGGAAAGGTTCTTCCCAACTACTTAAGTTATATTTTTTTCTGTCCCACCACAAAATATCATCAATATACCCCTCCTGTCACACTCTCCACACTATCTTTTTCCTATACTAGGCTTTTGTGGGGATTGTCATTCTGGGTTGGCTCTGTGCTGCAACTCACCTGCATTTCAGCTCACTTGATTAGAACTCTAATTATGCAAGCTTGCTGCCCTATTCTGTGTCTATTGTTCATTTGCCTTTGGGTGTGTAGGATTGCTCTCTCTGTGCTCTGAGCCAGTCCCTGTCTGATTAGTCCCCTTACCTGGAGTAGACCCTCTGTTTGTGACCTGATTCCTCTTTCTGCCTGCTGCTCTGTATTCTGTTTTGTCTTTCTGGTTTCCTGACTTAGGCTTAAATTGGACTTTGCTTCTGAATATCCCTAGCTGCTACTGCGCCATTTCCTGGACATGATCCCTGATTGTTTTGACCTCTTTTTACTACCAGTAAGTAGTAATATAATTATATTTACCTTCTGTTATTACAGTCTGTTTTCTGCACATCAGAAATTAGTTATTACTGTAGTGACTCGCGTTACACCTCCAAAAAACAAAACTCAAAACACTGTCGACAGATATCAGGGCACCCAGTTGAGTAATCAGTTTTGCAATTTTTATATTATTATTATTATTTATTTATATAGCGCCATTAGGTTCCATGGCGCTTTACATGAGGATGGGGGAGACAAGAACAAGTACACTAAATCTAGGCGATCAGGACGTACAGGTACAGGAGGGGCAGGGACCCTGTCCACGAGGGCTCACAGTCTACGAGGGGCGGGTTGGGATACAGTAGGATGGGGGAATGTCAGGTATGGGGCGTTCGCCTGGGTCTCATGGCAGGTTGTAGGCTTAACGGAACAAGTGAGTCTTCAGGTGACACTTGAAGCTACTCAGGGTAGGAGAGTGTCTGACGTGTTCGGTTAGGGAGTTCCAGAGTAAGGCAGATGCCCGGGAGAAGTCCTGGACTCGGTTGTGCGAAGAGGTGATGAGAGGGGAGCAGAGAAGGAGTTCTTGAGAGGAGCGGAGGTTGCGTGAGGGTAGGTATCGGGAGACCAGGTTGGAGATGTATGGTGGGACCAGGTTGTGTATGGCTTTGTACGCCATGGTTAGTGTTTTGAATTGGGATCTCTTGGAGACGGGGAGCCAGTGAAGGGCTTGGCAGAGGGGGGAGACAGGGGAGTAGCGGGAGGACATATAGATGAGTCGGGCAGCGAAGTTGAGGATAGACTGGAGAGGTGTGAGGGAGTTAGCCGGGAGGCCATTGAGAAGGAGGTTGCAGTAGTCAAGGCGGGAGATGATAAGAGGATGGATGAGTGTTTTAGCGGTGTCTTTTTTTATACTCAGATTTATAGTTATTTTATTATTTGGGATGGGATTTATTGCAGGCTAACGTTCTTTTTTTTTTTTTAGAATTTAGACCGCCACCTCCATAAATACGCACCGTCGGAGTGGCGGTCTAGCAAACACATTGGTTTCTGCCTTTTACAGTAGAGTGTCAGATTGTTAAGGGTTCTGAATGAGCAAAAATGTAAAAAAATATAAAAAAAATTGCATTTACAACGTGAATTACTAAAAGAGGGAACAGCCACAAACAAGCTAGTTAAGCCGTCACTCATGTCGAAAAGTCAGATCTACAGATAGAGCAAAATTAACCGTCAAGCTGAAAAGCCCGTTTGGTGCATGTCAAGATCTGACACCTGCAATAGCAGGTTTTTTTTATTTTTTTTTCATTTTTGACATCGCTATTTTAATTGAAAATTAGTGTTTTCCGAAATGGGAAACGATTACGCGAGACTATAAAAAGCAGCTGAGATTTTATGTTTTTCTCTTTTTCTCTTTTCCACTGTTGATCGGTGACGATTTGTCAGGAAAGTAGTAAAAAAAAAAAAATGGATTTGGCGAGGATGAAAGAGAATTTTTTGTTTTACAAGGGTCGGAAATATAAAATGTGACATTTGAAGGGATGGAGGCAGGCGGGATAAAATGTATCGGTGCTATAAATATGTGCGGTGGTGAAACAAGATAGTGGCTGTAAATGGAACACCGGAATATTGATTGTGATAAATGCAAAAGTGACGGAGAGGACGTAAAAGAATATATTTTTAGAATTTAAATTTTTTTTTGCATTCATATTTTTTTGTGTTTTATTTATCAATTAAAATTTAAATTAATGTATGAAATTGCTAAGACTTGTATTCGTCCAAGAGTTCCATGGAGGGTGTACATGAGGGTGATTTGGGCTTTAAAAAAGAAAAGATGCACTTTTTGTAAAATAAATAAATATTTTTTTTACAAGATTATGCCATATCTAGTAATAATTTGAATGGGGCTGAACTCAAAGGCATGACATAATTTGCATATTTATCTACCCCTAGCTATAAGGGGTTCTGACACTCCTGGGTAAACCAGACTGGATATTATATGGACTGAGAGGAGAGATATTCTGCAGGAGACGATTCTGTATAGAAGGGCTGAAAGGATATACTGCAAGATGAGGCTTTGAGAGAAGAAGTATACTGCAGTACGGGGCTGAAAGAAGACATGTAATTCAGGATGGGGCTCTATATAGAGGGGCTGATGGAATATACTGCAAGGTGAGGCTGTATACAGGGGCTGAGAGAAATATACTATGACAGCAGGCTGTATACAGCGGCTGAAAGAAGAAATATCCTGTAGCATGAGGCTGAAAGAAGAGATATAATGCAGGATGGGGCTCGATATACAGGGGCTGATGGAATGTACAGTAGGATGCAGCTGTATACAGGGGATGAGAGAAGAACTATAATGCAGTAGGAGGCTGAAACAAGAGATGTAATGCAGGATGGGGCTCTTTATACAGGGACTGATGGAATGTACAGTAGGATGAGGCTGTATACAGGGTCTGAGAGAAGAAATATACTGCAGTACGGGGCTGAAACAAGAGATGTACTGCAGGATGGGGCTCTATATAGAGGGGCTGATGGAATATACTGCAAGATGAGGCTGTATACAGGGTCTGAGAGAAGAAATATACTGCAGTACGGGGCTGAAACAAGAGATGTAGTGCAGGATGGGGCCCTATATAGAGGGCTGATGGAATATACTGCAAGATGAGGCTGTATACAGGGGCTGAGAGAAGCAATATACTGCAGTATGTGACTGAATCCAGAGATGTAGTGCAGGATGGGGCTCTATATACAGGGGCTGATGGAATATACTATAAGATGAGGTTGTATACAGGGTCTGAGAGAAGAAATATACTGCAGTTACAGGGCTGAAACAAGAGATGTACTGCAGGATGGGGCGCTATATAGAGGGGCTGATGGAATATACTGCAAGATGAGGCTGTATACAGGGTCTGAGATTAGTCGAGTTGTGTTTGTTGTCTGCTGCTGACAGATCAGAAAACTTCAAATGCAGCTATCTTGATGCACATGACAGAGATTGATGTTGTTTCTTAATATGAGAGCAGCATTTGAAGTTTTACATCACTGATCTGTCAGAAGCAAGCAGCAAACAAAACTAAACTAATCTCATCCCCTGTATACAGCCACATCCTGCAGTATCTTCCATGAGCCCTGTATATAGAGCCCCATTCTGCATTACATCTCTTGGTTCAGCCTCCAATTTCAGCATATTTCTTCTCTCATCCCCTGTATACAGCCACATCCTGCAGTATCTTCCAATCAGCCCCTGTATATAGAGCCCCATCCTACACTACATCTCTTGTTTCCAACCTTTTATTGCAGTATATTTCTTCTCTCACACCCTGTATACATCCCATCTTCTAGTATATTGTTCCACTTAGCTCCCTGTTACCAATCTCTCTACTCATCCTGCATTATATCTCTTCTCTCAGCCCCTGTGCAATGAGTGTTGAGCTCTGCTAGTAAAACCACACAGGCAGCAACTGATGATTGTAGATGACAAAAGATAAAATCAGTCAGGCAGGATACTGTACAGGAGCAGAGTGTGCAGAAAACCATAAAATGCACTGTACAATGGCTGATGATAACTCAGAGAGGTAGGGCTGATCATCAGCACAAAGGAGAGGGAGAGAGGGCCCTGCAGCACTGAGAAGTAGTAGGCTGCTGCTGGGAAATGTAGTTTTGGTAGATAAGAACATGTATATATATAGAAGGATAGATAATAGATTGATTTATATTGGATGAATAGATTTATATTGGATAGATAGTTAAATAGTGAATGGATAGATAGATATGCCTCCACCCTGGATCTGCCTCTATCCATAATTCCTAGAAAACTACCCCTCAACCCTACAGTCCCTATCCCTATCCCCTACTGTACACTTGCTTTGGCAATCCTAATGTGTATTTAGTTGTGCCAATAAAGTTTATTCGAATTGAATTGAATAGATATAATATAGTTTTAAGGTAGATAGATAGATAGATAGATAGATAGATAGATAGATAGATAGATAGATAGATAGATAGATAATGGATGATAGATGGTAGATAGATGTAGATAGGATAGATAATAGATAGATGGGTAGAATAGATGATAGATAGAGATAGATAATAATAGATGATAGATAGATAATAGATAGATAGAGGGTAGGATATAGATAGAATAATGGATAGATGAATAGATATGGGAGAAATAGATAAATATGATGATAGATATAGATAGAGATAGATAGTAGGATGGATAGGTATATAGATAGTAAATGGATAGATACATAGATTCATGGAAGATGTGGATGAGATATGAGATATAGATGAGAGAGATAGTGGAGTGGATAGGATAGTAGATATTAAATAGATAGATATCCTGGCCTGGGCAGATGGTGATTGTTAGGCGTTCAGTTCCACTTGTTCCCTCCATGTCGGATCGCTCAGTATACCCCTTCCCTCTATGTTGGATCACTCAGTATACCCCTTCCCTCTATGTTGGATCACCTCAGTATACCCCTTCCTCTATGTTGGATCGCTCAGTATACCACTTCCCTCTATGTTGGATCACCTCAGTATACCCCTTCCCTCTATGTTGGATCGCTCAGTATACCCCTTCCCTCCATGTTGGACCGCTCAGTATAACCCCTTCCCTCCATGTTGGATCACTCAGTATACCCCTTCCCTCCATGTTGGATCACTCATTATACCCCTTCCTTCCATGTTGGATCGCTCAGTATACTCCTTCCCTCCATGTTGGATTGCTCAGTATACCCCTTCCCTCGATGTTGGATCGCTCAGTACACCCCTTCCCTCTATGTTGGATCACTCAGTATACCCCTTCCTCTATGTTGGATCACCTCAGTATACCCCTTCCCTCTATGTTGGATCGCTCAGTATACCACTTCCCTCTATGTTGGATCACCTCAGTATACCCCTTCCCTCTATGTTGGATCGCTCAGTATACCCCTTCCCTCCATGTTGGATCGCTCAGTATACTCCTTCCCTCCATGTTGGATCGCTCAGTATACCCCTTCCCTCGATGTTGGATCGCTCAGTATACCCCTTCCCTCCATGTTGGATCACTCAGTATACCCCTTCCCTCCATGTTGGATCGATCAGTATACTCCTTCCCTCCATGTTGGATCACTCAGTATACCCCTTCCCTCCATGTTGGATCACTCAGTATACCCTTCCCTCCATGTTGGATCGCTCAGTACACCCCTTCCCTCCATGTTAGATCACTCAGTATACCCCTTCCCTCCATGTTGGATTGCTCAGTATACCCCTTCATATTGGATCGCTCAGTATACCCCTTCCCTCCATGTTGGACCGCTCAGTATACCCCTTCCCTCCATGTTAGATCACTCAGTATACCCCTTCCCTCCATGTTGGATCGCTCAGTATACCCCTTCCCTCCATGTTGGATCGTTCAGTATACCCATTCCCTCCATGTTGGATTGCTCAGTATATCCCTTCCCTTCATGTTGGATCGCTCAGTATACCCCTTCCCTCCATGTTGGATCGTTCAGTATACCCCTTCCCTCCATGTTGGATCGCTCAGTACACCCCTTCCCTCTATGTTGGATCGCTCAGTATACCCATTCCCTCCATGTTGGATTGCTCAGTATACCCTTCCTCCATATTGGATCGTCAGTATACCCTTCCCTCCATGTTAGATCACTCAGTATACCCCTTCCCTCCATGTTGGATCGCTCAGTATACCCCTTCCCTCCATGTTAGATCACTCAGTATACCCCCTTCCCTCCATGTTGGATCGCTCAGTATACCCCTTCTCTCCATGTTGGATCGCTCAGTATACCCCTTCCCTCCATATTGGATCGCTCAGTATACCCCTTCCCTTCATGTTGGATCGCTCAGTATACCCCTTCCCTCCATATTGGATCGCTCAGTATACCCCTTCTCTCCATGTTGGATCGCTCAGTATACCCCTTCCCTCCATATTGGATCGCTCAGTATATCCCTTCCCTCCATGTTGGATCTCTCAGTACACCCTTCCCTCCATGTTGGATCGCTCAGTACACCCCTTCTCTCCATGTTGGATCGCTGAGTATACCCCTTCCCTCCATGTTGGATCTCTCAGTACACCCCTTCCCTCTATGTTGGATCGCTCAGTACACCCCTTCTCTCCATGTTGGATCTCTCAGTTCCCCTTTTCTCCATATTGAATCGCTCAGTACACCCCTTCCATCCATATTGGATCGCTCAGTACACCCCTTCCCTCCATGTTGGATCACTCAGTATACCCCTTCCCTCCATGTTGGATCACTCAGTATACCCTTCCTTCCATGTTGGATCGCTCAGTATACTCCTTCCCTCCATGTTGGATTGCTCAGTATAACCCTTCCCTCCATATTGGATCGCTCAGTATACCCTTCCTCCATGTTGGATCACTCAGTATACCCTTCCCTCCATGTTGGATCGATCAGTATACTCCTTCCCTCCATGTTGGATCACTCAGTATACCCCTTCCCTCCATGTTGGATCACTCAGTATACCCCTTCCTCCATGTTGGATCGCTATACACCCCTTCCCTCCATGTTAGATCACTCAGTATACCCCTTCCCTCCATGTTGGATTGCTCAGTATACCCCTTCATATTGGATCGCTCAGTATACCCCTTCCCTCCATGTTGGACCGCTCAGTATACCCCTTCCCTCCATGTTAGATCACTCAGTATACCCCTTCCCTCCATGGTGGATCGCTCAGTATACCCCTTCCCTCCATATTGGATCGCTCAGTATACCCCTTCCCTCGATGTTGGATCGCTCAGTATACCCCTTCCCTCCATGTTGGATCACTCAGTATACCCCTTCCCTCCATGTTGGATCGATCAGTATACTCCTTCCCTCCATGTTGGATCACTCAGTATACCCCTTCCCTCCATGTTGGATCACTCAGTATACCCCTTCCCTCCATGTTGGATCGCTCAGTACACCCCTTCCCTCCATGTTAGATCACTCAGTATACCCCTTCCCTCCATGTTGGATTGCTCAGTATACCCCTTCATATTGGATCGCTCAGTATACCCCTTCCCTCCATGTTGGACCGCTCAGTATACCCCTTCCCTCCATGTTAGATCACTCAGTATACCCCTTCCCTCCATGTTGGATCGCTCAGTATACCCCTTCCCTCCATGTTGGACCGCTCAGTATACCCCTTCCCTCCATGTTAGATCACTCAGTATACGCCTTCCCTCCATGTTGGATCGCTCAGTATACCCCTTCCCTCCATGTTGGATCGCTAGGTATACCCCTTCCCTCCATGTTGGATTGCTCAGTATACCCCTTCCCTCCATATTGGATCGCTCAGTATACCCCTTCCCTTCATGTTAGATCACTCAGTATACCCATTCCCTCCATGTTGGATCGCTCAGTTCCCCCTTTTCTCCATATTGGATCGCTCAGTTCCCCCTTCCCTCCATATTGGACCGCTCAGTATACCCCTTCCCTCCATGTTGGATCACTCAGTATACCCCTTCCCTCCATGTTGGATCTCTCAGTATACCCCTTCCCTCCATGTTGGACCGCTCAGTATACCCCTTCCCTCCATGTTGGATCACTCAGTATACCCCTTCCCTCCATTTTGGATCACTCAGTATACCCCTTCCCTCCATGTTGGATCTCTCAGTATACCCCTTCCCTCCATGTTGGACCGCTCAGTATACCCCTTCCCTCCATGTTGGATCACTCAGTATACCCCTTCCCTCCATGTTGGATCACTCAGTATACCCCTTCCCTCCATGTTGGATCTCTCAGTATACCCCTTCCCTCCATGTTGGACCGCTCAGTATACCCCTTCCCTCCATGTTGGATCACTCAGTATACCCCTTCCCTCCATGTTGGACCGCTCAGTATACCCCTTCCCTCCATGTTGGATCACTCAGTATACCCCTTCCCTCCATGTTGGATCTCTCAGTATACCCCTTCCCTCCATGTTGGATCGCCTCAGTACACCCCTTCCCTCCATGTTGGATCGCTCAGTACACCCCTTCTCTCCATGTTGGATCACTCAGTATACCCCTTCCCTCCATGTTGGATCGCCTCAGTACACCCCTTCCCTCCATGTTGGATCGCTCAGTACACCCCTTCTCTCCATGTTGGATCACTCAGTATACCCCTTCCCTCCATATTGGATCGCTCAGTATACCCCTTCCCTCCATATTGGATCGCTCAGTACACCCCTATCCTCCATGTTGGATCACTCAGTATACCCCTTCCCTCCATGTTGGATCACTCAGTATACCCCTTCCCTCCATGTTGGATCACTCAGTATACCCCTTCCCTCCATGTTGGATCGCTCAGTATACCCCTTCCCTCCATGTTGGATCACTCAGTATACCCCTTCCCTCCATGTTGGATCACTCAGTATACCCCTTCCCTCCATATTGGATCGCTCAGTACACCCCTTCCCTCCATGTTGGATCGCTCAGTATACCCCTTCCCTCCATATTGGATCGCTCAGTACACCCCCTCCCTCCATGTTGGATCACTCAGTATACCCCTTCCCTCCATATTGGATCGCTCAGTACACCCCTTCCCTCTATGTTGGATCGCCTCAGTACACCCCTTCCCTCTATGTTGGATCGCCTCAGTACACCCTTCCCTCTATGTTGGATCGCTCAGTAACACCCCTTCCCTCCATGTTGGATCGCCTCAGTACACCCCTTCCCTCTATGTTGGATCGCCTCAGTACACCCCTTCTCTCCATGTTGGATCGCCTCAGTACACCCCTTCCCTCCATGTTGGATCGCCTCAGTACACCCCTTCCCTCTATGTTGGATCGCCTCAGTACACACCCTTCTCTCCATGTTGGATCGCCTCAGTACACCCCTTCCCTCCATGTTGGATCGCCTCAGTACACCCCTTCCCTCTATGTTGGATCGCCTCAGTACACCCCTTCTCTCCATGTTGGATCGCTCAGTTCCCCCTTCCCTCCATGTTGGATCGCCTCAGTACACCCCTTCTCTCTATGTTGGATCGCTCAGTACACCCCCTCCCTCCATATTGGATCGCTCAGTATACCCCTTCCCTCCCTCTAGGCCGTATGTTGCACTCTCTGTATCTATGGAAAGCTGCGGCTCTGTCTCTGCCTCTTTGCGGCTGTGTTTCCAGGACACGTGAATGCGCCATTGTCCTGACCTGGTTAATCTGATTTCAGATAAAGAGTGCGGTGTATTTCATTGAGCGATCCTGGGCGTCCTCCCTGCGAGGCGATCGGCATTGTGTCCTCATGAATAGATTCCAGGGAGGCTTCTGATGAAATGTATCTGCGAGGTGGGAAGATGCATTGACCTTTCGTGGCGAGGTGCGGCGGAGGCCGCCAGTGACTTTATTGTATATGTGTATGTGTATATATACATATATATACACGGTGCTTTCATGCTCCCATTCAGGGCTGTGCCCCATCTGTTACCTCTCATCACACAATGTGCCGCCATTTGTTGGTGTAGTAAGTGACGGGCCCTGTGTTCTCGGCGGTTTATGATGTACCTGCAGACAGATCAGTAACTCCAGTGATATCAGCTTCCCTCACAATGTTTTTCTATGGAGATTTGGATCTATCTGATCACACAACAGAGGACACTCAGACACGGCCTGGTTTCTCGTTTCTGAACACCTGACGATGATAAATGTTCAACCACATAATTCATTTGTGAAGATTCACGAGTGAAATATATCTATAGAGAATCTCAGAAAACAGAATGATAAGTTGTTTAGATGATTAAAGCGTTTTAATCAATTTGCTGTGAATGACAAGTAGTTGTCACACTCGGACGGGGGAACACAAATGTTTCTACAGGGATGGAAAGGGAGGACAACCCAAAGATTGGGGAGAGAGGAGACGGGTCACCTCCTGACACTCACCTGTCTCTGTATCCTGAGCTCCCTAACATCCCTGTACGGGTCCTTCCCCTGTTACTGTCAGGTGCCTAATCCCTAGCTACCCTTTCACTTACCCTGGATACTGCAAAGCTGGTGACTGCACTAGACTCATACTGCAGTAATAAAAACAAAGGAGGAAGCTAGAGGACATAGACAAAAAAGGGTATACTCCAACTCCACAATAGCAGCAAAGCACCAGAGCTGCAAGTATCACTCTTTCAGCAACTACCAGACTTACTCCTGTCATGGTTGCCCTGTGAGGTCCCCTACGACTGTATCCCACCACTTTATAGCAAACACAGTCTTAGTAATGTCATAGTGACCTCAGCATATATGGCTATGCATACATACATTATAATAGCTTCACTGCTGTACTGTCACACACTATCTGCCTAATCAGAGAATGCCGTGACATGGCGGGGTAGCTCAAAGAATTGATCAATTGTTTGCTAAATGTCTCAGTTTAAAGTACAGTTGGAAATAATATGTGCTTATGCACATTTTGTATTGCGTGCTAACCATAGGCAGTGCTGGCTCTTGGCTTTTTTATTTACTATAATACTTATAGTATGTATGTATATATATATATATATATATATATATATATATATATATATATAATACTGTATTTACATAATCCTATGTACAAGAATATAACTACTATTATACTGCCCTCTATGTACAAGAATATAACTACTTAATACTGCCCCCTATGTACAAGAATATGACTACTCTAATACTTGCACTATTAATTTATTAACTACTTTATAAACTGAACTAAAAAAGCCAAGAAGCCAGCGCTGCCTGTGGTCAGCACGCAATACAAAAAGTGCATATGCACATATTAATTTCTAACTGTACTTTATAACTGAGACATTTAGCAAACAATTGATCAATTCTTTGAGCTACCCAGCCACGTCATGGCATTCTCAGATGGGGCAGTCCTACTCATACGTTTTTTATATATGCTGTGCCATTACGGCCTCCTAAATGCATTAAAATCAGAACCATATTAAATGCACACATGCCTGAAGCATTTCTGAACCACTCCCATACTGCCTCCTATGTACAAGAATATAACTACTATAATACTGCCCCTATGTACAAGAATATAACTACTATAATACTGCTCCTATGTACAAGAATACAACTACTATAACACTGCTCCCTATGTACAATAATATAACTACTATATACTGCTCCTATGTAAAGAATATAACTACTATAATACTGCCCTATGTACAAGAATATAACTACTATAATACTGCCCCTATGTACAAGAATATAACTACTATAATACTGCCTCCTATATACAAGAATATAACTACTATAATACTGCCCCTATATACAAGAATATAACTACTATAATACTGCTCCTATGTACAAGAATATAACTACTATAATACTGCCCCTATGTACCAGAATATAACTACTATAATACCGCTCTTATGTACAAGAATATAACTACTATAATACTGCTCCTATGTACAAGAATATAACTACTATAATACTGCTCCTATGTACAAGAATTAACTACTATAATACTGCCCTATGTCAAGATATAACTACTATAATACTGCTCCTATTACAAGAATATACTATATAATACTGCCCTATGTACAGAAATAACTATAAAATGCCTATTACAAGATATAACTACTATAATACTGCCCTAGTACAAGAATATAACTACTATACTGCTCCTATGTACAAGAATATAACACTATAAAACTGCTCCCTATTACAAGAATATAACTACTATAACACTGCTCCTATGTACAAGAATATAACTACTATAATACTGCCCCTATGTACAAGAATATAACTACTATAATACTGCCCTATGTAACAGAATATAACTACTATAATAGCCTATATACAGAAATAACTACTATAATACTGTTCCTATGTACAAGAATATAACTACTATAATACTGCCCTATTCAAGAATATATACTATAATGCCCATGTACAAGAATATAACTACTATAATACTGCTCCTATATACAAGAATATAACTACTATAATACTGCATCCTATGTACAAGAATATAACTACTATAATACTGCCCCCTATGTACAAGAATATAACTACTATAATACTGCCCTATATACAAGAATATAACTACTATAATACTGCTCCTATATACAAGAATATAACTACTATAATACTGCCCTATGTACAAGAATATAACTACTATAATACTTTCTCCTATGTACAAGAATATAACTACTATAATACTGCCCCTATGTACAAGAATATAATACTATAATACTGCCCCTATATACAAGAATATAACTACTATAATACTGCTCCTATGTACAAGAATATAACTACTATAATACTGCTCCTATAACAAGAATATAACTACTATAATACTGCTCTATGTACAAGAATATAACTACTATAATACTGCCTATTACAAGATAATACTATTACTGCCTATGTACAAGAATATAACTACTATAATACTGCCCCTATGTACAAGAATATAACTACTATAATACTGCCCATTCTTCCTTAAATGTAGACAAGAATATAACTACTATAATACTGCCCCTATGTACAAGAATATAACTACTATAATACTGCTCCTATGTACAAGAATATAACTACTATAATACTGCCCTATGTACAAGAATATAACTACTATAATACTGCTCCTATGTACAAGAATATAACTACTATAATACTGCTCCTATGTACAAGAATATAACTACTATAATACTGCTCCTACTTATGCTATACAAGAATATAACTACTATAATACTGCTCCTTTACAAAATATACTACATTCCCCTGTGTACAAGAATATGTCTACAGTCCTCTGATGTTCTGCAGTCTCTTATTTAATCACTTTGACCTTGACGACTTTCTCTTCCCTCTTCAAGAAGATATTTTATAGCGTTGCACCTTCTGTTATCGTCCGTACTATATACATATTTCATTTTCTTTTTTTTTTTCCGGTCCTTGGCAATGGAAATTAATTTTACTACAAGGAAAGTTCTTCACGGCAGCTGAGATATAAAAAAAAAAAATTAATTCATGTATTAAATGAAAGAAGAACGAGGGCCAAGGAGCAGAACACCTCCGGTGACAGCCGTGACCTTTCATCTTTATAGATTTGTCTGAAGCCGCTCAGGTGCGAGAAGGTCTATAATAAAGTGAGAGTTGGGAGGATTATACAGTTGTGTGTCATTGTTATGTGGCGGTATTACGCACTGAGCACAGGCTGGTAGTATACATTAACCATCTCTCATAGCAAATACATGTGAGTATGTCCAAATCAGCTAATGAGTTTGGCGGTCAACAATCATGAATATTCCAGCAGGAGTGTGCCTACTATCGGTGCAGGGGTAACAGTCGCAACCGGGCCCTGGAGTCTAGGGGGCCCAAAAGTCCCTTTGACCTTTAGAAAAAGATTAACTCTATTATAGATTTGTAACAATTGGGGGCCCCATTGGAGCTTTCATATCGGGGCCCATGAGCTTTAAGTTACACCACTATATTCCAGCATAATATAGCTACATGTGACTTGTTCATCCAGATCCTCCTGGTTCATAAATAGAATTCGAGAACTACAGAAAAGACTGACACCTACACAAGCCAGAGAATGTAGCTTTTTTGTGTGTTGGTGGTGGAGCGAGGGAGGGGGGGGGGCAAATACTTTATCACGTCACCCCCCTGTGAATCTTTATGTACTGGGACAGTCTTACTGGTAATGACTCCAGTTCTCTCAGGAGGTTCCAGTTCTAAAGATAATATTTTGCTCGGAGAGCTATATTGTGTGACAAATGAGGGATTAGGACCTTGGAGCAATAAGCACTTGTGTTTTCTCACCAAACATTCCCCCGGCCGGAGGGCGATCCCCCGTCTATTACCAAGTGGAAAACCATTTTTTATGTAATGTCAGCGCTCCCTTCCCTTTCTGAAAATCCTTCAAAAAAGTCTCCACCTTGGTTATTCCTTTTTATATAAACCCCCTTTAATGGAGGGCGTTCCAGATAAAGCTGGTTTCACACTACTGTTTTTGGAATCTGGGTAAAACCTCAATCCCCCAATCCGAATTCTCCTGGAATGGTAAACCTTGATGCATGTGGATGCACCAGCACCAGGATCATCACTGATCTGTCTCATGGATCAGTGATAATCCCGTTGCATCCGGTTGATTACCTTTTTTAGCTGGGTCCGATTGTAAATGACATACCCCTTAGTGGGGGTGTCGTTAAAAAATGGGTTTTGAGCATGCTCTGCCCAAAAACCCAGATCCAGCATCCAGATGCAGTAGGATCTGGAGTCTGCCTGTCACCATCTCCACATTGCCTGTGTTTTTCTAGGTTTGTGTAGACTGTCGGGCTGGGCTGGCTCTGTGCCTCAATCGCCTGAATTCAGCTCACTTAATTAAGAGCCTATTAAGGGAGCGTGCAGACGATTAGTATACGCAGTGTTTTGGACGCAGCGTATTTGCGCTGCGTCCAAAACGCTGCGTAGTACAGTACAAGCATAGTGGATGGGATTTCAAAAAAACGTGTTTGGAGCTGCGGTGCGGGTTGCCGGGAGTCTGCTCCTCCGCAGCATGTTTATTTCATGCTGCGGAGTTGGATGCGGCTCCCATTGGTGACTGCAGGGAGTAGCCGCCCCCCACCCGCCGCACAAGGCGAGTACAGGACGGCTGTGGTGTCCCTGCGGCCACCCTCGGCTTCCCTCAGGTCCTGAGGAGCTGCGTCCAATACGCAGCCCCTCCGGACTGTGAGCATGCACCCTTAAACTAGCTTGCAGCTCTGCTCTGGGTCCATTGTACATTTGATTTTGGCTGTGTAGGACTTGATCTCTCTGTGTTCTGAACCAGACCCTGCCTGACTTTCTTTCTTACCTGGACTTGACCCTCTGCTAGTGACCTGACTTCTCTTTCTGTTTTGTACCTATGCACTCTGTTTCTGTCTCTCCGGTTTCCTGACTTCAGCTTGAATTCGCTTTTGCTTCTGTTAACCCCTTAATGTACTGCGCCATTTCCTGAAACTGACCGCGGATTTATTTGACTTCTCTTTACTACCAGTAAGTCGTATAATTGTTATACTGTATTTACGTTCCATTTATTTCAGTTAGTTTTCTGCTCCTCTGAGACTAGTTATTAATTGTGACCAGCGTCAGATTGCCGGATCCGAGTTCCATAGAGCCACATTCCAATTTAACCCGTAGTAATTTAACCCGGGTGTTCACGGTTTTGACAGAGACGCCAAAATTGCTACAAAATGCGTTTTTGGTCTTGGTAAAAAAAACATGAACACCCGGATCAGGGGAAATGGGAAGAGATGGATGCACCCACAAGTGCCTGCGGCCCCATTAAAAGTCAATGGGGCTGAAAATGGCTGTGGGTGCATTCAGTTTCAGCCGGATTCACACGGATACGGATAAACAGCAGCCTAAGAGCCACTTTACACACACCAACTTACTGGTTGCAGTGAAATCATGGACACATTGCTCCATTTTGTGACTGTGTACAATGGAACAATGTGTCCATGATTTCACTGCAACCAGTAAGTTGTTCAGATGTTGGACAGATAAGTTGGTGTGTGTAAAGTGACCATAAGACCTTCACAGATTCAATCAAATGTTTTGACAATGACACATAGTTTACTTTTCACATTTTGCTCCTTTGGTTATTGTTTTTACTCTGATGTTTCCATGGTTACTGTTGTGCAATTCTGAATATTCTAATAGTTTTGAAACTTTTATTGACAAGTACATGACTCAATATCTACAGTATTGAACTCTAGGCTCTGTGCGCACAGTGCGTTTTTTTAATGCATCTTTTTAGTGTAGTTTGTGTGATGTCAGCCATAAATCCTATTGCTTTTTTGCATTGCCGATTTGGTGCAGAAATATATCTGCAGCATGTGAATTCTTCTTGGTGCATTTTTGCAAGGTTTTTCCATCTCAGAATGCATGAAAAAAAAGCATTGAAAAAACAGGTGTTTTATTCCTGCCAGGAGATGCAGATTTGGTGCAGAAATTTCTGCAACCAAATACTCTAATGTGTGCACATTGAATAAGACTATGTTCACATTGCATTTTTGCAGCATTTGTTTATGCAAATGAAAAGCTGCTTTTTGCAGTGTCATCACCATAATGCTTACATTTCATGCATATGTTTCTATTTTCGTGACTGAATTGGAAAAATGCAGAGTTTTTTTTAAGTCTGCAGCACATTAATTTTTTCAGCCTTTTGGACGCTTTTTCAGTTATAGAAAACAAGAATCTTTTCTATATCCTTGTCGTTAATGTTTGTCATATTAAACCTGTTGAACGTTCTAAAATAAAGAATTTATAGAAAAAAAAAACATTGAGAAAGTGAAAAAATGGAACAGAATTCTTTTTGCGTTATTTTTCCATCAATTTTGAAGCACTTTTGGTAAACAAAACGAACTATAATAAAGGAGAACTCCAGTGAGAAATATTCACGATTCGTTATCGGGATCGGGATCGCTGATGCGTCGTTATGTGAGACTGGGCCTTTAGGGAGAGCCCCACCCTTCCCTTTGCAGAGCAGAGCATTTATATCGCATACCATTTCTGTGTGTCCATTTCGAGACCCGGTCACATTCTGCATTGTGCTTCCAATGAGGTCAATGGGCTCATGGGCAGGTTACAGTTAAAGTGGGGGACCGTCCCGAAGTGTGTACACCTTGACGTGGTGGGATGGCTTAGTACATTTTCTGCAAAAATGTATGTACCAAGTACCAGCAATTCATAGTGCTTGTTTTTACTTAGGCCCTTTTCACATCTATGCAGCCCCTGCTTTTGCCTGCCCTGCGTTAGCGCAAATGCAAGTGCAGGTGCATTTACAGGCAAGCGCATAGGTGCACTGCTCTTGTGCTCGCTTGCACTTGCCCCCATTACCTTCTATGGCCGAGCACAGCCAAATGCAGGAACCGAAAACTCGGAAGCGTGACTGGGAATGAGCTGACATCACTGCGCATGCGCTTCTCCAAATGCACCCGGAAACATCGCATTATGCGCTTCCGGGTGCATCTGGCCAAGTGCATGCACAGTCACACTCGAGCTTCCGGGATTTCAGCTCCTGTTCTCAGCTGTGCTTGGTTATAGAAGGTAATGGGGGCACCGAGCGCAGATGAGCGGAAGAGCAGTGCATCTATGTGCCTATGCGCTTGCCTGTACTTGCCTGTAGATGCACCTGCGCTTGCGCTAGCACAGGGCAGGTAAACGCAGGGGCTGCATAGATGTGAACAAGGCATTACTTCTTGCAGGGTATTTTGTAATGATTTGCACTTACTTTTTCCCTGTTGTTTGTTTATTTGGTGGTCAGTGTGAACATGGTCTACAGCACAAAGATGCTCATCTGCTGATTAGTAAACCCATATGAAATCGGGACGGAACAATGAAGTCGCACCGATCTACTATCAGGAGTCATGAGGGATTTTGGCAGATAGGGAGTGTTGGCAGGGCACTGGTGTGATGGCCACAACTATTGATATAAAGGGGTGTAACTACAACAGGTGCAGGGGTAGCAATTGCACCCGGGCCCCAAAAGTCCCTTAGGCCTACAGAAAAACATTAATGCTATTACAGATTTGCAATCATTCGGGGCCTCATTGGGGCTCTCGCTTCGGGTCCATGAGCTTCATGTTACGTCACTGCTTATATTGCTGCCCAAACAAGGTCCTGAAAACTTCTTTCTCTATTTGTAGAGAATTTCATATTTTTCTAATAACTTCTTTGCACAATTTTTTGCAAAAAAACCCCCATATCTTATCCACAGTAAACAATAACAGCGAAAAGTTACATCGAAGAGAGTCTTATTCGCGTGGCTCCGGTAACCTCCTCCTACCTGCTGGAATAATTCCCCTCATTCGTATAGACGCTCTTCCCATATCTGCTCACATCTGGTTGCCAAAACAGTAAAAAAAAGCTAAAAAGAATTTTTGAGAACAAAAGACACAAAAGTTTTTGGATTTTGGTGTAAACGCTGAGCCGTGTGCGGGGACGTCAGCCACGTTCACTTTCATAGTTTGCTACGCATGACAGGGGCGCGATAAGTACGCTGGAGGTGGGGGGCGACGCTTTACCCAGGCAGCTGTTATGGCAACGGCAGAAGTGTATTGTGCGCGGAGGAGCGGCCCGGGCCCCGCTCTATTCACACACACACAAATGCCCCATGCATGTTGACTTAAATCCCGGCTACCTGCAGCAGAACATATGTTTGATTACAAATGTGCGTCTTGTAGAGGATTTCACGGAGAGTCATTTACACAATTAGAATGGGATCATAATAGTCATCGCTGCAGACATCGCTATGCATGAGCTGAAACAAGCAATTCATCCACAATGGGGCCCCGCGGGCTCGCAGGGGTTTTTTTTTATTGCTTTTCTGAAATCCAATGAACCGAACTGTCATTATGATTCAGGAGACTGAGCTCTGATCAAAGTTACTCTGCGCTTTCCCTTCCTGCATACACCAGACCCCAATTTCCACACGTTGGGCCACAGTCCATCATCTCTCTCCATGGGACAGAGACAGGAAAGACTGAGAGAAGAAGAGCGCGAGAAGGAGGACAGAATATAGAGGATTCTGGAGGAACTGCGTCCTGCGCTACACTGAGAGGATATCATCCAATATCTCATTCTATCTATTCCTCTATCTATCCATCCAATGTCTATATCTATCTATCTACATCTATCTATATCTATCCATCCAATATCTATCTATGTATCCATCTACCTATCCATCCAATGTCTATATCTATCTATGTATCTATCTATAACAGAAAAGTGCACAGCACTCAAGATATATATTGAACTGGTGCAAGCTGCGATGCTGGAACAACAACCAGAAAAAATTCTCTGCACCCTGAGTTACTACGATAATGCACACATGCTAATATGCCGTTTATATACAGGAAAAAAATTAAAAACTTACGATTTTTCAAAAAACTCATAATTCATTTTTTTTTATTTATGGGGTTCTGGTACATATATTGGCAATATCTGTTGCCACAACCACACGGTGACCTCAGGTCTGATAGTTCACTAAGTCGACATCCTGTCCTCCTTGTCCTCCCTATCCCACTTCTAAGTGGTGGACACCTATCTCAACCCAGACCACCTGGTGGGAAAGTGGATGGGACATCAAGTGTGGGGCTGAAAGAACAATAATGGGGCAGATCTCTATCTACCCTATTAAACTAATATCTAATTATGCAAAATATATTTCATCTATCTATACAATATTTATCTATGGCTCATGTTATCACTTTTCTTTCTATCATTATATATATCTACCAATATCTCTATCTTTTACTCTAGCTCTGATTCTATCTTTCTAATACCTATCCATACAATATATACCGGTGTGTATCTATCTATCTATCTATCTATCTATCTATCTATCTATCTATCTATCTATCAATATTGATCTGTTCTTCATAATATCACTCATTCTATCAATCCATTATTATCTCTCAAACGGGCCGCTTTACACACACCAACTTCTGTGACCAACTTCTGAACAGATCTCTGGTGCAGTGAACTCATGGACACATTGTTACATGTTGTGCTGTGTACAAATGTTACATGTGTCCATGATTTCACTGCAACCAGAGATCTGTTCAGAAGTTGGTCAGAGAAGTTGTGTGTGTAAAGCAGCCCTATCTCTAATTGTAGCTCTCATCCCATCTAGCTTTCTAATATCCATCCAGCAACTATCTACTATCTGTCTGTCTGTCTGTCTGTCTATCTCTATCTATTATCTATTCTATCTATCTATCTATCTAATATCCATCCAACATCTATCTATGCATATTTAGCTATATATTCAATATTCCTCCATATATCAAATTCAAATTCTTTGGCAGGACGAAATACACATTGGTTTTGCCAAGGGATGTTGGTAGGGCATGAAAGTGATGGAGCACATCAAGTGTGGGGGCTGAAGGAGCGATGGATCTATCTACCTATCAATCTCTATCTCTATCCTACATCTATCCAATATTTATCTATCGCTCATTTTATGACTCATTCATCAATCTCTTATTCTAGCTTTCATTGTATGTATTTAATACTTATCCATCCAATATTTAATATCTATTCATATTCATCTGTTTATCTACTCAATATTTGTCGATCGCTCATTATATCCTTCATTCTATCTATCCATTATCTCTCTGTATACCTTTTTTTCTAGATCTCATTCTATCTATCCTTTATCTATTCTATATCTTTTTTCTAGATCTCATTCTGTCTATCCATTATCTCTCTATATATCTTTTTTTCTAGATCTAATTCTATCTATCCATTATCTCTCTGTATATCTTTTTTTCTAGATCTCATTCTATCTATCCTTTATCTATTCTATATCTTTTTTCTAGATCTCATTCTATCTATCCTTTATCTATTTCTATATCTTTTTTCTAGATCTCATTCTGTCTATCCATTATCTCTCTATATATCTTTTTTCTAGATCTCATTCAGTCTATCCATTATCTATTTCTATATCTCTTTTTCTAGATCTCTAGCTATCTAATATTGTTCAGCTACGATCTATCTATTGAAAAAAATTAATTGAAAACAGCACCATCCTGACAGTGATTCGGGTGCAAGTCTCCCAAGTAATTGCCAACTTAATGAAAACAAAAAACCATTGGAAGCAGAAGAGCAGCAGGTAAACTGCAGCTATAACTGGACGTGAATGTAGTGGACATGAGCTAAAGATCTGTCCCTTCAGAGTTCTCATGAAGCCATAGGTCCATAGAAGAGTGAACCAGATAATGAATTGTGATATCTTTGTACTGTACAAACTCTCCAACACAGTGACCACCCGCCTCTGCCGCATCTCCATCGCTGTCTCAGGCTCCTATCAGCTTCTGGCTATATGAAGTTGATATGGTCATATTGGATACGGTCAGACAATGGCGGCTCCAGACGACGTCCATTATCCGCAGCCAATCTCAGGATCTCTCCTCATTAGATGGAGAAATGACTCATCGTAGAGAAAGGGAGACAAATCCCCAGAGATGTCAGGACAGACCAATAATCAATGTCATTATTGACGGGAATATGGAAGAACACGGCGCCTGGAGGGGGGGGACAGGCGAGCCTCGGCGTGACAGTAATTACTAATCACGGAGGTGTCTATTATTACAGGGGAGGCCGAAACTAAAGCGGATTATGCGTCATGTGATCTATACATCACCGTGAACTCCAAGTCAACTTTTACCGAGTCACCAAGTTCATGACCCCACATTGCCCCCATGGCCGTCCCCAAGAGCTCAGCACTATCAGGACCATGAAACCTTACAAAGCAACTAGGTTCTCTCAAAGTTAATTTCACATTTAATTTTAATCAATAGATCTTGGAGTAATAATTATTTCCACAGTTGTATGTTTAATAAAAATGTTCCATTGCTGAGATAATAATCTTCAAGTGCTAACCACTAAGCCACTGTGCCACCCCATATATAAGATTATCTCAGCACAGGACATGTGGTATGATCAGACCATGTCCCTGTATGGTCAGACACATCCATTACACAGTACATAGCAGGGACACATATATAAGATTATCTCAGCACAGGAGATGTGGTATGATCAGACCCTGTCCCTGTATGGTCAGACACATCCATTACACAGTACATAGCAGGGACACATATAGAAGATTATCTCAGCACAGGAGATGTGGTATGATCAGGCCATGTCCCTGTATGGTCAGACACATCCATTACACAGTACATAGCAGGGACACATATATAAGATTATCTCAGCACAGGAGATGTGGTATGATCAGACCATGTCCCTGTACAATCAGACACATCCATTACACAGTACATAGCAGGGACACATATATAAGATTATCTCAACACAGGAGATGTGGTATGATTAGGCCATGTCCCTGTACAATCAGACACATCCATTACACAGTACATAGCAGGGACACATATATAAGATTATCTCAGCACAGGAGATGTGGTATGATCAGACCCTGTCCCTGTATGGTCAGACACATCCATTACACAGTACATAGCAGGGACACAATATAAGATTATCTCAGCACAGGAGATGTGGTATGATCAGACCATGTCCCTGTACAATCAGACACATCCATTACACAGTACATAGCAGGGACACATATATAAGATTATCTCAGCACAGGAGATGTGGTATGATCAGACCATGTCCCTGTACAATCAGACACATCCATTACACAGTACATAGCAGGGACACATATATAAGATTATCTCAACACAGGAGATGTGGTATGATCAGGCCATGTCCCTGTACAATCAGACACATCCATTACACAGTACATAGCAGGGACACATATATAACATTATCTCAGCACAGAACATGTGGTATGATCAGACTTTGTTATGGGAAAACCCCTTAATGTGTCTTGAGATCCTGACAATCGTTCTGTAGATGCCAGGTCGTACCCTCCTATCTCCTGAACTGTGTACTTCTCGGGGATCTATTGAGTGATCTGTGGGGGTCTCAGTACCTGGACCCACCAATCTGTAGCTAAGGGAAGTGTCTGTAAAACATTATGTCATTGTGAAAGATTAGTTACTCTTTAAAGTATGTCTTTAAGATGATGATTGTACTGATTCCAGGGAGCTGAAAATTAGAAAGGTTACCCACAAAGTGCCCAAAATTACAAAAATGTGCTTGCTTCATTTCCAGAAACAGCGCCACCCTTGTATGATGGCTATGTTTGGTATTGCACAGGAATGAGACTAAGCTGTAATACCAGACACAGCCAGTGAGCAACGGTGGTGCTGTTTGTGTAAATGGAGACAGCTCCCTTTTTCTTGCACTTCCACAATCTTCCATGTGTTCCTTGAAGAGATCACAAAAAAAAGGTTGAGATCTACATTACACCCAACAGAAGGTGTTACATTTCTCTGCAAGCAAAACAACAGGGTAAATGAAGTATTCTTATTTACTTACATAGCACCATTAATTCCATGGTGCTGTACATGGGAAGGGGTTACATACAAAATGATATAGTTTATATCTATAGTTATAGATATAGTATTACATGTTCCCCATTGAAATCAATAGGAGCAATCATTGCAGGTGTTGCAGACAGGGAGAGTAACCCTTGTGAGATCTTTGGCTGGTTGACATGGTCCAGCAGAAGAGAACTCTCCCTCTGTGGCCTCGTTATTTCATGACAGTGTGATCTTGGGTGCGAGGTTTGGAATTTCAGTATTGATTATACTCCTTTGATGGCGGGGTCTTCCACTTGTTATACAAGGTGCAGTGTGAATCCAAATCGAATGGATTTCAAGGGTGGAGCCGCTGAACACAAGCCTACGATCACTAGGCTCAATGCCAGGTGTCTGCTACAGTGGTGTAAAGCACGTCGTTAGTGGACTCTGGAAACTTGTGTTCTGAGATGATGTGTCACACTTGCCTAGGTTCAAAGAAAAGGCTGACTATTGAAAAGCATTACACCGACTGCTATATATGGTGGAGGAGAGGGCATAGTTTTCACAGTTTGACTCTTTATTTCCAGAAAAGGATTAGGACTACATATTGTCATGCCTATGTATTTCCTCCGAATCCACAGTCTGGTTGGTCTTTGTCCAAATGCTGAGGTTTTTTTTTATCCTTGCTTTGATGCTAGTCCACTGTCCACTTTCCCACTTTATGTCCTATCATATCTCGGGTGGGGTTATTTATGCCCACTTTGCACCTTCCTTCTCTGCTGGCTATATTTTCTGCTAAAGAGTTCCAGCCCTGTTACTAAAGGATTTTGCCTGGAAAGTTGAGACCAGTGCTGTATTTCTCTAGGTTTTCTCATTTCCCTTTCGTACACCTTACTCCTACCCAGTGCCGGGACAAGGCATTTTGGTGCCCTAGGCAGGTAAGGCAAACGGCACCCCCCCCCTCCCCCCGAAATATGTCTAGGAATAAAAATGTCAACATACATGAAGTTGCAACATCGTAGGATCAACGGTGTTTATTCCCTCTTCGTGTGGTCTTACATGGTGTGGATGGGAGGACGGGTGGGTTCTCAAAGGCGATGGCCGTTTCACACCGCAAGTGGCGCTTCAACAGGCATATAGTCCACCATATGCCTGTTGACTATATGCCTGTTGAAGTGCCACCCCACGAAGAGTGAATAAACACCGCTGATTTGTGTTGCAACTTCTTTTCTATAACGCTAAACACAATAGCTGTATATACAATAGAGAATACAGAATAGAGACAGCTGCTACCTGTATACACAATAGAGATGGCTGCGGACCGTATACACAATGGAGACTGCTGCTGGCTATGCATACAATAGAGAATACACAATAGAAACTGCTGCTGGCCATACACAATAGAGAATACACAATAGAGACTACTGCTGGCCGTACGCAATAGAGATGGCTGCCAGCCATATAGACAACATCCCAACAGCTTCCCTCCATTCTGACAGCCTCCCTCCATCCTGATAGTCTCCCTCCATCCCGACAGCCTCACTTCATCCTTCCTCCATCCCGACAGCCTCCTTCCTCCATCCCGACAGCCTCACTTCATCCTTCTTCCATCCTGACAGCCTCCTTCCTTCTTCCATCCCGACAGCCTCACTTCATCCTTCTTCCATCCTGACAGCCTCCCTACATCCTTCCTCCATCGCAATAGCCTCCCTCCTTCCCATCAACGTCCCTCCATCCTAACAGCCTCCCTCCATACTTCCTCCATCCCAACAGCGGTCCTCCATCCTGACAGCCTCCCTCTATCCCAATAGCCTATTCCATCCTTACAGCCTCTCTCTATCCTTCCTCCCTACCAACAGCCTCCCTCCATCCTGACTGCATCCCTCCATCCTGACAGCCTCCCTGTCTCCCCAAAGCCTCTCTGTCTCCCCACAGCCTCCCTGTCTCTATCCCCACAGCCTCCTTCCCTATATATGGCCCCCTATTCTGTACACTGCTCCATCCCTACCCCGGACCCCAGCATAACTTACCATTGGAGGGAGCTGTGAATGCGGAGCAGGGGTGCCGGAGCCCGGAGGGCACATCTGCAGGACTGGAGCTGTCTGTGGGGAGTAGCTGCGGGCCTGCGGCAGCTAGCGGTGGGCACCGCCATGTTCTTTGTGGCCGGCGCCCACTAACAGTACAGCCGGTTGGTGGAAGTTGAGACTTCAACAAAATGGCAGCGGCTAATTGGAGACCGCGGCCATTGTGTAGAAGTCTCAACCTCTATTGACCGGCTGTACAGTTAGTGGGCGCCAGCCACAAAGAACATGGCGGCGCCCACCGCTCCCTGCCGCAGCTTCTCCCCGCAACTCTAGGGCCTGGCAGTGGTGATTAATGGGGGGGGCCCCATTAGGTCACCTGATGAATGCTCTCGGAGTCACGGGTCCGGACTCCGGTCAGGCGGGAAAGCGCCCTGCAGTGGCGTAACTAGAGTCCAAAGGGCCCCGGTGCGAAATTTGGACCTGGGCCCCCCCCCTTCCTCCGCGCGCCCACATTGGTCAGATGTGTGGGCCTCATGTAACATTCTAAATCCTATAAAGACTCATGAATTGACCCATCTCCCCTTTATTATGCATTAATGCCCCTCATCCTGCTGTATATGGTCCTCCTCCTGGGATATGCCCTTATCCTGGTATATATGGTCCTCCTACAGGGACGCATATCCATGCAAAACAGGTGCAGGGGTCGACAGGCGCCAGACCCCTGTACCGCTAGGCCCAGTCGCACTTGTGAACCCTGCAACCGCGGTTGTTAAGCCGCTAGGTATCCCCATCATCCCCTTGCACCCCCAATAAGGTATCCCCATAACACAGGGACAAACACACAAACTCTGGAACACCCACACACAGGGACACATGCACACACGCACAAACACAGGGACACACGCACAAACACAGGGACACACGCACAAACACAGGGACACACGCACAAACACAGGGACACACGCACAAACACAGGGACACACGCACAAACACAGGGACACACGCACAAACACAGGGACACACGCACAAACACAGGGACACACGCACAAACACAGGGACACACGCACAAACACAGGGACACACGCACAAACACAGGGACACACGCACAAACACAGAGGGACACGCACACCCACAGGGACACGCACACCCACAGGGACACGCACACCCACAGGGACACGCACACCCACAGGGACACGAACACCCACAGGGGGACACGCACACACACAGAGGGACACGCACACACACAGAGGGACACGCACACACACAGAGGGACACGCACACACACAGAGGGACACGCACACACAGGGACACACGCACACACAGGGACACACGCACACACAGAGGGACACACGCACACACAGAGGGACACACGCACACACAGAGGGACACACGCACACACAGAGGGACACGCACACACAGGGACACGCACACACACACACAGGGACACGCACGCACACACAGGGACACGCACACACAGGGACACGCACACACAGGGACACGCACACACACAGGGACACGCACGCACACACAGGGACACGCACACACACACAGGGACACACACACACAGGGACACGCACACACACACACAGGGACACGCACACAAACACAGGGACATGCACACACAGGGACACGCACACACAGGGACACGCACACACAGGGACACACCCACAGGGACACACACACAGAGGGACACACACACACAGAGGGACACACACACAGAGGGACACACACACAGAGGGACACACACACAGAGGGACACACACACAGAGGGACACGCACACACGCACACACACACAGGGACACGCACACACACACAGGGACACGCACACACACACAGGGACACGCACACACACACAGGGACATGCACACACACACAGGGACATGCACACACACACAGGGACATGCACACACACACACAGGGACATGCACACACACACACAGGGACATGCACACACACACACAGGGACATGCACACACACACACAGGGACATGCACACACACACACAGGGACATGCACACACACACACAGGGACATGCACACACACACACACAGGGACATGCACACACACACACACACAGGGACATGCACACACACACACAGGGATATGCACACACACACACAGGGATATGCACACACACACACAGGGACATGCACACACACACAGGGACATGCACACACACACAGGGACATACACACACAGGGACATGCACACACACACAGGGACATGCACACACACACACGGACATGCACACACAGGGACATACACACACAGGGACATGCACACACAGGGACATGCACACACACACAGGGACATGCACAAACAGGGACATGCACAAACAGGGACATGCACACACACACAGGGACACGCACACACACACACAGGGACACGCACACACACACAGGGACATGCACACACAGGGACATGCACACACAGGGACACGCACACACACACAGGGACACGCACACACACACAGGGACACGCACACACACACAGGGACACGCACACACACACAGGGACATGCACACACACACACACACAGGGACATGCACACACACACAGGGACATGCACACACACACAGGGACATGCACACACACACAGGGACATGCACAACACACACAGGGACACGCACACACACACAGGGACACGCACACACAGGGACACGCACACACAGGGAACACACACACAGAGAGACACACACACAGAGGGACACACACACAGAGGGACACGCACACACAGGGACATGCACACACAGGGACATGCACACACAGGGACATGCACACACAGGGACATGCACACACAGGGACATGCACACACAGGGACATGCACACACACACAGGGACATGCACACACAGGGACATGCACACACACACAGGGACATGCACACACACACAGGGACATGCACACACAGGGACATGCACACACACACAGGGACATGCACACACACACAGGGACATGCACACACAGGGACATGCACACACACACAGGGACATGCACACACAGGGACATGCACACACACACAGGGACATGCACACACACACAGGGACATGCACACACACACAGGGACATGCACACACAGGGACATGCACACACACACAGGGACATGCACACACACACAGGGACATGCACACACACACAGGGACATGCACACACAGGGACATGCACACACACACAGGGACATGCACACACACACAGGGACATGCACACACAGGGACATGCACACACAGGGACATGCACACACACACAGGGACATGCACACACACACAGGGACATGCACACACACAGGGTCTGTACCTCCTCACTGTTCACAGGTCCCGGTTCCCGGCTCACCAGCAGATCCTGCAGAAGATTATGACTGACCCACATGCTGCTATCTGGGGAGGCGGCAGATGCTGCAGGAAACACCCGGAGAGAGGACACAGCCCAGACATCAGGAGGTACAGGTGCCGGCCGCTGTGTCCTGTTTGTGATGAGGTCAGATGACCTGATCACAGTGCAGCAGCAGGCAGCCGCGGGAGCTTTAAAGCTGCAGAGCCCGCCAATTCTCCGGCACCCGTGATCAGCTGCCAGGGGACCGGCCGGGCAAAGCGGCCGCGCAGTGACATGGATGCGCGTCCTCAGGGACGCACATCCATGTACAGCTGGCGCAGCGGTCGCAGGGGTTGGCGGCTCCGGGCCCCTGTGCCTCCGGGTCCAGTCTCACTTGCGACCGCGGGTGTTACGCCACTGGCGCCCTGCACTAGATGGCGCCCTAGGCGATCGCCTAGTTTCGCCTACCTGTCGTCCCGGCCCTGCTCCTACCCTCTATCAGGTTGGAAAGAGGTTTCCCTTGCTTGCATTTTCTTATTCAATTTTCCCCTTATACGAGTGCTTTAAGTTTGCTCACCTTGGGTTTTTGTCTACGCCTGCACACTTTCCTATTCCTGGTTAGTTGTTTGCAAGAACATACCCTTTGCTTCCTTAGGAGGAATAAGAAACAGTTGGATGGCCTTTTTGGGATCTAGGTCCGAGCTCTGGTTTCTAGTTTTGATGCTAGGCACGTTTTAGTCTGTACAGGAACCAGTAGGGTGTGGGTGTGGTTGCAGTGGTTTAGGCTTTATTCCTTTCTGTACCAATGTGTGAGTTGATAACACACATCCAGATATTGTACATAATTGTTTAGCCCTTTTGAGTTCCAGCTGCACTCCTTTGCAAAAAGGTGAGATGCCAAAAACATGGGGGATGAGTTTGGTGCGCCGGATCTTCACTTGCTCCACACAACCACGACCTCAACCCCATCAGAAAAAATGGCAATGAGTTGGGATGCCGATTTCAAGCCAAAGCATCTATCCCAACCTCAGTGCTAGACGTCCAATTGCACAAAGTCTCCCATAGACACCCCAAAATCTCCAACCCCCAAAAAAGTTGTTATAGCCAAAAAAGGGGGCTTAACTTTCCCATGGACACCAGGGATGGGATACAACTGAGATCTTTGCACCCGCTTAACTAAACTCCTAGGAGAATGGTAACCTTTAACCCCATGTAGAAGGAAATAGGACATAAAAGAGTAAGGGCTTGTTCACACGCAGCATTATACAGTTCCTGAAACCTCATGCAGACGCTGATTACTTTTTCCTTGAAGATTTGAGGCTGCAATATATTTTTAGATCACTACTTTCAGCGTTTTTGCAGTTTTTTCACTCATTCATATCAATGAAAAACAAAATGCATCAAAAACGAGTGCAAAAATGCATAAAAATGTGTTTTTTTCCATACAGTCTGATACAAATATACAATGTGTGCACGAACCCGAACAGAAAACAGTGACTTGGTGACATGGGGGTCACTGACTTTTCTAAAAGAAAATACACCGTAGTTTTTGTTGCAAAGAATAAAATACTGATTTAAGGCTTGAAAATGAAAAGTGGATTTCTCCCATCTGCAGGATTCCTGCCATCTGCTCTTTCTTTTTGAACACATAAAATCAAAACTACATTGAAAAGACATTTATACAGTGGCGGATTACAATATCGCCAGAAGGGGAGAGATCACATGTCATAAAAGGCAAAGAAGAGAAGCGTCAGCATATGTTCCCACTGACTGAGGACACAAAACTCCAGAGGACAGAACAGATACTTAATAGCCTGAAATTAGAAAGATAACAGAAAGATAGATAGATAGATAGATAGATAGAGAAATAAGTACCTCTATCTATCTATCTAATAAATAAAGGGCAGTATTATAGTAGTTATATTCTTGTACATAGGGGGCAGTATTATAGTAGTTATATTCTTGTACATAAGAGCAGTATTATAGTAGTTACATTCTTGTACATAGGAGCAGTATTATAGTAGTTATATTCTTGTACATAGGGGCAGTATTATAGTAGTTATATTCTTGTATATAGGGGCAGTGTTATAGTAGTTATATTCTTGTATATAGGAGCAGTATTATAGTAGTTATATTCTTATATATAGGAGCAGTATTATAGTAGTTATATTCTTGTATATAGGGGCAGTGTTATAGTAGTTATATTCTTGTACATAGGAGCAGTATTATAGTAGTTATATTATTGTACATAAAAGCAGTATTATAGTAGTTATATTCTTGTACATAGGGAGCAGTATTATAGGAGTTATATTCTTGTATATAGGGGCAGTATTATTATAGTAGTTATATTCTTGTACATTACGGCAGTATTATAGTAGTTATATTCTTGTACATTACGGCAGTATTATAGTAGTTATATTCTTATATATAGGAGCAGTATTATAGTAGTTATATTTTTGTACATAGGGAGCAGTATTATAGGAGTTATATTCTTGTATATAGGGGCAGTATTATTATAGTAGTTATATTCTTGTACATAGGAGCAATATTAAAGTAGTTATATTCTTGTACATTACGGCAGTATTATAGTAGTTATACTCTTGTACATTACGGCAGTATTATAGTAGTTATATTCTTGTACATAGGGGCAGTATTATAGTAGTTATATTCTTGTACATAGGGGCAGTATTATAGTAGTTATATTCTTGTACATTACGGCAGTATTATAGTAGTTATATTCTTGTACATAGGAGCAGTATTATAGTAGTTATATTCTTGTATATAGGGGCAGTATTATAGTAGTTATATTCTTGGACATAGGAGCAGTATTATAGTAGTTATATTCTTGTACATAGGAGCAGTATTATAGTTGTTATATTCTTGTATATAGGAGCAGTATTATAGTAGTTATATTCTTGTATATAGGAGCAGTATTATAGTAGTTATATTCTTTATATATAGGAGCAGTATTATAGTAGTTATATTATTGTACATAAAAGCAGTATTATAGTAGTTATATTCTTGTACATAGGGAGCAGTATTATAGGAGTTATATTCTTGTATATAGGGGCAGTATTATTATAGTAGTTATATTCTTGTACATAGGAGCAATATTAAAGTAGTTATATTCTTGTACATTACGGCAGTATTATAGTAGTTATACTCTTGTACATTACGGCAGTATTATAGTAGTTATATTCTTGTACATTACGGCAGTATTATAGTAGTTATATTCTTGTACATAGGAGCAGTATTATAGTAGTTATATTCTTCTATATAGGGGCAGTATTATAGTAGTTATATTCTTGGACATAGGAGCAGTATTATAGTAGTTATATTCTTGTACATAGGAGCAGTATTATAGTAGTTATATTCTTGTACATAGGAGCAGTATTATAGTTGTTATATTCTTGTACATAGGGGCAGTATTACAGTAGTTATATTCTAGTACATAGGGGCTGTATTATAGTAGTTATATTCTTGTACATAGAGGCAGTATTATAGTATTTATATTCTTATATATAGGAGCAGTATTATAGCAGTTATATTCTTGTATATAGGAGGCAGTATTATAGTAGTTATATTATTGTACATAAGAGCAGTACTATAGTAAATATATTCTTGCACATAGGGAGCAGTATTATAGTACTTACATTCATGTGCATAGGTGGCAGTATTATAGGAGTTATATTCTTGTATATAGGGGCAGTATTATAGTAATTATATTCTTATACATAGGAGCAATATTATAGTAGTTATATTCTTGTAAATTGGGGCAGTATTGTAGTAATTATATTCTTGTATATAGGGGCAGTATTTTAGTAGTTATATTCTTGTACATAGGGGCAGTATTATAGTAGTTATATTCTTGTACAAAGGAGCAGTATTATAGTAGTTATGTTCTTGAAAATAGGAGCAGTATTATAGTAGTTATATTCTTGTACATAGGAGCAGTATTATAGTAGTTATATTCTTGTACATAGGGGCAGTATTATAGTAGTTATATTCTTGTACATAGGGGCAGTATTATAGTAGTTATATTATTGTACATAAGAGCAGTATTACAGTAGTTATATTCTTGCACATAGGGAGCAGTATTATAGTAGTTATATTCTTGTACATAGGAGCAGTCTTATAGTAGTTATATTCTTGTACATAGGTAGCAGCATTATAGGAGTTATATTCTTGTATATAGGGGCAGTATTATAGTAGTTATATTCTTGTACATAGGAGCAGTATTACAGTAGTTATATTCTTGTACATAGGGGCAGTATTATAGTAATTATATTCTTATACATAGGAGCAATATTATAGTAGTTATATTCTTGTACATAGGAGCAATATTAAAGTAGTTATATTCTTGTACATAGGAGCAGTATTATAGTAGTTATATTCTTGTATATAGGGGCAGTATTATAGTAGTTATATTATTATACATAAGAGCAGTATTATAGTAGTTATATTCTTGTACATAGCAGCAGTATTATAGTAATTATATTCTTGTACATAGGAGCAGTATTATAGTAGTTATATTATTGTACATATGGGGCAGTATTGTAGTAATTATATTCTTGTATATAGGGGCAGTATTATAGTATTTATATTCTTGTACATTATGGCAGTATTATAGTAGTTATATTCTTGTACATAGGAGCAGTATTATAGTAGTTATATTCTTGTACATAGAGGCAGTATTATAGTATTTATATTCTTATATATAGGAGCAGAATTATAGCAGTTATATTCTTGTATATAGGAGGCAGTATTATAGTAGTTATATTCTTGTACATGGGAGCAGTATTATAGTAGTTATATTCTTGTACATAGAGGCAGTATTATAGTATTTATATTCTTATATATAGGAGCAGAATTATAGCAGTTATATTCTTGTATATAGGAGGCAGTATTATAGTAGTTATATTCTTGTACATGGGAGCAGTATTATAGTAGTTATATTCTTGTACATAGAGGCAGTATTATAGTATTTATATTCTTATATATAGGAGCAGAATTATAGCAGTTATATTCTTGTATATAGGAGGCAGTATTATAGTAGTTATATTCTTGTACATGGGAGCAGTATTATAGTAGTTATATTCTTGTACACAGGGGGCAGTATTATAGTAGTTATATTCTTGTACATAGGAGCAGTATTATAGTAGTTATATTCTTGTATATAGGAACAGTATTATATTAGTTATATTCTTGTATATAGGAGCAGTATTATAGTAGTTATATTCTTGTACATAGGGGCAGTATTATAGTAGTCATATTCTTGTACATAGGAGCAGTATTATAGTAGTTATGTTCTTGTACATAGGAGCAGTATTATAGTAGTTATATTCTTGTACATAGGGGCAGTATTATAGTAGTTACATTCTTGTACATAGTAGCAGTGTTATAGTACCGTAGTTATATTCTTGTACATAGGAGCAGTATTATAATAGTTATGTTCTTGTACATAGGAGCAGTATTATAGTAGTTATATTCTTGTACATAGGGACAGTATTATAGTAGTTATGTTCTTGTACATAGGAGCAGTATTATAGTAGTTATATTCTTGTACATAGGGGCAGTATTATAGTAGTTATATTCTTGTACATAGGGGCAGTATTATAGTAGTTATATTCTTGTACATAGGGACAGTATTATAGTAGCTATATTCTTGTACATAGGGGCAGTATTATAGTAGTTATATTCTTGTACATAGGACCAGTGTTATAGTACCGTAGTTATATTCTTGTACATAGGAGCAGTATTATAGTAGTTATATTCTTGTACATAGGAGCAGTATTATAGTAGTTATATTCTTGTACATAGGAGCAGTATTATAGTAGTTATATTCTTGTACATAGGAGCAGTATTATAGTAGTTATATTCTTGTATATAGGGGACTGTATTATATTCTGGTACATAGTGGACAGTATTAAAGTATAAGAAGATAAAATTCTGGTAAGAAAATATATGATGTTTATACATCACAGTTATAAAAACGAGCTTTATTTTCTATGTATATGAATGATTTCTGTTATACCGGCACTTGTCTTTCATCCTGTACACGGTGTTCATATAGATCTATCCATCCAGCGGGGTATCAGTGTGTCCTGCCGGCATTGCGCTCTGTGCATTGTGAGGCAGCAGGTGCAGGCAGGATCAGGAAGGTATTAGCCAGATGCAGACGTTTTGTTGGATGCTGTTAGACCACAAGCTATGAAGTCTACTGCAGCTGCACAAAACAAATCAAGGCCCCGCTTCTCTAGACGAGCTCGCTCTCTACAACATGCCGTGAATATGATTTGGCCCAGATTTTTTTCCACTTCTGGGCTAAAAATACTCCACTTGCCACTGGGTGCACCCCAGAAAGCCACATTTAGGGCTACGGGGGATCGCTATATAGTTGGGAAAATTTGCACTTATCAGGAAGTCTTGTATTTTTGGCTTCTGCTCACAACCAACTGTAGGAAACCTGCAGATACTACAAGTAAGGCTGTGCTGAATTTGCTTCAAATCCTCCCGAAAAACACAGTTTGACATCAACACCACATCTGACACTCGAGCATTCAGCCAAACACAACTCCTATTGTTGCATTAGGCCAATATGTTCTCCTATATAAGGACAACATGAAGGGGTGGTCTTGGCTAGACAATGATTTATTATTTTTTTTATTGAGGGGTCCCTTGATGAAAGCTAATTATACAGTAACGTGGCAGTACTCATTTTCTACACAGCACTCCCACAGGTGATGTGAAGTATTACAGGTGCACATTTAAAATCTTTACCAGGTTCTTCAGGACCACAGTGTCACGCGCTTAGATTGAGCTGACTTTGCTGGATGCTGCTGTGTGTGTTGTGTCTGCATTTCTTCAAAAGCTGCATGAGGTACGGATGTGAACGTCTTGATCCTAGTAACATAGTAACATAGTTTTTAAGGTTGAAGGAAGACTTTAAGTGCATCTAGTTCAACCCATAGCCTAGCATGTTGATCCAGAGGAAGGCAAAAAAAAACCATGTGGCAACACTACTGGATCAACGCCCTATCAAAGAATCTAGTATGTATAACTGGTAATATTATAGTTTTCAAGAAAGGCATCCAGGCCCTTCTTAAATGTTAATAATAGTGACTCACTCATTACAACATCATGTGGGAGAGAGTTCCATAGTCTCACTGCTCTTACAGTAAAGAATCCGCGTCTGTGATTATGATTAAACCTTCTTTCCTCCAGACGTAGAGGATGCCCCCTTGTCCCAGTCTCAGGCCTAAGAGTAAAGAGGTCATTAGAAAGGTCTCTGTACTGTCCCCTCATATATTTATACATTATTATAAGATCACCCCTAAGCCTTCGTTTTTCCAAGCTAAATAACCCCAAGTTTAATAACCTGTCTTGGTATTGCAGACCCCTTAGTCCTCTAATGACTTTTGTCGCTCTTCTCTGCACCCGCTCTAGTTCAGCTATGTCTTTCTTATACAACGGAGAAACAATGTGAGTTTGTCATCTACCCATACACCCAGGTCTTTTTCAGTGACAGTTTTGCCCAGTGTTTTACAATTAAGCACATAATTATACCTTTTGTTTCCTCTGCCCAAGTGCATGACTTTACATTTATCCCCATTAAAGCGCATTTGCCATTTAGCAGCCCAAGCTTCTAGTTTACATAAATCCTCCTGAAATATAAAATTGTCCTCCTCTGTATTGATTACCCTGCAGAGTTTAGTGTCATCCGCAAATATTGAGATTCTACTCCGTATGCCCCCTACAAGGTCATTAATAAATATATTAAATAGAAGCGGGCCCAACACTGACCCCTGTGGTACCCCACTGTTAACTGTGACCCATTCTGAGTGTGTTCCATTAATAACCACCTTTTGTTTCCTATCACTAAGCCAGTTCTTAACCCACTTACACATATTTTCCCCTATCCCCATTGCTCTCATTTTATGTATCAACCTTTTGTGTGGCACCGTATCAAAAGCTTTTGAAAAGTCCATATACACCACGTCCACTGCATTTCCTTGGTCCAGTCCAGAACTTACTTCTTCATAGAAGGTTATTAGATTAGTTTGACAGGAACGGTCCCTCGTAAAACCATGTTGATAATGGGTCATGAGGTTATTTTTCTTCAGATACTCCAGTATAGCATCTCTTAGAAAACCCTCTAGGATTTTACCCACAGTAGAGGTTAAGCTTACTAGCATATAATTTCCAAGTTCAGTTTTTGTCCCCTTTTTGAATATTGGCACCACATTTGCTATACACCAGTCCTGCGGTACAGACCCTGTTATTATGGAATCTTTAAATATTAAAAATAATGGTCTATCTATGACAGTACTTAATTCCTGCAGCACTCTGCTGTGTATCCCATCCGGGCCTGGGGATTTGTCAATTTTAGTGATTTTTAGACGATGCCGTACTTCCTCTTGGGTTAAGCAGGTGACATTTAATTGAGACTTTTTGTTATCACTGATCATATTGTCTGTCATGGGATTTTCTTGTGTAAATACTGTTGAAAAAAAGTCATTTAGCATATTGGCTTTTTCCTCATCCTCATCCACCATTTCACCCAGACTATTTTTAAAGGGGCCAACACAATAATTTTTTAGTTTCTTACTATTTATGTAGTTAAAAAATATTTTGGGATTCTTTTTACTTTCTCTGGCAATGAGTCTCTCTGTCTCAATCTTTGCTGCCTTGATTTGCTTTTTACAAATGTTATTTTATTTTCTGTATTTATTTAATGCCTCATCACTACCTACTTGCTTTAATTCCCTAAATGCTTTCTTTTTGTCACATATTGCACCTCTTACCGCTTTATTTAGCCATAGTGGTTTCCTCCTATTTCTAGCATGCTTATTCCCATAGGGTATATATTGTGCACAGGTCCTATTCAGGATGCTAATAAACATCTCCCATTTGTGTTGTGTACTTTTATGTCTCAGGACATCGTCCCAGTTTATTGCACTAAGATCATCTCTCAACCGTTGGAAATTTGCCTTCCTGAAGTTTAGTGTCCTTGTAGCCCCTCTACTACACGTCTTAGTAAAGGATACTTGAAAGCTTATTAAGTTATGATCACTATTACCCAAGTGACCTCCAACCCGCATATTTGATATGCGGTCCGGCCTGTTGGTTAATATTAGGTCCAGCAGTGCCCCCCTTCTTGTTGGGTCCTGAACCAGTTGTGAAAGGTAATTGTCTCTCATAGTTTTCAAAAACTTATTACCTTTGCTGGAACTGCAGGTTTCTGATCCCCAATGTATTTCAGGGGAGTTGAAGTCCCCCACAATAATGACTTCTCCCTGAGTCGCTGCTTCATCTATTTGCTTTATGAGGATATTCTCCTCCACTTCCATTATTGTTGGGGACTTATAACAAACCCCTATCAGTAATTTATTATTTTTTCCCCCTCCCCTTATCTCCACACACAGGGACTCTACATTTCCATTAGATTCACCTATATTATCACGCAGGATGGGTTTTAAGGATGATTTTACGTATAAACATACACCTCCTCCCCGCCTATTTGTACGGTCATTTCTGAACAGACAATAGCCCTGTAAATTAACAGCCCAGTCATGGCTCTCGTCCAGCCAAGTCTCCGAAATCCCCACCATGTCATAATTATTTTCCAACAAAATCAATTCTAATTCCTCCATTTTGTTGGTGAGGCTTCTGGCATTAGTGTATTAGTGTAATGCACTTTATGCATCTCTCTTTACCTCTATTCCTTCCTACTATATTGATTTACCTTCTGTATTATACTCCAGAGCTGCACTCACTATTCTGCTCAGCTGCAGGTTGTGGGGTTGATGTGAGGTTTGGGTGTGACTCACCTGGAATACCTTTCCCCTGGCTTTAAATATCTTCCCCCTCCTTTGTTAGATGCCGCTGATAGAGTTAGTTTACTGTTTGTCCTTGTGCTGTGCTGATGTTCTTTTGCTGTGCTGAAGTCCTTGCTTTGGGAGTAGTTGTGATTCTGGATCTGTGGGTAGAGGTAAGGGCCCTTAGCCTAGGTCTAATCAGGAGGTCAGGAAAACAGGGTGGAGAGTTGGACCTCCTCACCATCAGAGGTACCCCTGAAAGCAGGGAGAGCCAGGGACCCCAGTGTAAGTGTCAAATTAGCTCTCCCTGAATCCCCTCACCCCTCTCACCATTCAGTTACCTGATTCCCTCACCTCCTAAGTGTGACACACAGATGCTCCTTGTAGCCCGGTCCACCATGTACCACAGATGAGGTTCCAGAACATAGAACTACCATATAATAACTAGTTGAACCTTTTGTGAAAAATATTTGGTTTATAGGAATTCGGCCAGCTTTATACATCATTGTGTTTTTGCCATTGAAAGTGTTTAAAGGATATGCATAATCAGAATATGACTTATTGTATAAATTAGATTTTTTATTAAATGTATTTATGCTGTCTTTTTTAATTTAACATAATACGTAATATAAATAAAAAAAAAATACTGAGCACTACCACTACCATCAATAACATTGGATCAAGGATTCCAAGATGGGCACCGAGCAAGGTGGATGCTGATGTCGGTGCTGCCTGCCATCTGATCGATATCGCTGCCATCCCTGCCGGATTCCACCAGCTAAAGTGTCCATCGCCACCCTGGGAGCCCACCTATCCTGTCTCACTGGTTAGATTGGTACTAACTGCAGCACCCGCGGTGCTCTACAGGGATCCTGGCACCGTGTGCGGCCTGGAGCCAGGAAGTCCTGTGGCCGGGATACCCGGCACTTCTCCCCCGGATCTGTGAGGCCCGTTTGCCGCGACCCACTGGTGCAGCCACATCTCCCAGCTTGTGGAGCTGATGGGATGAAGTGGTGACGGGGAGGAGAGGAGAAAGGAGGAGAAAGGAGACTGACAGCGGCATTCTAGCCTAAGCTGCAGAATAAATTTCCAGATGTGGCATCTGGTGAGGAGCTGCGCAGAATGCAGAAGCCCACAATCAACATCAGACACCCGGGAGTCTGGGAGAGAACACTGACAACAGAACAAGGCGGGCACAGAGAGGCAGAGCGGTATAAAGGAGCAATGGCACAGAGACTGTGAGTAGACTACAATTTCAGAAACCTCCTTAAGGCTGGTTTCACACTTGCAGATCCACAAGCTGAGCGCAAGCACCGCAAGTCCCTATGTCTAACATGGGGACGCAGGTGCCTGCGTGCTGATGCAGATTGGCGTGCTCACCCTGTGCGCACCCATTCACTGCAATGTATGATTTGTACCCATGCCTGCGCACAAATGACACATTCTCGTCCACAACCTGAACGTGACATGTCACATTCTTGGTGTGGACGAGACTGTGTGATGTGTGCGCTAGCATCCGCATGCGCACAAATCACATATTGCCGGCAATGTGTGTGCACGGCCATCTGCACCCGAGTGCAGGCACTTGCGTCCCCATGTTAAACATAGGGACTTGCGGTGCCTGCGCTCAGCTTGCGGATCCCCGCCGCAATATGCATAGCCCACAGTCATTGACCTGCTCATATCTGGAAAGGCCATTGTTTACAGTATAGACTCTGTGATAAGTAATCTACATAGGCTGAAGACCCACTGCTTATGTAAAATCTGATATTGGGCCTCCAGACCCCCCCCTCTTGGCTATACCCTGTATACATGGGTGTGAGGATCCGAATTTAACCCTCGGTGTTTCCCATACGAAACTGGACATTGACAACCCCCTAGGGACTCCTCTGTATTTCTTCTTTGTATATACTCATTCTCCATTATATGAAAACAGAGATAGGAGGACCTGGACAGGAACTAATTGAACTACAAGTGACAATACAGCTAAGGGTGCTTTCACATCACGATTTTGGAGCATCCGTGGCTGTCCGATTTTGGGCACAGAAAAAAATCGTATCCCACAAAATCTGATGGCAATTAGCCCAAATGTGATCCGATCCTCAGGGTTTAACATGGGGGCCTATGATGGCAGGTCCGAGGAAACAGCTGATCGTTCCTCAGATCCGATTTTATTGTACTGAGCATGCTCAGTACACTAAAATTGTTCCTAACCCTCTAATTTCACTTCTGCAATGTATGATATACATTGCAGAAGTGAAATTAAGTAACAGAAAGAGTTAAAAATAAAAAAAAAATCTGTATTCTCACCTATCCGCGATCCACCACTGCATCCCAGCAAGGTCCGAGTGCTTACAGGACCTGCTGTGATGTCACAAGCCAGCAGAGTCATTGGGTCACATGACCGCGTGGTAACTGCGGTCATATGACCTGATCAGCTGATCGGCTTGTGACGTGACTGCAGGTCCTGTAAGCACCCGGACCTTGCTGGGAGACAGCAGTGGATCGCGGATAGGTGAGAATACAGATTTTTTATTTTGAACTCTTTTTTTTACTGTATTTCACTTCTGCAATGTATATTATGCATTGCGGAAGTTAAAGTGCCCCGCTGTGTCCGGATCCATGATAATCACGGACCCGGACACAGAATAGGTCACCTCCTGTGGTGTCCTTTCCTGTCCGTGGGGTCCAACAAAAAGTAGGATCCCACGGACAGGAAAAAAAACATTATGTGGAAGCAGCCTTAAAATAATCAAGACTATAGAGGTTTTTACCTGACCTCCCCCTCCCCAATGGACATGATGTGATTGCATGACGGGCTTACTGTGGGCTGTTTTGGCACCCGAAATGATTACTGATTGCTGCCATTGAACGTGGAATGCTAGGGAAGCGTCGAGCCGAGAAATACAGGACACCTCCTCTCAATCTAGAAAAAAATTTGCTGCAACAATAGGGCAGATCTTTATACCGTGGACGGGCGAAGCAGCTAAGCTACATCCGCAATCGCATCCACCAACGCCTAACCGTTCAATCGTTACATGTGGAGCCCGGAAGAAGACTAGAGACATACCCAACAAAAGACCCATATCTTACCCCTCTAGGCGATCAGCGCAGGCTTCAAAGAAGACTGCCACCACCAGGATAAGTCACTCTCCCCCTCTACTACACAATCGACACCTGTCAGAATGGAGTCTCTATATACAGGACCTGCGTGCACACAGACACAATTAGACCTCCAGGCGTTAAAGGACCTCATACAGACCCTGCCTACAAAGCAGGACATAGATGACCTTGCATACCGGATTAAGACCTCCCACCAACAGGCCATAGAGGGCGTAAAGAGAGACATATACACACTTGCCTCCAGAACATCGACTGTGGAAACCTCCATCAAAGACCTCAATGATCAAATCTCCGACCTCAAAGAAAAGCAAGAAATTTTACACGATCGTGTCCAGGACATGTCCCTTCTTCTCGATGACCAAGAAAACAGCGGAAGGAGACATAATATTAGGATAAAGGGTCTTCTGGAGAGTAAAGGGAGGGAGAATCTATCATTGATGGTCCAAATTCTTTTCCAAAGCACAATGAGGCGTGTGCCCGAAGAAAAATACCTGTTTGACAGAGTCCACCTGGTCAACAGGAGAAAATTTTTGAATTCAGACAACCTGAGAGACTCCATAATTTCAAGGATAAAGAGGATATTTTAAGAGGAGCATGGAAGGCTGAGACAATCATATTTAACGATTCTCCTAAGATCTTTCCCGACGTGTCGAGTTGCACGTTGTACATGAGACGTCTTCTTCATCTGCTCCTGGTTAAGATCTTGGACGTTGGCGCTTCGTACAGGTGGGGACATCCATTTCAATTCATTGTTCGGAACTTGTTCTTCCGGACTTGTTCTACCTCCTAGGAGTACCTCTGTTTCCAGTAGCGGATTGGTTGACCATGGAGGGCTTTCGGCCACCCCCGCAAAGACTGAAACGGCAGGCCCGCCGGCCCCAGTCTCCAGCACACTAGGCAACGGCTTCTTCTCCTACTTGAACGAGATGTTCCTACGAATTGAATAGAATTGAATTGGGTTGCAACCATTTCCTGGCTCCCGCTGGGTTGATTGGTGACTCTACCCTTCTCTACCCTTTTTTTTTTTATCAGCCCCGTACGGTGATTTGTCAGGGGACAATTGGTCTTCTGGCTTGTAAGATCAGTGACATGATAATGACCATGGGGCTTTCAGGGGGAGGGGAAGGTGAGGAGTTTGAGAACTCATGTTTAAAGTGGTTAATTGATCAATGGTCACTGGTGGAGTTACTGACTTAGTGGAGTTACGACCAAACCGGGGACTAATACGCACATATTATAAAGGGGTAACTTTTATTATCATCTAGGCTAGGAATTGCACCTGGCCACCTTTCATTGACTGTACAGTCACGATAGTATGGAGGTGGGATGGAGCTCATTTACGGGTGTGTACATTCCCCGCAGTCCCTTAAGGCTGCAAAGCCCGCGGGCTCCTTCTGTGTGGTTCTTGATAGTCTTAGGACTCTTTTCTTTCGCTCCTTTTTCGGAGTTAGCCTGGGATTTAACCCTAGGCTATTTGCGTTAGCAGTTTCTAAACGTTACAGGTATTACTCTTGTTCTACTTTTTTCTTTCTGTTTCTTCTGGTTACCTAGAATACTACATCTTCTTTCTTGTTCTTCCCTCTCTTCCCTTGCCTTCTTTTCCTGATTCCTCTCCTGACATCCCTGTCCTGGTTACCTAGAATACTACATCTTCTTTCTTGTTCTTCCCTCTCTTTCCTTGCCTTCTTTTCCTGATTCCTCTCCTGACATCCCTGTCCAGGGGAGCCAATAGCGGACCCTTATCCCCCCCCGCACGATTGATATCATGACACCAAAGTATCGTTCAGGCTCGCTAAATATCAAAGGGCTTCATAGCTCTGGGAAACGCTCGATCCTTATTAACCTTCTGCATAAACAGAAGATAGATATTACTTTCCTACAGGAAACCCATTTTTTGCATTCCAAACCTTACAAACTGTCTAATTTCAGGTTCCCTACAGTATATTACAGTCCTTCACCAGATCCTAAATCTAAAGGTACGAGCATAGTCACAATCAGTTCCGTGGGATCTGCTGGATTCTCACATGGATGGAGAAGGCCGCTTCCTGATTGTCAAATGGTCCATTGCATCACAAAAGGTAACTTTTGCATCTCTATAGCTCTCCAACACAGGTCAAGATAGGGCTTTATCCATTTACTTAGACCATGTGGCATCTTTTGCAGAGGGCCTCGTGAAAGGAGGGGATCTTAACGTGATCTTAGAGCTTGCAATGGACAACTCCAAGGGACTTTCCTCCACGCCCTGCTCTACACAAAGACGTATAATAGCACAACTACACGAGCACCAACTAATTGACACTAGGAGTCTATTGCACCCAGCGGACAGAGATTACTCTTTTTATTCCACTTCCCATGATATCTATACGAGACTAGATTGCTTTCTCGTGAGGCACCAGGATATTGCCCTCCTTCATGAAGCCCACATGGGCAATATAATCTTCTCCGACCATGCACTTGTAAGTGTCTGCATCCTTTAGCCGCCTTCAGACCTAAACAATGCTTTTGGCGTTTAAGCACATCGCTCGTAAAGGACCCTACTACAAAAGCAGAGATCCAGGATACTTTAAACTGGTATTTCGCTACTAACATGACTGAAGGGTTGGACCCATGTATGGTATGGGAGGCACGCAAGTACACGGTTAGGGGAATTTTTATCAAAAATGGCGCTCAGTTAAAACGAGAAAGGGTGGAGGAGATATCTGACCTACTGGGTGAGATTAACGCTTTAGAAGCATCACACAAAAAATCCCCTACAGAAACTCTGAGACAGACCCCGTTGGCCAGGTGCCAATCCCTGAAGTCTATTCTGACCCATAAGATGTAAGCAATGTTCACCAAATGCCGACATTTTTATTACGAATACGGTAACAAAAGTGGCAGAGCATTGGCTACAGCCTTGAGAACTCAAAGATCTAACATACATCCCCTCTATTACTGATCAGTCCAACAAACAAATTCGACTTATTTCAGAGATCGTAGAGGTCTTTAAGAGACTATGCGTCCCTTTATTCAATAGATAACACTGATGAGGCGAGACACAATACCGAGATTCGAGATCGTATACACTCATACATACAGAACTCTGAATTACCGGTCCTGCTGGCTGCGGAGTCTGACCTCCTTGATCGACCCTTTTCAGAGGACGGACTTCTAATTGCAATAAAAGAAAGTAACACAGGGAAGGCTCTGGGGCCGAATGGATTACAGGGCATTCTTGGGGTCTCTATCGCCACATTTGGTTTCTTGCCTGAACTCGATACCTGGGGGACATGGTTTGCCTACCGATTCACTGCGGGCACACATTTCAGTCATTCAGAAACCAGGAAAAGACCCAGCCTTTTGCGCAAATTATAGACCAATTTCGCTCCTCAATGTGGACATAAAGTTATTCACAAAAATGTTAGCATCGAGACCGGCCCCTTTGTTCCCTACTCTAATTCACCCTGACCAGGCTGGATTTATGGGTGGAAGAGAGGCCAGAGACAATACAACTAAACCTCTGAATCTCATTTATAGAGTGAATTTAAAGTCTTCGCCTTTAACGCTCCTCTCAACGGATGCGAGAAGGCATTCGACAGGGTGAATTGGACATTTATGTTTGAAGCGCTGTCAAATTGGCCTAAAATCCAACATGCTCGGCTGGATCTCAGCATATTTCAAGCCTTCGGCTAGGGTGGAGGTCAATGGGTTCTTATCTTCGGACTTTTCGACTTATAATGGCACAAGGCAGGATGTCCACTCTCCCCCTCCTCGATTTTTATACTCACACTAGAACCATTCCTTAGGAAAATAAGAGCCAATGAGGGCATTCAGGGCCCAACGATTAAAGGCATGCAATATAAAATTGTGGCCTATGCAGATGATTTATTAATTTTTATTACTTTGCATACTACGCCCTTGCCAAACCTCATGACCGAATTCGAAACATATGGGACACTATCTAATTTTAAGATTAATTTCTTAAAACAATACCCCCTCCTCCATATCCCCATTGAGAAGAGCATTTAATTTTAATTGGGTCAGTCACACAATCAATAATTTAGGTATTAGGCTCCCCAGGGACATTTGCATGATGTTTTCCCTTAATTATCCTAAACTACTTCATTCAATACAGAAGGATTGTTTGAAACGGACGAAAAATGCCTTTACATGGTCTGGGAGATGTGCAATCTTTTTAATAAACATCCTTCCCAGGATCCTATACGTATTACAAGCTCTCCCAATCAGGGCTCCCTCATCCTTTTTCAAAGTCTGACTTTCATACAATCCAGATTTATTTGGGGTGACAAACCTCCGTGTATCAGTGCAAAGGTCTTATATCCGCACTAAATCAGCTGGTGGTATTGCGCTCCCCAACTTTAAATCCTACTATCTAGCGACCCACCTCACCAGAATACTAGACTGGTATAGAAATGGCGAGATGAAGGCTTGGGTTGGAGTGGAGCAAGAATTTTGGAGTGTCCCTTTGGAGGGAATCCCCTGGATAGGATTTTGTCGTTTGAAGGAACTTAAAGACCACCCTACCATTGGTGCCACCTTGGCTTACTGTGAGGTTATTTCAATTAGACCACATTCTACCTCAGTCATCCCTGTTATGCCCAGTACTAGGCAATCCCCTTTTTCTGTGTGTGCTTGCGTGAAGGCTATTTCAGGGCAAAACATTTAGGCAATGGACGTTTGGCGTCATTCATAGGGATCCTCAACTTACCCCTAGGGAGTCTCTACCTATCCACTATACACTTATACAACGGGACCCTACTCGACCTAACAGACAGTCTCCATCCTATTACAGGGAATCTCTACCTACTACAGGGATCTCAACCCGTTAACCCGCAGATACCTCATGCATGGCCCTTTCTGCATCTGCCATCATGAGTCACTCACGTTACACTACACATTCATCACCCAGGGTAATTTTGCATACGCCCTGGTGATCCATCATCCAGGTTAATTTTGCATAAGTCCTGGTGATCCACTTTTACAGGTTACTTCAACGGGTCCTATGCCCGCCTGGCACACATACACGTAAACACATCACATTTGCCTTCCGAAGGGCTATACACATAAACGCATATGCCTCCCGTAGGGCTATTCACATAAATACATCACGACAGCGCTATGCCCACCTAGCACTATTCTCATATACACCTCCTGAAGGGCTATACACATAAACACATATGCCTCCATAGGGCTATACGCACATCAATACATCATGGCGGTTATGCCCGCCTGCACACGTATGCGTAGAACATTTAGACCACATAACATCCATGGACCACTACCTTACCAGCCACTGAACTGGGTTTAGCAACAATCTCAGCCACCAGATACACCAGGCATCCCCCAAGGTTTCCTCCAGCACGTGTTTCGCCCCATTCCTGAACAAGCACCCTCCAGGGGCAGCCACGGTTCCCCAACTCCAGAAGCCACCACAACCCGTTCCTGGCCCCGGCTCACACTAAAGCAACAGAGGGCTAGGAGCCTCCCGCATGGAGAAGGGCCGGCTCCCCTCACGTCCCAAAGGGACGGATCGCCTCTGACATGTCCTCACATCTCAGTGGTCTGGACTGCTCTGATTCCCATCTTCCTCCACACATAGACACCTGGCAGGTTAAGTCTTGTTCACCACACCCATCTCACACACCCACACCTGGGGCTGTTATCAATCAGCACACATTGCTCTCTCGGCTGCTCATTAGTGTCATGAACCTCTTAGATTTTCAACCCACTATGCAGTGGTCAGGTTTAACACATGCATTCACACCCAGTGAAACAGGCTCATGTGAACAGGCAGCGGTGCTGCAAGCCCATGTGAGGCACCCCGGACATGGGACCACGCGCCCATGCCTCACACCCTTTCCCTTTTTTAAGTTATATTACTTCTTTGCTATCATCTACTGCCCGTAAAACATCTTTCTTAAGTAACAAAATATTTCAGAAATGATCACCTTGGATTGGATGAAAGCTGGATTTATCATCTATTCCCTGTAGATTTGTTAGATTGTCTAAATCTCGCGGCACATTATGCGTATTGTACTTTTTGTTAATGAATGTTTATCTACAATTTGAAATACTGCATAGTATTTTGTATTGTTTCTAATATAAACTAAATTTATAAAAAAAATAACACAGGATCCACCATTCACAATAGGTGATATCACAGCTCACCTCCTCCTGTATAATGACTGATAACACCTCTATATACAGTAGATTACACAGGATCCATCATTCACAATAGGTGATGTCACAGCTCACCTCCTCCTGTATAATGACTGATAACACCTCTATATACAGTAATTACACAGGATCCATCATTACAATAGGTGATAACACAGCTCACCTCCTCTCTATTTCAGTGATGATAACACCTCTATATACAGTAGATAACACAGGATCCACCATTCACAATAGGTGATATCACAGCTCACTCCTCCTCCTGTACAATGACTGATAACACCTCTATATACAGTAGATAACACAGGATCCACCATTCACAATAGGTGATATCACATCTCACCTCCTCCTCCTATACAATGACTGATAATACCTCTATATACAGTAGATACACAGGATCCACCATTCACATTAGGTGATGTCACAGCTCACTCTCCTCCTCCTGTACAATGACTGATAACACCTCTATATACAGTAGATAACACAGGATCCTCCATTCACAATAGGTGATATCACAGCTCACCTCCTCCTCCTGTACAATGACTGATAACACCTCTATATACAGTAGATAACACAGGATCCACCATTCACAATAGATGATATCACAGCTCACCTCCTCCTGTACAATGACTGATAACACCTCTATATACAGTAGATAACACAGGATCCCCCATTCACAATAGGTGATATCACAGGTCACCTCCTCCTGTACAATGACTGATAACACCTCTATATACTGTAGATAACACAGGATCCACCATTCACAATAGGCGATATTACAGCTCACTCCTCCTCCTGTACAATGACTGATAACACCTCTATATACAGTAGATAACACAGGATCCACCATTCACAATAGTGATGTCACAGCTCACCTCCTCCTGTACAATGACTGATATCACCTTATATACAGTAGATAACACAGGATCCACCATTCACAATAGGTGATGTCACAGCTCACCTCCTCCTGTACAATGACTGATACACCTCTATATACAGTAGATAACACAGGATCCACCATTCACAATAGGTGATATCACAGCTCACCTCCTCCTCCTGTACAATGACTGATAACACCTCTATATACAGTAGATAACACAGGATCCACCATTCACAATAGGTGATATCACAGCTCACCTCCTCCTGTACAATGACTGATAACACCTCTATATACAGTAGATAACACAGGATCCACATTCACAATAGGTGATATCACAGCTCACCTCCTCCTCCTGTACAATGACTGATAACACCTCTATATACAGTAGATAACACAGGATCCACCATTCACAATAGGTGATATCACAGCTCACCTCCTCCTCCTGTACAATGACTGATAACACCTCTATATACAGTAGATAACACAGGATCCACCATTCACAATAGGTGATGTCACAGCTCACCTCCTCCTGTACAATGACTGATAACACCTTTATATACAGTAGATAACACAGGATCCACCATTCACAATAGGTGATATCACAGCTCACCTCCTCCTGTACAATGACTGATAACACCTTTATATACAGTAGATCACACAGGATCCACCATTCACAATAGGTGATGTCACAGCTCACCTCCTCCTCCTATACAGTGACTGATAACACCTTTTGTCCTGTCTTACATAAATGCATGTATTTCTGCTTCAATTCTATTTTTTTTGAAAAAAAAAACTGAGTTTAACAATTGTTCCTGTTTTGGTTTTTAGAGCCTGTATGTTGCACTGTTTCGTCCTAGCTACTGAGAATCCATCAGTGAGATCCTTCTGATGGTCCAATGGGAGCCTTTTCCTTTTATTGATTTTTTTTGTTATTTTTCTCTAAGCTCCTCTCAGCTGATTTATGACCACAGATCCAGCAAAGTTGACCGGAACTTTGTTGTTCCTAATAAATGCATTAAAATAAAAAAAAAATAAAAATAATAATAATAATAATAATAATTGTCCACAGAGGTGAAGAACACCTTTAAGGTGGTTGAAATATTATTGGAAAAATTATTTAAAAATATAAAAAAAAATGCTGAAGAAAATCTGGAAAATATGACATATTTGGACAAAAAAAAATCGTCTTCAATTCATTGCAGCTCCTGTCTTGAGAAACACGGTGAACTGCTCCTTCATATTTGCAGGTACAATTACAATTAAATGTAAAATAAAATTTAAAAAAAAAAAGAATGCTGGGACTTGGGCTAACGGGAACCTCAGGGGACTTGGATATAATTGCCAGACGTGCCTCTGGTTCGCTTCCACTCGTCAGACCCCCTTTCTCCGCTAAATGTCACGCTGCCACTTAAGTGCCTAATGTACGGCAAGGTTCACATAGTTACAGCAATTTAGAAGCTTGGAAAAAAAAATGTAAAAAAAATATTCGAGGGAAATGTTTCCTTTCCATCTACTTAGCAAATTTAGGTGTATAATAAAGCCATTACACTAGAAAGGGTTTTTTTTTTTTTATTTTTTTTATTATTTTTCCACCAGCAGGTAGATATTACAGGATCAGTCAATTCTCGGTCCTGATTTCTTACACATGTGTCATTTTATTCCACTTTGGCACATAATAAACCTGTTTTGTATATGCGGGATCTGCCCTCCTCCTCCCGCGTGTCAGGTGGTAAAAGGTTATTTACTAATATAATAAAGTATACACAATAAAACTCCGACAACTGACAACCCCCGCGGGGACGGTAATGGTTGTCACTTAGCTTTTCCCACGAGCATACAGAACTAGTAAAAAGGCTGAATAGACCTTTTCCAAACTCAATGACACATAAACATATAGGAAAAAAAAAATGGAGAAGTTTTCTTTCCTCTTTGAATTTTTTTTTTTATTATGCTGCGGTTTGTGCTCCGGAGCTGTCCTTCTAGCTGCAAACCGTAGACTGCCATTACGAGTGTGTCTCACCCTGGGGAGACCTGGAGACAGAAGGTCTAACAACACTGGTGTTTGAGTGAATCTTTTGGTGCTATAAGGTTAAAGGATTCTTTACTGCTTTAATCTCAGGTGCAGTTTTGTGACCACTCCCCTCTGCTATAAATAGTCACATGTCTTACTATCTGATGTCGGTTATAGAATGCCTTTCTATACTGACCACGTTGGAAGGAGTCTGTCTCTAGAAGAAGCTGAGGAGTTGTGATTATTGCTGCTCTGGAATCTTGCTGCATTGGAGGAGCTTGGGGTGTTTTCCTGACTGTGTCTATTTCCCTCTGTCTGTCTGCCTTTGTGTCATATTATTGCAGTGGTGAGACTAGGGTCTTAAGAGGTCTTCACACTAGAAAGGGCGAGTTGAGGGCCACCATGGGTCTAGGCACATTATGGCAATGAGGGAAAGGACCTGTATAGAGATGTTAGATGGCTTAGGGTACAGACTCAGGTGAGTGACAGGAGGTGACCACTTCTCCCTATTGCCATGATCTTCCTTCTATGCTTAAATAGAAAAAAAGAACAGCGCCTCACCAGTTGGTCATGCTTCAAATGACTTTATTCCATTGCCCCATGTGACATTTCGATCAACGTGTGATCTTCATCAAGCATATTCCTTCTATGCTATCTCCGTTGTCACCTATGTTGTTATCCTGATATTCCTTTTTTTTCTCTATTTTCTCACAAGGACAACCTCTAACCCTTTCCGTATGCGCTACCTTTCCAACTCAGCATTCATTTATGAACTAGCTATGTAGCAAGCAATTAATTCTCTGACGGACTTCATTTGTATGAGAACCTGCTATGTTATACCAAATATCCTTTTAGCTGTGTTCACGCTGCGGTTTTTTGAAAATTTTGAGAAAATAGACTTGATCTGAACCTGTGACACATGATGGCGATGGGGGGAAGGACCTGTATAGGGGTGTTAGGGAGCTTAGGGTACAGACTCAGGTGAGTTCCAGAAGGTGATCCCTTCTCCCTATTGCCATGATCTTCCTTCTATGCCATCTCCATTGTCACCTGTGTTGTTATCCTGATACTCCACCCTTTCCTTTTTTTTCTCTCTCTCTTTTTACTTACAAGGACAACCCCTTTCCATATGCAGTACCTTTCCAACTCAGTGTTCTTTAATGAACTAGCAATGTACAATCAATTCATTCTTTGTTGGACTTCATTCGCATGAGAACCTGCTACGTCTTACCAAGTATCCTTTTTGGCTGTGTTCACACTGCGATTTTTTGGAAAATCTCAAGAAAATGTGACTTGACCCGAACGTGTGTACACAGCCGCAGCGTGACATTACAGGGAAAAACGGCAACATATCTGGCTGTCCGAGGTTTCTTTTTTTATTTTTCCTAAAACAGCTTTTTACCATGGGAATTAGAAATTCCTGCTGCACCTGACAGAACCTGTTGTGACGCCACTACCTGCCGCATCTGCCAGAACTTGCCACGCCCCCATCATCTGCTGCATCAGTGTACACCTGCTGTGCTGCCATATCTGCTGCATCTATCTGTTCCTATCCAGAGACTCCACCTGTCCGTAAGAGCCGATCTCTGAAGTTAGCTGTCTTGGTACCGAGACTGCCTGGTGCTGCACCTGGTGGCCACTTACCAGCTCAAGCTATCCCCACCTCCTGTGGCTTTAGCAGAAGATACCTTGCTTGTCCAGGATCACTCCTCTAGGTGGCAATCGGTGCCATGGCCCAGTGGGTCCACTCCCAATCGCTCATCCCTGTGTTATGTCGGTAACAATCCATTCAATCCACTCAGGCAAAGAAATCAAACCATAGACGTCCATACATTTAGTGATGTGTAATATAGAGAAATTACACAGGGAAAAGTATTGAGCAAGTGAAGAAGGTGAGGTGCGAAAGCCATGGAAAGCACTGAAACCCATCAGTAATTAGAAAGCAATCCTGCCACTTAGTGATAAATAATATCAGCTGGTTCAACTGATGGCAGATAAAAAGGTGTCACACAAGAAACATCTCATGATGGGGAAAACCAGTGAGCTGTCTCAAGACCTTCACAACCTTATTATGCAAAACATACTGATGACATTGGTTACAGGAACATTTCTAAACTACTAAAGCACTATAGGGTCATAATCCAGAAGTGGAATAGCTTTGTGCCATGGCAATTACAAATTCCTTTCCCCTTTTGGACAGGATAGGGGCCCTACAGAACGGAAATGGCCCCCCTGCACACTGGGACAGTAGATACTACTCCACTAATTATATTTTTTTCAATTCTTTAAAAGAATCCTTCAGCAACACTCTAGGGTAAAGGAGGAATGAAAAAGTATAGTAAATAAAAAAGTAACAATTTTCAAAACTATGTGGTATATATATTTGTTAATGCATTATTAATAAGCTGCCGCTATTAACTTCGTCCTGAGTTCATTATACAGAACTCGGTGATCTCATTCTCTCAATTTTAGACTGTGATTAATGTCGCTCAGCTCAGATATGCAAAAATCAAAAATAATAAAAAAAAGAAAAAAATATCCCTTTACGGTATTACTCTGCTGGATACCTCCCGCGTTTCGCTCTCTTTAATCATCTCATCATTAAGAAATATGTCACAGTTTAACATGACTTTGAAGACGAGGTAAAATGATAGGAAAAAAAAAATGCATTACGGAGATCGGGGGAATAAATGAAGGTGAGAGATAGGAAGGCTTGACGGAAGTCTGCAATTATTGCATTTCTTTGTGATAGGATTACTAAGTGCTGAAATAGGATACAACTTTAGGATTACCAAGTCCAATGGACGCCCGAAAAAGGTCAGCACAAGGGGGCACTGCGGTATGATGACTAGGGCTCACTGCAACCCTGTGGGAAAAGTGAAGCAGCACCGGGTAAAGAAAGGTTAAAGAGGGTGTCCTCAACTGCGATACCAATGACTCCCAACGCCGGACGTCCCGGCTGAGCAATTAATATCTGGTGCCACGGCCATATACCATATAACGCCGGTCATCTCCCGACTGCGTCGCCACTGACTTCTGTGCAGCAGGAGATGACCCGCGGCTACCGTCGGGAGACAGCCGGACTGCGCCTATCGCTGATTGGTCACTGCGCTCAGCGGCGACCAATCAGTGACACGGGATTTCTGTTACAGAGAGACACGATAAGGTGATTATATTATTGGATGTTATACTTAAAAACACTTATACCGGTCCTGGGAATTTCCCCCAAGGCAGTCTATTCATTTGGAGAACTGCCCATGTACAACCTTCTCCATTATAAAAACAAAAATGAGAGGAGCAGATCGATTCATGCAAACGCAGTCAAGGGTCCATGTTGGAGAGCTCTGGCCATGGTCAGGAGCTGCACAAACTTTCCTTACCCTCTAGGGTCCCAGGCTTGGTTTATGACTAACTGGGCTGGTGAGATATCACCCATGCGCCCCACATCGGGAATAGGGGAAGCTCATGAAATTTGTGCTGCTCTTTTCCATAGCCAGAGATCACTGAACTGGACCATTTATCAAGGTTTCACAAAGTGATCTACTCATCTATAGTATAGGGGCCTCCCGACTTTCAACCAATGATGTCAGAGAAGTTAAAATTCCGGCATGTCTGATTTTGGAGTGCTAATGTTTTTGTTTTTTGTTCTTGGCAAGATAACCCGATTACAGAGCACCTCCTGAGTTCTGTCTCATAGATAACAGAGGAGCACTTGGCAGATCCCTAGCTCCGTGCATGTAGAAATCGAGAGAGATAACTATTGGCCCATCAATTGGCCAAACCATCGTTCAGATGACCGCTATTGTATATGGCTGCCTCTTGGGTTCTCTCTCATAGACAACAAAGGAGCGCTTGGCAGATCCCTAGCTCCTGTGCATGTAGAAATCGAGAGAGATAACTATCGGACTATCGTTCAGATGACCGCTATTGTATATGGCTGCCTCTTGGGTTCTCTCTCATAGACAACAAAGGAGCGCTTGGCAGATCCAGAGCTCCTGTGCATGGAGAAATCGAGAGAGATAACTATCGTTCAGATGACCGCTATTGTATATGCTGCCTCTTGGTTCTCTCTCATAGACAACAAAGGAGCGCTGGCAGATCCAGAGCTCCTGTGCATGGAGAAATCAGGAGAGATAGCTACCGGCCCAATGATCAGCCAAACCATCGTTCCGATGACCGCTATAGTATTTGGCGGCCTCTTGTGTTCTCTCGTAAACAACAGAGAAGCGCTCAGCAGATCCAGGGCTCCTGTGCATGGAGAAATCAGGAGAGATAGCTACCGGCTCAATGATCAGCCAAACTATCGTTCAGATGACCGCTATTGTATATGGCTGCCTCTTGTGTTCTCTCTCATAGACAACAAAGGAGCGCTCGGCAGATCCAGGGCTCCTGTGCATGGAGAAACCAGGAGAAATAGCTACCGGTCCAATGAACGACCAAACCATCGTTCAGACGACAACTATTGTACACAGAGGTCTTGTACTGTGGGATAAGGACACAGATGCAGCATACACTTGGCATGACTTCAAGTTTGGCTGACATCTTGAGAAAATGCCCTTAAGGTAATCTGATGGTGCATTCTCCCTCCCCCATGCAATGCAAAATGGCCCCTTAAGACCGGTCTCTGTGTTTTTGTTCAAGGTTAGCAAAATAATGGCAGATGGACAATCAATATTCATTTAGAACTGCAGTCGCAAGTCTTTGAGTGTCCCGAGCGGACCTATTTATTATTTTTTTTAAGTCATCAGGCATGAGGGAAATCCTTTCAATTGAAACGTAGTTGTGGCTGCGTCTTTGTGTCTGCTGCGCAACAAAAATAAACCTTGGACTGTTGCTAACATTTATTCTAAATGTGAGTCCCATTACACTGTCAGAGAATTCTGTTTTAATCCCTATTATCTCCTGAAGGATGGTGAAATTATACACCGTGGAAGCGGAAAAAAACACAAACTGCTCGTATTATTAGAACGATCTTAAAAAATAGAGGTCAATTAAACCAAATAAGAAAATTTGGGACAGAAATACCTTAAGACATTTGCAGCAAACATATGGAATTAAAAGAGGGAGCAACTATAACAAAAGTTCCTGAGATAAACACCAAGTAAAATTTTTGTTTTGTAGAAGCTGAGATTGGAAAAAATAAAAATTACTTTGGGTGGAAAATTTTCTAGTAATGTCGTAAAATCGCAAAAAAATTCATAAAATGAATAATAAAGAATAGAAATTACAAACGAAATTGCACAATTTAAATACACCGCCTAATAAAAATACAAATTAAAAATAAAAAAATAAAAAAATAGAATTTCTGAGCTAAAGGGACAGGTAGACTTTTGGAAGAATTTAGGATTGCAATAGAAAAAGCAAACATTCTGTTGTAATCCAGATTATGCCTCCTGACATACATTTTATGTTAGAAATACATGCCTAAAATACTTAGAAGCCCCTTGAAAGAAGACTCATACTTAAAGAGTAACCGTTGTTTTTGAAGGGTCTGTGGTGCCCATGGGGGCCCAGTTGCCAAAGAGGTTCTGCACCTCAGCCAGAGGTGTGGTACCCTACTCTCGGGTAAGGAGGGGTACCCACACACTAGCATCCAACACCACACCACTCCAGACCAGGGGATCTGAGCAGACCCTATTGAGGGAGGGCCCCGTCTCAGGCTGGAGGGGAACTAGGTAGGGGGGGTGGGTGTAGGAAGTAGATAGCAGAGCAAACTAGGAAGTAGTGAAGAAGTAGTGACAACAGAGGAGGTACGTAGAGGACATAGAGAACGTGACTGACATGAGAAAACGTGCAGAACAGTCTAGAAGGGAGACAGTTGGTGACTGGAGGTTGCCACGAATGGAGTGACGGAGAGAGTCGTCCTGGGGAATGGAATCAGTTGGAGCTCATCCCAGGATAAGGAAAGGAGAAAACTGACAGAGGAGCCAGTGAGGGGCTCTAAAAACACTGAAGGGGTCCCAGAGGCATGGAAAGTGAGGAATCTACCTGTGGAGCCCGTATCCACACTGATCGTGATCAGAGTCGGGTGGATGCAGGGGCTGGCTAGCGACTCTAACTCAGGGTGGCAGTTTTGTTCTGCCAGCCCTTAGGTGAGGACCGGGGGGGGGGTGGTCGGTGTCAGAGTTTTTTGGTGGCCGGGGGCGGGGTGCTATCAGAAATTTTTGATGGGATGCTGCTATCATGGTTATCGCTGGTCACTCACTGTGCCACCTGTCGTGTCTGCTGCTGTATCACAGCGCCGGCCGCAAGGCGCCGCGTCTGCTGTACTTTCAAAGCGCCAGCCAAAAGGCGCCGCCGGCCGACCCATTTCTGAGGGGGGCGGCCCTAGATGAGGGCTATACCAGCAGCTCAGGGGGCACTTGCCCCCCTGCCACCTGCGCCAGTCCGTCCCTGGGTGGAGGGACCGGACTGCAGAGGAGACTGGCCCCAGACTGTAGAGACTGTAGGACTCAGTTAGCTAACCGGAGGCTGTAGTATCTTCAAGTGTAGCAGCCAAAGCCACACTTAATCACTGAAAAGGCAGCCACATAGGATCAAAGGGACTAGGAAGACTTCGAATGACAGGACCCGCGGCTGCTGGCTTGGGACAGAGTGTGAGGCGCAGGGCAGGAGGGAGAAGGCCAGCGTAGAGAGTCGACCTGGGAAGGTACATGAAAAGGGGGTCTTGGTAAAGTGAACCTAAGTTATCCGAGAGTTGGCTGGATCCCTGATCCGGAGAATACAGCACCCAGTTGTTTGTTGAAAACCTGGAAAACTTTTACTAAGGTGAAGACTGCACCGTGCTGTTTCCTCAAATTATTACTGTGTCACCTGCCCTACACTACATTGATAATATCAGCTAATAGACTTTAATAGACTTTATAACTGTTCTGGGGCCACGCTCTACCCGAGGAGGGCGATAACAACTCTGCTGTGCCACCAACCGCCCCTGTGTATCTGAATCGCAGAGTTGGTCATCCTATTGCTGAATACCACGAGTGACGTCACAAATTAATTCCCCATATAAACCTTTCCCCATTTTTAAGACACGGCTAGGGTCACGGAACCGGGTGAGCCACCGTGACATCCCCAAGAGAATCTGAAGTACCCCACGGCCCTCTTGTCTGGGCGTGTCAGGTCCATGATGGAGGACATATATACTAGAATGGGGTCCAGGACAGGGACATAAAAAAGAGGTTGGGGCCTAGGACGGGGATATATATAACAGGATGGGATTGGATAAGACAGGAACATATATAAGAGGATGGGGCCCAGGACGGGGACAATAATACCAGGATAGAGCCCAGGACGGGGGCCATATATACTATGATGGGGGACATACAAACCAGGATGGGAAGCACATATACCAGGATTAGGGACATAAATACCAGCATGGGGTTATATATACCAGAATGGGGACATATATAGCTGGAAGAGGAACAGGATGGTGAAGATAACTACAAATTAGAGGACATTACCCCCATACCAGTGTCAGAAGCAGACTTGTCCCATAACAGTGTGTGACAACCTCACTTTTTGCTTCAATTTCTTTTTCCTATTTTCCATCGCTAAAACCGGGGGTGTCTTATGGTCCGATGCATCTTATTATCCAAAAAGCTACGGTAAATACAATATCCAGTATATATACTTTCATTGTAGAATGCATAGTAATTAGTTAATAATACTCAAAAGAAATAACAGCAGAGATTAATTTGCAAGACCCCCCTCCCCCAACCAAGGCCGAAAAAAAACCCTTGATTGACTAGAATTCCTAAAGGAAATTAACAAGCTGATTTATAAAAAAAAAGTCAGAGATGTGGAATCTATAGTAAATGAGTGAATGACCCGGATCATTAATACAGGTTAAGAGGAATGTTTTACTATTATTTATTATGTGCTTAAGACGGCATTTGAGGCTGATTCACAAAAAGGGTCTGACTACAGGAAATCAACCCAAAAGTAAGTTACCAATAGATGGTGTGAAGTTATACAGAAGGGACGAAAGATGAAGCAAATGCATTATCCAGTACAAAACATTGTGATACATTAAGTGTAAGTTTATGTTGTCCATTTGGTAGACGGGGCTGTTATCCGCCCTATTGACTTGTTAACTGGCTACATCTCATGAAGAAAGTTAACCTATAGATTATTTGCAAGAGGCAAAGATTGGAAAAATATTATGGTTAATCTACAGCAAAAAAACACTAACTCCTATAATAAAAAATGATTACAAAAAACTATGAATATTCCACCAAAAACAACAACAACAAAAAGCTCCTGTGTGATTTGACTTAATCATAAGTAATACCTTATTTGGGAAATCTACAGTAAAATTCCTAACTTTTTAGTAATATAGCACACTTAAAGTGTAAATGTCATTTTATTGAAAACAAAAAAAAAAAACAATACTGCACTGTTTGTTAATGATGGGTCACATAGCAGCTAATAAATGCATTTTTGTGCCATATGACTTATGTTCTCACATTTTTCTGTGCGCTTTTAAAAACTGCATTTTATGGCTGTGTCGGCATGGCCAGCGTCTGCCAGCACTGTGTGGGCGAGGCCAGCATCTGCCAGCAATTTTTGGGCATGGCAAGCACCTGTCAGCACTGTGTGTGTGTATTTTCACAGCTTCTGAAAGCAGGCTGATAGGGCGGAGTATGATGTGTGTGTATTTCCACAGATGTGTTTGTGCAGATAAAGGCAGAATGAGGAAGGTTTCTGCCAGGCAAGTTCATCGGATTAAGAGAGCAGCTGCAAAAAAGGCCTTACAAACCAGCAAACAGATATTTAAAGCTGCTGGTGCCTCTGGAGTCCCTTGAACCTCAAGGTGTAGGATCCTTCAAAGGCTTGCTGTGGTGCATTAACCTACTATGCGGCCACCCCTAAACAGTGCTCACAAGCAGAAACGGTTGCAGTGGGCCCAGACATACATGAAGACTAATTTTCAAACAGTCTTGTTTACTGATGAGTGCTGAGCAACCCTAGATGGTCCAGATGGATGGAGTAGTGGATGGTTGGTGGATGGTCCACTATGTCCCAACAAGGCTGCGACGTCAGCAAGGAGGTGGAGGAGTCATGTTTTGGGCCGGAATCATTGGGAAACAGCTGGAAGGCCCCTTTAAGGTTCCTGAAGGTGTGAAAATGACCTCTGCAAAGTATATAGAGTTTCTGACTGAGAATGTTTTTCCATGGTTGAAAAAGCAAAAACGTGCCTTCAGGGGCAAAATCATCTTCATGCATGACAATGCACCATCTCATGCTACAAAGAATACCTCTGTGCCATTGGCTGCTATGGGCATAAAAGGAGATAAACTCATGGTGTGGCCACCCTCTTCCCTGACCTAACCCTATAGAGAACCTTAGGAGTATAATCAAGCAAAAGATCTATGAGGGTGGGAGGCAGTTCACATCAAAACAGCAGCTCTGGGAGGCTATTCTGACATCATCCAAAAAATACAAGCAGAAACTCTCCAGAAACTCACAAGTTCAATGGATGCAAGAATTGTGAAGGTGATATCAAAGCAGGGTTCCTATGTTAACATGTAACTTGGCCTGTTAGGATGTTTTGGATTAAATAGATATTTATTTCAGTGAATGTGATCTCCTAATGCTGCAAATTCAACAAATGAGCATTTTCAGTTCTTTCAAACGTATCAAAGGTTTAGAAACTCTACTGTGCTAATAATTTGGAACAGGGCATTTAGAGGTTTTTTTTAATTTTGAAGATTATACTGTTATCATTGGGACTTTTCTTCAATAAAATTTGATGTATACCCAACGGGTGATGACTTTTATTACACTGACTGTCATTTGCTTTGACCATTTAGGAAAATCAGAGAAAAAGAACATTTGCATAATAATTTGGAACATGTATATTTGAAAATGTATTATAATCATTCGCTCTACATTATTATTATTAAATATGAATGGAAACGGCGGTTACGCTTTAAACATTTTAAAATACTTTAAAAAAAAAAAGAAATCACAAAAACTATAGAATTGCAAAAATAAATGCAAAAAAATAAAAAAGTAATTTGTTTTTTATTTAGCAAAAAGAATTCAGAACTATAAAAAAAAAAAAAAAAATTAAAATACAGCAAATATACCGTATCTATTAGGAATTCTGAAAGGAATCTCTTAAAAAAATTAGAATAAAATAATAATAATAGTAATGCATCAGATAGCATAATAATAATAATAAAAATAATACATTATTATTTCTACTAATAATAAGATGAAAATAACAACAAATAAGATAAAACTAATAATAATATTTATAATGATAATGATAACATATCAGATAGCATAATAATGCTAAAAATAATAAAAAATAATAAATTATTATTTCTACTAAGAATAATAATAAGATAAAAATAACAACAATAATTAATAGTGTAAAACTAATAATAATATTTATAATAATAATGATAATATATCAGATAACACAACAATATTAGTAATAATGACTAAGATAAAAATAATAATAGTAATAATAATAAAAATACATTATTATTTCTACTACTAATAATAAGATAAAGTAACAACAAAAATAAGATAAAACTAATAATAATATTTATAATAATAATGATAACACATCATATAGCATAATAAGGCTAAAAATAATAAAAAATAAATAAATTATTATTTCTACTAAGAATAATAAGATAAAAATAACAACAATAATTAATAAGGTAAAACTAATGCTAATATTTATAATAATAATGATAATATATCAGATAACACAACAATAATAATATTCGTAATAATGACTAAGATAAAAATAATAATTATTATTATTAATAATAATAATAATAATAATAATAATAATAAAAATAATAATAATAATAATAATTGCAAGTCCTACCCCTCAAAAAAATTCTTGCCTAAAAAAAACTCCTAAAAAACCCAGACAACAGATTTACTGCCTAAAACGTCCTGAAATAAATTAGTAGATATTTTCAAGACGTTTGGATTGGAAGAAAAAAAAAGTCTTTGGGGAATTTGTAGTAAATCTCCTAACTCATTAACGATAAAAAAAAAAGGGGGAAAAAAAAGAAAAAAAAAAAAAAGAAGAAAAAAGATTTGATTGGAATTGTAATTTTTAAAAACTTCTCCATAATAATGTATGCACCCTTATCCTTTAGAGAATTAACTCATTAGCAGGAGTGTTCCGCTGATGTGCTGCGCGTGAAGTTTCTCTCCCGACTTTCACACTCGGTGTAATAAATAATTATTCATAATGTCTCTTTACCATTATTATGCCGCTCGTTATAAGGTCACGCGTAATAGACAGCAGGTTCATTACTTCTCGTGCATCTTGCATTCAAATTCGACATCATTCCATTTACTTGTATTTTACTTGTCTCTCGTAAAAGAATAAAAATCTTTATTTTAAGTAAAAATAATAAAATAGTTTTAACGCACCCTATTCTTTTACTACGGCCTGATGTTCAAAGGACATTACAGAGGAAAATATTAACATTCGATCTTATTATTATTACTTCTATATATAGTTTAATGAACTGCTGCTCCGTTCATTGCCTTTAGGACTGCTCTGTACTTTGGTGTCCCCAGAATCTCCCATAGACAATAAATGGGGCTTTTGGGTGAATGTGCGAACATAATTACAAGGCATTTCAGATCCCTGTTCGCAAGCGTAGTGGGGTCCTAGTAGTTGGACCCACCCTCCCAACAAGTACTATGCTGAGTTGGGAAAACCCCTTTAATCAAATATATTAAAGGAGCCCTCCAGTTTAACAAAAACCTACTATCTGGGAAATTGCTTAGCAAAAGGACACTCCCCCTGCTGGATGCAGTCTCTGTAGTCATAGTCTGACACTCCCCCTGCTGGATCCAGTCTCTGTAGTCGTAGTCTGAAAACTACATTTGCTGGAAGCAGCCTCTGTATTCATAGTCTCCCTCCCTCTGCTCGATGTAGTCTCTGTAGTTGTAGTCTGACACTTCCCCTGCTCGATACAGTCTCTGTAGTCATTGTCTGACTCTCCCTCTGCTTGATGCAGGCTCTGTAGTAGTAGTCTGACTCTCCCTCTGCTTGATGCAGTCTTTGTAGTAGTAGTAGTCTGACACGCCCTCTGCTAGATGCAGTCTCTGTAGTCATAGTCTGATACGTCCTCTGCTTGGTGCAGTCTCTTTAGTTGTGGTCTTACACTCTTTCCGCTCAATGCAGTCTCTGTAGAGATAATCTGACACTTCCCCTGCTCAATGCAGTCTCTGTAGTCATAGTCTGATACTCCCCCTGTTCGATGTAGTCCCTGTAGTCATAGTCTGACACTTCCCCTGCTCAATACAGTGGCTGTAGTCATAGTCTGACACTCCCTCTGCTTGATGCAGTCTCTGTAGTAGTAGTCTGACCCTCCCTCTGCTTGATGCAATCTCTGTAGTAGTAGTCTGACACTCCATCTGCTTGATGCAGTCTCTGTAGTAGTAGTCTGACACTCCCTCTGCTTGATGCAGTCTCTGTAGTAGTAGTCTGACACTCCCTCTGCTTGATACAGTCTCTGTAGCAGTAGTCTGACCCTCCCTCTGCTTGATGCAGTCTCTGTAGTAGTTGTCTGACACTCCCTCTGCTTGATGCAGTCTCTGTAGTAGTAGTCTGACTCTCCCTCTGCTTGATGCAGTCTCTGTAGTAGTTGTCTGACACTCCCTCTGCTTGATGCAGTCTCTGTAGTAGTAGTCTGACCCTCCCTCTGCTTGATGCAATCTCTGTAGTAGTAGTCTGACACTCCATCTGCTTGATGCAGTCTCTGTAGTAGTAGTCTGACACTCCCTCTGCTTGATGCAGTCTCTGTAGTAGTAGTCTGACACTCCCTCTGCTTGATACAGTCTCTGTAGCAGTAGTCTGACCCTCCCTCTGCTTGATGCAGTCTCTGTAGTAGTTGTCTGACACTCCCTCTGCTTGATGCAGTCTCTGTAGTAGTAGTCTGACTCTCCCTCTGCTTGATGCAGTCTCTGTAGTAGTTGTCTGACACTCCCTCTGCTCAATGCAATCTCTGTAGTAGTAGTCTGACTGTCCCTCTGTTTGATGCAGTCTCTGTAGTAGTAGTCTGACCCTCCCTCTGCTTGATGCAATCTCTGTAGTCGTAGTCTGACTCTCCCTCTGCTTGATGCAGTCTCTGTAGTAGTAGTCTGACACTCCCTCTGCTTGATACAGTCTCTGTAGCAATAGTCTGACCCTCCCTCTGCTTGATGCAGTCTCTGTAGTAGTTGTCTGACTCTCCCTCTGCTTGATGCAGTCTCTGTAGTAGTAGTCTGACTCTCCCTCTGCTTGATGCAGTCTCTGTAGTAGTTGTCTGACACTCCCTCTGCTCAATGCAATCTCTGTAGTAGTAGTCTGACTGTCCCTCTGTTTGATGCAGTATCTGTAGTAGTAGTCTGACGCTCCCTCTGCTTGATGTAGTCTCTGTAGTCGTAGTCTGACTCTCCCTCTGCTTGATGCAGTCTCTGTAGTAGTAGTCTGACTCTCCCTCTGCTTGATGCAGTCTCTGTAGTAGTAGTCTGACTCTCCCTCTGCTTGATGCAGTCTCTGTAGTAGTAGTCTGACTCTCCCTCTGCTTGATGCAGTCTCTGTAGTAGTTGTCTGACACTCCCTCTGCTTGATGCAGTCTCTGTAGTAGTTGTCTGACACTCCCTCTGCTCAATGCAATCTCTGTAGTAGTAGTCTGACTCTCCCTCTGCTTGATGCAGTCTCTGTAGTAGTAGTCTGACTCTCCCTCTGCTTGATGCAGTCTCTGTAGTAGTAGTCTGACTCTCCCTCTGCTTGATGCAGTCTCTGTAGTAGTTGTCTGACACTCCCTCTGCTCAATGCAATCTCTGTAGTAGTAGTCTGACGCTCCCTCTGCTTGATGCAGTCTCTGTAGTAGTTGTCTGACACTCCCTCTGCTCAATGCAATCTCTGTAGTAGTAGTCTGACTCTCCCTCTGCTTGATGCAGTCTCTGTAGTAGTTGTCTGACTGTCCCTCTGCTTGATGCAGTCTCTGTAGTAGTAGTCTGACTCTCCCTCTGCTTGATGCAGTCTCTGTAGTCATAATCTGACTCTCCCTCTGCTCAATGCAATCTCTGTAGTAGTAGTCTGACTCTCCCTCTGCTTGATGCAGTCTCTGTAGTAGTTGTCTGACACTCCCTCTGCTTGATGCAGTCTCTGTAGTAGTTGTCTGACACTCCCTCTGCTCAATGCAATCTCTGTAGTAGTAGTCTGACTCTCCCTCTGCTTGATGCAGTCTCTGTAGTAGTAGTCTGACTCTCCCTCTGCTTGATGCAGTCTCTGTAGTAGTAGTCTGACTCTCCCTCTGCTTGATGCAGTCTCTGTAGTAGTTGTCTGACTGTCCCTCTGCTTGATGCAGTCTCTGTAGTAGTAGTCTGACTCTCCCTCTGCTTGATGCAGTCTCTGTAGTCATAATCTGACTCTCCCTCTGCTCAATGCAATCTCTGTAGTAGTAGTCTGACTCTCCCTCTGCTTGATGCAGTCTCTGTAGTAGTAGTCTGACTCTCCCTCTGCTTGATGCAGTCTCTGTAGTAGTTGTCTGACTGTCCCTCTGCTTGATGCAGTCTCTGTAGTAGTAGTCTGACTCTCCCTCTGCTTGATGCAGTCTCTGTAGTCATAATCTGACTCTCCCTCTGCTTGATGCAGTCTCTGTAGTAGTTGTCTGACTGTCCCTCTGCTTGATGCAGTCTCTGTAGTAGTAGTCTGACTCTCCCTCTGCTTGATGCAGTCTCTGTAGTCATAATCTGACTCTCCCTCTGCTTGATGCAGTCTCTGTAGTAGTTGTCTGACACTCCCTCTGCTTGATGCAGTCTCTGTAGTAGTTGTCTGACACTCCCTCTGCTCAATGCAATCTCTGTAGTAGTAGTCTGACTCTCCCTCTGCTTGATGCAGTCTCTGTAGTAGTAGTCTGACTCTCCCTCTGCTTGATGCAGTCTCTGTAGTAGTTGTCTGACACTCCCTCTGCTCAATGCAATCTCTGTAGTAGTAGTCTGACTCTCCCTCTGCTTGATGCAGTCTCTGTAGTAGTTGTCTGACTGTCCCTCTGCTTGATGCAGTCTCTGTAGTAGTAGTCTGACTCTCCCTCTGCTTGATGCAGTCTCTGTAGTCATAATCTGACTCTCCCTCTGCTCAATGCAATCTCTGTAGTAGTAGTCTGACTGTCCTTCTGCTTCATGCAGTATCTGTAGTAATAGTCTGTGGGAGTATGATTTAGGAATTATATGGTGGTAATCAACAGTGGTATAGCTTGAGCATCATATGTCAATATTATAATATTTTATATACTTTTTTTTACAAATTCTATAAAACTGTCTCTAACCCTACATAAACCCTCTATCCCTACATAAACCCAATACCCCACTCCCCAAAGCAAAAAAAATTGATACATGTAGCCTTCAACCACCTTTTATCAAGAAAACTACACTTCAATCTGAACAAGGCAGCTCAGGTCACACCCATGATTTACCAACCACATCCCTGAGATATGGAGTCACAACCCTTGTAATATGACCGTAGCCTTTGGGGAAACCATCATAAAGGGAAGTAAAAACATGTCCTTCAGATATCCATTCAATATCAACTAGATAAAGACCACATATAAGTATATTGTTACGTATTCTATAAAATAAATTTAGCATATGACACATACCAGGCAATAACAATATGCAAATATTAAATATAAAAGGTTTTTTGACAGGCAAAGGATCATTATTAAATATAGTAATAAGAGTTTGCTATTACTCCGAACCCCCCAACTATCCAGATTTCTCTACAGGAACAGTAAGTGAAGCTATCCTGTACATTCAGGCACCTGATCACTGATTGGTATGGGAAGGTAACACTTTTTTCTTAATTCTCTAATAATCTTCTCTCCTCTGTGGTATGAACAAGTAAGGCTTTAAGGTTAGGGTGCGAGGAAAGCTTGCAGCATGCCTTGAGATGTATCTGACATGGTGGTCTCTCTTACTTTGGAGAATTGTGACTTGTTTGTGTCCTTTGTCTCATGTCTGTATTGAGACTTCATATTAAACATGTTTCTGTTCAGGAGTTAATGTCAGCTCTGCTGCTAGCAGACTCCTTAGTTACCTTACCAGGTGTTGCTACTCTGTGATTGTTCCCAACCCTTTATATAATCACGTGGTTCCAGCATCCTTTGCGGGTGTTGAACCCATTCCTGGCCAAGCTTCCTGAGGAGAAGGAAGTTCTCTGGAGAGCTGTCTACTGCTAAGTCATCTGCTGTCAAGGAGCCAGGCAGCAGGCGTGAAGTTGACGTCTTGGTTCCCTTCCCTCTTGTCTAGTTTATTGCAGTGGTTGGGATTAGTACTCCCGCTGTCCATTTCCCTTTTCAGGGCTAATATCAGGGCCAGCGAGGGACCAGGTATCCTACTCAACGACGGGTTGTAAGAACCCATATAGCGATGGTAGGGAGATCAGGGCACAGCCGCAGGTGAGTGCAGGAGGTCACCTCTTTCCCATTACCTATGAGCAGGGCCTCCCCCCTGATGTTTGTCTGTAGTTTCGTGTAGTCCACTGGACATTGTTGGTCTGTGCGTCCTCTGTCATGCACGGTAGCCAGACTCCCCTTAGTCCAGCATGTCAGTGTCATGCAAGACGGATATAATTCGAACCATGATGAAGTCCACCTTGACTGGTGACATTATGTCTAGGCAATGTTTATACGGAGGTTCTACTAAAATAGGTTGGGTGACTTGACCACAAGTTACTTAAATCTCTCAGCACTCTTGTATCTGGATATGCTACGAGACATATGACCATAAGACCAAGGCAAGACGGATATAATAGGACAATAGGATTTGGTGCTCTCAATATCAGTCCACTTGGGTGCAACAGACCTCTCTTTAGCACAGGTGGATCTGTCACAACAAAATCATGTATTGATCTACCTGTGCTCCTGTGAGTATATCCTGAAAACTGGAACTGTTGATTGTCCCCGAGGACTGTGGTTGGGAAACACTGTTCTAGAGCCGGATTCATCAACTCCACATCTTGAAGGTCTGTAAGACAGTAGTTATAACAAGTTGGGTATTTAGACTTTATTTCATTGAGACATTCAACATACTTTATAGACAATTCTACTGTGCACTTTATGGTTCATTGCTGTCTAATAAAAAGTAGACAAGTTCCTCCCATTTACGCAGGACCCTCCAATCTGGTGATAGACGTAGTTCAATCTTGCGGTTCAAGAGCTGCCCACAGTCATGAATATTTGGAAACCCTTAAAAATAGGATTAAAAACATGGTGACATGAGCTGTAAGCTGATGTTATCAAGTTAGGAAGGTCCACGGTTATTGCACCCTTCCCAGCCTAAAAATACCAGCCATGAGCCACCCCAGATATGGACATCACATAAGATGCCCCAACCCTGGTGCCTCGCCTTGGTTTTTCCTGATTGCCCTGGTGCAGTGGAAATTGGGATAATGGTATTTGGGGGTTGATGTCAACTTTGTAGTGTCATCAGGCATTAAGCCCTGGTGTTAGAAAGGAGAGGCGTCTATTGGATACCCACATTACTAACCCAGTAATCCAAAAAAAGACACACACATAAAAACATACTTTTTCAATAAACGCTCCCCAAAAGTTTCCTTTTGTCTACTTTTTTATGAAAAAAAACCCATCCAGCTTCACATAGTCCACTTTATCTGTAGTAGTCCATAAAAGGATATCTGAAAAAAACCACAAACATACAGAGAGAAACAAGACACTTACCCTCGTTCACCACTTTATTTAAAAGAAAAAAAACAACAGATCCAACATAGTCCAGAGCAAATTCAACGAACAAAGTCTATGGAGCATCATTTGACACTCCATAGATGTTGCTTACAGGCAATTCAGGTTCACACTGGGCTACATGAGATCCGTAACTTCTGAAGAGTTGTGACATCAGTAACATTACTGCTGTTCAGAGGCACCGGGTCTCACGCAGCGCAGCATTATCCATAGTGACCATGAACAGCGGAATGTTACTGATATCGGCGCTCTTCAGAGGCGCTGGATTTCACACAGTGCAGTGCAACCTGAAATTGCCTGTAAGAAAAGTCTATGAATTTTCAAAACAATGCTCCGTAGACTTTGTGGGATTCAATATTCACTATATTGGACTAACAGGGATTATTTTTCTTTTAAATAAAGTGGTGAACAAAGGTGTCTTGTTTTATTTCTCTGTGTATATATGTTTGTGTTTTTTTTTCCAGATAATCATTTTTTAGACTACGACAGATTTGGTGGACTACAGAGGACTCGGTGGACTACAGCGAGGCTGCATGTTTTTTTAAATAAAATGGTAAATGAAGGGTAGATTGATGGAGTGTTTAATGAAATAAACCATTTTTTCGGGTGTGTTTTTTTTGTATTTCTGGGATTATAATGGGAATGCCTGATAGACACCTCTCTATTACTAACACCAGGGCTGGATGCCAGTATTTCATTCTGGTCCATGTTACACAGATGGTACACGAATGTCAGACGTGTGCTGTATTTGTTTTTCAGACCTATAGATTTCTATTTTCCCTTCCCATCTGTGCTGATGCAAAAAAGTGTACATGCTTCTATGTTGATCACACAGTCGAACGTGCCATTCACATGTATTCACGGTACGTGTCATAACACAGGGGTCTTACAATCAACACCTATGTTATAGAGTATGCACATGAATGTGTTGCCCGTATGTGTGAAAATGGGCACCACATGGACCAGAAACATGGACATTTAACAGACGTCTAACAGACAGGTCTCTACCTATGCGTGTGTATAGGGGACCTGCCATGGACTAGATCCGGTAAATGAAAATCTACATTTTTCGACTTATTTTCTCAATACAATGATAGGAAACAAACAATATTGAAATAAAAAATAGGTGAATCATCCAATAAAATAGTATATTATTATTACAACTAATTACAACTAATGTCATAAATGCATTAAAATCAAAATTCTTTTTCCACCTAATGAATAAAGTGAAGAATAGGACTCTGAAAAACCCGAATCTTCCATTATTTTGCACACAATGACGGATAAGACGCCTTTGTTAGTGACTCCATAGAATACGAGCCACAGACGTGAAAGCTGCAGTAACAATGTGGTATGGATATTTGTAATAATAATATTCTGTGTTCAATAACAATAAGAAATTATAATATAAGAGGTAAACACTGGGAGAATGTGTCCCCAACTAGAAATTCAAGGATATTAAGAAGTTATTGAGATTAGCAGCCAAAGATGGACAGAATATGCTCAGGAAAGGAAGGAAGCTGTATACACCATGTTCCAAATTATTATGCAAATGTTCTTTTTCTCTGATTTTCCTAAATGGTCGGTGCTAATGACAGTCAGTGTAAGGGTGGAGGCACACTGGCGTGAGACTCGCGCGAGTCTCACGCTTGTAAAAAACGCATGTCACTTGCACTGATGTTAACAAATTGGCCAGGGCACAGTGGTCCGTTTTACGCAGTCGTCTCCCGCATGTCGCCGGCAATGCGATTCCACTCGCAGCATGCTGCGTATGTGTGCGATTCCTGCGCGTGTACGGCCAATGCAAGTCTATGGCGGCGTTTTTTTCTCGCATGAAGTCAGCACACCATGGGAGTTACATGCGCGAAATACGCTTGTACGTGACAGGAAGTACAAGCTGATTCCAATTCTGAAGTGCACCTCCATGCCTCAAAAACACCTTACACTCGGATCGCTGTTTGTGACAGAAAAAACGCACTCGCATCGCTCTCGCACTGCAAACGCACCCCACTCGCACTGCACTCGCACACAACTCGCACCGCGATCGCGGACAAATGGCTAGCGTACAAAACGCTCCGTTTAACACGCTCCTAGTGTGCCTCCACCCTAATAAAAGTCATCACCTGTTAGAGTATACATCGAATTTTGTTGAAGAAACCTCCCAATGATAACAGTATAATCTTCAAAATAAAAAAAAACTCTAAAAGCACTGTTCCAAATTATTATGCACGGTAGAGTTTCTAAACATTTCATGTTTAAAAGAACTGAAAATGCTCATTTGTTGAATTTGCAGCATTAGGAGGTCACATTCACTGAAATAAAAAGTTCTTTAACTCCAAAACATCCTAACAGGCCAAGTTACATGTTAACATAGGAACTCTTCTTTGATATCACCTTCACAATTCTTGCATCCATTGAACTTGCGAGTTTCTGGAGAGTTTCTGCTTGTATTTCTTTGCATGATGTCAGAATCGCCTCCCAGAGCTGCTCTTTTGATGTGAACTGCCTCCCACCCTCATAGATCTTTTGCTTGATTATACTCCAAAGGTTCTCTATACGGTTGAGATCAGGGGAAGATGGTGGCCACACCATGAGTTTCTCCTTTTATGCCCATAGCAGCCAATGACACAGAGGTATTCTTTGCTGCATGAGATGGTGCATTGTCATGCGTGAAGATGATTTTGCTCCTGAAGACACGTTTTTGCTTTTTGTACCATGGAAGAAAGCTCTCAGTCAAAAACTCTATCTACTTTGCAGAGGTCATTTTCACACCTTCAGGAACCTTAAAGGGGCCTACCAACTGTTTCCCAATGATTCCGGCTCAAAACAGGACTCCTCCACCTCCTTGCTGATATCGGAACCTTGTTGGGATATGGTGGCCATCCACCAACCATCCACTACTCCATCCATCTGGACCATCCAGGGTTGCTCGGCACTCATCAGTAAACAAGACTGTTTGGAAATTAGTCTTCATGTATGTGTGGGCCCACTGCAACCGTTTCTGCTTGTGAGCACTGTGTAGGAGTGGCCGAATAGTAGGTTTATGCACCACAGCAAGCCTTTGAAGGATCCTACACCTTGAGGTTCGAGGGACTCCAGAGGCTCCAGCAACTTCAAATATCTGTTTGTTGGCTTGTAAGACCTTTTTAGCAGCTGCTCTCTTAATCCGATGAACTTGACTGGCAGAAACCTTCCTCATTCTGCCTTTATCTGCACGAACACGTCTGTGCTCAGAATCAGCCACAAATCTCTTCACAGTACGATGATCACGCTTACGTTTTCGTGCAATATCTAATATTTTCATCCCTTGTCCAAGGCATTGCACTATTTGTTGCTTTTCGGCAGCAGAGACATCCTTTTTCTTTCCCATGTTACTTGAAAACTGTGGCCTGCTTAATATTGTGGAACACCCAGTTTTCCTTTTATTGGGCTCACCTGCCAAACTAATTATCACAGGGATCTGAGATTGATTTCAGTGATCCAAAGAACCCTGAGACACAATACCATCAATGGGTTTCATTGAAAAAAAAAACCTATGACACTTAAAACCAATTTGCATAACAATTTGGAACATGGTGTAATAGTAGTTATATTCTACTGTATTTGATCTGTCAGTTTATCTCATAAGGTACCGTTAAACGCTGCAATGTTGAAACGATCTCACTAACGATCTCGGTCGTTAGGACATCTTTTTGACATCGTTGGTGAGATGTCACACGTATGATATCGTGGACGACGCACCAATGATGCGGCGAGCAGGTATCGTTCGCACACCCCAGCGAATGATACTTGTTCACTGATGTGAATAGGGGAACTCATTAACAACCTCGTTATCGCGGTGTCACACACAACGATGCAGCAGGTTGGCTGATCGAGGATCGTCTGATTAGAGAACATGTTCTCAAATCTGCGATCAGCAATCCAACGATTTATCGTAGTCTTATCTCGGTGAAACACGCAACGTCGTCCTAACGATGTCGTTTCAACAACTCCAAACCCATGATGTTTTAGCGATATCGTTCACAATCTCGTACTGTGTAATGGGGCCTTTAATCTAATTTCAAATTTCAGCTTCTCTCAGGTACGGTATATTTTCCTTTTTCCCTCTTTTGGTAGGATAGCAATGATAGTCACAATAACTGGATTAATAACTTCTCTTCATGAATCGTCCCTAACAGGGAGATTCCTACAAATAGAATAATATACAACTTTCATCTAAATGAACATGAAGTTCAGATGAGCGATTCTACTCTTCATTTGGATTTTAATAGGACCCAAGGGCTGGGGGTCGTCTTTTCACTCAGTACTTGTGTTGTGGAGATACCACTTGCAGTGTTTTGTATATTCAGCACTAGAGCAATGCTTTAAATCTAAGTCCTCTGCTCCCTGTCTTATACTCACCTACTGCTGTCTTCATCTGTGTCCACTGGTGTATTTAAACCTGTCTGTGGCTACAGAGTTTCATGGAGCGTGTCGGAGGTCACAACTCAATACAAGTCTATGAGAACCTTGTTCTGACCCTCATAGAGATGCATTTGGAGCTTGTGATGTAGCTTCTGACTTCCGGTCAGTTAGAAGTGCACAAGATAGCCCTGCGGAACCAAAGTGGGGTTGAAAAAGTATAAAAACGCCAGAAGGTAAGCGTAACTGTAGGGGCAGTAGACTTAAGGCTGGTTTACACGTAGCGATGCACCAGTGATCCTGACAATTATCCGACCTGGCCGGGATCACTGGTGCATTGCTACGTGGTCACTGTTGAGATGTCAGACAGGCAGATTTCACCAGCGATCACCCAGCGGTGCCCCGACACCCGACGGTCGTTGGGATTGTTCAGAGTCTTGGGCGCAGAATGGGGATCGCTGGTAAGTCTGCCTGTCACACACAGCGATGCAGCCTGGCCAGTGGGAGATTGACGATCGAAAAATGGTCCAGGCCATTCAATAGAGATCAGCGATCTCCCAGCGGGGGGCTGATCGCTGCTAAGTGTCACATACAGCGAGATCGCTGCTATGTCCCAAAACCGGTGACGTAGCAGCAATCTTGTTAGCGATCTTGCTACGCGTAAACTGGCGTTTAGATTCATCAAAACCTAAACCTTGGAGTGGTGCTTTACAGGGATTGGAAATGGTCTGCTGAAGCAAAAGGCCAAAGATATCTGGACTGGAAACTCTTGGCACCAGTCATCATGAGGATCTGGACTGGATGGAGAAGATGACACTTATGAGACGTTCAATAAGGTTGTGTATTCTGCTGGCGTCTTCTTCAGTGGTTATCTTTTCTCTAGATCCGATGTATAGACTTATAAAATTGACTCCATTTTCTCTGAACATCTTTTATGTGACCAAATTCATTAGGGGGTAGAAACTTTTGAGAGTTCACTGTCATGTATACAAGATTAAATAAATGTTCCCCCATCGGGCGGTTGATGACTTTCGTGTACAAGTTCGTCATACACGTCTATAAAGAGAGTGGACAAGCCGGTGACATCGGCCCTGGACCTTGACGATAGGACTTTAGGACTCGTATAGACAGTCTGCTGAATATAAAGATAGAAGAGCAGAAACACAATCAATATTCTACCTTTACTCTTAAATTCATTATTTTAGAAAAGAGACAAATGTGACAAAGGGGGTGCCGGAAATTATTGTATTGAATATAGTTAAAAATAGGATATGTTGTTCGGTTCTTCCAACAGTCCCTTCTGGTGTTGGGGTCAGTGACTGGCTTCAACGATGGTCATGTGAAGGTGGGGTGGCGTACATCATGTCGTATGTTGTTCCTCCACATGACAGTGTGAGGTCAATCAGGGAAGGGAACATGGGTGTAACTAAAACAGGTGCAGGGGTTGCACTCACACCTGGGCACTGGAGCCTAAAGGGCCCCAAATGTCCCTTTGGCCATTAGAAAAAGACTAATGCTATTGAAGATTTTCAGTAATTGGAGGCCCTATTGGAGCTTTTCCATCAGGGCCCATGAGCGTCAAGTTAAACCACTGTAAGGGAGCCCCGGAAAAATTGAAGATTGGTGCGGGAGACCGGGAAGCTGCACCAGAGATGGTACGAGGACATGAAAAGGAGTAAGACGGGTGAGAATAACACATTTTTCTTACTTTTTTAATCCTCCCATCCCTTTTGTTTATCATGATTTTGGGGCCTGGGAAGGTCAGAGTATAATCAACATTTGTTCACGGCCATCGGGGTCATTACCGGATATAGAATGACAGAATCAAATTTACTGACCGAATTGAGGGAATCTGTTCGAAACTGATTCCAGGAGACTGGTTCATCTCTAGACCTTAACCACTGCCCCAACAAATGAAAGCCAGCTCCTACCATAATCCGTAAACACTCAACCTTCGTTCTCATTGTGCCAAGACTGAAATTAGGCTGAAACGCCTCTTCTCATTTTATTACATACACAAATTTAGGTTGATTGACGGGGAAACAAGACGGGTTCTGTGCCGCCGCCTCTCACTGAGCACAACGTCTCATCCCATCCCTGTTGAGACATTTCCTATAAATCCATTGAAGGCTATAAATAAAATATATCAGATTGATACATGGTTACATATTATTTTCAGCGACACCTAAGATGAGATCAATAAGTGTTCACATTGACCGTCCGGGTGATTTATGGAGACGTGCACAAAGTGCTGGCCGGGCGCTATGGATTGACCGAGAGAAAGGTTTTACACATTAACATGCCATTAGATAATGAATTAAACATTAGGTTCAGTCACCTGAGGTTGTATGTACATAGATACTGTAGATATATGATAGATAGATAGATAGATAGATAGATAGATAGATAGTATAGAAATGTAATAAATAGATATGAGATACATGGATATATAGGTAGATAGAGGGATAGATAGATATGATAGATGATAGATAGATAGATAGATGATAGACAGACAGATAGATAGATAGATAGATAGATGATAGATAGATAGATAGATAGATAGATGATAGACAGACAGATAGATAGATAGATAGATAGATAGATAGATAGATAGATAGATAGATAGATATGGGATAGAAAGCTGGATAGAAAGATAGATAGCTGGGTTTGGTTGGGTGGATGGATAGATGGATAGATATAAGGGCGAGAAATATTGACGGCGATATGTGGCCCTGCGACAATCGCCGTCAAAATCTCTCCCAATTGCAGCGTGTAATTGGGGAATTTGGCGGCGATCTGTCGCCTCGCCACGGTCGCCTGAATTCAGAGCAGAGCAGTGCCGCCAAATTCCCTAATTACATGCCGCAATTGGGAGAGATTTTGACGGCGATTGTCGCAAGGCGACATATCGCCGTCAATATTTCTCGCCGCGGTGGCGGCGTATAAAGGTACCCTTATGGTACCTTTACACGCCGCTACAACAGGATGCATACAACCCGCTACAGGCTACGATTGTAGCTTGTCGCGCCAATATCGCCCGTAGTAGCGGCGTGTGAAGACGGGACGACACAGCCGGCTACAGATACATCTGTATCCGTGCACTGCCCATAAACAGATGGCTACATCGCCGATTGTAGCGAGCTGAATCGGCGTGTAAAGAAGCTACAGAAGGGAACTCTGGACACCCGGCGATGTAGCTGCAATGTAGCTAAGGCGTCACCCAGGCTCCGTGTTACCGCGCCCCATCTGCGATCATTGGAGGAAGCTCCTGCGTTGTGATTGGTTGTCGCCGCACAGGGCGGCATATTTAAGGAGCTGACCAGTCACAATACACAATTGCTCGAGCGTCACGTATTAATCAGCCTCCTGCGATGCCTGCCCAATCATGGTATTTTTGCTTTCTCCTATCAGCGTACGGACGTCTAGTAATCCACAATAGGAGCACGCCTATGTGCTGTCCCTGCTGCACCAGGTACGCCCATAGTAGCTGGTTGTAGCGGTGTGTAAATGAGCTACAGATCGCTACTTGAGACACCCGGCGATGTAGCTAGCTGTAGATGTAGCTTAGCGTAGCGCACCTTGTGGCGGCGTGTAAAGAGGGTGCGTTTCCCGTTGGTAACCGTTCGGCCGTGCTCGTGCACGTGAAGTAGCCGTTGGTATCCATCCTGTTGTGGCGGCGTGTAAAGGTACCATTAGAGATAGATACAGTACATAGAATGATAGAACATGATGGTTCAGCACCCGCGGTGGTGGTATTATTTAGCCTTCATGCCATACTGGTTCTCACACTCCTCGATTTTGGTAAAAGATACAAGGATGACGTATCTCCACTTTACAAGTTATCCACGTTCTGTCTGTGTATATGTGGTGTCCCTATGGCAAGGTGCCACAGGAAGGTACTTCACCCCAAACAGAAGGTGTAGTGCCTCCGTAGCCGTGTATATGGAGAACCCGCTAGAGTCTGCACCCCAACACCCACACACAGGACACCTTAGTACAGGGGACCGAATATTCAGTAAGCCCCAGGGGGTGGAGCCTAGAGAGCAGGAGACAGGGAGTGACAGTGTCAGGCAGACGGTGTGAAGCAGCAAAGAAGACGGACGCAGGGGACCCTGCGGCTGTAACTGGAGGACCCCTCTTAGGAGAGGGGTGACCCAGACATAGAAGGGGGTTACTCCAGGACTGGTTGGAGCTAGTTGGAGACCTAGGTCACCACCGGCATACCGGAGCCGAGGCGGTTAGTCAAAGGTCTATCCCTAACTGCAGACCGACATGCTGTGGGTCTGACATAAGGGAGCCACAGCATCCCTAAAGAAGCCCAACATTGGTCCCGCAGCTGGGTCCATGACACCGACAAGTAAGAGACTTTAGGTAACAGACCCCGAGGACTAGAGACTTGACTCAAGAGGGGACAGCACAGAGAGAAAGAGGAACAGGACCAAGAATGCCGTATTAAGGGCACCACTGCCAGACTCTGGAAAGATCTCCAAGATCTACGGCTACAAACCCTGTTCAACCAGACTGTACCGTGTACCTTTTACCTGGCGCAAGTAAAGAACTGTTTGAGCTGATCTGGTGTCTGGTCTCCTTCCATCCGTCGCCCGGAGGGCCCCTTCAGCATCACAGAGGTGAGGACTACTACTCCCCTCATCCACCCCGCTGCCCTGAGGTAAAGCTCCACCTGTGGGGAGCTGTACTACTAAAGCTGCATTCCCATCACCTCAGCGGCCGGCACTATTACCAGGTACCACAGGTGGTGTCACGATACCATCTCCCCAATCATCATCATCCCCACCCCCGCCACTGAAGGTCCAGGGCACGTATCCGGGAACCGACCACCGAAGTGAACCCCCTGTCCCAGTATCCGAGTACCCCCTACCCTGTCAACTGACTCATATACAGCGAGGATGTGACTTATGGAGCCGATTTGCCAAACCCAGTGTTAGCTGTAACCCTACATACAGGAGTGTTTGATAGTTTGGGATCCCTTCAGAATTTTCCATGTATCTAAATAGAACATCTACCGGTATATTGAAAATCCTCTTAATGTGGCTCATATGCATAATAGATAGAAAACACAAAAATAGGATGAAAGATGGGAGCCCATTTACATAAAATACATAACAATTATTGAATATATACTAAAAATGCAAATGACAATAAATAAGTAGAATTCATACATACAACACAAGTACAAGAATTGAATGCGGGGACTGAGAGTGACCCGACAATTGATGTCAAAACCTGGCTAAAATGAATAATAAGACATGAGTATATAACACATATTGCAATGCAAGTGCTATATCCAATCCAGTTAAATATATACAGTGTTGGCCAAAAGTATTGACACCCCTGCAATTCTGTCAGATAATACTCCGTTTCTTCCTGAAAATGATTGCAATCACAAATTCTTTGGTATTATTATCTTCATTTAATTTGTCTTCAATGAAAAAACACAAAAGAGAATGAAGCAAAAAGCAAAACATTGATCATTTCACACAAAACTCCAAAAATGGGCCAGACAAAAGTATTGGCACCCTCAGCCTAATACTTGGTTGCACAACCTTTAGCCAAAATAACTGCGATCAACCGCTTCTGGTAACCATCAATGAGTTTCTTACAATGCTCTGCTGGAATTTTAGACCATTCTTCTTTGGCAAACTGCTCCAGGTCCCTGATATTTGAAGGGTGCCTTCTCCAAACTGCCATTTTTAGATCTCTCCACAGGTGTTCTATGGGATTCAGGTCTGGACTCATTGCTGCCACCTTAGAAGTCTCCAGTGCTTTCTCTCAAACCATTTTCTAGTGCTTTTTGAAGTGTGTTTTGGGTCATTGTCCTGCTGGAAGACCCATGACCTCTGAGGGAGACCCAGCTTTCTCACACTGGGCCCTACATTATGCTGCAAAATGTCTTGGTAGTCTTCAGACTTCATAATGCCATACACACGGTCAAGCAGTCCAGTGCCAGAGGCAGCAAATCAACCCCAAAACATCAGGGAACCTCCGCCATGTTTGACTGTAGGGACCGTGTTCTTTTCTTTGAATGCCTCTTTTTTTCTCCTGTAAACTCTATGTTGATGCCTTTGCCCAAAAAGAGAGAACATTCTTCCAAAACGTTTTAAGCTTTCTCAGGTAAGTTTTGGCAAACTCCAGCCTGGCTTTTTTATGTCTCGGGGTAAGAAGTGACGTCTTCCTGGGTCTCCTACCATACAGTCCCTTTTCATTTAGACGCCGACGGATAGTACGGGTTGACACTGTTGTACCCTCGGACTGCAGGGCAGCTTGAACTTGTTTGGATGTTAGTCGAGGTTCTTTATCCACCATCCGCACAATCTTGCATTGATATCTCTTGTCAATTTTTCTTTTCCGTCCACATCTAGGGAGGTTAGCCACAGTGCCATGGGCTTTAAACTTCTTGATGACACTGCGCACGGTAGACACAGGAACATTCAGGTCTTTGGAGATGAACTTGTAGCCTTGAGATTGCTCATGCTTCCTCACAATTTGGTTTCTCAAGTCCTCAGACAGTTCTTTGGTCTTCTTTCTTTTCTCCATGCTCAATGTGGTACACACAAGGACACAGGACAGAGGTTGTGTCAACTTTAATCCATGTCAACTGGCTGCAAGTGTGATTTAGTTATTGCCAACACCTGTTAGGTGCCACAGGTAAGTTACAGGTGCTGTTAATTACACAAATTAGAGAAGCATCACATGATTTTTCTAACAGTGCCAATACTTTTGTCCACCCCCTTTTTTATGTTTGGTGTGGAACTATATCCAATTTGGCTTTAGGACAATTCTTTTTGTGTTTTTATCATTGAAGACAAATTAAATGAAGATAATATACCAAAGAATTTGTGATTGCAACCATTTTCAGGAAGAAACTGAGTATTATCTGACAGAATTGCAGGGGTGTCAATACGTTTGGCCACAACTGTATATATATGAACCAAGAGAAGGTGAAAACAGTACAGATCTTTAGATGCTAAAGCTATTAGGATGAAGGTTTTGCATGTATTGCACTTTAAAAGTTGAAGAAAGAGTCGAGTCTAAAACGACAGCCGCACCCAACGCGCGTTTCATCAACAAAGTATTCCTTGCCATTGGAACAGTACTTAGTACACGGATGAGAGAAATAGAGCTTTTTGGGTTAGAAATTAGGCATTATGTATAGATAAAGAAAAACACTGCATGACAACATAAGAACCTTATTCCACATGTTAACAATGGTGTAGTGGTAGCTAAATTATGGTTTGGGATTGTATCACTGCACCTGGACCAAGCCTTTATTGATGGATTTTGAATTATACCAGCAAATTCTAATAGAATATGTCAGGACATCTGTCCATGGATTGAATCCCATGAGAATGTGGGTCGTGAAGTAAGACAATGAGCCAAAGTGCACAAGTCGTTCTACAAAAGAATCATTAAAGAATAAGATTTTAGAATGACCATAATCCATTAGAAATATTGTAGGAGGACCTGACACAAGCAAATCTTCCAACATAATAAAGACGTATCTGTTTTACATTATATGGAGGAATGGGCTAAAATTCCTCAAAGTCGATGTGATAGACTGGTCAACAATTACCGAAACTGTTTAGATGCGGTTATTGCTCTACCAGGAGGTCAGACAAAGGTTCTAATACTGATGCCACTCACGATGTGATATTGGATCATTTTCCGAACTAACAAGAGACAAAGTTAGGTTGTAATGTAAGGTCTTCTTTATTAACATGTTACTAGACCATGTAATATGGATATAATAAAGTTTTTGGGGCTTCAGCTAAATATTTGACCTGTGCCTCTAAGAGTTGCCTGCTGAGGTTTGGTGTGTGATAAAAATGATTGTAATGTTCTTCATAGACCCATGACAAGAACAAAGCTTGGCTTTGCCTCATCTCAGTGTTGACTCTTTGACCATTTTCAAACTTTTCGTAAACTCAATACAGAATCTTCTATGAGAGTCCAAAGTCTGGTGTGTGGACCAGCCCATGGTAGCTCTTAACAGGCTCATAAAGACTCTAAACAACCCCCAAAAAGACTGTCCTGCCACGACCCCTCCACACTCTTCTATGATGCTATTGTAACTATGCTGGTACTGGAATCTGGGTGTGCTGAGCCGTCAGTAAGCTAATCTTCAAAGCAGTTCTCTATTCAGGTTCTGGGAGGTGCGGGGTTACTCAGGTGTTCCATCTTCCTGAATATTGCTCTATTACTTAGCTGAGCAGCCTCTCCCAGAATGCTGCCAGTCGTACATTCTGTCTGAAGTGCTGTGTGGCCTGCACTCTTGGGTCTGCTCTGATTTTTGCTACCTGACTCGGACTGTTGCTTTATTACTCTTTTGTTTGTTCCCTGAACTTGTTGTGATCTCTTGGTATTTTGACCCTAGACCATGACCTGAATACATCTCTGTATACTCCTGAATCCTCTTTGTAATCTCCTAGAAAACCTGACTGTGCATCGTTGTGTAAAAAAGTCTCCCTCTACTCCCTGAATACTACAAGCTCTCCTGGAACTTGACCCCAGTTTACCTGACCTCCCTGTTACCTTTAGGCCTCTAACTAGTGACTGTGTCACAACCTAGCTTTTAGTAGTGACTGTGCCACATCAGGTCCCAACTCATGACTCTATAATAGTTTCTTGTTTTCATCCATCTCTCATAACTCTTGAATCCGGGAACTTTTTCTTTTCTACAAGCATTGTCAAAAATCTGGAAAGCTCTTCGATTAAAATGGATAATGAATGCCGGATGTGGAGGGGCTGACAGGAGAGCCAGGGGGATATAGTACTATTGTGCTGTGAAGCCCCCTAATGTAAATGCAGGCAGACAGGTGCTTCATACAGACTCGCTGAACCGCCACAACAAAGCACGGCAAAAGAAAGACAATGCCGTTAGCAACGCAATTCATTGAAAGTGACTTTCTCATCCAGGCTTTTTTTTCCTTCCATTCTTCCATCAAACATGACACAATTTAGTAGTCTGTTTCTTTACACAAAAATACATGAAAATTCATGTTCTGTCCAAAAGAACCAAAAAGAAAGTTCATTCTCTATAGGGATTCACAATGGATTGGGCTCCATGGTGTGGGGCATCATTCTAAAGGCTGGGTTACAGGTTTTGTGACGTTGCAGCGACCTCGCCAGCGAAGTCGCTGCATGTGACATGCTGCAACAACCAGTGGTGAGCTCGCTGATCGTTGGGGAATGGTCAGGACCATTTTCCTAACATTGGTCTGCCGCTGTCACACATCCATCGCCATGTGTGACAGGGGCAACGACCAGCGACATCCAGTGTGCGCCCGACACCTTGACCGATCCCAGCAAATGTCGGGTGTGGGGACATCACATAGCGTTGTTCCAACAATCCCGATCATTGGTCGGGTCGCTGCAACATCGCTACGTGTAACCCCAGCTTAAGCCTGACATACAAAGACTGAGCGTGGAGATCTGGCAGATCACTCAAATGCAAAGTTTTCGATGCAAATTAAATGTATAATAAATGTAGTTTGTAAGAAAAACAACAAGCACCGCCACCACTGTCCGGCCTCGTCTTTCCATCTTCCCTTGACGCTCAACATCCTCTTCAGCCAAATAAGAAGGAGCTGGATGGCAGGCTGCTCTAGCGACAGGACAAGTGAGCCTTGATATGGCGAGTGGTATTCATATTTTTAACCATTTTGACAGCGTTCTACAATTAAGAAAAATGGCGGCCAACTGTTGTAAAAAATTAAAAGTGTTAATACTCACCAAACCACTCACGAATATCCAATGCTGCCTCCGAGTAACCCTTGACTTTGCTCTCTCCTTCAAGCCACACGTTCAAGCTTTTAGCACCTCCTGCCGCCTCCAACTAAACATTTTTACAGAATCCATCTTTTCCTCAGTCCTCAATCAACTGACATGTTAGTGCCATCCTCATCATCTCCCACCTCAACTACTGCAACATCCTCCTCTGTGGCCTCCCTGCTAACACTCTTGCATATCTCCAGTACATCCTTAACTCTGATGCCTGACTAATCCACCTATCCTCACTACTCCACCACAAATCCCTTCATAGGCTCCGATTTCCCCTACGTATCCACCTCAAGCTGACCTACAAAATCACCCATAATTTGTCTCCGCCATATATATCTAAACTAAACTCCCGATAACTTCCATCATGTAATCTCTGGTCCTCCCAAGTCCACTTCCTCTTCTACACACTTGTACGTTCCTCTCCCAATTGCATGGAAGACTTCTCCCAAGTATCCCCCATCCTCTGGAATCCTGCGCTCCAACATGCTGGACTATCTACCACACTCGGAATCTTCAGATGGAACTTGAACTTGAAAACCCTTCTCTTCAGTAATGACCACGCCTCACCACCACTGGAGCTGCCGCCTCACCACCCTCACCACCCCGCACTGCCGTTTCACAACCACCGGAGCTGCCACCTCACCACCACCACTGCCCAATACAGCCGTCTCACCCCCACCGGAACTGCTGCCTGACCACCACCACCCCCCTCCCAGAACAGCCGTCTCACCACCACCAGAGCTGCTGCATCACCACCACTTGAGTGGCCACCTCATCACCACCACCACCAGTGGCACGACCGCCTCACTACCACAGGCGCTGCCGCAACCCCCAACCTACTGTCTACGCCTATTATCTTGTAGACAACTGTAAACTGCAAGGGCAGGGTCCTCTCTTCTCTGTACCAGTCTGTCTCTATCAGTTTGTTCATTGTAATTTATATCTATCATTTTTTATGTAATCTCTTCTCATGCGCAACACCATGGAATTAAGGGTGCGCTAAAAGTAAGTAAATATAATAATATTAATAAAGGTGGGGCAGTTATATCAACTCCAGCTAACAATTTGCTGATTGCTAAGAACAGTCCTCTGAATTTCCCTGCTTGAATGGAGCTATGGCCTTGCATATGAACAATTGGGGCCCGTCAGTTAGTTTCCTATGCAAAATGCAATTCATCACCTATTCTATCTTGCAAAAATATCCTTTAAAATCCCAAATTTTACCAAAGAGATCTAGGTTAAATGTAAGCTATACATTTTGGGATTGGTTTAGTGATAGAAGGACTACAGGAGAATTTCTTGGTCAAATTGGTAAAGGTTACAATCACACATCCAACAACTCCCCTTCCATATCACATCTTGTTGCATTTTTGCTGCAATCACATGCAGAATTAAATGTTAATAGGCACACTAACTGCACATGACAAGGCCGGCACTTGCCTGGTTGGTGTCTGTTGTGACAAATTTGGCCACTTGTGCAGAGGGGTGAACTATTCTTAATTATGCCGGATGTACTATTCCTTTGTTCTACAGGTCAGGTCGTATGAGCCAGTGATTCATGTAAGACTGTCTAGTGCCTCTTTTTGGCTGCTAATGTGTGGAATGTCTGCTGATTGTGGATTGCATCATCCCCCTGCGGTTATTAGACTGCTCCATTTGGAGGGCAATTATGCAATTGCATTGAACTAGCGAACAATGAGGAAATAGCCACGATGATCTTCCCCCAATATTGTGGGACACAATGTCCTGAAATGAGAGCTGAGGGATATAAAAAGAGGTCTGCTCCTAGCACCAGTGTGATTCTACAGGACTTAGCCTATGGACCATGGTTCCAGCTGGTGCATAACAGAACAGCTCTGCTGCCTAAAGGTACCATTACATGGCACGACGTTGAAATGATGTCGGCAACAATCTCGGGGACGCACGGTCGTTAGGCCATCTTGGTGAGATGTCACACGTCTAGATATCGTGGACGACTCACCAACGATGTAGTGAGCAGTATCATATCCACAACTCAGTGAACAATCCCTGCTCATTGCTGTGAATGGGCGAAGTCATCAATGACATCGTCATCGCGGTGTCACACACAACGATATAGCAGGTTGGCTGCTCGTTGATCGTGTGATTTGAGAACAACTCAAACCTGCAATCACCGATCCAGAGACTTACGTAGTTGAATCTCGGTGTTACACGCAACGAGTCCTAACAATGTCGCTTGAACGACTCCAAAGCCAAGACGTTTGAGCGATATCGTTAACGATGTTGTGCCATGTAACGGGGACTTAACACTGAGCCCACAAATTCGTTGGTTGGGACAATTAGGTTACCTGTGCTCAGTCGGTTTCATAAGCTTGTCGTAACCTCCTCTCAGTGAGTGCCCCCAAAAGCTGGTCCTGGATCCCCCAAAGTCGCGAAGGTTTTAATCCTTGACAAACCAGCACAATGATGAGACTCTATCTTGTGTATATACTTTTGACTTTTGGTGACCAATAAAATCTTACCAAAGCGCGGTACCCTCACCCTGTGTTGTTTGAGTAGTGTTTTGCCCACGGGGAAGGCATTCAGTGGGATGAGTCCCGACCCCGGGCGGTCTTTCTAAAGACAGTCAGGCCGCGGACGAGAGCTCCAATGCGCCCTCCTGTGTCCACGTTCGTCATCACTTTTCTAAACATAACACCAGAAAGGTTTGTTTGGATCAGTAACATGGCACCATGTAGAAACAAGGCCGCTTTTCTATATGGCACCGTACCAAAACATGGTTACAATTGCTCCCCCGTTGCATCCATGCCGGATTTTTCTTTTATGCACTTCAGTTACAGGTGACCTGAGAGAGCCTCTGTAGAGATGTAGTTCTTGGCACATCCCGCACACGTCTGGCTCTTACAATCTTCCAAAAAGTATCTGTAGCATAAATAATTTTCCGTGTAAGGAAGGAACAAAGGCGAGCTGTATTCTCCAGGTTACAGGCCCATATCTCTCCCCGTCAAGGTACACGCTAATCGATTTTTAACCCATCCAGACTTGAGCACTTTCTTCAAGGCCGAGCTGAAATGTCGCTCGGGGCAGAGCCGGCGTACACGTGTCGGCGAACGCTAATGCGCTTCAGACAGGAAGATAATTCATTTCAGATGTCAACCTCTGAATTAGAACCCTGATCTAAAAAATCAGACACAAGTACAAAAAGATTTATACATCAAGAGGACAACGTTAAAAATAAATGTCACCAAGATAAAATTTACATGAGAAACGGCAGCCGGCAAGCACGGCACGCCGCCCGGCGGAGTGCCAACATCCAAACCACAGGACACCATTCACCTGGCTCCGGGCTCGGGACGCTGCCGGCACCAAGACTTTGATGAGAAGAGTTTTCCTGGGTTAAGTTGGTAAGAAGAAAAGCCTGAGAAGATGCCGGAGAAAATAGTTGACCTTGGCATAAACGCATAGTCATCAATACATACGGTGTCAATAAAGAAATAGAAGGCTGTAATTGTAAACCGGGAGGGGTCAACAGCAGTCAAGTAGAGCAGAAGAGAATCGGAAGAAAGGATCAAGTCAGGTTACAAGACAGAAGATGAGCAGCAAGGCAGACACAGAAGAAAGAAAAATCACCGCACAGGGTACATGTAAATGTTACACATAAATTGTGCAGGTCACATACAGAATGGCTCTACATAGAAAGAAAAGTCATTATATACTTGGTGCTTTATTTATCTTATTATTAAACTGTTACCTCCTGTATTATACTCCAGAGCTGCACTCCTATTCTGCTGGTGCAGTCACTGTGTACATACATTACATTACTGATCCTGAGTTACCTCTTGTATTATACTCCAGAGCTGCACTCACTATTCTGCTGGTGGAGTCACTGTGTACATACATTACATTACTGATCCTCAGTTACCTCCTGTATTATACTCCAGAGCTGCACTCACTATTCTGCTGGTGCAGTCACTGTGTATATACATTACATTACTGATCCTGAGTTACCTCCTGTATTATACTCCAGAGCTGCACTCACTATTCTGCTGGTGCAGTCACTGTGTACATACATTACATTACTGATCCTGAGTCACCTCCTGTATTATCTCCAGAGCTGCACTCACTGTTCTGCTGGTGCAGTCACTGTGTACATACATTACATTACTGATCCTGAGTTACCTCCTGTATTATACTCCAGAATTCTGCTGGTGCAGTCACTGTGTACATACATTACATTACTGATCCTGAGTTACCTCCTGTATTATACTCCAGAGCTGCACTCGCTATTCTGCTGGTGCAGTCACTGTGTACATACATTACATTACTGATCCTGAGTTACCTCCTGTATTATACTCCAGAGCTGCACTCGCTATTCTGCTGGTGCAGTCACTGTGTACATACATTACATTACTGATCCTGAGTTACCTCCTGTATTATACTCCAGAGCTGCACTCACTATTCTGCTGGTGCAGTCACTGTGTACATACATTACATTATTGATCCTGAGTTACCTCCTGTATTATACTCCAGAGCTGCACTCACTATTCTGCTGGTGCAGTCACTGTGTACATACATTACATTACTGATCCTGAGTTACCTCCTGTATTATACTCCAGAGCTGCACTCACTATTCTGCTGGTGCAGTCACTGTGTACATACATTACATTACTGATCCTGAGTTACCTCCTGTACTATACTCCAGAGCTGCACTCACTATTCTGCTGGTGCAGTCACTGTGTACATACATTACATTACTGATCCTGAGTTACCTCCTGTATTATACTCCAGAGCTGCACTCACTATTCTGCTGGTGCAGTCTCTGTGTACATACATTACATTACTGATCCTGAGCTACCTCCTGTATTATTACTGCAGAGCTGCACTCACTATTCTGCTGGTGCAGTCACTGTGTACATACATTACATTACTGATCCTGAGTTACCTCCTGTATTATACTCCAGAGCTGCACTCACTATTCTGCTGGTGCAGTCACTGTGTACATACATTACATTACTGATCCTGAGTTACCTCCTGTATTATACTCCAGAGCTGCACTCACTATTCTGCTGGTGCAGTCACTGTGTACATACATTACATTACTGATCCTGAGTTACCTCCTGTATTATACTCCAGAGCTGCACTCACTATTCTGCTGGTGCAGTCACTGTGTACATACATTACTAATTACTCTGATCACCCCCCAAGCTTCCCACCTCCTTAAGTTTCCCATCGCCCCAGAGTTCCCTCCTCCCCTCCCCTTTCACATCACCCCTTCCCAAGTTTCCCATTTCTCTTTTACCCAGTTACCTATTCCACCCTCCAGAAGTGTTGCCTCCCTTTTGCAAGTTTCCATCTCCCACCTCCTCAAATTTCCCATCTCTCCTTCACCCAAAGTTTCCTATTCCACCTTCTGCAAATTCCCACCCCCACCTCAATTTTCTCATTCCCCCAATCCCCCCAAATCTGCCCCCACATCAAGTTCCCCATGCTCCCCCTCCCCAAGTTTCCCATACCCTCTCTTTCAGTTTCTTATCTTCTACTTTCCTGAAGTTTCCCAACCCCCATCCCAAGTTTTAGATCTCCCCCAACACCCTTATCCCCCCAAATTTAAACCCTTTTAAGATTCCCTTCCCCCCAGAATTTCCATCTCCAAGTTTTACATCTCGCCTCCCCAAGATTCTCACTTACCCTGTCCCAAGTTTCCTATCCCCCCAAAGTTTCTCATCACCCTTCCCATGTTTCCCATCTCTCCCACGCTCCAAGTTTTCTATCCTCCTTCAAATTTAACCATCCCCAATTTAGCTCTAAGTTTAAAAGTAAATTACAAAAGGGGTTCATATGTTTTAAATTTCTCCTTAATACTAAACAAGGAAAGCTGATGGGCATCAGAAGGAGAACTCAGAGCTGTGAGAGATCCAAACTATCACACTGGAACTTTGCTCCCCATTACAGGTTTCTCATTTCCCCCTCCCCAGGTTTCCCATACCCCTTCCCAAATTTCTCATTTCCCCCCAAAGTGTATGATCACCTCTCCCTAAGTGTTCCTTTCCCCATTCCCAAGTTTCCATCTCCCACCCCACATTTCCCATTATCCCCAATTTCCTATCCCCCTTCCAAGCTTCTGATCTCCCCCCCCAAGTTTCCCATCTTCTCCCCTCTCCAAGTATCTCATCCCACCCTCTCCAAGTTTCCCATCTCGCCCACCGCAACTTTCCTATCCCCCTCCAAATTCCCATATCCACTCTTCCAAAGTCTCTCATCTCCCCACCCCAACTTTTCCCATCTTCTCCCCACCCCAAGTTTCCCATTTCCCCCACCCCAAATTTCCTATCCCCCTTCCAAGTTTCCCATTTCCCCCACCCCAAATTTCCTATCCCCCTTCCAAGTTTCCCATCCCCCCACCCCAAATTTCCTATCCCCCTTCAAGTTTCCCATCTCCCCCACCCCAAATTTCCTATCCCTGTTTCCAAGTTTCCCATCTCCACTACCCCAAATTTCCTATTCCCCTTCCAAGTTTCCAATCTACCCCCCAAGTTTCCCATCTTCTCCCTCTCCAAGCATCTCATCCCACACTCTCCAAGTTTCCCATCTCGCCCACCGCAAGTTTTCTATCCCCCTCCAAATTTCCCATATCCACCCTTCCAAAGTCTCTTATCTCCCCACCCCAAGTTTCCCATCTTCTCCCCTCTCAAGTTTCCCATCTCCACCACCCCAAATTTCCTATTCCCCTTCCAAGTTTCCCATATCCCCCACCCCAAATTTCCTATTCCCCTTCCAAGTTTCCCATATCCCCCACCCCAAATTTCCTATCCCCCTTCCCAAGTTTCCCTTCACCTCTCCTTAAGTTTCCCATCTTCTCCCCTCTCAAAGTTTCCCATCTCACCTACCCCAAATTTCCTATCCCCTTTTCAGGTTTCCCATCCCCCCGGTATATTCACATCCACTCTACCCTAATATTTCCAGCCCTGTCCATATTTCTATCCATACAGATTTTGAAGCATTACAAGTCACGGCAGCTTAGCGGGCAGGGCGGGCATTATTCTGGGCACATCTGTATACATTTATATACCTCGTTGGGTTTATTTTCTTGTTTATTGGCAATGTCTTGTATTTTATTTTCATTCATTGCCTCTCGCTCCCCTAATGGGCCTGCGGGGTGTAGGGATAGGAGGCGCGCTGTATGATGGCCGCCTGCTCCGGATATTACTGTCTCTTACCAGCAGGATTCAAGGCTGGAAGGTTCAGAGAGATTTTATTTATTTCCTCAGTATTCATCTCATTCTTTACATGTCCTTGGGAAGTAAGTGCAGATTCTGCAATGAGCCGACCCGGGGTATAAGGACGCACAAATCACAGCGTACAGCAGCCGCTCGCCGCCCATTCCGCCATCGAAACATAAAAAATCCTATAGAAATAAAGCCGCGCACACCCAACATATAACTTCCACAAGTGCAGCATCCAAAAATATTAGTAAGATTGTAACCGCATAGAAGTCTATAATGTTCCCCTGGAATCCTTCTATATAGCCTGAGGCTATAGTATAGCTAGATACAAGAGCCAACATACATCACCTAGACAAGTATATAGGGCCAGATCAGTGATCAGTAATAGCATTACTCCTAGGGGACCTAGTAGACCTATTTAGTCTAACAGAATAATTCATAACAGGTGATCTAGTGGTATCATTAGTCCTAGTGATCTAGTGGTAGTATTGGTCCAAGTAGTCTAGTGGTATCGATAGTGTTTGTGATCTGTCAAATTAGTCCTAACAATTTAGTGGTATAATTGGTTATAGTTTTATAATTAGTCCTGGTGATCCAGGTATATTGTGTAGATTATGGTATCATAGTCGTACTATTGTATCATAGTACTAAGATTATGGTATCATTAGTCCAAGTGACCTTTGGTATATTAGTACTAGAATCTATCTGGTATAGTCATTAGTCCTGGGTATTTAGTTATATTAGGTTATTCCTGGTGATCTAGTGCCATCATTAGTCCTGGTGATCTAGTGCTATCATTGGTTCAGATGATCTATTGTATCATTAGTCCTGGTAATCTGGTTGTATCCTAATGATCTAGTGATAACATTAGTTTTTAGGCTCTTTATAGTCTACTGTAATCATTATTCCTGGTGATCTAGTGGTATCATTAGTCCTTGTGACTTAGTGCTATTATTAGTACTGCTGATCTGGTGGTATTATTAGTCCTGGTGACAGTGGTATTATTAGTACTTCTGATATAGTGGTAACATTATTCCTGGTAATTTAGTAGTATTTTTTATTCCTTGGTTATTGGAGTAGTGTCAATAGTGAAGTAATCTATTAAAATCACAGTCATAAGAGATAGGTGTCACTATCATTCCTCGTGTTCTAATGATGACATCATTAGTCTGAGAATATGTATTGATAAAATTAGTCCGGGGTGATCTAGAGCAGGGTGATTTTGTTTTGCCATACATCCAAGGTGACAGAGTGGTATTAATACTCCTAGGTGATTGAGTGGCATCACAAGTTCTTGATAGTCTAATGCTATGATTTGATGAAGAAGTGGTTAATTCTGGTGATCTAGTGGTATCATTAGCCCTAGTGATCTAGTTGTATCATTGGTTTTGGTGATCTAGTTGCATTATTAGTCCTGGTGATCTTGTTAAATTATTAGTCCTGGCAATCTAGTGGTATCATTAATCCTTGTAATCTAGTTGTTTCATTAGTTCTGATGATCTAGTGGTGTCATTAGCTCTTACTGATATTAGCGGTACTTGTCCTAAGTGGTATATTAGTATCTAGTTGTCCTAGATGATCTAATGGAATCTTTAGTTTTGATGATTTAGGTCTAGGTAATATAGTGGAATCATTGGTCCTGGGTGATTGTGATCTGATTGTTCATAGGTGACTTAGAGGTATGATTAGTTTCAGATAATAAAGTGATCCCATTCCTTCTGGCCTTTCCAGTGAGATCATTAGTCGTAGATTATCTTATGCGATCACTCTCTTGAAGGGTTACATCCTGCCCCATACAAATAGTCTTAAGGATTCAAAAAAGGTTACATCTTGCTCCATTAACATAGCAGATCCGCCCTAAGGGTTATGTCCTGCCCCATACAAATAGCAGGTCTGTCTTAAGGACTCATAAAAGGTTACGTCCTGCCCCACACACAGCGGGTCTGCCATAAGGACTCCCAATGGGTCATGTCCTGCCCCATAAACATAGCGGGTCCACATTAAGGACTCCTGAAGGGTTACGTCCTGCCCAATACACATAGCGGGTCCACCCTAAGAACTCATGAAGGGTTATGTCTTGCCCCTTACACATAGGTGGTCTGCCCTAAAGACTCATGAAGGGTTATGACCTGCCCATTCACATAGCGGGTCCGCTCTGAGGACTCATGAAGGGTTATGTCCTGCCCCATACATATAGGGAGTCCACCCTAAGGACTGCTGAAGGGTTACATCCTGCCCATACACATAGCAGGTCTGCCCTAAAGACTAATGTAAAATTATATCCTGCCCCATACATATAGCGAGTCCGCCCTAAGGACTCATGAGTTTATGTCATGCCCTATACACATAGCGGGTCCTCTCTCTAAGGACTTATGAATGGTTACGTCCTGCCCCATACACATAGGTGGTCTGGCCTAAGGATTCATGAAAGGTTATGTCCTGACCAATACACATAGCGGGTCCATCCTCAGGACTTTCAATGGGTTACGTACTGCCCCATACACATTGCAGGTCCACCCTAATGGCTACTGAAGGGTTATGTCCTGACCCATACACATAGATGGTCTGCCCTAAGGACTCATGAACGGTTATGACCTGCCCATTCACATAGTGGGTCCGCCTTAAGGACTTATGAAGGGTTATGTCCTGCCCCACACATATAGCACGTCCGGCCTAAGGACTCATGAAAGGTTATGTCATGCCCCATACACATAACAAGTCTGCCCTAAGGACTCTCAAAGGGTTAGGTCCTGCCCCATACACATAGCAGGTAAACCCTAAGGACTCATGAAAGTTTATGTCATGCCCTATAGACATAGCAGGTTCTCTCTAAGGACTCATGAAGGGTTACGTCCTACCCCATACACATAGGTGGTCTGCCCTAAGGACTCATGAAAGGTTATGTTCTGGACCATACACATAGCACGTCCACCCTAAGGACTTTCAAAGGGTTACGTTGCCCCATACACATTGCAGGTCCACCCTATGGGCTACTGAAGGGTTATGTCCTGATCCATACACATAGATGGTCTGCCTTAAGGACTCATGAACGGTTATGACCTGCCCATTCACATACACATAGTGGGTCTGCCTTAAGGACTTATGAAGGGTTATGTCCTGCCCCATACATATAGTAGGTCCGACCTAAGGACTCTCAAAAGGGTTAGGTCCTGCCTCATACACATCGCAGGTCTACCCTAAGGACTCAGGAAGGATTACATCCTACCCCATATACATAGCGGATAAACCTTAAGGACTCCTAAAGGGTTATATGTCCTGCCTAATACATGTAGCGGGTCCGCCCTAAGAACTCCTGAAGGATTTTGTGTTGCCCCATACACAGCGGGTCCTGCCAAAGGAATCATGAAGGGTTATGTCCTGCTCCATATACATAGCGGGTCCACCCTAAGGACTCATGAAGGGTTATGTGGGGCCCATGCATCTTGGTCACCACAGTGGTACTGCACCTACTCCATAGGTGTGGTGCCATTGCCCTCAGGTAAACTGGGAACACAAAACTGAGACACACAACCACACACCCAACACCCATCCAAACACCAGGCCAGGGAGATTCTGGGCAGAAGAGGCTCATTCTTGAGCAGCCAATCCTCTGGCTGGAGGGAGGAGTAGGTCTAGGGGGTGGGAGGTGGAGGAAGTGAGTGAGTTTTGGGAAGAGAGTGACAGAGCAGCAAGATGGAGTTTTAGGGGACGCTGGGGCTGGGGCCTAGCGGGACCTGTGGGTGGTCAGCCGCGAATTCCTGGGCAAGAGACCACCAAATCTACAGCCGACGTCCAGGTCATGGTAGAAGAGCTGGCTGCAAGAGGGGTGCAGGCCCCAATTTGGTGTGCAACTTTAAGACCAAGCCAATAAACTGGAGGTCACTGAACTGCAGGTGCAGTGGCCATCACCGTGTACTCTACCAGGCACAGTGGCTATAGAAGGTCAAGGGGACATGCCAGGCTGTCGCTCAGCAGGGCCCGCAGTCGCCTGCCTTGGGACTTGTAGCACAAAGACGCAGGAGAAGAGAGAGAGGAGAACAGGAAGGAAAGAGCAGCATAGAAAGGCTTATGAATGGTGTCTCATTGGAGTGGACCCGGTCTGCTTGAGAGCTGGCCAAGTTGCAATCTGGGAGAGTGCAGTACCCGGCTGGGTTGGCACTAAACTAAGCTACAGTAAAGAGACTGGTAAGAACTGCAACCCCTGTGTCTGTCCACTTCTTCAGTGCTTTCCTGCATTTATCACAACCACCATCATCCACCACCTACTACACTCCAGGGGCCCACTTCATCTGTGGGGAGTGTTACATCAAAGCTACCACAACATCTATTCCCTGGAACATGTACAAGCATCCCTGACCAGACACCACAGATGGCGTCATGATCATCTTTATAAATGTTATTCCCTGTAAATATCCCCTTTTCCACATCTGGTCAGGGCCATGACTTCTGGGGTTGCCACCGTGACTACTGAACAGACTGATACCCCAGAGTGTCCTAGTACACCGGCCCTTTTGGCCGCTGCAGTTACGTCCTGCCCCATTTGTGGCGTCCCAGAGGACCTGCACCCCAGCCAGTGGTGTAGTACCCCACTCTCGAGTAAGAGGGGGACACTGACCAGTATCCAGACACCCAGGCCAGGACTACACCACTCCGGGTGAGGGTTAGGGCGAGAATGCTTCTAAGGGAGAGCACAGTCCCTGATCCTGCCTGGAGGAGAGGAACCAGGGTAGTGGGGTTGCGTGTAGAGAGTAGTTTAGGGGAGCACCCGGGAGGGAGTGAAGTCAGGAAGAACACATGTTAGTGACGCAGGACATGTGACGGACAGTATAAAAGGATGAGAGAAACACTAGAAGGCAGTTGGTGGCTGGCTAGCATGAGCTGAAGGAGTCTGTGAGGGCCAAAGAGTCTCTCAGAGAGGAGTAACATTTGGAAAGAGGCGTCTAGAGAACTGGAGCCAGGGGGAGCTCGTCCTAGGACTTGAGTAGTGTAGAGGGACCAGGTCCTAGAATAGTGGAGAAGACCAGGCTCATCTAGCAACCTATAGGCTGTGGTATCTCCAAGTGCCGCAGCCGAAACTGCACACATCCGCTGAAAAAAAGGGCCACGTAAGGTTAAGGGACTGACACTGCAGAAATCCTAATAAGGGCCTGTGGCCACTGGCTCGGGGCACTGTGTGTGAGGCGCTGGGCAGAAGGGTGAAGCAAGCGCAGAAGAAGATTCGACCGTGAAATGACATTAGAAAGGGGTACTGGTTGAGTGTCACCACATTACCTGGGAGTTAGCTGGATCCCCTTCTCCACCTCCAAGGACTCATTGCTCCATGGGCTATTGCAATGGTGACGACTGTTGTAACTGAGAACAACAAAGCTATGTGTAAATATCTGGAGACTGCACCCCGCTGAGTCTGTGACTTTCTTGCTGCGCCACTCTGCTGTAACATCAGCATCAACTCACCCAGAAACACCCGCTGCCTTGGGGGTCAGCATTGGTGTAACAATCGCGGTCTTAGGGGTTGCAGCTGCAACGAGGCCCGAACCTCTAAGGGGCCCGCGCCGCCAGCTGCCTCCTGCACCCGCCGATCACAGCTCCTGCTTCACATGGATGTGCGTCCCCAAGGACACACATCCATGTGACAGCCCGTGTGGCGGGGAGGGGAGGGAAGCCTCCTACTTCCCACTGCTACTCCCGCCCTTTGCTTCCTCTGATCTGCTGGTTTTTATTGTGCGTGCCACTGCGGACCAAATACACCGGCTGGTGCCGCATCCTCCCACTTCGTGCTTTATGCAGCGTATAGTGGAGCGCAGGCTGGCACCTCCTCCTCCTGAATCCTCAGTTTTTGCAAGATGAGACCGCCGGAGCAGTGAGGGAAACAGGAGAGGTAAGTACAGATTTTTTTTTAATAAGTAAGTGCACTATGGCTAGAGGATTATGGGAGGAGGGTTCATATATAAGGCTGCATATATAATACTGCACTATATGGAGAGATATGAGGCTGCACATAATAAAGCTGCAATATATGGAAAGATATAAGGCTGCATATACAGTATGCACTATGCAGTAATACTGCATTGTATGGAGAGATATAAGGCTGCATATATAATACTGCACTATATGGGAGATATATGGCTGCATATATAATACTACACTATATGGAGAGGTATGAGGCTGCACATAATAAGGCTGTACTATATGGAAAGATATAAGGCTGCACAATATGGAAAGATATAAGCCTGCATATACAGCATACTTCTGCACTATATGGAGAGATATAAGGCTGCAAATATAATACTGCACTATATGGAGAGATATAAGGCTGCATATATAATACTGCACTATATGGAGAGATATAAGGCTGCATATATAATACTGCACTATATTGAGAGATATGAGGCTGCATATATAATACTGCACTATATGGAGAGTTATGAGGCTGCATATATAAGGCTAAACTATATGGAAAGTTATGAGACTGCACTATATAGTGGGTTTTGAGGCTGCATCATATGGAGAGTTTTGAGGCTTTATTATACTATATGGAGAGTACTGAGGCTGCACTATATGGAAAGTTTTTAGACTGCACTATATGGAGAGCTATGAGGCTGTATTATGCTATATGGAGAGACTGCATTATACTATATGGAGAGGCTATTAGGCTGTATTATACTATATGGAGAGGATATGAGGCTGTATTATACTATATGGAGAGGCTATGAGGCTGCATTATACTATATGGAGAAGCTATGAGGCTGTATTATACTATATGGAGAGGATATGAGGCTGTATTATGCTATAAGGAGGGCTATGAGGCTGCATTATGATATATGGAGGCATGTGAAGCTGCATTATATTACATGGAGGATAATGGGGGTACATTAAAATAATTGAATGACTATGGTGCCTACCTTATGAATGGATGACTATGGGATGCATTATAATACATATAGGACTATGAGGATACATTGTAATATATGGAGGAATATGGGGATGCATTATAATAATTGGACGACTATAGTGACGGGAGGAGGCGGACCATATAAACCAGGATGGGGGACATATATACCACAATAAAGGCCATACTCCAGGAGGTGTACCATATATAGCAGAATGAGGGACATTAATACATAATGAAGAGGGAGAGGGAGAGGGAGCAATTTGTGAGTCTTTAAAGGATTTAGAGCGTTACATGAGGCCCATACATTTCATCGATACGTGACGGGGGGGAGCAGGTCTAAATTTCGTACCAGTGCCCACCAGACTCTGGTTACGCCACTAGGGGCCAGCCCTACCCATGGAGGCCTTACCAACTAAGCTGCCTTGTCACCAACCCCAGTGGAACTGTATAGCAGTGACGGCCATTGTTAGCCGCAACCCACAAGTGGCGTCACATGAACAAGCATCCCCAATCTGTTACCCCTGTCCCCGAAGCCACCTTCCCTTATCACCGATCCCCAAAGCAGAGTCCTCAGGACTTCCCCTTTTTGATTGACAGCTCCAGGCCTATGGGCCGGGTCACGCCGCTGTGACATCCCAAAAGCAACGTCCACCGGCCTGGTTCCGAGTACCCCGCAGCCCACACGGGGCGAGTCACCATACACAAAGCGGGTCCTCCTTAAGCACTCATGAAGGTCTACATCCTGCCCCATGCACATAGCAGGTCCACCCTTAGTATTAGGCCATTCATGAGGTTTCCTGGAAAACTTATAGATTCACCAAAATGACCAAAAGTTATTTGAGCAATGCGGAGGGAGAGGTGACTGACTTCAGTGGAAAGATGAAAAAAACATTCAGGTTGATCTTTCTACGCCCTGACGGCCGCCATTAGCCAAGGGTCGACCGGGTCCGATAGACATTAGACTCTCGACAGGTCGCACTGATTTATATAAATCCAATTTCTATGACCAGCTTAATCCAAATTAACTGGAGAAAACAGATGATTGATGTTGTTGTACTGTAGAGCGCGGCTTTCACAAGTTTTATGGGAACGGCTGTTAAAGCAGCTGAATGTGTGATAAAGGCTGGATACCTCCTGTCACATCTCGTCATGAATGCTATCTATTCCACGCAAATAAGATGAAGAAATGTGTCTATGGCAAGATAAGAAACCAAGTTTTACTAAATCAAAGCCGTTCATGATCTGTAAACATAACAACAAACAGCGCAAAACAAGCATTTATATATGGTATGTATAAGCATACACTTATACACATATACATGGAACTATGCACATGTGTGTGTATATGTGCGTGTATATATCATACACAAGAGTATTACTATATTACTACCTATAACATACAGTTAGGGCCAGAAATATTTGGACAGTGACACAAGTTTTGTTATTTTAGCTATTTACAAAAACATGTTCAGAAATACAATTATATATATAATATGGGCTGAAAGTGCACACTCCCAGCTGCAATATGAGAGTTTCCACATCCAAATCGGAGAAAGGGTTTAGGAATCATAGCTCTGTAATGCATAGCCTCCTCTTTTTCAAGGGACCAAAAGTAATTGGACAATGGACTCTAAGGGCTGCAATTAACTCTGAAGGCGTCTCCCTCGTTAACCTGTAATCAATGAAGTAGTTAAAAGGTCAGGGGTGGATTCCAGGTGTGTGGTTTTGCATTTGGAAGATGTTGCTGTGACCAGACAACATGCGGTCAAAGGAACTCTCAATTGAGGTGAAGCAGAACATCCTGAGGCTGAAAAAAAAGAAAAAATCCATCAGAGAGATAGCAGACATGCTTGGAGTAGCAAAATCAACAGTTGGGTACATTCTGAGAAAAAAGGAATTGACTGGTGAGCTTGGGAACTCTAAAAGGCCTGGGCGTCCACGGATGACAACAGTGGTGGATGATCGCCGCATACTTTATTTGGTGAAGAAGAACCCGTTCACAACATCAACTGAAGTCCAGAACACTCTCAGTGAAGTAGGTGTATCTGTCTCTAAGTCAACAGTAAAGAGAAGACTCCATGACAGTAAATACAAAGGGTTCACATCTAGATGCAAACCATTCATCAATTCCAAAAATAGACAGGCCAGAGTTAAATTTGTTGAAAAACACCTCAAGAAGCCAGCTCAGTTCTGGAAAAGTATTCTATGGACAGATGAGACAAAGATCAACCTGTACCAGAATGATGGGAAGAAAAAAGTTTGGAGAAGAAAGGGAACGGCACATGATCCAAGGCACACCACATCCTCTGTAAAACATGGTGGAGGCAACATGATGGCATGGGCATGCATGGCTTTCAATGGCACTGGGTCACTTGTGTTTATTGATGACATAACAGCAGGCAAGAGTAGCCGGATGAATTCTGAAGTGTACCGGGATATACTTTTAGCCCAGATTCAGCCAAATGCTGCAAAGTTGATTGGACGGCGCTTCATAGTACAGATGGACAATGACCCCAAGCATACAGCCAAAGCTACCCAGGAGTTCATGAGTGCAAAAAAGTGGAACATTCTGCAATGGCCAAGTCAATCACCAGATCTTAACCCAATTGAGCATGCATTTCACTTGCTGAAATCCAGACTTAAGACAGAAAGACCCACAAACAAGGAAGACCTGAAGGCTGCGGCTGTAAAGGCCTGGCAAAGCATTAAGAAGGAGGAAACCCAGAGTTTGGTGATGTCCATGGGTTCCAGACTTAAGGCAGTGATTGCCTCCAAAGGATTCGCAACAAAATATTGAAAATAAAAATATTTTGTTTGGGTTATGTTTATTTGTCCAATTACTTTTGACCTCCTAAAATGTGGAGTGTTTGTAAAGAAATGTGTACAATTCCAACATTTTCTATCAGATATTTTTGTTCAACCCTTCAAATTAAACGTTACAATCTGCACTTGAATTCTGTTGTAGAGGTTTCATTTCAAATCCAATGTGGTGGCATGCAGGGCCCAACTCGCGAAAATTGTGTCACTGTCCAAATATTTCTGGCCCTAACTGTAACTACTATAATACTGCTCCTATATACAAGAATATAACTACTATAATACTGCTCCTATATACAAGAATATAACTACTATAATACTGCCCCCTATGTACGAGAATATAACTACTATAATACTGCTCCTATGTACAAGAATATAACTACTATAATACTGCCCCTATGTACAAGAATATAACTACTATAATACTGCCCCTATGTACAAGAATATAACTACTATAATACTGCCCCTATGTACAAGAATATAACTACTATAATACTGCTCCTATGTACAAGAATATAACTACTATAATACTGCCCCTATGTACAATAATATAACTACTATAATACTGCTCCTATGAACAATAATATAACTACTATAATACTGCTCCTATATACAAGAATATAACTACTATAATACTGCCCCTATGTACAAGAATATAACTACTATAATACTGCTCCTGTGTACAAGAATATAACTACTATAATACTGCCCACTATATACAAGAATATAACTACTATAATACTGCCCACTATATACAAGAATATAACTACTATAATACTGCCCCCTATGTACAAGAATATAACTACTATAATACTGCTCCTATATACTAGAATATAACTACTATAATACTGCCCCTATGTACAAGAATATAACTACTATAATACTGCTCCTATGTACAAGAATATAACTACTATAATACTGCCCCTATGTACAAGAATATAACTACTATAATACTGCTCCTATGTACAAGAATATAACTACTATAATACTGCCCCTATATACAAGAATATAACTACTATAATACTGCCCCTATGTACAAGAATATAACTACTATAATACGGCCCCTATGTACAAGAATATAACTACTATAATACTGCCCCTATGTACAAGAATATAACTACTATAATACTGCTCCTATGTACAAGAATATAACTACTATAATACTGCCCCTATATACAAGAATATAACTACTATAATACTGCCCCTATATACAAGAATATAAGTACTACAATACTGCCCCCTATGTACAAAAATATAACTACTATAATACAGCTCCTATGTACAAGAATATAACTACTATAATACTGCCCCTATGTACAAGAATATAACTACTATAATACTGCCCCTATGTACAAGAATATAACTACTATAATACTGCCCCTATATACAAGAATATAACTACTATAATACTGCCCCTATGTACAAGAATATATCTGTTATACATTGCATCCTTTAGATAAGAATATGTGCATGTTGCTGTAGTTCTCTGGGTGGGGTGTCTTCCCTGGTTGTTGGTGGATGTTGTGTTGCGGTATGTAATGCAGACTGTGTATATAGGGCAGGACAGGCGGTGATATAAGCGTTGACGCTTGTGTCTGCGGTGAAGCATTTTGTATAATGTAGGTTCTTGGGTTTCACATTTAAATGCATTCACCGTCATGTTTTTGTAGATTTTTTTCCCTTTTCCCTCAAATTGAGAATTATATTTCCCTATAAAACTTGGCGCTGACATCACAAGGCTGCTCGCGGTCATATTTTATACAAATCACAACATTTCAGACGGCAGTCTTCACAGTGTACATGAAAACATCCTTGATTTACTCTCGGATTTCTTCCTATTTACAAAGAAGCGTATTATTGAACCGTGATGAAAAATACAATCTGCATTTTATTAGACACTGGGGAGATCTATTACCAACATGTCGTAGATTCCCATCTTGTTGAAGATTAGATCCTTCTGCTTTCCCTCCTTTATATCCCCATAGAAAACAAAGTAAGGCCCCAATATTTACCTCCCACCATTATGCTAATATTAAGAAAATAATCAGCATCTCTGAAAGTATTATCATAGTTATATTCTTGTACATAGGGGCAGTATTATAGTAGTTATATTCTTGTATATAGGAGCAGTATTATAGTAGTTATATTCTTGTACATAGGAGCAGTATTATAGTAGTTATATTCTTGTATATAGGAGCAGTATTATAGTAGTTATATTCTTGTACATAGGGGCAGTATTATAGTAGTTATATTCTTGTACATAGGAGCAGTATTATAGTAGTTATATTCTTGTATATAGGAGCAGTATTATAGTAGTTATATTCTTGTACATAGGAGCAGTATTATAGTAGTTATATTCTTGTACATAGGGTCAGTATTATAGTAGTTATATTCTTGTACATAGGAGCAGTATTATAGTATAGTATATTCTTGTACATAGGGGCAGTATTATAGTAGTTTATATTCTTGTACATAGGGGCAGTATTATAGTAGTTATAATTCTTGTACATAGGAGCAGTATTATAGTAGTTATATTCTTGTACATAGGAGCAGTATTATAGTAGTTATATATTTTGTACATAGGGGCAGTATTATAGTAGTTATAATTCTTGTACATAGGAGCTGTATTATAGTAGTTATATTCTTGTACATAGGGGGCAGTGATATTAGTAGTTATATTCTTGTACATATGGAGCAGTATTATAGTAGTTATATTCTTGTATATAGGGGCAGTATTATAGTAGTTATATTCTTGTACATAGGGGCAGTATTATAGTAGTTATATTCTTGTACATAGGGGCAGTATTATAGTAGTTATATTCTTGTACATGGAGGCAGTATTATAGTAGTTATATTCTTGTACATAGGGGCAGTATTTATAGTAGTTATATCTTTGTATATTGGGGCAGTATTATAGTAGTTATATTCTTGTACATAGGAGCAGTATTATAGTAGTTATATTCTTGAATATAGGAGCAGTATTATATAGTTATATTCTTGTACATAGGGCAGTATTATAGTAGTTATATTCTTGTACATAGGGCAGTATTATAGTATTATATTCTTGTACATAGGGCAGTATTATAGTAGTTATATTCTTGTACATAGGAGCAGTATTATAGTAGTTATATTCTTGTACATAGGGGCAGTATTATAGTAGTTATATTCTTGTACATAGGGGCAGTTATATAGTAGTTATATTCTTGTACATAGGGGCAGTATTATAGTAGTTATATTCTTGTACATAGGGGCAGTATTATAGTAGTTATATTCTTTATATATAGGGGCAGTATTATAGTAGTTATATTCTTGTACATAGGGCAGTATTATAGTAGTTATATTCTTGTACATAGGGGCAGTATTATAGTAGTTATATTTCTTGTACATAGGAGCAGTATTATAGTAGTTATATTCTTGTAATAGGAGCAGTATTATAGTAGTTATATTCTTGTACATAGGCAGTATATAGTTATTTGTCTTCTATTAAGTATTATAGTAGTTATATTCTTGTACATAGGGATAGTATATTATAGGAGGTATATTCTTGTATATAGGGGCAGTATTATAGTAGTTATTCTTGTACATAGGAGCAGTATTATAGTAGTTATATTCTTGTATATATGGGCAGTATTATAGTAGTTATATTCTTGTACATAGGAGCAGTATTATAGTAATTAGTGGGAGTAGGACATTTTTTGTCATTTCCTTACTCCCTCTATATTATATGAAGAATGATGGCATCTCGTCAATAAATATAACAACTTTTTGTGTTTCCGGACGTTCCTTGGAGTTGATGTAACGCTGTAATTTAATTGTTTTGTAACTTTTGTGTGACGGGTTACTGGGTAAATGTCATGTTCTGTGCAGACGCAGCCTCCCATCTCTTGTACAGTCGGTGGGGGACCAGTCACCCCTCTCTCGCTTTCATTTCTAAAGTGAAAATCCAGCGTGGAGATTCAGATTACCTCTCCACACGTTAAATTACAGACACAGCGTGAGCACGGCGGGCTCATTCCTCTATTTTTATTATGTTTTTTTTAATATGTTAACCTTTTCGGTGCTGCAGGACGCAGCGGATGAGAATCTATGCCCTCTGCAGTATAACACACGGTTCCTCCTCCGCAGGTGGATGTGATGCTGCGCCATAATACAGGTTAATATGGATCTAATTACACAACTCTGATAGTCGGTCTAGTCCCGGGGTCTTAAGGTCCCGTTGGGAATCTTGGCTGTTGGGGCTTACTGTGGAGCTGAAATTAATAAATTATATGTAGAAGATGAATTTATGCTATAAATACACAATCCTATACATTATTGAGGGACGCATACGGAAAAGAGGATTTTTCTGATTATGGCCACCAAGTCATGCAAGTGAATGAATAGATGTAAAAATTGATGGACATGTATATGTGGCGTCCCTGCGGCCAGGCCACCACAAATGGTACTACATGTATTCATATGCATGATATCATGCCTGGAGGTAAGAGGAGGACACTTTGCTGAAATCCCCAACATACATCCAACACATGTGAACTTCAGGCCAGGGAAGTGATGGGCATAAGATACCCACCTATAGGGCAGTCCCCACTACCGGGCTGGAGGGAGGAGTTAAGTTAGGGGTCAGTGGCCAAAAGGAGCTGTCTAGTTGAGTCTAGGTAGCCTGAGAGACAGCATGGAGCATGGAGTGAAGTGCTAGGCCGAGGGCCTGGAGAGATGAATCTGCTGCCAACTGTTTAAGCTGGGCAGAGGAACTAGCTGCAACAGGAGTTCTAGCCCCAAATTAATCAGGGATTCTTTAGGACCGGTCGTGAAACTGGAGGTCACCAAGCTTCAAGTACAGTGACTCACCTTGTGGACCTTCTCGGGGCTCAAGAGGCTATATAGAGTCAGCGGACTATAGACTGTTGCTCGCAGGACCCGCAGCTACCTGCCTGACAGGGAATGGCAACCAAGACACTTAGGAGAGGAAAGGGGTAGCAAGTATCGGAACAGGAAAAGGCAGCTGGAAGGTCATATACCAGGTGTCTCGTCAAGGTGGATTCCAATTATCTCTGGGGACTGTCACTGTGACTTCTGAACTGTTTGCCCCGGATGGTAGAGTACCCTGACCCCCACGGCAGCAACATATGTCCTAGACAAAACCTTGACTATGAGATTGGTAGTGCCTGTGTGTCTCTATGCTCTATTCAATTCTATGGGTCTCCCTGGTCCATTCATTTCTATGGGTCTATGGGACTAGCAGTGCGAATGTGTAACACCTGGTCTATTCACTTCTATAGGGCAATGGACTGGTAGTGCCCATAGGTAACACCCTGGTCCATTCACTTCTGTGGGTCTATGGGGCTGGTAGTGCACATGTGTAACACCTGGTCTATTCACTTCTATGGGGCTATGGGACTGGTATTGAGCATGTGCAACACAGTGGTCCATTTACTTCTATGAGTGTAGGGTACTGGTAGTGTGCATGTGTAACCACCTGGTCCATTCACGTCTATGGGTCTATGAGATTGGTAATGTGAATGTGTAAAACCTAGTCTATTCATTTCTATAAGGCTATGGGACTGGTATAATCATGTGTAACACCCTGGTCCATTCAATTCAATGGGTTTATGAGTATGATTGTGAGAATGTGTAACTCCCTGGTCCATTCTCTTCTATGGGTCTAGGAGTCTGGTAGTAAGCATGTGTAACCACTTGGTCAATTCACTTGTATGGGTCTATAGGACTGGTAGTGCACATGTGTAACCACCTGGTTCATTCACTTCTATGGGTCTATGGGACTGGTATTGAGCATGTGTAACCATTTGGTCCATTCATGCCTATGGGTCTCTGGGGCAGGTAGTGCACATATGTAACACCTGGTCTATTCACTTCTATGGGGCTATGGGACTGGTATTGAGCATGTGTAACACCCTGGTCCATTCACATCTATGGGTTAGTGGGACTGGTTGTGCGCATGTGTAATATGGGACTGGTAGTGCCCATGTATAACCACCTGGTCCTTTCACTTATATGGGTCTATGGGACTGGTAGTGCCCATGTGTAACACCCTGGTCCATTCAATTATATGGGTCTATGGCACTGGTAGTGCCCATATGTAACACCCTGGTCAATTCAATTTTATGGGTCTATGGGACTGGTAGAGCCCATGTGTAACACCCTGGTCCATTCAATTATATGGGTCTATGGGACTGCTAGTGCCCATGTGTAACACCCTGGCCCATTCAATTATATGGGTCTATGGGACTGGTAGTGCCCATGTGTAACACCTTGGTCCATTCAATTCTATGGGTCTATGGGACTGGTAGTGCCCATATGTAACACCCTGGTCAATTCAATTTATGGTCTATGGACTGGTAGAGCCATGTGTAACACCCTGGTCATTCAATTATATGGGTCTATGGACTGCTAGTGCCCATGTGTAACACCCTGGCCCATTCAATTATATGGGTCTATGGGACTGGTAGTGCCCATGTGTAACACCTTGGTCCATTCAATTCTATGGGTCTATGGGACTGGTAGTGCCCATGTGTAACACCCTGGTCCATTCAATTCTATGGGTCTATGGGACTGGTAGTGCCCATGTGTAACACCTTGGTCCATTCAATTCTATGGGTCTATGGGACTGGTAGAGCCCATGTGTAACACCCTGGTCTCTTCACTTCTATGGGGCTATGGGATTGGCAGTGTTTATGTGTAACACTATGGTCCATTCACTTTTATGGATCAAGGGCAGTGATTCTGTAAATATGTGACCACCCATCCATTCCATTCTAAGGGATGACGAAGAGCGCCTATACATGAACACTAGCACTGTAGTCATAAAAGGGTGATAAATACTCATATATATATTATACAGAACGTCGCTACATCTGAGAAATACAATTCTGCTACCTCTATAAAGCCCTCTGTACTGAGGTCACCAGCTCTGCTACATCCGATCTCCGTCAGTTCTGCTACATTCGATCTCCGTCAGCTGTAGTCATGAACAGGTCGCAGATGTTATTTTCTAATTTCCGAATAATGAGCGGCCATTCTAGACGTGTTTGCAGCAAACAATGTCGTGAGGACAATGACCCCGGCCTGTGACTGCTCTACCATCACATCTCTGCAGCTCCTGCCCCTCCAGCCTATGAATGGGTGCGGACCCCCATCTCTGACTTCTCCAAACATTCGCCCCTCGCTGAGTTTTCTGGCCTTGTGATCGTCTGTAGGAACATTGTGTTCCCAACAAAAGAGTCACAAAGAGGCCGGCAGAGATCTGATTCACGGGAGGCTCTAGAAATGGTGGTGGTGGGCCGTGATCCATACAGACCCGGGAAAAACGCCCCGAGAGGAAAAGTGAGGGGGATCATTGTTCTGTTCACAGAGAAAAGCAAAACATCATTCTACAGACAGGTAGAGATAGATAGATAGATAGATAGATAGATAGATAGATAGATACAGTGCCTTGTGAAAGTATTCGGCCCCCTATATACAGTGCCTTGTGAAAGTATTCGGCCCCCTATATACAGTGCCTTGTGAAAGTATTCAGCCCCTATATACAGTGCCTTGTGAAAGTATTCGGCCCCTATATACAGTGCCTTGTGAAAGTATTCACCCCTATATACAGTGCCTTGTGAAAGTATTCGGCCCCCTATATACAGTGCCTTGTGAAAGTATTGCCCCTTGAACTTTCAACCTTTTGCCCATTTCAGGCTTCAAACACAAAGACAGACATTCTAATTTTTTTGTGAAGAATCAACAACAAGTGGACACAATCTGAAGTGGAACCAAATTTATTGGATATTTTAAACTTTTTTAACAAATAAAAAACGGAAACATGAGGTGTGTAATATTATTCATCCCCTTTACTTTCAGTGCAGCAAACTCTCACTCCAGAAGTTCAGTCCGGATCTCTGAATGATCCAATGTTGTCCTAAATGACTGGTAATGATATATAGAATCCACCTGTGTGTAATCAAGTCTCCGTATAAATGCACCTGATCTGTGATAGTGTCAGGGTACTGTTTCAAGTGCAGAGAGCATCATGAAGACCAAGGAACACACCAGGCAGGTCTGAGATACTGTTGTGGAGAAGTTTAAAACTGGATTTGGATACAAAAAGATTTACCAAGTTTTAAACATCTCAAGAAGCCACTGTGCAAGTGATCATATTGAAATGGAAGGAGTATCAGACCACTGCAAATCTACCAAGACCCGGCCGACCCTCTAAACTTTCATCTTGAGCAAGGAGAAGACTGATCAGAGATGCAGCCAAAAGGCCATGATCACTCTGGATGAACTGCAGAGATCTACAGCTGAGGTGGGAGAGTCTGTCCATAGGAAAACAATCAGTCGTACACTGCACAAATCTGCCCTTTATGGAAGAGTAGCAAGAAGAAAGCCATTTCTCAAAGATATCCATAAAAAGTCTGGTTTGACGTTTGCCACAAGCCGCCTGGAAGACACCAAACATGTGGATAAGGGGCTCTGCTCAGATGAAACCAAAATCAAACTCTTTGACCACAATGCAAAACGATATGTTTGGCGTAAAAGCAACACAGCTCATCTCCCTCAAAACACCATCCCCACTGTCACACATGGTGGTGGCAGCATCATGGTTTGGGCTTTTCTTCAGCAGGGACAGAGAAGATGGTTAAAATTGATGGGAAGATGGATGGAGCCAAATACAGGACCATTCTGGAAGAAAACCTGCTGGAGTCTGCAAAAGACCTGAGACTGGGACGGAGATTTATCTTCCAACAAGACAATGATCCCAAACATAAAGCAAAATCTACAATGAAATGGTTCAAAAATAACCGTATTCAGGTGTTAGAATGGCCAAGTCACATCCAGACCTGAATCCAATGGAGAATCTGTGGAAAGAGCTGAAAACTGCTGATCACAAACGCCTCCATCCAACCGCACTGAGCTCCAGCTGTTCTGCAAGGAAGAATGAGACAAACCCCAAGAGACTGCAGCTGAATCACAGCACAAGGGGGCGCTACAGAGTATTAACTCAAGGGGCTGAATAATATTGCACGCCCCACTGTTCAGTTTTTTATTTGTTAAAAAAGTTTAAAATATCCAATAAATTTGGTTCCACTCACGATTGTGTCCCACTTGTTAGAATTAGAATTTATATCTTTAAGTTTGAAGCCTGAAATGTGGCAAAAGGTTGAAAAGTTCAAGAGGGCTGAATACTTTCACAAGGCACTGTAGATAGACAGACAGACAGACAGACAGACAGATAGATAGATAGATAGATAGATAGAATTGTTTTGTAAAAAAAAAATTAAATTCAGACAGGAAGTTGCAGAGTGGCATCTGCCAGGCAGACGTGGCGCTGCCAGTTGGATTTGTCCGCACACATTGGCTCCAGCTCTGTGAATGAGGCGTCCTGTCTCCAGGGGCCCCGAACAGAAGGAAGCCTCAATAACTGAGGCGTGGATACAAGATGCCGACAGGCTGGAGCTGCCCGGTGCTGGCAGCATCTGTGCCGTCGTCCTCCATCACACAAGCCTGTGCCACCCTGATATGTGTGTAGTCTCTGCACATAGACGGATCTTTATAGCAATTAAGTGCACCCCTCCCCCCCTACAGATATAATTATTAGGGGATATCTGGAGTACATTCATGTTCTTTAGTCGTCTGCTCCTGGGCATTGTAAATCCTCTCAGCTGTTTGTGTTACCGGGGCCCTGTATGCTCACACTCAGGAGACATTGACCTGCGCTGAGTTCAGGCCATTACATGGACAAGATCAACAATATTGAGGTCGACATGTTTATATCTATGAACTCTATACTGCGCTTCCAGGATTTGTAAAGGTGGAGGCTACATATACACACATGTATACACACAGAGCACACACATGTATACACACAGAGCACACACACATGTATACACACAGAGCACACACATGTATACACACAGAGCACACACACATGTATACACACAGAGCACACACACATGTATACACACAGAGCACACACACATGTATACACACAGAACACACACACACGTATACACACAGAGCACACACATGTATACACACAGAGCACACACACATGTATACACACAGAGCACACACATGTATACACACAGAGCACACACACATGTATACACACAGAGCACACACACATGTATACACACAGAGCACACACACATGTATACACACAGAACACACACACATGTATACACACAGAACACACACACATGTATACACACAGAGCACATACACATGTATACACACAGAGCACACACATGTATACACACAGAGCACACACACATGTATACACACAGAGCACATATACATGTATACACACAGAGCACACACATGTATACACACAGAGCACACACACGTATACACACAGAGCACACACACATGTATACACACAGAGCACACACATGTATACACACAGAGCACACACACATGTATACACACAGAGCACACACACATGTATACACACAGAGCACATATACATGTATACACACAGAGCACACACACATACAGTGCCTACAAGTAGTATTCAACCCCCTGCAGATTTAGGTGGTTTGATAAGATGCAAATAAGTTAGAGCCTTCAAACTGCAAACGAGAGTAGGATTTATTAACAGAAGCATAAATCTTACAAACCAAAAAGTTATGTTGCTCAGTTGAATTTTAATAAATTTTAAACATAAAAGTGTGGGTCAATTATTATTCAACCCCTAGGTTTAATATTTTGTGGAATAACCCTTGTTTGCAATTACAGCTAATAATTGTCTTTATAAGACCTGATCAGGCCGGCACATGTCTCTGGAGTTATCTTGGCCCACTCCTCCATGCAGATCTTCTCCAAGTTATCTAGGTTCTTTGGGTGTCTCATGTGGACTTTAATCTTGAGCTCCTTCCACAAGTTTTCAATTGGGTTAAGGTCAGGAGACTGACTAGGCCACTCCATCACCTTGATTTTTTCCCTCTTGAACCAGGCCTTGGTTTTCTTGGCTGTGTGCTTTGGGTCGTTGTCTTGTTGGAAGATTAAATTACGACCCATCTTAAGATCCTTGATGGAGGAGCGGAGGTTCTTGGCCAAAATCTCCAGGTAGGCCGTGCTATCCATCTTCCGATGGATGTGGACCAGATGGCCAGGCCCCTTGGCTGAGAAACAGCCCCACAGCATGATGCTGCCACCACCATGCTTGACTGTAGGGATGGTATTCTTGGGGTCGTATGCAGTGCCATCCAGTCTCCAAACGTCACGTGTGTGGTTGGCACCAAAGATCTCGATCTTGGTCTCATCAGACCATAGAACCTTGAACCAGTCTGTCTCAGAGTCCTCCAAGTGATCATGAGCAAACTGTAGACGAGCCTTGACATGACGCTTTGAAAGTAAAGGTACCTTACGGGCTCGTCTGGAACGGAGACCATTGCGGTGGAGTACGTTACTTATGGTATTGACTGAAACCAATGTCCCCACTGCCATGAGATCTTCCCGGAGCTCCTTCCTTGTTGTCCTTGGGTTAGCCTTGACTCTTCGGACAAGCCTGGCCTCGGCACGGGAGGAAACTTTCAAAGGCTGTCCAGGCCGTGGAAGGCTAACAGTAGTTCCATAAGCCTTCCACTTCCGGATGATGTTCCCAACAGTGGAGACAGGTAGGCCCAACTCCTTGGAAAGGGTTTTGTACCCCTTGCCAGCCTTGTGACCCTCCACGATCTTGTCTCTGATGGCCTTGGAATGCTCCTTTGTCTTTCCCATGTTGACCATGTATGAGTGCTGTTCACAAGTTTGGGGAGGGTCTTAAATAGTCAGAAAAGGCTGGCAAAAGAGATAATTAATCCACACATGTAAAGCTCATTGTTCTTTGTGCCTGAACTACTTCTTAATACTTTAGGGGGACCAAACAGAATTCTGGTGGTTTGAGGGGTTGAATAATAATTGACCCACACTTTTATGTTTAAAATTTATTAAAATTCAACTGAGCAACATAACTTTTTGGTTTGTAAGATTTATGCTTCTGTTAATAAATCCTACTCTCGTTTGCAGTTTGAAGGCTCTAACTTATTTGCATCTTATCAAACCACCTAAATCTGCAGGGGGTTGAATACTACTTGTAGGCACTGTATACACAGAGCACACACACATGTATACACACACAGCACACACACAGCACACACACATACATGTATACACACAGAGCACACACACACGTATACACACAGAGCACACACATGTATACACAGAGCACACACATGTATACACACAGAGCACACACATGTATGTTACATACACACAGAGCACACACACATGTATACACACAGAACAAACACACAAGCATACTCGCAGAGCACACACACACATTTGAAACTAGAAGTTTCCGTACACTATATACGAAGACACATCTACATGTTTTTCTCACTAAGGCGGCTGTCACACACATCAATTTCTTGCACGATATCGTTTAAGTGATCTGCTTTTTGATCGCTTAAGCGATATCGTTTGTGCATCGCTGCGTGCAATCAAGCGATTTTACAAAGTTAAATCGCTTGATCGTAAGATCGCAGATATGCGAGCCGGAGGTCATATCAAGCGATAATCGCTTGATCAATCTGCCTCATCGTGGTGTGTGACACCACGATGATCCATCTCCCAGCGGCAGAGCCTATGCTGGGAGATGGTATCTATGGTAAACGTCGGGTTACTAAGCGCCGCGCGGCGCCTAGTTACCCGATGTGTACCATAGTTACCAGCGATCTCGCTGGCCCACATCGCTGGTGTGTCTGCCTGTGTGACAGCTCACCAGCAATGTGAACGATGTTGTTAGCGATCGCGCGTGCATGTGATCACTAACAATATCGCTATCGATATTGAAGCGTGTGACGGCCGCCTATCTGACATGAAATCAGAATACATCTTTCCTATTTTAGGTCACTCGGGATTACTATAATTATTAATATTTACTAATGCCAGAATAATGAGAGAGAATGTTTGAAGGTATTTGTATTACTTTCTGCGCATTCACAAGTTTACATACATTTCATTAGTATTTGGAGCCATTACCCTTAAACTGTATGACTTCGGTGAAACATTTTGGATATTCTTCCACAAGCTTCTCACAATAGTTGGTAGGAATTTGGGCTCATTCCTCCTGACAGAACTGGTGTAACTGAGCCATGTTTGTAGGTTGTCTTGCTTTTAGTTTTTTCAGCTTTGCCCATATATTTTCAACAGGATTGAGATCAGGGCTTTGTGATGATGACTCCAAAACATTGACTTTGTTATCCTTAAGCCACTTTGTAATCAGTTTGGCAGTATGCTTCGGGTCATTGTCCATTTGGAAGAACCATTTCTTCAGTATTACCACATAATCTCCTTTCCTCATGTTGCCATCTATTTTGTGATGTGCACCAGTCCCTCCTGCAGCAAAACAACCCCACATCATGATGCTGCCACCCCCATGTTTCACAGTTGGGATGGTGTTCTTAAGCTTCCAAGCTTTTCCCTCTTTCCTCCAAACATAACGATAATCATTATGACCAAACGGTTCAATTTTAGTTTCATCAGACCACAGGACGTCTCCAAAAATGTAGGACTTTGTTCCTGTGTGCATTTGCAAAAATTAAGCTGGCTTTTGTTTGTTTATTTTGGAGTAATGGCTTCTTTCTGGTAAAGTGACCTTTCAGCCCATGTTGATACAGTACTCATTTCACTGTGGATAATGACACAATCTTACCAGCTTCCATCATCTTCACAAGGTCTTTTGCTTTTGTTATTGGGTTGATATGCACATGTTGAACCAAAGCACGGTCATCTCTGAGACACAGAACCCCTCTCCTTCCTGAGTGGTATGATACCTGGACATTCCTATCTTTTTTGTACTTGCGTATATTTGTTTGTACAAATGAAAGAAGCACCAGGAATCTGGAAATTGCACCCAAGGATGAGCCCGACTTGTGCAAGTTCACAATTCTCTTCCTAATATCTTGGCTGATTTCTTTAGATTTTCTAATGATTCTGCACAAAGAAGCAGTATGCTTCAGGTGTGCATTAAAATATATCCATAGGTGTGTCTCAAATTAACTCAGATGTTGCCAGTAAACCTATCAGCAACTACCAAACAGATGACATCGTCATATGGGCTGTCTCAAATTGTGTAAAGGCAGAGTAAACTTAGTGCATGTAAACTTGTGATTTTGTATGTCACATATGTCAAGACAAATATATCAAATACTAGATAGGAGACCAATGCTACCGCATCGGGTGGGCGGTGACGTCATGTTGGCGGTGGGCTCTATTGTGCTGGGGGCAACAGCCGTCACTCCTCCCTGTGCTGTCTCTCCCCTGTCCACTGGTTTTTCCCCCTCATTCTCTGCCTGTGCTGCCTTGTCTCTACCCCCTGTGCTCACTCTCTGCCCCCATGCACTGTGCTACCTCTCATGTGGGGGCAGCAGATGGTGGCATGAGGAACTGGCCTCGTTCAGTGGACTGCGGGTTGACTGGAGTGAGTGCAGGCTGAGCAGGCAGGGTGAGTGCGGGGGCAGAGTGAGTGCAAGGTGACTGAGTGAAGGGTGTGTGAGTGTAGGGGCAGAGTAAGTGTAGGGGAAGAGTGAGGGCAGGGGTAGCGTGAGGGCAGGGTGAGTGAGGGTAGGGTGAGTGAGTGAGGGCAGGGTGAGTGAGGGCAGAGTGAGGGCAAGGTGATTGAGGGCAGGGTGAGTGAGGGCAGGGTGTGTGAGTGAGGGCAGGGTGTGTGAGTGAGGGCAGGGAGAGTGTGAGGGCAGGGAGAGTGTGAGTGCAGGGTGAGTGTGAGGGCAGAGTGTGTGAGTGTAGGATGAGTGTGAGGGCAGGGTGAGGGTGAGGGCAGGTTGAGTGTGAGTGCAGGTTGAGTGTGAGTGCATTTTGATTGAGAAGTGCAGAGTGATTGTGAAAGCAGGGTGAGCGTGAGTGCAGGGTGTGTGAGGGCATGGTGAGTGTGTTGGGTGTGTGAGTGCAAGGTGAGTGTGAGTGCAGGGTGTGAGTGCAGGGTGAGTGTGGTGTGAACTGCAGCAACATTACCTGCCTCCACTCTACTCTTCCATCCGTTCATCTCTGCAGTGCTAAAGATCCTGTGGTGATGTCAGGATCATGTGACCTGGCTCCGCCCATGATCCTGACATTACCTCAGGTCCTGTTAGCCCCATGGTATCGGCGGCGGCTGGGGCGATGGCTGGTGGGCGAATGATCACGTGTCACGGGTGCTAGCCAATCACAGCGCGGCTTGCTCTGACATCACTGGCCGGGGGTGGAGAGAAGAAGCAAGATGGCAGCCCCCAGCACCGATGATGATGGAACTGAAGCAGGGGGAACCACAAGGCACAACAGACTGGGAACGGAGCGAGGACCCCACCGGAAGGCACAGAGGACACCCCAGCACAGAAGAAGAGGATCGAGGAGGCAGCACAGCGGTCGGCACGGGGGACAAGGTAGGAAGCTGTGTGTATGTGTATATATTGTGTGTGTGTGTGTGTATATGTGTGTATGTATGGGTATGTGTATGTAAGTAGGCTGGTGGCTGCCAATATAAGCCATACCCCGAAAATAAGACATGGGGACACTTTTGGCCCCCCCAAAAAATATAAGACAGTGTCTTATTTTCGGGGAAACACGGTATCACTTGGGTGTGCTAATATGGTGGGCGGAAGTGACATAGGCGGACATTGGGATGGAAGTAGATGAGCCACAAGGCAATTATATATATAGATGATTGATGAATATTGGAATGATGAGTTTTGTGGCGCCAATGACGCAACAAACCTATTGAATTTGTCAAAAAATGTCTTGGGCAAACACCTTGACCTTGAACCACAGCTGCTAACAATTTATCTTATATTGAAATTAGTTGGACACCAATCTCCCATCCGGGAAATGGTCGAGCATTATTTGCTAAATAAATTAATAACATAATGCCAAGATTTCATCATAGCAAAGTTCATAAACAAGATAAATCTCTTAACATCTCACATGGTACATTGAAAATGATAACCAAACAATATGGCTGATAGAAACAAAATAGAAACTTCTTCCACAACAAACACATATACTGTATACCTACCAGGAGCCCATACATCCTGATGTCCTTATTAACCACTAATTTACACGATCACGCGATGAACTCTTAAAGTGAAGTGCCCCCATGTCGATCCATGATAAATGCAGCCATCACCTGCTGAGAAAGGGGCGAGCTCATCCAGTGAGACTGCTCCATATACCCTCTTCCAATTTGTCTCATATATGTATGGCAGATGTCATGGAAGGGTTAACATATACCAATAGGAGCCCGTACATTGTAGACACACATACACTTAGCACCATTCTATCCTCTCTCCTTCCAACAGTGACGTCATGGTCACAAGACCAGTAACACAATCATTAACTGCAATGTCAACAAAAGTCCTCAACCAGTCTCCACATCGGAAGCTACACTGATTACGTTGGGTGCCCCAAGGGCGCGACGGCCCTGAGCATCTGCCCAGGTTACCTGTCACGCGCTTAGATGGCACTGACATTGCTGGATGTTGCTGTGTATGTGTTTGTCTTTAAGAGCTGCATGGTTGATAGTTGTGAAGGTCTTTGCCTCCTGTGTTGTGCTCCAGAACTGCAGTCACTATTATGTTCAATTGCTGGTTCAGGGGTTGATGTGTGACTCACGTGGAATTCCCTCCGCCTGGGTTTAAATAGCCTTCCCTCTCCTCTGTCAGGTGCTGCTGATAGCTATGTGTTCTAGGTCTTGGTGATGTGCTGTGCTGATGCTTAGCTGCTGGGCTAAAGTCTTTCCTTGGGAGCAGCTGTGATTCCTGACCCATGGGTAGAGGTAGGGGCCCTCAGCGTAGGGCTAATCAGGAGTTTTAGGGTACAGTGTGGCGGCTCTGAACTCCTCACCATCAGAGGTACCTCCGAGATCAGGGCGAGCCAGGGATCCCAGCATCAGGGTCAGATTAGGCTCTCCTGACCCCCTTTTGCCAAATTCACCTACCTGTTACCTGACTCCCTTACCTCCCAAGCGTGACATTACCCCACCCTAACACCATCCCTGCCTGATACATTTGTACAGGAAAACTGGGTGAAAGGATACAGGGATGAAACCTGAAGATTATGGGCCCCAATGATCAAGGATCATTAATAGCAATAATGAGTTCCGGTCTTTCCATAAGGGCCATAGATGGATAGATAGACAGATGGATAGATAGATAGACAGACAGACAGACAGACATACAGACAGACAGACAGATAGATAGATAGATAGATAGATGGATAGATGGATAGACAGATGGATAGACAGATGGATAGACAGATGGATAGATGGATAGACAGATGGATAGATGGATAGACAGATGGATAGATGGATAGACAGATGGATAGATAGACAGATAGATGGATAGATAGACAGATAGATGGATAGATAGACAGACAGACAGACAGACAGACAGACAGATAGATAGATAGATAGATAGTTTGTTTAATCTCTGCGTCCTATGCTTGCACCAGTTCACACTGGTCTGCTGAGTGCTGTGCAGCTTTTCCAAATTATATATTATATGGAGTTGCAGACTCCTTTGCTGCAATGTAATTGCAACCTCATTAAACCTACAGGTGATGGAGGGTACAGATGGTGCCTGCCCGCCGCGAGGTGGGGGGTGGACAAGGAGGGCTTGGATGTCAGATAGGGCTCATCAGACCTGGAGTCACTTTGTCGTAGTTGATGAGCAAGCAGACATTGGCCAATGTATGTACCAAGAACTCCAGATTGGCCAATGTATGTACTAAGAACTCCAGATTAAAAGAAAGATTATTGAGTTTTTTGAAAAAACGTAAGTTTTTGAATTTTTTCCTCAATCACATATGGCTTGTTAGCACTGTGCATCATTGGTGGTAGCTGTGTGCTGCATGGACTTTTACTTAGTTTAGATAGATAGATAGATAGACAGACAGACAGACAGACAGACAGACAGACAGACAGACAGATAGATAGATAGATACAGTAGACAGACAGATTTTGTGAAGCAGTGCTGAGCTCCTTCCTGGTAACTCCCTATTAGTGTTATCAGATCAGTGTTTCACAGACACATTTTATTATATTATTTCTCAGTTCTTCCAGCATTGTTGGTTGGTCAGGGGTGAATTAGCTTCTGTATTAGGACACGATCTAGAGCACTGTACACAGCTCAGATTTATGGCTGTCCTCAGAATATAAATCTGGATTAATTTTCGGGGACTACATCACGGTCCACGTGTAACGAGGGACACGGCTCCTTCATCCCCTGAGATGGTGTCTGATGCAGTTACCCGTTCGATACCTTTCCCCAGGGTTCACCGGCCCTTTAATAAGCGCCATCTGCTCTGGTCTCACGTCCATCAGACTGTGCAGAGCGCTGACCTCTATGTTACACTTTCCCCTTCACAAATTACATTAAAAGTAACCACATGTTTAATAAATCCAAGTGTGAGCACTGGGGGGTTTACATGGGAGATTGTTTGGGGGCATCGGTTAGATAGGAAGATAGAACATAGATATCTAGATAGATAGATAGATAGATAGAGGGATAGAGTAGATAGATAGATAGATAGATAGATAGATAGATAGATAGATAGATAGATAGATAGATAGATAGATAGATAGAGGGATAGATAGAGGGATAGATAGATAGATAGATAGATAGATAGATAGATAGATAGATAGAAATAAATACAAGATAGACAAGATATATAGATATGAAATACAGATATTTAGAGATATTGTAGTTATGAGAAGGAAAGAAAATAAAGAAAGAAGAAAAGAAGGAAAGAAAATAAAGAAAAAAGGAAAGAATGAAAAAAAGATAAATAAAGAGAGTCTAAAAAAAGAAAATACAGAAAAAGGGAAAGAGGAAAGAAACACAGAAAGATAGAGGGAAAGTAAGAAAGAAAGGGAGGGGCAAAAAAGAAGGAAGGAAATAAAGAAAATGAAGAAAAAAAGAGGAAGAAGCAAAGACAGTAGAGAAAAAGCAAAAATAAACATGGAAAGAATGAAAAAAAAATAGAGGGAAGGAAAGAAATAAAAGAAAGGGAGATATAAAGAAAAAAACAATAAAAAGAAGAAAAGAAAGAAAGAAGAAAAATGAGAGAGAGAATCAAAGAAAGGAAACAATGAAATATAAAAATAAAGCTGGAAATAAAGGAAGCGGATTTTGGCCTCTGAATAGCCACAGGAATGTTCTTGATTAACTGACAAGAAGCTGAGATGGTGATTATTGTCCAAATTGCACAAAGATTATAAAGTAGTAATACTAAATAATAAATAAAAATAATAATATTAACATATAATAATACTAAATCTTAAAAAAGTAATAAAAATAATATTAAACAATAAGAAGAAAATAATAATAATACTAAACCAAAAATAAATAACAAACAATATTAACAAATATTAATACTAAATAATAAAAAATAATAATAATACTAAATAATAAATAAAAATAATAACATTAACAAAAAATGTTAAATAATAATAACTAAAAATAATGATATTAATGAATAATAACATAAAATAAGAATAAATGATAATACTAAATAATAATAAATAAATAAAAATAATATTAACAATTAATTATACTTAATAATAAAACATAATAATTCTAAATAAAGAAATAAAAATAATAATAATAAAATATTACATAATAACTAAAAATAATGATTTTAACAATATTGATACAAAATAGGAATACAAGAATAATACTAAATAATAATAATATTAAAAAATATTAATACTAAACAATAAAAAAGAATAAAAATAAATAATAAAGAAATAAAAATAATATTAAAAAATATTACATAATAATAAATAAAAATAATATTAACAAATAATAATACAAATTAAGAATAAATGATAATACTAAATAATAATAAATAATCATAATATTAACAAATAATAATACTAAATAACAAAAAAATAATTCTAAACAATAAAGAAATAAAATAATAATATAAAAAAATATAAAATAATAATAAAAAAATAATGACATTAACAAATAATAATACAAAATAATAATAAATGATAATGCTTAATAATAATAAATGAAAATAATAATAGCAAATATTAATATTAAATAATAAAAATAATGCTAAATTATAATAAATAATAATAAATAAATAATAATATTGAATAAACAATAAAATAAAAACAATATTAACAAATAATAATACAAAACAATAATAAAAAATTAAATAATAATATTACATGATAAATAAAAATACAATATTAACAAAATATTAAATAAGGATAAAAAAATAATGATATTAACACATAATAATAAAAATAAGAATAAATAAAAATACTAAAAATAAAAATAATACTAAATTATAATGCATAATAATAATAACACTAAATGATAATAAATAAATAATAATACATAAAAATAAAATATAAACAATATTAACAAATATAATATAATATAATAATAATAAAAATAAAATAAACTAATATAATGAATAAAATAATTAATAAATAAATATAAAATTAACAAATAATATTAAATAATAAATAAAAATAATATTATTAACAAAATAATAATAAATATTATAAATATAAATAATATTAAATTATAACATAATAATAACGTAATGTAATAAATAAATATTTAAAAATAAATAAAATAATATTAACAATAATAATACTAAATAATAAAAATCTATAAATAAAAGAAAATAAATAAGTGGAAAATGGAAAAAATGCAATATATATATTTATCTAATTTCTTTATATTTTTTATTTATTTATTTATTTTTATTTTTTACTTAAGAGCAGCTTGGCTAAATATATAGAAAATCCCCCCAAATTCTCTATATCTGCGGCCGCGGTAAAAGTCACCATTCTCACCGCTTCGTCACCGTTTTGGAACTTTTACTGGGTCACTAATCAAAGTTTCTCAATCCAAAAGTATCCGAATAAGGAAACTGCCTCGTCCATGAATAAATCTAAATTTAAAAGATCTGTCCTAGATTCCGCTCTCCACCCCCGATTGTGGAACAGATGTTTCTGCAAATTAGATGCAAATTATATGCAAATAAGGTCACGTTATGACGATGACCTACTCTATATTGCAAGCGAGTAAATTATTTCGTTTGCGCTCATGGGATAAAGGAAGGATGTTCTGCTTAAATACACAGGACTGACATCATCGTCTTGTGGAAAATTTCAATGTCTAATTTTCTCAGATCCTGGGAAAGCTGGATGAATATGGCGGCCAGGACCGATCATGCCTATGGGGGGTCATCAGACCCGAGAACAGCAGATACAATTACACCCCTCCCCACTCCTATATCTCAGGGTGTCTCCTGTCACTCGGGGCTTTGGGAAAGTTGTGTCTCACCCCAGAAACTTTTGGAAAAAATTCTATACTTCTAAGTTACAGCTTACATATTGGTTAATACATTTATACATCCCTCTATTCCATGCCTCTATATGACACCTATCACTCAGGAGTTTCTGAAAGTTGGGTCACACCCCAGAAGCCTTTGTAAAAAAGATCACGCTTCTGAATTTTAGAAATTCCTAGGAAAGATGGGTGAATAAATCTATAACAGCACACATATTGGTTAATACATTTATATATGCCTTTCTTTCCATATTTCTATATATCTCCGATCATTCAGGAGTTTGGGACAGATGGGTCACACCCCAGAAACATTTGGGGAAAACTCCATGCTCCTTAATTCCTGGAAAGGTTGGGTGAATGTCTTCTATTACAGCTGACATATTGATTAATATATTTATACATCCCTCACTTCCATATATTTATATAGTTCCTATCAGTTAGGAGCTTAGGAAAATTGGGTTGCCTTCCGGTAGGTTGCCACAGTGGTAATGCCTCTCTCACCGGAGGTGATATCATGCTTGGAAGCAGAAGGAGGTCCCCACGCTAGGTAACCCCTCACATGCACACATCAAACTCAATCCTTGGCCAGAAGAGGGGGGCTCTGCACCCAAGTTCAGGGGAGTTGCCCTGTTTCTGGCAAGGGGGAGGGGTTAGGAGGAGTGTAGAGAGAGTGTGGAAAGGGAGAGGAGGCAGACAAAGAGACGGGTAGTGGATGAGGAGTGAGAAGGAGAAGGTCCTGGGGAGTGGAGCTGTTGATGAGCTCACCCCAGTCAGCGCTACAGAGGACGCCAGAGTCCTGGGTTGTTTGGACACTGCACATCTCGGTAACCAAATCTGGAGGACAGGAGACTGCAAGTTTCCTGGCCACACATAGAGATCCGATGGCACAACAGGGCAACGAGAGCCCGGAGCTGCAAGCAACACGGCAGTTCTTGCTGTCTGCAAGTTGGGAGTGAGAGCAAGAGAGAGGAAAAGGACAGGGCTGAAGAATAGCTCACAGGCAGCTGGGGCCCAAAATAAAAAGCGCAGCAGGCAGGCCTCCAAATCCACCTGGCGAGGTGGACTCTGACTCCTTTCAGGCTGACCGGACTCTCCTGGACCTGGTAACCATTGCCACCGGACTCCACCACGTTTCTTCAGTAAAGGTAAAAGAACTGCACCCCTTGTGTCCTCCTGCTTATTTCCCACGCCCTCCTTGCCGCCTCCTGCACACTAACCATCACCACCATCATTCGCCAAAGACTCTTACACCATACCCCAGGCACCTGCTCTGCCTCTGGGGCGTGTCACCATCCTGACTGCCACTACACCTATCCCCTGGGGGCTCATCTAAGCGGTGCTGGTTATCCTTGATCAAGTGCCACAGTTGGACCGTCAACCTGTAAACGTGAGATAAATGCGCATAGGGTCTTATCCTTTTAACAAAGATTTGTAGCGGTGTATATTAGGAACTGCTCACCTGGCTCAGTTGTGTCACCCACAACCGGTATAATCGCCTGTAAGATGGCTTGTAGAGAATGGCTGCTGCAGGGCCGCACCTTCACGATAACCGTTGTTCCCTGAGAAAGGAGCTCGGATAGAGGCTCTGAAACGCGTAGGATAGAATAAAGAAACATCTGCCCAGTTAACTCCTTGTTTCCTGGTGATTCCTGGTGGCAGCGCGGGCATTCGGCATTTTGTCCCATTACAGCATCACAGGTGGACCGTAACATCCCCCTGACTACGCCCGGCTGGTTGAGTACCCCAGGCCCTTGTGGTCATTGCATATACATCTCTCACTTCAATATTTATATATATCTTCTATACCTCAGGGGCTTGGGAAAGTTGAGTGTTTGCTCAATCGGGTGTTTATGAAAGCTGGGTGACATACAAAAATATTTGATAACTCCTCAGTTCCTGGGACAGCCGAATAAATGGCATAACTCACATAATGGTCACACAGCTTTCCAAAACACCAGAAAAGTACAGGTAGATACATCCATGCTGACCCTTCCCCATCCCTTATTATATCTCTAATCACTCAGGGGTTTTGGAAAGTTGGGTCACACCCAGGCACATATGGGAAAAAGTAAATGTTTCTACATTTTAAAGAGATGCCATGAAAGTTCAGTGAATAAATCTATCACAGCTCACATATTGGTTAAACATGTATACATTAATTACTTCCATATCTCTATCTCCTGTCACTCAAGGATTTGATAAAGATTAGTTTTTGCTCAATCGGGTGTTTGGGAAAGCTGGGTGACGCTGTTGTGGCGCCCCTGCAGCCAGGTCGCCACAAATAGTACTACATGTATTCCTATGTGTGATATCATGCCTGGAGGTAACAGGAGGACACTTTTCTGAGATCCCCAAATACACCCAACACATCTGAATTTCTGGCCAGGGAAGTGCTGGAAGGAAGAGACCCACCTTTATGGCAGTCCTCACTTCCTGGCTGAAGGGAGGAGTTAGGTTACCAGAGGGTGGCAAGAAGGGGGAGAGTTGTAGTCGAGTCTAGGCAGCTTGAGAGACAGCTGGATCATAGAGTAAAGTGCTAGGCCGAGGGCTTGGAGAGATGAATCTGCTGCCATCTGTTGAAGCTGGGCAGAGTATCTAGCTGCAGCAGGGGTACCAGCCCCAAATCGACCAGGGATACTCCAGACTGGTCGTGAAACTGGAGGTCACTTGGCTTCAAGTACAGTGACTCACCTTGTGGATCTTTTTGGGGCTCAATGGGCTATATAGATTCAGAGGACAAAGGACTGTCGCTCGCAGGACCCACAGCTACCTGCCTGGCAAGGAATGGCAGCCACAGACACTTAGAAGAGGAAAGGGGTAGCAAGTGTCAGAACGGGAAAAGGCAGCTGGAATGCCATATACCCTTTGTCTCGGCAAGGTGGATTCTAATTATCTCTGGGATTGCCAGGCTGCGCTACTGGTGATCATTGTACCCCGCCTGGGTTGTAATCCACCACTACAAGTAAAGGGTAAGAACCACAAAGACTGTGTGTCGACTGATCCTTCCTGCATCGTCCTGCACCACTACCCCCTCTTCCTCTGCATCATCCACCATCCGTCTACACCTTCCAATGGACCCCTGCCCTGACTGGAGACGGCTTACCACCTGGCTTCCCTACCATCTCCCCTTGGAAGCCCCCACAGCAGCCCCTGGTCATCTATAATCAGAACTTAAGTTGGGTCCACAAACTACTACTATCCCATGTAAACAACCCCTTAACTTGTCCGGACAGGACCACAACCTTTAAGGACCGCCACTGAGACATCTGATAGCTGAGTACCCCCCGTCCTTATGGTCATAATTTTAATAGAAATTAATATAGATTTTTAAGGAAAATGTTAATTGTATTCTACGTACATCTTCTTGAAAAAGCTGAGTGAATGTGACCACCAAAACTGTTACCTTATGGGTCATCATCCAGCTTTCTCAGACTCCTGAACAGCATATTTAGGGAGACTATTTCATTCATGTGTTTGGGAATGTGACAATGTAGTCACTCCAATTTCTCATAGAAAGTAATTTTGAAAGAAAATTCTTAATTTTATCAGTTCCTGTGAACAGGGCCTTCCTTAAGGGTGGTCAGACTGGGCAGTTGTCCAGGGCCCTCACTCTCTGAGGGGCCCCCAGGGAAAGCTGAGTTCAAGTGTTGTCTCAACTGAAGAATGGGGGACTGACATCCCTCTATGGAAGGGAGAAGACGCCGGGCACCCCATGTCCAAGAGTGACAAAGACAATGAATCAGGCAGGTGGTGCCCGTGTGTGACCGCCCCACTATATCACTGCCCCATTATCAGGATCAGGGAGGTCTTAACAAAAAAAAACATCCCCCTTTCCCCGCATAAAAAAAAAATCAAAAGCAACTGACTCTGTATTTAAGGTTTTGGGAAGCTGGATATCAATCCCCTCCCTCTAAACATTCAAGGTAGTTAAAATTGAAGAATGATCCAGTCTTATTCATAGAGTCCCTATGGGTGGAGGGATTTGTTAGATTTTTTGTTTAGTATCCTATCCTAATCCATAGACGGCAGATCAGTCACCCAACTTTCCCACCGACAGATAATAATATTAATGTTTACTCACTTATATAGCACCATTAATTCCACAGCACTTTACACACGTCATCATCACTGTCCCCATTGGGGCTCACAATCTTCATTCCCTATTACTATGTCTTTGGGACTAAAGCAGCAATAATGGTACAAAGGGTTAAAATCCCACTAATTCCGATGATACAATGTGGCAGTGTCTCGGAGGCTCATTGAGCGGCAGTGTGCGACTCTTGGCGGCCCCTTTGATTCCGGTAAGTACTGGGCGTTTACGGGTGAAGTGCGGCTCCTCGGTAAACAGAAGCAGATCACTTAACCTCTGTGTGTTCAGCCGCGTTCTCAGATATTCCCACACCCTCGGATTGTCAGCTCTCTGTCACCGCGCTCCGCTCAAGAGCCTAATGAGAAGAGCTAACACGCATTGGGTACCTACATTCATGAATACGAGTGAATATGAATGAAGCACATAGATTCCTAAATGACATCTACTGTACACCGCCAGCTGCACTACTGCCATAATCCACCTCGCCGTACAGTAGCTCTCTTAGTGTGCAAGGCAGGCTTAAGGCCTGATACATGGATAACGGCACACTAGCCACCATAGTGCTAACACTGAGCCCACAGGATAACTCTAGCCACTACTGTAACCACTGAGCCTACATACATGTACCATGACACATCAGTCACCATTGGACTCTACAGTCTAACCACTCACTTCAGTGAACCACTGAGCACATTAATCTAACCTGAGCCACCATAAGTGATTGCCACAACATGCTAACCACTGCACTACAGTGCTAACACTGAGCACTACAGTGCTAACCATGAGCCACCATCAGTGTAATCACTGACCACCAGTACAGGTAACTAACCACTGAACACGGGACACAGTCGCTAACCACTGAGCCCATATAGTGCTAACCACGGCACTGGAGCCAACTGAGCTACAGTGCTAACCACTGAGCCATCCACCAATACAGTGCTAACCACTGAGCCACCATACAGTGCATAACATGAGCCACATACAGTGCTAACCACTGAGTCCACCGTACAGTGCTAACCACTGACCACCATACAGTGCTAACCACTGAGCCACCTACAGTGCTAACCACTGAGCCACTACAGTGCAACCACTGAGCCACCTACAATGTAACCACTGAGCCACCATTACAGTGCTAACCACTGACCACCATACAGTGCTAACCACTGAGCCACCATAACATGCTAAACTGAGCCACCATACAGTGCTAACCACTGACCACCATACAGTGCTAACCACTGAGCCACCATACAGTGCTAACCACTGAGCACCATATCAGTGCTAACCACTGAGCCACCGTAACATGAGCACATACAGGCAACATGAGCCACCATACAGTGCTAACCATGAGCCACCGTACAGTGCTAACCACTGAGCCACCATACAGTGCTAACCATGAGCCACGTCAGTGCTAACCACTGAGACACCATACAGTGCTAACCACTGAGCCACAGTACAGTGCTAACCACTGAGCACACAGTGCTACCACTGAGCACTAGTGCTAACACTGAGCCACCGTACAGTGCTAACCACTGAGCCACCATACAGTGCTAACCACTGAGCCACCATACAGTGCTAACACTGAGCCACCGTCAGTGCTAACCACTGACTGAGTGACCACAGCTACAGTGCTAACACTGAGCCACCATACAGTGCTAACCACTGAGCACCATAAGTGCTAAACCATTCACCTGAGCCACCATACAGTGCTAACCACTGAGCCACATACAGTGCAACCACTGAGCCACCATACAGTGCTAACCACTGAGCCACCATAGTGTAACCACTGAGCCATACAGTGAACCACTGAGCCACCATACAGTGCTAACCACTGAGCCACCTACAGTGCTAACCACTGAGCCACCATACAGTGCTAACACTGCACTATGACTCTGACCATACAGTGCTAACCATGAGCCACATTACAGTGCTAACCACTGAGCCACTTACAGTGCTAACCACTGAGCCCATACAGTGCTAACCACTGAGCCACCATACAGTGCAACCACTGAGCCACCATACAGTGCTAACCACTGAGCCACCATACAGTGCTAACCACTGAGCCACCATACAGTGCTAACCACTGAGCCACCATACAGTGCTAACCACTGAGCCACCATACAGTGCTAACCACTGAGCACCATACAGTGCAACCACTGAGCCACCATACAGTGCTAACCACTGAGCCAAACATCAGTGCTAACCACTGAGCCACCTATACAGTGCTAACCACTGAGCCACCATACAGTGCTAACCACTGAGCCACCATACAGTGCTAACCACTGAGCCATACAGTGCTAACCACTGACCACCATACAGTGCCAACCACTGAGCCACCATACAGTGCTAACCACTGAGCCACCATATCAGTGCAACACTACTGACAGGCAACCACTGACCATACAGTGCTAACCACTGAGCCACCATACAGTGCTAACCACTGAGCACCATACAGTGCTAACCACTGAGCCACCATACAGTGCTAACCAGCTGAGCCCCATACAGTGCTAACCACTGAGCCACCATACAGTGCTAACCACTGAGCCACCGTACATGACACATGAGCCACCATAAGTGCTAACCACTGAGCCACGTACAGTGATAACCACTGAGCCACCATACAGTGCTAACCACTGAGCCCCATACAGTGCCACCACTGAGCCACCTACAGTCCAACCACATGAATGCCACCATACAGTGCTAACCACTGAGCCACCATACAGTGCTAACCACTGAGCCACCTACAGTGCTAACCACTGAGCCACCGTACAGTGCTAACCACTGAGCCACCATATAGTGCTAACCACTGAGCCACCATACAGTGCTAACCACTGAGCCACCATACAGTGCTAACCACTGAGCCACCATACAGTGCTAACCACTGAGCCACCTACGTGCTAACCACTGAGCCACCATACAGTGCTAACCACTGAGCCACATACAGGCTAACACTGAGCCACCATACGTGCTAACCACTGAGCCACCATACAGGCTAACACTGAGCCACCATACAGTGCTAACCACTGAGCCACCATACAGTGCTAACCACTGAGCCACATACAGTGCTAACCACTGAGCCACCATACAGTGCTAACCACTGAGCCACCAGTACAGTGCTAACCACTGAGCCACCATATACAGTGCTAACCACTGAGCCACCATACAGTGCTAACCACTGAGCCACCATACATGCTAACCACTGAGCCAAACACATATACAGTGCTAACACTGAGCCCCAATACAGTGCTAACCACTGACCACGTACAGTGCTAACCACTGAGCCAGCCATACAGTGCTAACCACTGAGCCACCATACAATGCTAACCACTGAGCCACCATACAATGCTAACCACTGAGCCACCATATACAGTGCTAACCACTGAGCCACCATACAGTGCTAACCACTGAGCCACCATATACAGTGCTAACCACGGAGCCACCATACACAGTGCTAACCACTGAGCCACCATACAGTGCTAACCACTGAGCCACCATACAGTGCTAACCACTGAGCCACCATACAGTGCTAACCACTGAGCCACCATACAGTGCTAACCACTGAGCCACCATACAGTGCTAACCACTGAGCCACCATATACAGTGCTAACCACTGAGCCTCCTAAACACTGAGCCATCATATACAGTGCTAACCACTGAGCCACCATATACAGTGCTTACCACTGAGCCACCGTACAGTGCTAACCACTGAGCCACCATATACAGTGCTAACCACTGTGCCACCATATACAGTGCTAACCACTGAGCCACCTTACAGTGCTAACCACTGACCACCATATACAGTGCTAACCACTGAGCCACCATATACAGTGCTAACCACTGAGCCACCATATACAGTGCTAACCACTGAGCCACCTTACAGTGCTAACCACTGACCACCATATACAGTGCTAACCACTGAGCCACCATATACAGTGCTAACCACTGAGCTGCCATGCTGTGCCAACTACTGAGCTGCCATGCTGCCCTCCTATTATATACTCAGTTATCGGTTGATAAGTATTATAGGTAGGCTGAGTGCTCACTTCTAAAAAATTGACCGCCAATAGGGATGGGCGAATCTACTCGTTACTACTCGCTGCTCTGCGAGTAGTAGGGTACTCGGCCGACTCCTTACTCTGCGAGTTTCATTGTGATTACTGTACTGTACTGATTACAGTAACAAGTCCAATGAAAATCAATTTTATTCCTCTACTTTATTGAACCGGATTGTCCCGGATTGACCCGGTCAGGTTCAATCAGGTTAACTTTAACATGACTGTCTATGGGACCGGATTGAACCGGACTGGTTCAATCTTGTTCAATCCAGTTTTTTTTAACTATTCTTTAAAAGCCCGCGTCTTTTTGCTGCTGGCTTTTAAAGAATAAAATGGGGAATTACAGGTTTTTCCTCTGCTGCCAGATCCCTTTATGGGGTCCAGCAGCAGAGGAATTGCTGCAATACTCGCCTCCCCATTCATTTACATTGGACTCGCTAGACTCACAACGAGTAGCGAGTATCGGGATCCTACTCATTAGAGTCTAGCGAGTCCGAGTAATTTAGTATTCACCCATCCCTAACCGCCAAGTGTCATCATTGTAAAGTGAAGTAACCATACAGTGTATATAATGATGCCTGACTGTGCATAAAAAAAACAGAATATTGCCGAAATATAAATAAACATATAATTCTACCATTATATATTATACATAAATTATGCTGCTATATTGTGCCTATAAATATTACCACTATATGTGCCACATAAATTGTGCTGTCATATGATTCCTATAAATAACATACCGTGATTAAACAGTAAATGTAAATATCACTCTCAGATTGTGTTTAGGAGTAAGTACCAGCCTATATTACCTATAAATTACTCTGAATCTGTAACCTAACACCACCATACACTGACTATACATAAAGGATGGTGCCACAATGTATCATAAATAACACCCCTATACTGCACACATAATTAACATTGCAGTTTTGTTCTTGTAAATGATGCCACTATGCATCTGACATGACTTTGTCATACTACATCCAGAAAGTATACCACTGCACTCTACATATAAATAATACTGCCATATTGAACCTTTAAATAACCCTGCTGTATACATTTATGGCTAGAACATGTTTTTTTGGGTTAGGGCTAAGACTAGGAATAGGGCTATAGCTCGGGCTATGGATACATTAATGGCCCCTTTACACGCAGCTACAGGTAACAGGTTTTCCACAGGTAACTTTCTGGCTGCAGTGAAATCATGGAGACATTATTCCATTTGTACACAGCAACAAGATAGAACCTTATCTCCATGATTTCACTGCAGCCAGTAAGTTACCTGTGGAAAACCTGTTACCTGTAGCTGCGTGTAAAGGGGCCATTAGAGTTAGGGATGAAAATATGGCAATACATTTGGTTTTAAAAAGAAAATATGTGTACATTAATTTTCAAAATATTATCTCTGATTTCAGTGAAAAGATAAAAAAAAATGGAGGGTTAAAGGGTAGACTATAATACAATACTGTCACGATTCCTCCGTGAGTCACAGACACAATAATGGTGGGTTTACACACACCAACTTATCTGTCCAACTTCTGACCAATTTGCTGGTTGCAGTGAAATCATGGACACATTGCTCCATTTTGTGACTGTGTACAATGGAACAATGTGTCCATGATTTCACTGCAACCAGTAAGTTGGTCAGAAGTTGGACAGATAAGTTGGTGTGTGTAAAGCGGCCTTAAGAGTTACTGTTGTGTTTGGTATCTGGTGTGCTGAGCTGTCAGTAGTTAATTCACAGCACAGGCCTCCATTCTGCTGCTGGGAGGTGCTGGGTTGCTCAGGTGTTCCATCTTCCCTGTGATTATTTTGCTACTTTACTGAGCAGCCTCTCCCAGATTCTGTCCAGTTGTACATTCTATGTGAAGTGGTGTTTGGCCTGCACTTCTGTGTGTGTTCTGATATCTGTTATCTGACCCCCTAACTGTTGCTTAATTTCCTTTTTGTCTGCTTCTTGTACTTGTTGTGATTTCTTGGTATTTTGAACCCTGGACCGCGACATAAATATGCCTCAGTTGACACTGAATCCTCTTTGTGCTCTCCTGGAAACCTCACCATAGATTGATGTACTCCTATGTCTCTGTCTACTCCCTGAATCCTAAGAGCTCTCCTGGAAACCTGACCTTGGACTGTTGCATGACAACTAGTGATGAGCGAGTAGTTCAGTATTAGGATTCAAATAAGTCTAACCGAATGCTTTTTAATATTCAGGTATTTTTCCCAAATAGTGAACATAATGCTAGTCAATAGGGAACTCAGATATTTGTATGGGGGATCTTTAAAGCGGGACCAATCTTGCCTCATTCCACTGCCACTTCACACGCTTCAATTCCAAAGGCAATGTGGGCGTACATGTTCAGCGTGGCGAGGACATAGGCGTGCCACTGTGGTTTACACCGCGCCCCATACACACTCATTGGACAACGCAACTGCATTACGATTGGTCAGCCTGCTCTGGAAGGCCGGCCAATACATGACGCCATTGTCTCTTGGAATTTGGCACAAATACACGGTCGAGTCGTCAACTGTGACTCCTGCAACACACTTTCGAGGCGCAAAAGTAACATAGTTTTTTTTTTTTTTTTTAAGGTTGAAGGAAGACTTTAAGTCCATCTAAAAGTGTCGCACAGGAGCGGTCTTGTGGATTACAGTGGATTACAGTACCAATGGCTAGGTGTCCGTCTGTTGGTGATTAGGGTAAGCTATATAAAAACACTATTTACATATGTACCTGCATTGGTCCACGCCATGGCAGAGCTGCCATGGCTGAACTGAACTATGTGTGTGCATACATCTTTTTTCGTGTCTGTACTGAAGTGTACCTACATTCCACACAAACAGCATTGCATTCTCCATGTGTGTTGCCACAGTCCCATGTGCCCAAACACATCATAATGGACATGTACACACAGTCATGGCATACAGTGTGGCCCATCTGCGATGTGTAGGCCCAGATCTGAGCTGTCATGTGTGGCACTATACTCGACACAGCGCAACTTCAAATACACGCGGACAACATAGCTTGCGCTATTCAATGGTGTGTGTAATTGCACTGATTTAGCGGACGGTTGTGTAGGTTAAGATGTGTGTGGTGCTGAACGGACAGCTCTTCAAATATGTAGCTCCAAAAGATAATGTGATATAATAAGCGCTGAGATACACACAAGGACTCGGCCATTAGATATTTTACCTTTCAGCTTTAATCATCAAATGGATCCCTCTAGTCACAACGTGTTTCAACGCAGATAGCGTCTTTCTCAAGTGTCACTTCGCCGGTCGATTTCAACTAGGAGAGCCCAGCAGCACTAGTGACTAATCCAGTTGTGCGGACCTGCACAACCTTAGAAGGTGAGCGGAGGGGTTATTAAACCGAGCCCATATAATCTTTTATAGCAGTTTGGCGCAAACGATTCTGTAGCTCTTCAAATATGGCGCCCTGTGAAATGACAGCCAATGGGAACACAGTAGCCAACACCAATCATTACAGACGGGGCGCAGACTACAGAATGGTTGCGGCACGCCTACAGGAAATTCTAGTCAACGCTGCTTCCATCACTATCACCCGTTCACACGCCACAACACGGAAATATCGCCTTCATGATTGCGGCTGATTTCAGAGCAGTGCTCAGGAATCAGGCGACGGCCTAGAGGCGATTTATTGCCACGAAATTCCCCAATCACACACCGCAACTGTGAGGCAATTTCACGGCGATTGCTCTGGGCGACATATCGCCTTTAGGATTGCAAGGCGATATTGCAGCGCGTGAAGGTACCATGAGGGCCCCTTTACACACGGCTACATTTCTTGGGTGGCTACAGGTAACTTACTGGTTGCAGTGAAATCATGGAGACAAGGTTCTATCTTGTTGCTGTGTACAAATGGAATAATCTCTCCATGATTTCACTGCAACCAGTAAGTTACCTGTAGCCACCCTAGAAATGTAGCCGCGTGTAAAGGGCGCCTAAGACAAATATTCGAGTTCTTCATTGACTTGCATTATGGTCACTATTCAGAAAAAATATCTGAATAGTAAAAAGCATTCGGTTACTTATCCGAATCGGAACACTAACTTTATTGTCCATCACTAATGACTACATCTCTGTCTGCTCCCTGAATACTAAGAGCTCATCAGGAAACCTGATCCTAGTGCACTGAACACTATCTCTCTGTCTACTCTAAGAATACTACAAGCTCTCCTGGAAACCTGATCGTGGACTTTTGTATGATTAGGTCTCTCCCTACTCCCTGAATACTACAAGCTCTCCTGGAAACCTGACCTTGGACTGTTGCAGCACTACATCTATCCACTCCATGAATACTATGAGCTCTCCTGGAAACCTGACCCTGGACTGTTGCATTACTACATCTCTGCTACTCCCTGAATACTAGAAGCTCCCCTGAAAACATGACCTTGGACCGCTGCACCATACATCTGCCACTTCCTGAATACCAAGAGCTCTCCTGAAAACCTGACCTTGGACTGTTGCAGCACTACATCTATCCACTCCCAGAATACCATGAGCTCTCCTGGAAACCTGACCCTGGACTGTTGCATTACTACATCTCTGCCTACTCCCTGAATACTAGAAGCTCTCCTGAAAACCTGACCTTGGACCGCTGCAACACTACATCTGTCTACTCCCTGAATACTATGAGCTCTCCTGGAAACCTGACCCTGGACTGTTGCACCACTATATCTGTCTACTCCTGAATACTATGAGCTCTTCTGGAAACCTGACCCTGGACAGTTGCATGAACACATCTTTGCCTACTCCCTGAATAGCTCTCCTGGAAGCTGACCCTGGATTACCTGACTTCCCTGCTGTCTATACTACATGTAAATAGTGACTGTTTCACACCCTACCTATTAGTAGCGCCTAGTGTCACAAAAACATTGTGCTTGGGAGATAAGGGGTTCAATACAGAGCTAGTTGAAGGGACTCCGGGAGTTGCAAAGATTTCTATGTTAGGGTGTGCAGAACACTCGCCTTTCCCGGGCTTTGGAAACCTTCCCCACCCAGTGTTATAGATCCCCAGGTTCGGCTCTGCTCCACGGCTTTGTATGAGGCATAACGCAGTAGATCAGATTTAGTTTGAGCCTTTTAAATGTATATAGAAGTGAGGCTGACATGTCTAACGATATATTATTCTATGCAGCTTCTACATTAATAAATCATATACTAGATTTCCATAAATGTTTTTTTTTCTATCATGTAATTTGATTTTGCCTTAAATAAAAGGGAAGAAAAAACAAATTCGGAAAATAAAGTGGTTACAGAACGCTACCCCTGGCTTAAAAACACATTTAGAGCAGCAGCAAAGCCATAATCTTCATGTTAGCACTCGGTGTCAGTATAAGCATCAATTGACACAGGAAGAGGGCAGCGCTATTATCAGCGGCTGCTGCAATCTGCAAGTCATAAAACCACTTTTATAGGGAAATATGGTTAACAGGCAGCGAGGATCCATGTCGCTCTCTGACTCCGCTGCTGAGAGTCATTTACAAACCCTTCAAATATCCGCTGATGTTTGGACACCGTTCAAGATGCCGTAATGACTGATGGAAAAAGACCATAGAAAGCCGAACTGGCACAAGATACTAGAGGAGCGGACGCGTCTGACAACGGAGATATAGGATAGGATGGAGAGAAGATGTGAGGACGATAGAAAGACTTGCGGGGACCATAGAGGAACCAACGCTCTGCAGTATACTGTATACATGAGATATAATTGATATAAAAAGTGATTCCCATGCAATTATATAGTAAGAATTAGAATTTCCATCACAATTGTGCTTGTATATATATGCAAGAATATAGTTACTATAATACTGCCCTCTATGTACAAGAATATAGTTACTATAATACTGCCCTATGTACAAGAATATAACTACTATAATACTGCTCCTATGTACAAGAATATAACTACTATAATACTGCCCCTATGTACAAGAATATAACTACTATATTACTGCCCTATGTACAAGAATATAACTACTATAATACTGCTCCTATGTACAAGAATATAACTACTATAATACTGCCCCTATGTACAAGAATATAACTACTATAATACTGCTCCTATGTACAAGAATATAACTACTATAATACTGTCCCTATATACAAGAATATAACTACTATAATACCGCTCCTATGTACAAGACTATAACTACTGTAATACTGCCCCTATGCACAAGAATATAGCTACTATAATACTGCCCTATGTACAAGAATATAACTACTATAATACTGCTCCTATGTACAAGAATATAACTACTATAATACTGCTCCTATATACAAGAATATAACTACTATAATACTGCTCCTATGTACAAGAATATAACTACTATAGTACTGCTCCTATGTACAAGAATATAACTACTATAATACTGCCCTATGACAAGAATATAACTACTATAATACTGCCCCTATGTACAAGAATATAACTACTATAATACTGCCCTATGTACAAGAATATAACTACTATAATACTGCCCCTATGTACAAGAATATAACTACTATAATACTGCCCTATGTACAAGAATATAACTACTATAATACTGCCCTATGACAAGAATATAACTACTTATACTGCTCTATGTACAAGAATATAACTACTATAATACTGCCCCTATGTACAAGAATATAACTACTTAATACTGCTCCTATGTACAAGAATATAACTACTATAATACTGCTCCTTATACAAGAATATAACTACTTATACTGCTCCTATGTACAAAATATAACTACTATAATACTGCTCCTATGTACAAGAATATAACTCTGTAATACTGCTCCTATGTACAAGAATATAACTACTATAATACTGCTCCTATGTACAAGAATATAACTACTATAATACTGCTCCTATGTACAAGAATATAACTCTATAATACTGCCCCTTATACAAGAATATAACTACTGTGATACTGCTCCTATGTACAAGAATATAATACTACTATAATACTGCTCCTATTACAAGAATATAACTACTATAATACTGCCCTATGTACAAGAATATAACTACTATAATACTGCCCCTATGTACAATAAATATATAAACTCACTATAATACTGCTCCTATGTACAAGAATATAACTACTATAATACTGCTCCTATGTACAAGAATATAACTACTATAATACTGCCCCTATGTACAATGAATATAACTACTATAATACTGCTCCTATGTACAAGAATATAACTACTATAATACTGCCCCTATGTACAAGAATATAACTACTATAATACTGCTCCTATAGTACAAGAATATAACTACTATAATACTGCTCCTATGTACAAGAATATAACTACTATAATACTGCCCTTATTAATAATATATCAATACATATATAATACTGCCCTATGTACAAGAATATAACTACTATAATACTGCCCCTTTGTACAAGAATATAACTACTATAATACTGACCTGTCCCTATGATACAAGATATTATAATACTACTTAATATATACTATACTGCCTTATGTACAAGAATATAACTACTATAATACTGACCCTATGTACAACAATATAACTACTATAATACTGCCCCTATGCACAAGAATATAACTACTATAATACTGCTCCTATGTACAAGAATATAACTACTATAATACTGCCCCTATGTACAAGAATATAACTACTATCATACTGCCCCTATATACAAGAATATAACTACTATAATACTGCTCCTATGTACCAGAATATAACTTCTATAATACTGCTCCTATGTACAAGAATATAACTACTATAATGCTGCTCCTATATACAAGAATATAAGTACTATAATACTGCCCCTATGTATAAGAATATAACTACTATAATACTGCCCCTATGTACAAGATTATAACTACTATAATACTGCCCCTATGTACAAGAATATAACTACTATAATACTGCCCCCTATGTACAAGAATATAACTACTATAATACTGCTCCTATATACAAGAATATAACTACTATAATACTGCTCGTATGTACAAGAATATAACTACTATAATACTGCTCCTATGTACAAGAATATAACTACTATAATACTGCTCCTATGTACAAGAATATAACTACTATAATACTGCTCCCTATATACAAGAATATAACTACTATAATACTGCCCTATATACAAGAATATAACTACTATAATACTGCCCCCAATGTACAAGAATATAACTACTATAATACTGCTCCTATGTACAATAATATAACTGCTATACTAGTAAATATTTAGCAGAGTCCCTTTAATTGACTTCTATACATTTTGGAGCAAATATTTTGACCAGAAACATGAGCACAGAGTTTTGTGTGTTTTGGCACATTACTCTCTATCCTGCCTGTATACAAATGAGATCCCAGTAAGACATCAGTGACCTGGCATAGGAGAACACAGCCTTCAGAGTTGTTCAGTAATGGGTCCGCATCCAAGAAACAGTAATTGCTATTAACTTGTGATGCGGTCTCATGTCAAGAGGCAGAAGTAATGACAAGGCACATTGTCCATTTTTTCATTCGGTGACTCTTCCAGTCGCGCTGTCATGCTGCGCTGATGAGGTGACCTGATTACCAACATCGTGCTGGGATGTCACCTCCACATGTCAGCGAGGAAGGAGAAAAAAGACCAAGGAATAAAAAAAATACTAACAAATAAAAGATGGAAACAACAATAAATTAATAACTAAAAAGAGCAGAAAGAAGCAAAAAAATAAAAGTAAAACACGAATACATAAATATTAAAAATATATAAATAAATGAAGTAAGTAAAATATAAACATATAGTACATTAAAATAAAATGTGTGTATATATATATATATATATATATATATACACACACACATATGTTAAGGCAACATCTGCAAGGAGTTTGTATGTTCTCCTTGTGTATCATGAGTTTCTTCCGGCTTCCTCTCAAACTCCAAAGACATACTGGTAGGGAATGTAGATTATGAGCCCCGATGGAGACAGTGATGATAAAATCTGTAAAGCGCTGTTATTAATGACGCTATATATGGTAATTGAATAAATATTATTATACAAACTGAAAAAAGTGTGTATATATATATATATATATATTTACTATATATACTGAGGTGTGAATGAGTGCTTGTCCCTCTCTGATTTCTTTTTCTTTTGCATGTTTGTCATACAGGTCTCAATTTGTTTCTCATTTGTTCCTGATTTTCTTTGGGCATGATGTCTAGCTTTTGAGAATCATTTGGTCTACGTCACTTTGTCTGGCAGGTCCTATTTAAGTGATTTCTTGATTGATGATAGGTGTGGCAGTGATCAGGCTAGGGTGTGATGAGAAAAAAATGAACTCAGCTTCCCAAAGGTTTGATAAACTAAGGGGGCAATCACTTTTTCACACAGGGCCCTGCAGGTTTGGATTCCTTGTTCCCTTATAATAATAATAATGACCTTCATTTATAAACTGTATTCTGTATTACTTATGTTATCTCTGACTAATGTTTACATTTTTTTTGTGATCTGAAACATTTAAGTGACAAACATGCAAAAGAATAAGAAATCAGGAGGGGGCAAACATTTTCACACCACATACATACAGGGGTACGGAAAGTATTCAGACCCCTCTATATTTTTAACTCTTTGTTTCATTGCAGCCTTTGGGTAAATTCAAAAAAGTTCATTTTTTTCTCATTAATGTACACTCTGCACCCCATCTTGACTGAAAAAAAGCAAATGTAGAAATTTTTTATTAAAAAAGAAAAACTGAAATATCACATGGTCATAAGTATTCAGTCCCTTTGCTCAGACACTCATATTTAAGCCACATGCTGTCCACTTCCTTGTGATCCTCCTTGAGATGGTTCTATTCCTTCATTGGAGTCCAGCTGTGTTTAATTAAACTGATAGGACTTGATTTGGAAAGGCACACACCTGTCTATATAAGACCTCACAGTTCACAGTGCATGTCTGACCAAATGAGAATCATGAGGTCAAAGGAACTGCCCAAGGAGTTCAGAGACAGAATTGTGAAAATACACAGATCTGGCCAAGGTAAGGCTGGCTTCACACTGCAGTTTTTCACTGATTAGTGTCCATCAGTGTTTGGGTGCCAAAACCAGGAGTGTCTCCAAAACTCAGAACAGGTGTCAATCTTTCAATTATAGTTTTTCTCTGCAAGTTCCTCTCCTGGTTCCTTTCCTGGGTTTGGCACACAAATACTGATGGACACTGATCAGTGAAAAACTGCAGTGTGAAGCCAGCTTTACAAAAGAATTTCTGCAGTACTCAGGCTTCCTAAGAGCACAGTGGTCTCCATAATCCTTAAATGGAAGAAGTTGAGGACCACCAGAAGTCTTCCCAGACCTGCCCATAGGACTTGATTTGGAAAGGCACACACCTGTCTATATAAGACCTCACAGCTCACAGTGCATGTCAGACCAAATGACAATCATGAGATCAAAGGAACTGCCCAAGGAGCTCAGAGACAGAATTATGGCAGGGCACAGATCCGGCCAAGGTTACAAAAGAATGTTTGCAGTACTCAAGGTTCCAAAGAGTTCAGAGGTCTCCATAATCCTTACATGGAAGAAGTTTGGGACAACCAAAAGTTTTCCTAGACCTGGCCGTCCACAGCCAAGCTGAGCAATCGTGGGAGAAAAGCACGGGTGAGAGAGGTAAAGAAGAACCTCAAGATCACTGTGGATGAGCTCCAGAGATGCATTAGGGAGATGGGAGAAAGTTCAACAAAGTCATCTATCACTGTAGCCCTCCACAATAACTTCTTTTGCAAATTCTTTTCGCAAAAAGAACAAAGAGTTACCAGTCTGTAAACCTTTTACTGAGATGGGACACACAGAACGCCAATTAAAATTTAGGGTAGTCGATCATATCCCACCATTGAGGAGAGGAGGAGATCGAGAAAAGAAACTGATGGTGAGAGAATTAGAATGCTGACTTTAAATTGAATCCAGTAATGTAAATTAACCCTGATGTAAATGACCATGAGTGAAGACCTAAAAGACATGATGGAGTGTTGTATGTAGATTTTTTTATATATGAAATTTTAACAAAAAAATTTTTCTCTCTTTTGCAGAATGGCAGAAGAAATTTTAAGAATGAAGACTCATCCATCCATTTAAGAGATATTTTGATTAATTTATTGTCTGTGTATGAGTAATAGCAAGAAACACTAGGTAGCACCAATGAAATCTCGTATATCTGAACTATAAATATTGTAGTGACAGTGAGGGTAGATGGTTGGGTATGTAATGAACTCCAGTGAGTGGTCCGGATGGACAAGAAGTGGTGGACCAGGGGACCATAGGGGATCTTAGTGCCCTAATACCAGAACCTTAGTCAGTGGTGTAACTTCAGGCCCAGGGGCCCCGATGCGAAAGCTCCAACGGGGCCCCCAATTATTGCAAATCTTTAATAGTATTAGTCTTTTTCTATAGGCCAAAGGGACTTTTGGGGCCCCCCTAGGCTGCAGGGCCCGGGTGCGATCGCAACCTCTGCACCTGTTGTAGTTACACCCCTGAATTTAGTCACTTATCCCCTTCCAGGTCATGAAATAAGGAGCTTATGTCAATATTGTTATTAATATGACTAAAAGGGCAGTGAGGCGATTGTCCACCAACTAAGATGGCGGACGGAGCCTCCGAGACGAACTGCGCATGACCACAGTGTCATCAGCCTGAGACATGTGACGTAGCGGAACTGCCACTCGGTGAACCCGGACACGTGGGCTGATAGTGGTAAAATAATTGGGGCACTAGTGCGCATGCGCCCAACAACCCGGAAGACGCTATCATCCATTAGAGTCCATTAGAGCAGAAAAAAACTATAAAAAAAATGGCGTAATTAATCACAAAGTTTCCTATAATTAACACTAACACCTGAGCTTATTAGCATTATATGTTTAAAACACTGCATGCACTTTATTAATGAAGATAATTTGATTTGTATTGAAACTGTATGCACAGGAGAAAAAACTGTATGTAATAATTTTTGCACATTGTTTCCCCATAAAGGTCATGAATTTTACAGATATAATGAACTGTAAATGAATTGGAATTGATAACGCACCATTTATACCTTTCACAATTGGTGATATGCACACTGCTAGAGAAAGGCAGGCACTTACTGCCGAAACGTTGCGGTCGGTTTTGCCAATAAACAGAAGTATAAACTCATTTTTCTGAGTGCTGTCCATTTTTGGAATGTTTATATATATATAGAAATGAAAAAACAGCAGCAAAATAACAAAATGTTTTCATCCATATAATATATACATACAGGGCCGCCATCAGGCATGACAGCTGTGGGGGAGAGCAGGAGAGGGGGCCCAGTGAACAGGTGAGAGGGTGGGGCCTACTATCCTCTGGGCCACACCCTCTCACCTCTTCTACAGCCCCCATTCCTGCCAATCACCTCCAGGCCTCACCCCCCCACCTCTTGACCTAAAGGACCTTTGATGACATCACTAGCATGTGACCTATGTGGGCCGAGCCCAGCTCCAGGCTGCGCTGACAACTTTCATGTTCTGGTGAGGGGACTGCCGCATTAGAAGCTAAAGAGCATAGGAGGCTTCATACTGTATGCTTCAGTCAGAGGACTCCAGTGACTTACCTGCACATGTACATACACTATCAATAATAGAAGGGCATGCTGCAGAGCTGTGTGTGTGTATGTTGCAGAGCTATGTGTGTGTATGCTGCAGAGCTGTGTGTGTGTATGTTGCAGAGCTATGTGTGTGTATGCTGCAGAGCTGTGTGTATGCTGTAGAGCTATGTGTGTGTATGCTGCAGAGCTATGTGTGTGTATGCTGTAGAGCTATGTGTGTGTATGCTGCAGAGCTATGTGTGTGTCTGCTGTAGAGCTATGTGTGTGTATGCTGCAGAGCTGTGTGTATGCTGTAGAGCTATGTGTGTGTATGCTGCAGAGCTATGTATGTGTATGCTGCAGAGCTATGTGTGTGTATGCTGCAGAGCTGTGTGTGTGTATGCTGCAGAGCTGTGTGTATGCTGCAGAGCTATGTGTGTGTATGCTGCAGAGCTATGTGTGTGTATGCTGTAGAGCTATGTGTGTGTATGCTGCAGAGCTATGTGTGTGTATGCTGTAGAGCTATGTGTGTGTATGCTGCAGAGCTGTGTGTATGCTGTAGAGCTATGTGTGTGTATGCTGCAGAGCTATGTGTGTGTATGCTGCAGAGCTGTGTGTATGCTGTAGAGCTATGTGTGTGTATGCTGCAGAGCTGTGTGTATGCTGTAGAGCTATGTGTGTGTATGCTGCAGAACTATGTGTGTGTATGCTGCAGAGCTGTGTGTGTGTATGCTGCAGAGCTATGTGTGTGTATGCTGCGATGCTGTGTGTATGCTGTAGAGCTATGTGTGTGTATGCTGCAGAACTATGTGTGTGTATGCTGTAGAGCTATGTGTGTGTATGCTGCAGAGCTGTGTGTATGCTGTAGAGCTATGTGTGTGTATGCTGCAGAGCTATGTGTGTGTATGCTGCAGAGCTGTGTGTATGCTGCAGAGCTATGTGTGTGTATGCTGCAGAGCTGTGTGTATGCTGTAGAGCTATGTCTGTGTATGCTGCAGAGCTGTGTGTATGCTGCAGAGCTATGTGTGTGTATGCTGCAGAGCTATGTGTGTGTATGCTGCAGAGCTGTGTGTATGCTGTAGAGCTATGTGTGTGTATGCTGCAGAGCTGTGTGTATGCTGTAGAGCTATGTGTGTGTATGCTGCAGAGCTATGTGTGTGTATGCTGCAGAGCTATGTGTGTGTGTATGCTGTAGAGCTGTGTGTATGCTGTAGAGCTATGTGTGTGTATGCTGCAGAGCTGTGTGTATTCTGTAGAGCTATGTGTGTGTATGCTGCAGAGCTATGTGTGTATATGCTACAGAGCTATGTGTGTGTATGCTGCAGAGCTATGTGTGTGTATGCTGCAAACTATGTGTGTGTGTATGCTGCAGAGCCAGTGGCGTAAAGTTCGCGGTCGCAGGGGTTATGGGAGCGATGGGACCTATAAGGCCACGTGCACATATTGAGTATTTGGTGAGGTTTTTACCTCAGGATTTGTAGCCAAGACCAGCAGTGGGTGATAAATACAGAAGTGGTGACGTGTTTCTATTATACTTTTCGTCTGATTGCTCCACTCCTGATTTTGTCTACAAATCCTGAGGTAAAAAACTCATCAAATACTCAACATGTACATGTGGCCTAAGGGGCCCAGTCTGCCCGCTGCCCCCTGCTACCGCCAATCGCAGCGTCGGCGCCCACTTCACATGGGTGTGTCTCCAAGGACGCACATCCATGTGACTGTGCGGACAGCATGTCAGAGAGGGGAGAGGAGGCGGCGGTGCCAGTCAGCGTTCTACTGCGGAACGCTTATAGAGCAGGGTGGTGCCGCCTCCTCCACACTTGGAGAAGGTGTCACTTCATGCTTTGCCGACACTGCTGCCTCCTCCTCCTCCTGAGTCTGTATGTGGAGACCGGAGCATCGGGGGAACCGGAAGAGGTAAGAAAGATTTATTTTTTTTTATAAATCAGTGCGGTGGCTGGAGGATTGTGGGTGGGGGAGAGGGGGGAGCATTTACTATTTGGAGATTGAAGAGGCTATGAGGCTGCACTATACAGAAGGGCTATGAGGCTGCGCTATACAGAAGGGCTATGAGGCTGCGCTATACAGAAGGGCTATGAGGCTGTGCTATGGAAGGGCTATGAAGCTGTGCTATGGAGGGGCTATGAGGCTGCACTATACGGAGGGGCTATGAGACTGCACTATACAGAAGGGCTATGAAGCTGCGCTATGGATGGGCTATGAGGCTGCACTATACAGAAGGGCTATGAGGCTGCGCTATACAGAAGGGCTATGAGGCTGTGCTATGGAAGGGCTATGAGGCTGCGCTATGGAGGGGCTATGAGGCTGCACTATACGGAGGGGCTATGAGGCTGCACTATACAGAAGGGCTATGAGGCTGCGCTATACAGAAGGGCTATGAGGCTGCGCTATGGAAGGGCTATGAGGCTGCGCTATGGAGGGGCTATGAGGCTGCACTATACGGAGGGGCTATGAGGCTGCACTATACAGAAGGGCTATGAGGCTGCGCTATACAGAAGGGCTATGAGGCTGCGCTATGGAAGGGCTATGAGGCTGCGCTATGGAGGGGCTATGAGGCTGCACTATACGGAGGGGCTATGAGGCTGCACTATGGAGGGGCTATGAGGCTGCACTATGGAGGGGCTATGAGGCTGCGCTATGGAGGGGCTATGAGGCTGCACTATACGGAGGGCTATGAGGCTGCACTATACGGAGGGCTATGAGCTGCACTATACAGAGGGGCTATGAGACTGCACTATGGAGGGACTATGAGCTGCACTATGGAGGGGCTATGAGGCTGCACTATGGAGGGGCTATGAGGCTGCGCTATGGAGGGGCTATGAGGCTGCACTATACGGAGGGGCTATGAGGCTGCGCTATACAGAAGGGCTATGAGGCTGCGCTATGGAAGGGCTATGAGGCTGCGCTATGGAGGGCTATGAGGCTGCACTATACGGAGGGGCTATGAGGCTGCACTATACAGAAGGGCTATGAGGCTGCGCTATGGAAGGGCTATGAGGCTGCGCTATGGAGGGCTATGAGGCTGCACTATAGGAGGGGCTATGAGGCTGCACTATGGAGGGGCTATGAGGCTGCACTATGGAGGGGCTATGAGGCTGCGCTATGGAGGGGCTATGAGGCTGCACTATACGGAGGGGGCTATGGAGGCTGCACTATACAGAGGGGCTATGAGACTGCACTATGGAGGGACTATGAGACTGCACTATGGAGGGGCTTTGAGGCTGCACTATATAGAGAAATATGAGGCTGCACTACATGGACAGTTTTGAATCTGCACTATTTGAGAGTTTTGAGGCTGTATTATTCTATATGAAGGGCTATGAGGCTCCATTATACTATATGTAGGTCTGTGAGGCTGCATTATGCTATATGGAGGGATATGAATCTGCATTATGTTATATGGAGGGATATGAGGCTGCAGTATACTATATAGAGGGATGTGAGGTTGCATTATAGTATATGGAGGGATGTGAAGCTGCATTATACTATATGGAGGGATGTGAGGCTGCATTATACTATATGTAGGGATATGGGGAACATTGTAATCTATGGAGGAATGTGGGGATGCATTATAACAATTGACTATGGTGGTGGGAAGAGGAAGACCATATAAACCATGATGAGGGACATATATACCACAATATACCATATTCCAGGAGGAGGACTGTATAGAGCAGGATGAGTGACATTAATACATAATGAGGGTGGAGATGGGTCAATCTGTGAGTTTTTAAAGTATGTAGAACATTACACAGGGCCCATACATCTGACCAACGTGTCCATGGGGGGGGGGAGCAGGTCTAAACTTTGCACCGGGGCCCACCAGACTCTAGTTACACCACTGTGCAGAGCGATGTGTGCTCACAGCCGCTGAAGGAGAAGGGGCCAGCCTGGCTGACACTGACATCTTCAGTGACGTCAGGCTGGGCCAGGTTTGTACTGTGCATGATACTAGTAGGCTAACATGCGCAGTACAAACCAGAAGGTTTGGGCACCACACAGCAGAGAGTGGGTGCTGGCAGGATGTGAAGGACGGAGCTGCTGCTTGTGGTGAGTGTGATGTGTGCCTTGTGTCTGTCTGCATGTGTGTATGTCCTTGTGTTTCTACACAGAATTATACTGTATATACAGGTCCACACTATATACATACAGTGTATAGACACATTAATACAGCATTTAGTGTGGACCTGTATATACAGTATAGTGCCGTGTACACAAAATATACAGCTGTCAGTCTCTAATGTGCATAAAACTGGCATTCTCTGTGTATATGGTTGGCAGTCTCTAATGTGTATACAGCCGGCAGTCTCTAATGTGTATACGAGCGGCAGTCTCTAATGTGCATACAGTCTTTAATGTGCAAACGGCCGGGAGTCTCCAATGTGTATATAACCAGCAGTCTCTAATGTGCATCCAGCCATCAGTCTCTAATGTGTATAAAACCAGCAGTCTCTGTGTATACAGCTGGCAGTCTCTAATGCATATAAAGCCGGCAGTTTCTAATGTGCATACAGCCAGCAGTCTCTAATATGCATCCAGCCATCAGTCTCCAATGTGTATACAGCCGGCAGTCTGTAATGTGCATATGACCAGCAGTCTCCAATATGCATCCGGCCTTCAACCTCTAATGTGTATAAAGCCGGCAGTCTCTAATGTGCATATGGCCAGTAGTCTCTAATGTGCATCTAGCTGTCAGTCTCATGTGTATACAGCAGTCAGTCTCTAATGTGCATACTACTAGCAGTCTTTAATGTGCATACGCCTGGCAGTCTCCATTGTATATACAGCCTGCAGCAGTCTCTATTGTGTATTCTCTATTGTATATACAGCCAGCAGTAGTCTCTATTATTGTGCATTTTCCCTTGTGTATGCAGCCAGCAGCAGTCTCTATTGTGTATTCTCTACTAAGTATTCAGCCCAAAGCAGTCTGAATTATGTGCGCGTGTGTATATATATAATATATATATATATATATATATATAGTTTTTTGTTTTATATATTTTCATTATATCTGTCTAAGTAATAGAATTACGAGTTAAAATTTTTTAAAAATTGAGCGAAAAACAAATATACAAGAAAAAATTAAACAGAGATGAAAGTTAAATGTAAAAGCTAAAGATGTGATTTGTTTTGTGTTTTTATATATTCTTTAATTATCATTTTTTTGATGTTTACTCATTTAATTTCTAGGAATAAATTATTGGTGACAAGTAAATAAGGAGAAAAAAACCCACAACTCCAATACTTGGATTAGTATTTTTGCTTCTTTAATTAGGGCTAATTACGTCGTACGCTACCACATATTATTATTTTTTCACTTAACTGTGCTTTTTATATCGTCGCTGTTGACTGTGAAGCCATAATTACTGCATTTTAAACACTCCATTGTCCTGATATTCATTAATTTGTTCTCCTCCTCCTCTGGTTCAATAGCGTTAATTTATCAAGCTCGCAGTTACCAGTGGAGATGCTGCAATTATAGTGATAATAGCCGGGAACGGAGACACATTGGATACATTTTACTTTTTTTACAATGTAACGGTAAGTGGGTTGTTTGGCAACTTTTATTGTTTGTACCGGTTTATTAGCTATTCCATTATAGTATGGATCCTGGAAGGGCAGGATCAGCTTAAGAATGACTTTGGGAGACTTACAACACATTTGCAATAAACCTTTATTACCACGTTTTTCAGACTATAAGACGCACACACACACCCAAAATTGTGGCAAAAATGGGAGTGCTGAGTGCATCTTTAAGTCCAGATTTAGCTTCCAGGGGTGCATGGCGGTGGTGGAGCGGGGTCACAGGAGGCAGGGTCAACAACACAAGTGGGGTAATGCTGTGTGCCCTTGTCTGGGAGGTGGGGGTGTCAGCACCATTGATCTTCAGGTGGTGGATGCAATAGTCTCTAGGCAAATGGCGCCAGAGGTGGCGCATGCGCAGAGTGAGATCTCGGACAAACGATATGTCAATCTGTGTATGCGCCACCTCCGGCACCACTTTCTATCAGATTGCAGATCTAATTGTGTGGTATAGAAGATACAAGTGTTTTGTTTAACAGATCCTAGTTTATTGTATAGCAGATCCGAGTGTGTGGTATAGCAGATCCGAGTGTGTGGTATAGCAGATCCGAATGTGTGGTATAGCAGATCCGAGTGTGTGGTATAGCAGATCCGTGTGTGTGGTACAGCAGACCCAAGTGTATGGTACAGCAGATCCAAGTGTGTGGTATAGCAGATCAGAGTGTGTGGTAGATCCAAGTGTGTGGTACAGCAGATCCAAGGGTGTGGTGCAGCAGATCCAAGGGTGTGGTGCAGCAGCCCCAAGTGTGTGGTATAGCAGATCTGAGTGCGTGGTATAACAGATCCGAGTGTGCGGTATAGCAGATCCGAGTGTGTGGTATAATAGATCAGTGTGTGTGGTATAGCAGATCAGAGTGTGTGGTATAATAGATCAGTGTGTGTGGTATAGCAGATCCGAGTGTGTGGTAGATCCAAGTGTGTGGTAGATCCAAGAGTGTGGTACAGCAGATTCAAGGGTATGGTGCAGCAGATCCAAGGGTGTGGTATAGCAGATCCAAGTGTGTGTTATAGCAGATCAGAGTGTGTGGTATAGCAGATCCGAATGTGTGGTACAGCAGATCCAAGTGTGTGGTATAGCAGATCTGAATGTGTGGTATAGCAGATCAGAGTGTGTGGTATAGCAGATCAGAGTGTGTGGTATAACAGATCAGAGTGTGTGGTATAACAGATCAGAGTGTGTGGTATAGCAGATCAGAGTGTGTGGTATAGCAGATCAGAGTGTGTGGTATAGCAGATCAGAGTGTGTGGTATAGCAGATCAGAGTGTGTGGTATAGCAGATCAGAGTGTGTGGTATAACAGATCAGAGTGTGTGGTATAACAGATCAGAGTGTGTGGTATAACAGATCAGAGTGTGTGGTATAGCAGATCAGAGTGTGTGTTATAGCAGATCAGAGTGTGTGGTATAGCAGATCAGAGTGTGTGGTATAACAGATCAGAGTGTGTGGTATAACAGATCAGAGTGTGTGGTATAGCAGATCTGAATGTGTGATATAGCAGATCAGAGTGTGTGGTATAGCAGATCTGAATGTGTGATATAGCAGATCAGAGTGTGTGGTATAGCAGATCAGAGTGTGTGGTATAGCAGATCCGAATGTGTGGTATAGTAGGGGTGAGTTTGTTAGGAGGCACACTTTGAGAGAAATGAGCAGAGCCTAGGTATAAACAGAGGTGGATTTGTCTTATGACACAGTAACAAATTGTCAGAAAGAGGACATTGAAGTATGGGAATCCTCAGGTGGCCTCCAAAGCCAAAGCCCATTACAACCAAGGTATGTGCCGGTATAGAAACCTGACACATGAGCCACCAGGGAAGGACGGTGCAGAGCCGGATGATGGAGCCAGGACAGGTGAGTGACGATGACATCAGATTGCGGAGGTTTCAGTAGACGTACCATGTAGGATCACATATTTTTGAGGAGCATCTTTTACCAAAAGTGAGTTATATTAAAGCAATCAGCCCCTTTTAGGTATTTATGCTATTATAGCTCATTTATGCTGTATTTTATATTTTCCACCAAGGGAAATAATATTACTGTAAAATTGTAAATCTCAAAAATAGAAGAAAAAAAGTCGTTTGCAGACGTCGCAATTTTCTTAATTCCTTGACAGCTTAATAGCCGGTGTGTAAAGCGGTTTTGTGATTGCAATTGCCTTGTCATTCATCTAAGGCGGCGTGTGATTCCGAGCCGTGTGACATCAAAGGCGCCAGTACGCAGGATATGAATGGGAAGGCGATGATCGCCAGATAGGACACTGCTGAAATCCGCCACTGGGTCTTATCTTCACATCCAGAACTCTGGTATTAAACCTGGGAGGGATTATATTATGTAAGTAATTGTATCCGACCCATGGCGGCCTCTACGTTTCACCAGCCAAATGTGTCTTTTCTATCGCAGATGAACACCTGCAGACACAGAAATATGACATTATCTATTCTGAGTGGATGTTCCTGTTACCGGGGTCACAACATCTCCCCAAAAAATCAGAACCTGCAATCAGAAGTAGAAGAAGTCCTGAAAGCAGGTCCTCACAAATGCATGCAAGATCCCTGGTGGTCTAGGGTATTTAAGAGTTAATTGTATTAGGTAGCTTTGTGTTACTGTGTACTGTGTTGAGCTTGCCTCACTGTCCATCTCTCTCCTCTTCAGCAAACTCCGGTTTTGCTTTCCACCATCCTCATTCACTTACTGGTTCACATCTGCAGTAACCACAATAAGGCCTTTTTCACATTTGCGCCTGTGTCAGCATGCGGAGGGCCTACAGACGTAAATGCAGCCCATACTGATGTGAGCGCAGCAGAGAATTTCACATCAGTCTGGTGTGCGGAAAAATGTTGGTGGAAAGTAAGTATTTGGTCACCTACAAACAAGCAAGATCTCTGGCTCTCACAGACCTGTATCTCCTTCTATTAGGCTGTGGTCACAGTTGCCATGCGTTTTTTTAAGTGATTTAACAAAACATGCATTTTTTCATGTCAGCATGAGTTTTGTAAGGTGTGTGATGGCTCCCTGCGTTTTTGGGTGCGTTTTTGAATCTGCACCTAAAAATAGTGCTTGGCTATGTTCACACACAATTTGCGGTTTTTTTAGCACTCTTAAAAGCACTTGCGTTTTTTTTACAGCACCCAAAAACGCTGCATGCAGCGTTTTTTGGACTAGGGGTAAAAAACGCAAATGGAGCTGAAAAACGCAGCTACACTCAAATGTACCCTGCGTTAACGCACCTGCGTTTTTTTTAACAGCCCAAAAACGCAGAGATGGTCAAAAAAACGCATGTGTGTGAACATGGCCCTTGTAGTATTTTTTTGAGCGTTTTGAAAAACGCATGCGTTTTTATAACATGGGTTCCTATGGGAAACGCATGCAAAAACGCATGTACAGTTAGTACCTTTTAGTGCCATTCAAAAACGCATGCGTTTCCCATAGTAGCCCATGTTAAAAAAACGCATGCGTTTCCGGAAACGCATGCGTTTTTTTAACATGGGCTCCTTTGGGAAACGCATGCGTTTTTGAATGGCACTAATTGTACATGCGTTTTTGCATGCGTTTTCCATAAGGCCCCTTATTAAAAAACGCATGCGTTTTTGGATATGCTCCAAAAACGCATGGGACAGTCACACATGCTTTTTGGCTATTAGTGCATGCATTTTTTAACATGGGGGCCTATGGGTGCGTTTTTTACATGCGTTTTTGAAAACGCAGGTCTCCAAAAACGCAAGTGAAAAATGCTACTGTGACCCCAGCCTAAGAGGCTCCTCTGTCCTCCTCTCATTACTTGTAGTACTGTGTGAACTTGTTATTAGTATAAAAGACTCCTGTCTGCAACCTCAAACAGTCACACTCCAAACTCCACTATGGTGAAGACCAAAGAGCTGTCGAAGGACACCAAAAACAACATTGTAGCCCTGCACCAGGCTGGGAAGACTGAATCTGCAATAGACAAGCAGCTTGATGCGAGGAAATCAACTGTGGGAGCAATAATTAGAAAATAGAAGACATACAAGACCACTGATAATCTCCTCGATCTGCAGCTCCACGCAAGATCTCACCCCGTGGGGTCAAAATGATCTCAAGAACGCTGAGCAAAAATCCCAGAACCACATGTGGAGACCTGGTGAATGATCTGCAGAGAGCTGGGACCAACATTACACAGGCCATCATCAGTAACACATTATGCCACCAGGAACTCAGATCCTGCAGTGCCAGACGTGTCCCCCTGCTTAAGCCAGTACATGTTAGGGCTCGTCTAAAGTTTGCTAGAGAGCATTTGAATGATCCAGAAGAGTATTGGGAGTATGTCATATGGTCAGAGAAAACCAAAGTAGAAACACAACTCATTGTGTTTGGAGGAGAAAGAATACTGAGTTGCATCCAAAGAACACCATACCTACGGTGAAGCATGGGGGTGGCAACATCATGCTTTTGGGCTGTTTCTCTACCAAGTGACCAGGACAACTGATCTGTATACATGAAAGAACGAAAGGGGCCATGTATCGTGAGAATTTGAGTGCAAACCTCCTTCCATCCGCAAGGGTATTCAAGATGAAATGTGGCTGGGTCTTTCAACATGACAAGGTCTTGGAGTTGCCAAGCCAATCTCGAGATCTCAAACCTATAGAAAACCTTTGGAGGGAATTGAAAGTCCATGTTGCCCAGCGACAGCCCCAAGACATCACTGCTCTAGAGGAGATCTGCATAGAGGAATGGGCCAAAATACCAGCAACAGTGTGTGCCAAGACTTACAGAAAACATTCTACCTCTGTCATTGCCAACAATGGATATGTAACAAAATATTGAGAGGATCTTTTATTATTGACGAAATACTTATTTTCCACCAAAATTTTTAAAAAAACATTTCTCTCCAGATCAGACAATGTGATTTTCAGGATTTGTTTCCTCATTTTGTCTCTCATAGTTGAGGTCACCTATGATGGCAATTACAGGCCGACCTCATCTTTATAAGTGGGAGAACTTGCACAATTGGTGGCTGACTAAATACTTTTCACCCCCACTGTATTCAGCTTGCCTATTTATCACTGCTGCTTATGTCCCCGTCAAGGACCATCAGTAGGCTGATTACATAAAATTCAGTCTTTAACCATTTGTTTACTGCAAGTCCTGGACTAACCATGCATCTACAGTTCTTGTGAATGTCTACACTCTTGGTCCTGGGTCTTCTGGTGTTCCTGCTTGGCTTGTTTGCCTGTCATTCTGCATCCTTGCAGATCCATGTGCTGTATGGCATGTGTAGCACCGGTGTTCCAGTCCCACACATGCCCAACACCACGGTGTGTCCTTGAACTGATGTCCCCGCGGGGGGGGGGGGTTACCATTGGCGTTACCTCTTTGGCTGCCTGCTCGGTCTCTTGCTCTGCTGCGTTGATGTCCACATGTAGAGCAGAGGAGGGCACCAGGTATTTAAAGTTCCCTTCCCTGTTGGGCATTGCCAGAGCTAGTCATTAGGTTTCTAACCTACTCCTGTGTGTTGGTCCAGCCTTTTGCTCTGGTTTGTCCATATCCAACGTCAGTCATACATGCAACCAGTTCGGTGTCTCTTTATGTCTGGGAACCCGTTCAGCAAAGATTCCTGTGTCCATCCTGTCTATGTTTCTGGACCTGTCCTGTTTATGTCCTGTCCTGGTACCAGTCTATGTCTTGCCCCCGAAGTCCTGTGTCCTGCACCTGACGTCCGGCCATGCTTGGTGTCCATGCCTAATACCTTCTACATATGATAGCGCTAGATGACGTAGACCTGATGTCCATGTCTGATGACTTCTCCCTGATGTCCTAGTGTAACCCAACTACGCTCAGCTGCCACACCTCCCCCTGTGGTCCAGTGGGTCCACTTATTGGACGTCGCCTGTGAGCGTAACAGCAAGTCCGACCCATGGTGCCATCGCCTACAATCCATGTTGCTCATCCTGACAAACAGTTTAAAGAATCTATCTCACCAGATGAACCCATGATACTGATTTTCTAGTGCAGTAAAGGGTAATTTTTACTATCCTCTTTTGGCTAGTCAGGAAAGGGATGATTGTTGATTTCCTTGATGTTCTATGGCATAAGGGTGTTTTTCTTTATATTTCCTGGTGGTCTAGGACAGTTAAGTGTTGATTTGTATAGTTCCTGGTGGTCTAGGGTAGGTAATGGTTTATATCCTTATTTCCCCGTGATCAAGGGTAGTTTAGGGATTCATTGTAAAGACCTTAGTGGTCTAAAGCAGTAAAGGGTTTTTTTCATTATGTTTTCCATGATAGTTCAGGGTCGTAAAAGGTTTATATTTCTATTCCCATCTCCCTAGAGTAGTGAAGTTATGATTTTTATACTTCCAGGTTGTTTAGGTAAAAAAGTAATTACTTTCTAAGATTACCTGGTAGTCAAGGCCAGTAGAGAGATGAGTATTATTCTCACTGTGTATTAGCTTAAGGTTTCACTGTAGAGTTGAGTAACAAGATTCGCAGGTCACTGGTCCAGTGGCCACATCAGAAGTCAGTGGCCGCCTGAGCAGAGTCCTGGGATCCTCTGTCATGCGTCGGTTTTGGGGATTCGATTTGGTGACCTCTTGTGGTTGGTTTCCTTCCCTACTGAGCCACAGCTGGTCGGTCTCTATCCAAAGGTTGATGATTCTCTTATCTTTGCTTTACTTCCCTTGCTTTGCTGTTAGTCAGAGGATTGTCACTTTCCTATTTTGTCTCTGTCCTATCACAGCTTAGGCTATTTATACTCACCTTGCACCAGCCTTCTTTGCTGGCTATATTTCTAGGTGGATTTCAACTAAGGAGTTCTAGACCTGCAACTTAGCGATTTTGCCTGTTAAGCAGAGACTAGTTGTGTTACTGCTTTGTGTTTGCTCATTTGCCTTCCCAACACCTTTCCTCTGTTCTATGTAAGGTTGGTGGGAGGTTTCCTTTGTTTTAATCTTTTATTCTCCTTTTTCCCCCTTTGTGCCTGTGCTTTAGGTTTCCTCCCCTTAGGTCCTTGTCTAGCATTGGACACATTTTCAATCTTATTTAGTTGTGTGAAGCGGACTCCCCTCTGGTTCCTCAACAGGACAATTAACAACTCGATGGCCTTTCAGGGAGCCAGGCCCGAGTTGTGGTTTCCAGTAGTGCTGTAGTGTACAGTCTGTACAGGAACCACTAGGTTGTGGGTGCAGCTGCAGTGTTGTCATCTTTATTTCTCCCTTTACCCATGTGTGAGTAGTTTGCATAACCTCTTCCTCCTTTCCATGTCCGCTAATTTGTAGATCCGGTGTGAAATCATTATGGTGCACCAGATCTACTAAACTGAAGAGGTGCTGGTCATCCTGGTAGATAGGAGTAGGTTTGCAAGGCTCTGGTCAAGCAGCCATGGGCTATCAACATTCAATGTAAATTCCCTCAAGGTTGAAGGGTTTGTGCACTTGTATTTGATGCAGAAATTTCTGCACCATTTCTGCATCACTTACACTGCGGAAAACACTCTTTGGCTGCATCCTTATGGTTTTTGTTGCGTTTCTCTCTACATGCAATTTGGTGCAGATTTTTTCCCACTCAGAATGGGTGAAATCTGCAGCAAAAACGGTTTTTGTGACAAAATTGCTCACAAAAAGTGCAAAAAAATGCATTGTGTGCACACAGCCTTAGGCAGCAAAAACTTGTTTTTTCTATTAGTCTAGGTCTAGGGCAATAAAGCTTCATATTCTCTGGTGGGTTTCTCCATTAAATAAAGCAAACAATGAATCCAACTCAAAATTGTGGAGATAAAAGATGATGTTCTTTCATAAGTTTAATTATCGGGTGTAAAAAAATAGTAATTCTCTGAATATACAGATGCCGCATTGGCAGAAAGTAGGGTTGGATGCACGTTTGATGTTGTGTATTGTTAACCACATAAATTGGATCCACGGGAAGCTAAGTACAATTACTGCTTTCCATGTTTGGACTTTTTACCTCATTATTCAGTTCGTATAATACCACCATCCTAACATATATTGCAAAAATAATACTGCCATCTACAGTCCACAAAATACCACCATCAAGAATATGAATAATCATTAAACATAGTATATATTATGCACATAACACTATCAAATAGTGCCCGAATATTATGCAGGATCTAAATAATTCACCATTTAAAGCCCATGTAATACTGACAGAGGCAGCCCATAAAATACCACCATACAGTGTCCAAATAATATGCAAGATCCAAATACTACTCCATTACAGAGCCCATCTAATACTGTCATGGAATACTCCTACATAGTGTTTTTTATTATGCAGGACTCAAATAATAGTTCATTAGAGAGTTCATGTAACCCTGCAGCTGGTGGGACCCCTCCCCTGGACGCAAGGGGATCGGGTCCCATGCGGCGGCCTGTATTCTGTTGTGCCCGGCAGGCATACTCACCAGGTCCGTGCTTCCTCGGCGTCCTCCCCAGCTGCCGCGGCTCCACGACGCTTCTCCTCAGCCTCCTCACTTCCTAGTGGAGGGGGCAAGGCGCATAGGGGGTGCGTGCGCCGCACTTTGTAAATTTGAAGGGCCAGTACGTCCTTTTTCCTGTTACCACCCCTCAGCCAATCGCTGAGGACTGGTGGGTTCTTAAGGCCCTCACTTCCTAAGGGAGGTGCCTGGGCAACTTCGTAGCTAGTCAAAGTTGCCAGCCAAAGTCCCTAGCAGCACATGTCACTTATTGTGTCCTCTGAGAACCTTACATGTTTTTCTCTTGCTTTCAGTGCTGGATCCCTCCTGCCTGTTCACCCAGAGACCTGTGTGGAGCCCACTGGGACGTGGTACTCGGTACTGCACCGGGGTACTGCTAGGGATATCATGGTGGTCTTGGTCCGGAACGTGTCCCGGGCTCCACAAGTAATGGGGGATATTTACAGGGGATATTGTTTGTCGTGATGCCACCCACGGGTTGTGGTCAGGGTGACCACCGCTGCTGCAGAACCTCCGGGGATGATGTTGGACAGCTGGGGATGTAATGGCTTTCCGCAGGTAGAGTTGGCTTCCCCAGGGCAGTGGTAGTAATAGTCTATAGATGGTGCTATGGATGTTGCAGGATAGGGGTAGTAGTAGAGATGATGGGAGTTTGTGAGGGTGTGCAGGGTTTGAGCACAAGGATCACACACACACTCACGGTTTTGAAGTTTTCCAAGGCTTTATTGGTGATGGTATTCAGTAGAGTACTGTCCACGGAGTCTGTACCGGGGCCGGGTTGCTCCCGCCCTGTCCGGGTCCTCAGCTTCCCACTGCTGCGCTGTGTGTGGCCCTGCTGCCGCTTTAGCTGAGCTGCTGGCCCTGTCTCTCCTCACAGGTACCCCCTTTGCTAGGCAACTTGAGTCTTTCCGTGTGCTTCTGACCCTGCCGTGTTGCTTCGCTGAGGTACAGTGTAGATCTACAACCTCCACTATCCCGGTGTTTTCTGTGCTACGTGTTTCAGTCACAGATTCGGATCCGGTATCCGGTCTCTGCGCTCCTCTGGGGCGAGTTATGAGGTAACTCAGTCTCCCAGATATGTTCCTCTGTTTCTTGTACTCCTCTGCTCAGACCCTGTCTTCAGGCCTGAAAGTAGTCAGTGGTCCCTGTCAGCAGCTCAGCACTGCTTCCATTTACAGGTCCTCCTCCTAGTGCTCCCTGCACTAAACTGAACTGTCAACTATCAACTAACTACTTCCTCCTCAGACCAGAATATATCAGGGAGCTGCTTGAGCTCCCCCTTCTGGCCTAGAGGTGCTAGTGCAGTGTCCAGTGTTGTGTGGGGAGTTAACCCTTGTGATGTTGCTGTGGCACATTAACCCCTGGGGTGCCACACCTGCACCACTCTCGCTGTTCCCTGGCTACCTCCCGGACCTCTTCGGCTGCACCAAGCCCCATCCCTGCCTTCTCCTCCGTTTCCCTGGTTTCCTTTTCTTGTTCTGTCTTGGGTCGGACCTACAGGTTGACTGGTTCATTGGACCATCTCTGGTTGCGCTTGGAGGAATCCTTGTATAGTGGTAACCCTTCTTGTGTTCCCTTAGGGGGACTCTGGTGCTCTGGCCCTATGGATTTCCCTTGGGGATCTACCGTTTATTGTACTAAATAAACCCTGTTCATTATCTCACGTACTTGTCCGGCTCGTTTCTGGTATCAGCCTCCATGGTATCTACATGGTCTAGTGGGTCCACTAGTCACTTCCGCCTGTGGTGGCATGACAGTTCATATAATACTGTGATATTGAGCCCCAATAATATGCAGATTCTTAACAATGCTCAACAATAAAGGCCACGTCCTATGGATTTCTCATAATCTAAAGTTTAAGGTCTTGACCTATGGATGGTTCCCTATACAGAGAGTAAACGTCCGGGACTATGAATGGGTCTCAATTGAGAAAGTAAGGATCTTGTCCTAAGGATGATTTTTGATCCTCAGACTAAAGATCATATCCTATGGTAGAGTATCTATCCAGAATGTAAAGGTCACATCCTTTGGAAGGGTCACATCAAAGTCACATGCTATGGATGGCTTTTAATCCAGACAGTAAAGGACAAGTCCTACGGATGGTTCTTGATCTAGAAATAAATGTCACATCCTATTCAAGACTCACAATCTAGAGAATAAAGGTTGCATATGGAAGGTTCTGATCCAGAGAGTAAACAGAAAGTAATTTGAATGAGTCTCAGTCCAGAGAGAAAAGGTCACTTCCTATGGAAGGGCCTCAATCCAGAGAGTAATGGTCATGTCCTATGAATGGTTGTCAATCCTCAGACTAAAGATCACATTCCATGGAAGGGTGTCAATCCAGAGAGCAAAGGTCATATCCTTTGGAAGGGTCACATGAAAGTCACATCCTATGGATGACTCTTAATCCAGAAAGTAAAGGTCAAATCCTATGGATGGTTCTCGATCTACAGAGGAAATATTACATCCTATGGATGGCTCTTAATCCAGAAATTCAAAGTCAAGTCCCACGGATGACTTTCAATCTAGAAAGTAAAGGTTACATCCTATGGAAGGGTCTCAATCCAGAGAGTACATTACCATGGTTGGCTCGCAACCAAGAGAGTAAACATTACGTCCTATGGATGGCTCTCAATCTAGGGAGTAAAGGTTACATCATATGGATGGCTCTCTATCTAGATAGTAAATGTCACATCCTATGGATGTGTCTCAATTCAGAGAGTAAACATAATGTCCTATGGAAGGGTCTCAATCCAGAGTAAAGGTCATGTCCCATGGAAGGGTCTTAATCCAGAGAGTATAGTTAACGTCCTATGGAAGGATCTCCATCCATAGAGTATAGGTCACGTCCTATGGAAGGGTCTCAATCCAGAGAGCAAAGGTCACGTCCTATGGAAGGGTCTCAATCCAGAGAGTATAGGTCATGTCCTATGGAAGGGCTCTCAATCCAGAGAGTAAAGGTCATGTCCTATGGAAGGGTTTCAATCCAGAGAGTATAGGTCATGTCCTATGGAAGGGTCTCAATCCAGAGAGTATAGGTCATGTCCTATGGAAGGGCTCTCAATCCAGAGAGTAAAGGTCATGTCCTATGGAAGGGCTCTCAATCCAGAGAGTATAGGTCATGTCCCAAGGATGATTCTCAATCCACTGAGTAAAGGTCAAGTGAAAAAATCTTCTACTATGGCTTCACTATTTATATCATTTCCTCAAACTACTATGGGAATTTTCTTTTTAGCTTCTGCTAACGACCAGTCCCACCAGTCGGGAAGAGGTTAACCTTGTGCTGATGTGATTTGAAAGTCTCGGCTGTGCCAATAATACTGTTAATGGTGATAGACTTGCCACTGGCTCCTTTTTTTCCACATGTTTTTGTGACATCTCATTAATACAGCCCCATTTTTCAGCGCCGGATTACAGTGTACTTGCTGAGAAGGCAATATCATTACAGCTTCTGGTGACCCCGGGAGAAGTCACTATATCAATCAGTAAAATGGATGCCTGACGCCCTCTAAGAGGCAGCATTTCTTTTTTTTTCCAAACTGCTCTTGATCTCTAGAGGTCCCTAATGACTTAGTGTATACATTACATAGGCCATATACATAATTATTAACTAGTAATGGCCGTAGCCTGCAGAATATCATCTTGTCTGTGGGAGGAAGAGCTTGTAAAATCCCAAAACTGTGTTCCTTCACCATTGGAGCCTGTATTGTCAGATTAAAGGGGTAGTCCACTAGAAAAAAAGATATCCTTAAATGTGTTCATAATACCCCATACTCTGGAACTCTTTGCCCCAACATATCAGACTCTCACCTACCATGGAACCTTCCAAAGGAAGCTGAAGACCCACCTCTTCCGACAAGCCTACAACCTGCAGTAACCCTCCAACTACCCTCTCCTAGTGTATCCTCACCCATCCCTTGTAGACTGAGAACCCTCATGGGCAGGGTTCTCTCTCCTCACCTACTGTATCCTCACCCATCCTTTGTAGACTGAGCCCTTGTGGGCAGGGTCCTCTCTCCTCACCTACTGTATCCTCACCCATCCTTTGTAGACTGAGCCCTTGTGGGCAGGGTCCTCTCTCCTCACCTACTGTATCCTCACCCATCCCTTGTAGACTGTGAGCCCTCGTGGGCAGGGTACTCTCTCCTCACCTACTGTATCCTCACCCATCCCTTGTAGACTGTGAGCCCTCGTGGGCAGGGTACTCTCTCCTCACCTACTGTCTCCTCACCCATCCCTTGTAGACTGTGAGCCCTCGTGGGCAGGGTACTCCTCTCTCACCTACTGTATCCTCACCCATCCCTTATAGACTGTGAGCCATCACGGGCAGGGTCCTCTCTGCTCACCTACTGTATCCTCACCCATCCCTTGCAGACTGTGAGCACTCGTGGGCAGGGTTCGCTCTCCTCACCTACTGTATCCTCACACATCCCTTGTAGACTGTGAGCCCTCATGGGCAGGGTCTTCTGTCCTCAACTACTGTATCCTCACCCATCCCTTATAGACTGTGAGCCCTCGCGGGCAGTGTCCTCTCTCCTCACCTACTGTATACTCACCCATCCCATGTTGACTGTGAGCCCTCGCGGGCAGGGTCCTCTCTTCTCACCTACTGTATTCTCACCCATCCCTTATAGACTGTGAGCCCTCATGGGCAGTGTCCTCTCTCCTCACCTACTGTATACTCACCCATCCCATGTTGACTGTGAGCCCTCGCGGGCAGGGTCCTCTCTTCTCACCTACGGACCTATGGAAGTTCGGGTTCTGGGGTTTAACCAGATTTTAGATAAAGTTCTGTTCTGGACCCAAACTTGACTCGAACGTCATTGTCTTTCACTGATTGGGCAGTTCTGCTCTCCACCCACATACAGCCAGCCTTAAACAAAACACTTCCAGGGGAGGGAGCATGGGGTTTTGTACTTTCTTTTATTTTGTACACACTACATCCTATAAAGCTCATTTTACCGCCAGTGCAGCCATTCAAACACTGCAAGTGGCTTGCACAGGGCTGAGCACCGAGTGTACCCGAGTAGGGCGATACTCGCTCCAGTGGTTTGTGTACGTAAAGCACCCAAACACTGAAAATTTTTGTACAGTTTGTATTCGGTACGAACACTAAACTTTAAAGTTCATCCCTAATCATTAATTGAAGTTTGAGTCATCTTTGAAAAAAATAAATTAGTTTGCAAGACGTGGAGTGAGTGACCACATCGGTAACCATTAGATCCGCCTCCGTCCTGCCGGCATCCCCGACTCCTCTTCTGATTTGTTGGCTTGGTGTGAAGTCATCAGTTTGGCATGATGGACATATGACGTCGAACCGGGCTAGATAATCAAGAGGACCTAGGTATGAAGGTGGGCTCCCGTCTGGTGGCCACTGGACAAGAGTGCCGTGAATTGATTTGCTCATTTCTAGTAGACTCTTCATATTTATATCATCTAAGGATATTTTTTTTGTGAAAAACCTCTTTTAATGCTTGGATTCATTGATAGTAATATGATCAGTGAAAATTGCAATGGACTTTCTAGTTTGGACAAAGTAAAACCACATCAGACTCAAAAATGTTAGCGGTGTTCGATCCTTTCAGAAACTGTTGGTGAGCAATCTACTTACAGTCTTATCATTTTTTTTTACAATTTTTCATAATAATATTCTCAAATGGTGATCTCGGCATGGATTTGTGGCAAAATCTGTGCCTACAAGAACTTTGCTACATGTGGTCTCCAATAGGTAAGTGTGAATGTGACTAAATGTCAGCCATTGAGGTAGTCTACAGAGTTTGACGGTTAGAAAATGGCGCTTTTATGAGTCAATACGACATGTGCCTTTAAGATACAAAATGAGCCTAATATCCAAGGAGAGCAATTAAGAGAAAAAGAAAAAACCATCAGCCACATTGGCTCCTGTTTGTAACAGAAAACCACACATGATGCCGTCTTAGCCTGCAATTAAAGGTAAATAGGTTTACACAAGCCACGATGATGGTTTCTCCTTAAACTGTTGCTATTTGGTTCTAGGGAACTTGAAACCGGCAGTTCTGATTGAACCCATTGGAAAAGGCTATAAGTGCAGCTCTTAAGTATAAAATTACGGCGCAGTTTCCAGGTGAGTAATCAACGCAACAAAAAAAAAATAACGTAAGTTGAGAAAATTCAAGCATTCAATCAAGGTCGGTTTGTAAGAAGGAGTAGAAGATCACGGCGGTCTACCGGGCTATGATCACCATCTCCCATCTCTCAAATGATTGTGAAGAAACAGTCAATGACCATTACTGGAAAAGAGATTCATAACTTACTTGTAAATAGGTCATCTGTGACGGTAGGTGATAATAACGGTTATTTAGGTAAAAAGTAGGGCAGTATAGAGAACCTCGATAGAGGTGGAAAGGGATGAGTAGGCATAATCTTTTCTAAACTCATCAACAGCTCCACTATCCAGCTTTTACCCAAAATTCTGTTGAGTTTTACATTCATGGTCATCATGCTCATCAAGGACTCAAAAGACACCATGTTCATTCTCAAGGTCATATCAAGCTTGTGTTTTTACTCTGCATTCTACTTTAAAAGATCCTGTGATTCGGTCTAAATCTATGAATGTTATTGGCCTTCTTCAAAAAATAAAATTGATCCTGTAGTGCTAGATCAATATAGTGAACCTACTCTTTGTTGGCTTTGAGGTGGCTCAATGATCTATAGGGTCTCCCCAGGTGAAAAAAAATAACTTCAGTTTCCTAGATTGCAGACAAAGGGCATGGAAGCTACAATGGAGATGTCACGATGCTCCACGCAGCATTTCTTGAATTCTTTTGTATGTTGCTGTTTCTGTTCTGTACCTGGGTGAGGCTGAGTTGTCAGGTAATGTTCTGAGTTATTCTCCATGCTGGTTCTGGGAAGGGTTGGATTGCTCAGATGTTTCTGCTTCCAGTGATTACTCTGCTTCTTAACTCAGCAGCTTTCCCTAGTTTACTCCCAGTCATACTTAATGTCTAAAGTGCCATGTGGCCCATACTCCTGGGCTTATCCTGATTTTTGTTAACTGACCAGGACTGACCTTTGTTTACAATTTGCATGTTCCCTGGAGCTGTTATCTTTCTCCTGTTTTTTTTTTATATCCTGAACTGTGACCTGTTTAAGCTCTGTTTATTCACTGGATCCTCATCTTGCTTTCCTGGCATACCTGATTTTGAATTATTATATGATGTCTTTGCCTCTCCTGGTGTATTGTGACCTCTCTTGGAACTGACCCCAGATTGCCTGACCACTCTGTTGTCTCTATCCCTGTAAAAACGTTTGCCAATCTGGCAGAAGACGCATTGGGTCCATGTCATGAGTGTGCCGATTTGTGATGTCATCTCTAACCTGAGGTCAGTAGGTTTTAGCATATAATAAATTGCGGGCCTTCTGTAGAACTCACAGCTGTTATTTTCTTATGTTGAAGGGGTTAAGAATTTACTTAGTATGGCTTAGTAGTCTCTTAGCCTTTATTCCATCTCTAGCTTGTGATTGTCTCCCCATTCCACTATATCTACCCACCCTGGCTAAGAATTCTCTTAGCCTTTATTCTAGCTGTAGCTTGTAATTGTCTCCCCCTTCTGCTATATCTACATGTCCCTGGCCTCACTCCATGCTGGATATAGAATTTGTAGTCTGCCCACGGTGGCTGAGCTTGATCCTGTGTAGCAGAGGTATTATACCTTTTGCAGCAGAAAAGCTACTTCCTGGAGACCTTTTTATACCTGCTGTCTTGCCTGTGTTCCCTGACTTGTTTCTTTGGTCTGCTGATCCTTCACTACCTTGGTGGGGAGGCGGCATCTAGGTGAATCTCATCTAGGAGCATAAAGAGGTACGAGACCCAGGCATACCCACCTTCAGGGGTAATCTTGGGGCAGGCATTAGCCTAGGGACCCCAAACTTGAGGACAAGTTTAGATGCACATGTCACTTCTGCCTACTCACGTCACAGTCCAAGAGGATTCCATGGATCACTAAAACCATAAATTCGGAACCTAAAGTAGAACTACGCCAGCTATAGAAGTATAAAGAGACCATGGCAAACTCGTCAACGGAAGAGGTAAACTTGAAGCCTATCTGGGGCTGTGAGCTCTCCAATGGGTTCCACTCGTGCGTTACAAGGACCATTTGCTCTAGAGCAGGTAATATTTTTTATACCTTAAATTATCTTTGGATTTGGGTTTTGGAGCCTTCTGCAATGTGGCCCAAGCATGCTCGACATTTCAATGCTTAACTTGGCCGAATATTTTCGAGATAAGCAGCTGCCAAAAATTGGATCCTGCAAATGAAACAAGTGACCGGAAGACTTAGGGTACCGTTACACGTCGCAACATTGCATGCAATTTCACTTGCAATTTACTGGTTGCAGTGAAGTCATGGACACATTGTTCCATTTGTACACGGCAACAAGATAGAATAATGTGTCCATGATGTCACTGCAACCAGCAAATTGCCAGTGAAATTGCATTGCTGCTGTAATAAAACAAAACGTCCACAATAAGAAATATATCAGCAATAAATTACTTTGAAAGAAGGAAGGGTCTGAAAATGAAAATGGCCCTTAAGCTGTTATCTTTACTATTGCATTAAATGGTCCCAGTGGGGAAAAAAAATGTCATTGCTTTTGACCAGGTCTCACACCTGCCGGTATCTAGTGACTCCATCATCTCATAAAGTGTGGGATGTTTACAGAACATGTTCGGGTAACGATGGACAAATGACGAGGTTTCCACCCTCCAACCTGCAAACTGGGCTCAACGGGAAAAATATCCCATTAATGTGAACAAATCAGTCCACTCTGGATGTGTTGAATTACTGACAGATAACTTCTTAATAAGTAATGAGATAAAACTGATGTGGAGACAGACTGAATCCAGAATCTCCACTACAACAGAAAGGCGTATGGGTCATCACTTGTGGTTTGGTGGTACATCTTCAGCTTGATCATGGATTGCCGTGCTGTTAAAGGAGCATGTTCTTTCACTGCAACCAATTGGTTGGATTGAACATTTAAACCACCTAAAGATGATTTTCTTACCTTGCATTTACATGACGTTGCATTTATGTTGCCTTAATTAACGGAAGCGTTAACACACAGTACATGTATGTACCATGCGTTAACGGATGTGTTTGCCATAGACTACCATGTTAAAAAAATGCATCCATTTTCCATACCAGGCCAAATACACTGTAGGCAGAATTTTTATGTGCTCTGCAAAAAAACGCATAGTCGCCAAATGCATTGCACTTTAGCAATGCGTTCTCTTGCATTGGGGTCTGTGGGTGCGTTAATACATTCGTTTTTACACATGTGCACATGGAAAAAACGCATGTATAATACTGTCCTATGTACAAGAATATAACGACATTATAATACTGACCCTATGTACAAGAATATAACTACTATAATACTGCTCCTATGTACAAGAATATAACTACTATAATACTGCTCCTATGTACAAGAATATAACGACTATAATACTGCTCCTATGTACAAGAATATAACTACTATAATACTGTCCCTATGTACAAGAATATAACTACTATAATACTGCTCCTATGTACAAGAATATAACTACTATAATACTGCCCCTATGTACAAGAATATAACTACTATAATACTGCCCTATATACAAGAATATAACTACTATAATACTGCTCCTATGTACAAGAATATAACTACTAGAATACTGCTCCTATGTACAAGAATATAACTACTATAATACTGCCCCCTATGTATAAGAATATAACTACTATAATACTACCCCTATGTACAATAATATAACTACTATAATACTGCTGTGTACAAGAATATAACTACTATAATACTGCCCTATGTACAAGAATATAACTACTATAATACTGCCCCTATGTACAAGAATATAACTACTATAATACTACCCCATATGTACAATAATATAACTACTATAATACTCTGTGTTACAAGAATATAACTACTATAATACTGCCCTATGTACAAGAATATAACTACTATAATACTGCCCCTATGTACAAGAATATAACTACTATAATACTACCCATATGTACAATAATATAACTACTATAATACTGCTGTGTACAAGAATATAACTACTATAATACTGCCCTATGTACAAAGAATATAACTACTATATACTATGCGCCTATGTACAAGAATATAACTACTATAATACTGCGCCTATGTACAAGAATATAACTACTATAATACTGCCCCTATGTACAAGAATATAACTACTATAATACTGCGCCTATGTACAAGAATATAACTACTATAATACTGCCCCTATGTACAAGAATATAACTACTATAATACTGCCCCTATGTACAAGAATATAACTACTATAATACTGCGCCTATGTACAAGAATATAACTACTATAATACTGCTCCTATGTACAAGAATATAACTACTATAATACTGCTCCTATATACAAGAATATAACTACTATAATACTGCTCCTATATACAAGAATATAACTACTATAATACTGCCTCTATGTACAAGAATATAACTACTATAATACTGCTCCTATGTACAAGAATATAACTACTATAATACTGCCCCATATGTATAATAATATAGCTATTATAATACTGCTCCTATGTACAAGAATATAACTGCTATAATACTGCCCCTATGTACAAGAATATAACTACTATAATACTGCCCTTATGTACAAGAATATAACTACTATAATACTGCTCCTATGTACAAGAATATAAACTACTATAATACTGCCCCTATGTATAAGAATATAACTACTATAACACTGCCCCTATGTACAAGAATATAAATACTATAATACTGCCCCTATGTACAAGAATATAACTACTATAATACTGCCCCTATGTACAAGACTATAACTACTATAATACTGTCCTATGTACAAGAATATAACTACAATAATACTGCCCTTATATACAAGAATATAACTACTATAATACTGCTCCAATGTATAAGAATATAACTACTAGAATACTGCTCCTATGTACAAGAATATAACTACCATAAAACTGCTCCTATGTACAAGAAAATAACAACTATAATACTTCCCCTGTGTACAAGAATATAACTACTATAATACTGCCCCTATGTACAAGAATATAACTACTATAATATTGCCCCTATGTACAAGAATATAACTACTAAAAAATTGCCCCTATGTACAAGAATATAACTACTATAATACTGCCCCTATGTATAAGAATATAACTACTATAATACTGCCCCTATGTACAAGAATATAAATACTATAATACTGCCCCTATGTACAAGAATATAACTACTATAATACTGCCCCTATGTACAAGACTATAACTACTATAATACTGTCCTATGTACAAGAATATAACTACAATAATACTGCCCTTATATACAAGAATATAACTACTATAATACTGCTCCAATGTATAAGAATATAACTACTAGAATACTGCTCCTATGTACAAGAATATAACTACTATAATACTGCCCCTATGTACAAGAATATAACTACTATAATACTGCCCCTATGTACAAGACTATAACTACTATAATACTGTCCTATGTACAAGAATATAACTACAATAATACTGCCCCCTATGTACAAGAATATAACTACTATAATACTGCCCCTATGTATAAGAATATAACTACTATAATACTGCCCCTATGTACAAGACTATAACTACTATAATACTGTCCTATGTACAAGAATATAACTACAATAATACTGCCCTTATATACAAGAATATAACTACTATAATACTGCTCCTATATACAAGAATATAACTACTATAATACTGCTCCAATGTATAAGAATATAACTACTAGAATACTGCTCCTATGTACAATAATATAACTACTATAATACTGCCCCTATGTACAAGAATATAACTACTATAATACTGCCCCCTATATACAAGAATATAACTACTATAATACTGCCCCATATGTACAATAATATAACTACTATAATACTGCTCCTATGTACAGGAATATAACTACTATAATACTGCCCCTATGTACAAGAATATAACTACTATAATACTGCGTCTATGTACAAGAATATATCTACTATAATACTGCCCCCTATGTACAAGAATATAACTACTATAATACTGCGCCTATGTACAAGAATATAGCTACTATAATACTGCCCTTATATACAAGAATATAACTACTATAATACTGCTCCTATGTACAAGAATATAACTACTAAAATACTGCTCCAATGTATAAGAATATAACTACTAGAATACTGCTCCTATGTACAAGAATATAACTACCATAAAACTGCTCCTATGTACAAGAAAATAACAACTATAATACTGCCCCTATGTACAAGAATATAACTACTACTAGCTGTGAGCCCGATTCTAAAGAATCGGGTAGTCTAGAATCCATATATAGTTTATTTACTAATATTTAGGGGAGTGCGGTGAAATTAATTGTGTGTATACAGGTGGCTCAGTGGGTAGCACAGTATACGGTGGCTCAGTGGTTAGCACTGTATATGGTGGCTCAGTGGGTAGCACAGTATACGGTGGCTCAGTGGTTAGCACTGTATATGGTGGCTCAGTGGTTAGCACTGTATATGGTGGCTCAGTGGTTAGCACTGTATGGTGGCTCAGTGGTTAGCGCTGTATGGTGGCTCAGTGGTTAGCACTGTATGGTGGCTCAGTGGTTAGCACTGTATGGTGGCTCAGTGGTTAGCACTGTATGGTGGCTCAGTGGGTAGCACAGTATACGGTGGCTCAGTGGTTAGCACTGCGCGGTGGCTCAGTGGTTAGCACTGTATATGGTGGCTCAGTGGTTAGCACTGTATGGTGGCTCAGTGGTTAGCGCTGTATGGTGGCTCAGTGGTTAGCACTGTATATGGTGGCTCAGTAGTTAGCACTGTATATGGTGGCTTAGTGGTTAGCACTGTATATGGTGGCTCAGTGGTTAGCACTGCGCGGTGGCTTAGTGGTTAGCACTGCGCGGTGGCTTAGTGGTTAGCACTGCGCGGTGGCTGAGTGGTTATCACAGCGCGGTGGGTCAGGGCCCAGTTAGTAGGCACAGCAGGGGTTAGTGGGAAAAATGAGTGGGCAGAGCAGGGGTGAGTGGGCACAGGATGGATCGAGCGGGGCAGGATGGAGCCGGAGGAGCAGGATGAAGCCGAAGGGGCAGGATTGAGCAGGATGGAGCCAGATGAGCAGAATGGAGGAAGTGGGGCAGGATGGAGCAAGCGGGAGGGCAGGATGGAGCAGGGGGAGCAAGAACAGCGGGGGTGAGGATGGAGCGAGCAGGGCAGGATGGAGCCGGAGGGGCAGGATGGAGCCGGAGGGGCAGGATGGAGGTGAGTGGCGCAGGATGGAGGTGAGTGGCGCAGGATGGACCGAGCGAGGCAGGATGGAGAAGGCGGGGCAGGATGGAGATGGCAGGGCAGGATGGTGGCGGGGGGGAGGATGGAGGCGGCGGGGCAGGATGTTGGGAGGGACAGGATGGTAGTGGGGGTGCGGGATGGTGTCGGGGGGGCAGGATGGATATGGGGGGGCAGGATGGATACGGGGGGGCAGGATGGATACGGGGGGGCAGGATGGAGGCGCTCCTCCAGACCCCCTCCGCTCCCCACGGCGGCCGTCCCTCTGGGCCTCCACTCTGTGCGGCCCCCCTCCCTCCCCCCCAGAACTTCATGGTGATAATAATAAAAAAAAAAAAACCTCAGTGAGGATACTTACCCTCCGGCGGCTCGCTCCACCTGTCTTGTAGCTTCCAGGACAGGAGCTGTCGTTGGCTGGGAAACCGATGAGCTGGGGGTCAGTGGGCAAAGCGGGGGTGAGTGGGCAGAGTGGGGGATGAGTGGGCAGAGCAGGGGTTAGTGGACAGAGTCATTGGGCAGAGCAGGGGTCAGTGGGCATAATCAGTAGTCAGAGCAGGGTGAGTAGGCAGAGCTGGGGTCTGTGGGCAGAGCTGGGGTGAGTGGGCAGAGTGGGGGGTCAATGGGCAGAGCAGGGTCAGTGAGCAGGATTGGGGGGGTCAGTGGGCAGAGCAGGGTGAGAGCGGGGGTCAGTGGTCAGAGCAGGGGTTAGTGGGCAGAGTGATTGGGCAGAGCAGGGGTCAGTAGGCACAGCAGGGGTTAGTGGGAAAAATGAGTGGGCAGAGCAGGGGTGAGTGGGCAGAGTCAGTGAGCAGAGCAGGGGTCAGCGGGCAGAGTGGGGGTGACTGGGCAGAGCAGGGTTTAGTGGGCAGAGCATGGTCAGTGGGCAGTGTGAGGGTCAGTGGGCCGAGCAGGGTCAGTGGGCAGAGTATGGTCAGTGGGCAGAGTGTGGGTGAGGGGGCAGAGAGGGGGTCAGGGGGAAGAGTTGGGGGGTCAGTGGGCAGCGTAGGGGGTTGCGTGGTCAGAGTGGGGGTGAGGGGCAGAGTGGGGGTGAGGGGCAGAGTGGGGGTCAGTGGTCAGAGTGGGGGTCAGGGGCAGAGTGGGGGTCAGTGGTCAGAGTAGGGGGGTCAGTGGTCAGAGTAGGGGGGTGAGTGGTCAGAGTGGGGGTCAGAGTGGGGGTCAGTGGTCAGAGTGGGGGTCAGTGGGCAGAGTGGGGGTGAGGGGGAAGAGTTAGGGGGTCAGTGGGCAGAGTAGGGGGGTCAGTGGTCAGAGTGGGAGTCAGTGGTCAGAGTGGGGGTCAGTGGTCAGAGTGGGGGTCAGTGGTCAGAGTGGGGGTCAGGGGCAGATGGGGGTCAGGGCAGAGTGGGGGTCAGTGGTCAGAGTGGGGGTCAGTGGTTAGAGTGGGGGTCAGTGGTTAGAGTGGGGGTCAGTGGTTAGAGTGGGGGTCAGTGGTCAGAGTGGGGGTCAGTGGTCAGAGTGGGGGTCAGTGGGCAGAGTGGGGGTGAGGGGGAAGAGTTGGGGGGTCAGTGGGCAGAGTAGGGGGGTCAGTGGTCAGAGTGGGAGTCAGTGGTCAGAGTGGGGGTCAGTGGTCAGATGTGGGGGTCAGTGGTCAGAGTGGGGGTCAGTGGTCAGAGTGGGGGTCAGGGGCAGATGGGGGTCAGGGGCATAGTGGGGGTCAGTGGGCAGAGTGGGGGTGAGGGGGCAGAGAGGGGGTCAGGGGGAAGAGTTGGGGGGTGAGTGGTCAGAGTAGGGGGGTGAGTGGTCAGAGTAGGGGGGTGAGTGGTCAGAGTAGGGGGGTGAGTGGTCAGAGATGGGGTGGGGGCAGAGTGGGGGTCAGTGGGCAGAGTGGGGGTGAGGGGGCAGAGAGGGGGTCAAGGGGAAGAGTTGGGGGGTCAGTGGACAGAGTAGGGGGGGTGAGTGGTCAGAGTGGGAGTGAGTGGTCAGAGTGGGGGTCAGTGGTCAGAGTGGGGGTCAGGGGCAGAGTGGGGTCAGTGGTCAGAGTGGGAGTGAGTGGTCAGAGTGGGGGTCAGGGGGAAGATTTGGGGGGTCAGTGGGCAGAGTAGAGGGGTGAGTGGTGAGAGTGGGGGTGAGTGGTCAGAGCAGGGACAGGGGCAGAGTGGGGGTGAGGGGGCAGATCGTGGGTCAGTGTGCAGCGCAGGGGGGATGAGTAGGCAGAGGTTAGATCGGGACAGGACCTTTGATGACGTCACGGTCATGTGATCTGTGACTCCACCCATCATCGTGACGTCATCAGAGGTCCTGAAGCCCCATGAATAGAGATTGCGGCTGGCTGGAGGGAGCTGTGGTAAGAGGCGGGGGGGTGACCGGAGAGTGGGGGGGCGATCGGGCAGCGGAGATAGGCTGGGGGTGACCGAGCAGTGTAGGGGCTGGAGGGAGCTGTGGTAAGAGGCGGGGGGAAGAGTTGGGGGGTCAGTGTGGGGGTCAGTGGGCAGAGCGGGGGGTGAGGGAGCAGATCGTGGGTCAGTGTGCAGCACAGGGGGATGAGTAGGCAGAGGTTAGATCGGGACAGGACCTTTGATGACGTCACGGTCATGTGATCTGTGACTCCACCCATCATCGTGACGTCATCAGAGGTCCTGAAGCCCCATGAATAGAGATTGCGGCTGGCTGGAGGGAGCTGTGGTAAGAGGCGGGGGTGACCGGAGAGTGGGGGGGCGATCGGGCAGCGGAGATAGGCTGGGGGTGACCGAGCAGTGTAGGAGGCTGGAGGGAGCTGTGGTAAGAGGCGGGGGGGTGACCGGAGAGTGGGGGGGGGGGCGATCGAGGCAGCGGAGATAGGCTGGGGGTGACCGGGCAGTGTAGGGGGCTGGAGGGAGCTGTGGTAAGAGGCGGGGGGTGACCGGAGAGTGGGGGGGCGATCGGGCAGCGGAGATAGGCTGGGGTTGACCGGGGCAGTGCAGGGGGGCTATGGTGACAGGCAGGGGGGGGTGATGGGGCAGCTGGGGAAGTGTTGTGACAGGCGGGGGGTGAGCGGGCAGTGGAGCGCGGCCAGGAGGAGCTTCACTATATCTTCTCCTTATATATAATTGCCGTAGCGCACTTCCGTTTGGCAGCCACGTCCACGAAGACGGAAGTAGCGCCGAATATGATGGAAGTGAGCTACGGCAATTATATATAAGATAATACTGCCCCTATGTACAAGAATATAACTACTATAATATTGCCCCTACATACAAGAATGTAACTACTATAATACTGCCCCATATGTAAAATAATATAACTACCATAATACTGCCCTATGTACAAGAATATAACTACTATAATACTGCCCCGTATATACAAGAATATAACTACTATAATACTGCCCCATATGTACAATAATATAACTACTATAATACTGCTCCTATGTACAAGAATATAACTACTATAATACTGCGTCTATGTACAAGAATATATCTACTAATAATACTGCTCCTATGTACAAGAATATAACTACTATAATACTGCTCCTATGTACAAGAATATAACTACTATAATACTGCACCTATGTACAAGAATATAACTACTATAATACTGCCCCTATGTACAAGAATATAACTACTAATAATACTGCCCCTATGTACAAGAATATAACTACTATAATACTGCTCCTATGTACAAGAATATAACTACTATAATACTGCCCCTATGTACAAGAATATAACTACTATAATACTGCCCCATATGTACAATAATATAACTACTATAATACAACTCCTATGTACAAGAATATAACTACTTTAATTCTGCCCCCTTGTACAAGATTATAACTACTGTAATACTGCCCTATGTACAAAGATTATAACTATATAATACTGCTCTTTTGTTACAAGATCTATAACTATATAATATGTTCTTTGTAAAGAATTTAATTACTATATACTAGTGCCACAGGACAATCGGACATTGTGGATCTGATCACCTGCCAACAAGCACATGGTTGCAGGGTGAAACAAAGAGTGCTTTGGTTGTGGCATGCCAAGTCTATTGTCTTTATTGTGCTTGATCTAGGGCTGCTGTAACACACATAAATCGGTTTTCTACCCTCCGATAGGCTCCTGCTTGATTGTCAGAGTGGGGGTCAGTGGGCAGAGTGGGGGTGAGGGGGAAGAGTTAGGGGGTCAGTGGGCAGAGTAGGGGGGTCAGTGGTCAGAGTGGGAGTCAGTGGTCAGAGTGGGGGTCAGTGGTCAGAGTGGGGGTCAGTGGTCAGAGTGGGGGTCAGGGGCAGATGGGGGTCAGGGCAGAGTGGGGGTCAGTGGTCAGAGTGGGGGTCAGTGGTTAGAGTGGGGGTCAGTGGTTAGAGTGGGGGTCAGTGGTTAGAGTGGGGGTCAGTGGTCAGAGTGGGGGTCAGTGGTCAGAGTGGGGGTCAGTGGGCAGAGTGGGGGTGAGGGGGAAGAGTTGGGGGGTCAGGGGGCAGAGTAGGGGGGTCAGTGGTCAGAGTGGGAGTCAGTGGTCAGAGTGGGGGTCAGTGGTCAGAGTGGGGGTCAGTGGTCAGAGTGGGGGTCAGTGGTCAGAGTGGGGGTCAGGGGCAGATGGGGGTCAGGGGCATAGTGGGGGTCAGTGGGCAGAGTGGGGGTGAGGGGGCAGAGAGGGGGTCAGGGGGAAGAGTTGGGGGGTGAGTGGTCAGAGTAGGGGGGTGAGTGGTCAGAGTAGGGGGGTGAGTGGTCAGAGTAGGGGGTGTGAGTGGTCAGAGATGGGGTGAGGGGCAGAGTGGGGGTCAGTGGGCAGAGTGGGGGTGAGGGGGCAGAGAGGGGGTCAAGGGGAAGAGTTGGGGGGTCAGTGGACAGAGTAGGGGGGGTGAGTGGTCAGAGTGGGAGTGAGTGGTCAGAGTGGGGGTCAGTGGTCAGAGTGGGGGTCAGGGGCAGAGTGGGGGTCAGTGGTCAGAGTGGGAGTGAGTGGTCAGAGTGGGGGTCAGGGGGAAGATTTGGGGGGTCAGTGGGCAGAGTAGAGGGGTGAGTGGTGAGAGTGGGGGTGAGTGGTCAGAGCAGGGACAGGGGCAGAGTGGGGGTGAGGGGGCAGATCGTGGGTCAGTGTGCAGCGCAGGGGGATGAGTAGGCAGAGGTTAGATCGGGACAGGACCTTTGATGACGTCACGGTCATGTGATCTGTGACTCCACCCATCATCGTGACGTCATCAGAGGTCCTGAAGCCCCATGAATAGAGATTGCGGCTGGCTGGAGGGAGCTGTGGTAAGAGGCGGGGGGGTGACCGGAGAGTGGGGGGGCGATCGGGCAGCGGAGATAGGCTGGGGGTGACCGAGCAGTGTAGGGGGCTGGAGGGAGCTGTGGTAAGAGGCGGGGGGAAGAGTTGGGGGGTCAGTGTGGGGGTCAGTGGGCAGAGCGGGGGGTGAGGGAGCAGATCGTGGGTCAGTGTGCAGCACAGGGGGATGAGTAGGCAGAGGTTAGATCGGGACAGGACCTTTGATGACGTCACGGTCATGTGATCTGTGACTCCACCCATCATCGTGACGTCATCAGAGGTCCTGAAGCCCCATGAATAGAGATTGCGGCTGGCTGGAGGGAGCTGTGGTAAGAGGCGGGGGGTGACCGGAGAGTGGGGGGGCGATCGGGCAGCGGAGATAGGCTGGGGGTGACCGAGCAGTGTAGGAGGCTGGAGGGAGCTGTGGTAAGAGGCGGGGGGGTGACCGGAGAGTGGGGGGGGGGGCGATCGGGCAGCGGAGATAGGCTGGGGTGACCGGGCAGTGTAGGGGGCTGGAGGGAGCTGTGGTAAGAGGCGGGGGGTGACCGGAGAGTGGGGGGGCGATCGGGCAGCGGAGATAGGCTGGGGTTGACCGGGCAGTGCAGGGGGGCTATGGTGACAGGCAGGGGGGGGTGATGGGGCAGCTGGGGGAAGTGTTGTGACAGGCGGGGGGTGAGCGGGCAGTGGAGCGCGGCCAGGAGGAGCTTCACTATATCTTCTCCTTATATATAATTGCCGTAGCGCACTTCCGTTTGGCAGCCACGTCCACGAAGACGGAAGTAGCGCCGAATATGATGGAAGTGAGCTACGGCAATTATATATAAGATAATACTGCCCCTATGTACAAGAATATAACTACTATAATATTGCCCCTACATACAAGAATGTAACTACTATAATACTGCCCCATATGTAAAATAATATAACTACCATAATACTGCCCCTATGTACAAGAATATAACTACTATAATACTGCCCCGTATATACAAGAATATAACTACTATAATACTGCCCCATATGTACAATAATATAACTACTATAATACTGCTCCTATGTACAAGAATATAACTACTATAATACTGCGTCTATGTACAAGAATATATCTACTATAATACTGCTCCTATGTACAAGAATATAACTACTATAATACTGCTCCTATGTACAAGAATATAACTACTATAATACTGCACCTATGTACAAGAATATAACTACTATAATACTGCCCCTATGTACAAGAATATAACTACTATAATACTGCCCCTATGTACAAGAATATAACTACTATAATACTGCTCCTATGTACAAGAATATAACTACTATAATACTGCCCCTATGTACAAGAATATAACTACTATAATACTGCCCCATATGTACAATAATATAACTACTATAATACAACTCCTATGTACAAGAATATAACTACTATAATACTGCCCCCTATGTACAAGAATATAACTACTATAATACTGCTCCTATGTACAAGAATATAACTACTATAATACTGCTCCTATGTACAAGAATATAACTACTATAATACTGCTCCTATGTACAAGAATATAACTACTATAATACTGCCCCTATATACAAGAATATAACTACTATAATACTGCCCCTATGTACAAGAATATAACTACTATAATACTGCTCCTATGTACAAGAATATAACTACTATAATACTGCCCCTATATGCAACAATATAACTACTATAATACTGCCCCTATGTACAAGAATATAACTACTATAATACAGCTCCTATGTACAAGAATATAACTACTATAATACTGCCCCCTATGTACAAGAATATAACTACTATAATACTGCTCCTATGTACAAGAATATAACTACTATAATACTGCTCCTATGTACAAGAATATAACTACTATAATACTGCTCCTATGTACAAGAATATAACTACTATAATACTGCCCCTATATACAAGAATATAACTACTATAATACTGCCCCTATGTACAAGAATATAACTACTATAATACTGCTCCTATGTACAAGAATATAACTACTATAATACTGCCCCTATATGCAACAATATAACTACTATAATACTGCCCCTATGTACAAGAATATAACTACTATAATACAGCTCCTATGTACAAGAATATAACTACTATAATACTGCCCCCTATGTACAAGAATATAACTACTATAATACTGCTCCTATGTACAAGAATATAACTACTATAATACTGCTCCTATGTACAAGAATATAACTACTATAATACTGCCCCATGTACAAGAATATAACTACTATAATACTGCTCCTATGTACAAGAATATAACTACTATAATACTGCCCCCTATGTACAAGAATATAACTACTATAATACTGCCCCTATGTACAAGAATATAACTACTGTAATACTGCCCCTATGTACAAGAATATAACTACTATAATACTGCTCTTATGTACAAGAATATAACTAATATAATACTGCTCCTATGTACAAGAATATAACTACTATATACTATGCCACAGACATCCGGACATTGTAAGATCTGATCACACTGCCACACAAGCAACCATGGATGAAGGGGACACAGGTGCTTGGTTGTGCATGCCAGTCTATCTGTCTTTATTGTGATTGATCTAGGCTGCTGTACACACATAAAGCGGTTCTACCCTCCGATAGGCTCTGCTTGATTGTTGCACTTGTGTCTGGGCCTGTTTCCACCCTCATCCATGGTTGCTAGTTGTTAGTCTGGCAGTGTGAGGGTCAGATCTCATAATGTCCGGATGCCATGTCCAGACCTGGTCGGTCTTTATCTGTGCTTGCCCTTCTGGCGCCGTGGGAGTGGTTCAGAAATGCTTAAGATACATGTTGCATTTAATGTGCTCTTGCTTTTAATGCATTTAGGGGACTGTAATGGCACAGCGTACATAAAAAATGCAGAGTAGGACTGCCCATCGAGAATGCCATGAAGTGGCGGGGTGGCTCAAAGAATTGATCAATTGTTTGTCAAATGTCTCAGTTTTAAAGTACAGTTAGAAATAATATGTGCACTGCACTTTTTGTATTGCATATGACCATAGACACGCGGCTTCTTGGCTTTTTTACTATAATACTGCTCTTATGTGCAAGAATTAAACTACTATAATGCTGCCCCTATGTACAAGAATATAACTACTATTTATAATGCTCCTATGTACAAGAAATAACTACTATAATTCGCCTATGTACAAGAATATAGACATATATCTGCTCCTATGTACATGATATAACTACTATAATACTGCCCCTATGTACAAGATATAACTACTATAATACGCTCCTATGTACAAGAATATAACTATATAATAACCTATGTACTAGAATATAACTACTATAACTGCCTATGTACAAGAATATACTATATAATACGCCCCAGTACAAAATATAATACATAATATGCCTCCATACAAGAAATAACACTAATACTACCCTATTATAATATAAACTATAATACTGCTCCTATGTACAAGAATTACTACTATAATATGCCTATGTGCAAGAATAAACTACTATATACTGCTCTATGTACAGAATAGAACACTTAATACTGCCCTATGTACAAGAATATAACTATATATACTGCTCTATTACAAGAATATAACTACATATAATTACTGGCTCCTGATAAAGAATATAACAGTATCAATACTGCTCCTATGTACAAGAATATAACTACTTTATGTCTATACTGACTCAGATGATACAGAGAAATAAACTACTTAATATGCTCCTATATACAAGAATTAACTCTATAAATACTGCCTCCATTTAAACAAAGGATAGACCTGGTATATTTTTGATGTGCACACAGTACAGGCATATTGGAAGACGCCTTGTGCCGGTTGTCCGAGTCATGGGAACATTGCAGTTGGCTGGTAGAATGACATGACTCATTAGCTGATTACTGACTATCCAAATCGAGGAGGCTGCCACAATGTGATCCGGCTGCAATTACATTTCTTGCTACTATGCAGAAATCCTATCAGCCGTTATTAACCAATGTGAATCTCCATGTATGTCTCGGAAAGAAGCGGAGATTAAACAAGGTTCAAAGTTGGGGCTTATAAGAGACTGTAATTATAATCATTTCTGCCTTGTGTATTCGTCTGCACTATGACCTTCAGGGAGCTGATACAGACGAAATAAGAGAGCACTGCTATAAGCAGCACTGTAGTAACTGCAATAAACGTGTATGTTCATCTGAAAATTCTGTATATAATTATACAGTGTGGCCAAGTATGACACCCTTGCAATTCTGTAGATAATACTCAGTTCTCCTGAAATGATTGCAATCACAAATTCTTTGGTATTATTATCTTCATTTAATTGTCTTCAATGAAAAACACAAAAGAGAATGAAGCAAAAGCAACATTGATCATTTCACACAAAACTCAAAATGGCAACAAAAGTATTGGGACCCTCAGCCTACTACTTGTGCACAACCTTTAGCTACAATAACTGCGATCAACGCTTCGGTAACCACATAAGTTTCTTAAATGCTCTGCTGAATTTTAGACCATTCTTCTTTGGCAAACTGCTCCAGGTCCCTGATATTTGAAGGGAGCCTTCTCCAAACTGCCATTGTTACATCTCTCCACAGGTGTTCTATGGGATTCAGGTCTGGACTCATTGCTGCCACCTTAGAAGTCTCCAGTGCTTTCTCTCAAACCATTTTCTAGTGCTTTTTGAAGTGTGTTTTGGGTCATTGTCCTGCTGGAAGACCATGACCTCTGAGGGAGACCCAGCTTTCTCACACTGGGCCCTACATTATGCTGCAAAATTTGTTGGTAGTCTTCAGACTTCATAGTGCCATGCACACGGTCAAGCAGTCCAGTGCCAGAGGCAGCAAAGCAACCCAAAACATCAGGGAACCTCCGCCATGTTTGACTGTAGGGACCGTGTTCTTTTCTTTGAATGCCTCTTTTTTTCTCCTGTAAACTCTATGTTGATGCCTTTGCCCATAAAGCTCTACTTTTGTCTCATGTGACCAGAGAACATTTTTCCAAAACGTTTTAGGCTTTCTCAGGCAAGTTTTGGCAAACTCCAGCCTGGCTTTTATATGTCTCGGGGTAAGAAGTGGGGTCTTCCTGGGTCTCCTACCATAAGGTCCCTTTTCATTCAGACACCGACGGATAGTACGGGTTGACACTGTTGTACCCTCGGACTGCAGGCAGCTTGAACTTGTTTGGATGTTAGTCGAGGTTCTTTATCCACCATCCGCACAATCTTGCGTTGAAATCTCTCGTCAATTTTTCTTTTCCGTCCACATCTAGGGAGGTTACCCACAGTGCCATGGGCTTTAAACTTCTTGATGACACTGCACACGGTAGACACAGGAACATTCAGGTCTTTGGAGATGCACTTGTAGTCTTGAGATTGCTCATGCTTCCTCACAATTTGGTTTCTCAAGTCCTCAGACAGTTCTTTGGTCTTCTTTCTTTTCTCCATGCTCAATGTGGTACACACAAGGACACAGGACAGAGGTTGAGTCAACTTTAATCCATGTCAACTGGCTGCAAGTGTGATTTAGTTATTGCCAACACCTGTTAGGTGCCACAGGTAAGTTACAGGTGCTATTAATTACACAAATTAGAGAAGCATCACATGATTTTTCTAACAGTGGCAATACTTTTGTCCACCCCCTTTTTTATGTTTGGTGTGGAATTATATCCAATTTGGCTTTAGGACAATTCTTTTTGTGTTTTGTTTATTGAAGACAAATTAAATGAAGATAATAATACCAAAGAATTTGTGATTGCAATCATTTTCAGGAAGAAACTGAGTATTATATGATAGAATTGCAGGGGTATCAATACTTTTGGCCATGACTATATATGTACAGCTGGTATAACCTGGGCCTCTCCTGTATATAATTCTATATGTACAGCTGGTATAACCTGGGCATCTCCTGTATATAATTATATATTGTACAGCCGGTATAACCTGGGTACATTCTGTATATAATTATATATGTACAGCTGGTATAACCTTGGTATATGCTGCATATAATTATATATGTACAGCTGGTAAAACCTGGGTACATTCTGTATATGATTATATATGTACAGCTGGTATAACCTGGGCATCCCCTGTATATAATTATATATGTACAGCTAGTATAACCTGGACATCTCCTGTATATAATTTTATATGTACAGCTGGTACAACCTGGGTATCTCCTGTATATAATTATACATGTACAGCTGGTATAACCTGGGCATCTCCTGTATATAATTGTATATATGTACAGCTGGTATAACCTGGGCATCTCTTGTATATAATTATATATGTACAGCTGATATAACCTGGACATCTCCAGCATATAATTATATATGTACAGCCGGTATAACCTGAGTACCTTCTGTATATAATTATATATGTACAGCTGGTATAACCTGGGTGTCTTCTGTATATAATTATATATGTACAGCTGGTATAACCTGGGTACATTCTGTATATAATTATATATGTACAGCTGGTATAACCTGGGCATCTCCTGTATATAGTTATATATGTACAGCTGGTATAACCTGGGTACATTCTGTATATAATTATATATGTACAGCTGGTATAACCTGGGCATCTCCTGTATATAGTTTATATATGTACAGCTGTATAACATGGGTATATTCTATATATAATTATATATGTAAAGCTGGTATAACCTGGGCATCTCCTGTATATAGTTATATATGTACAGCTGGTATAACATGGGTATATTCTATATATAATTATATATGTAAAGCTGGTATAACCTGGGCATCTTTTAGTTTAGTAATAACTATAGACATTGTGTAAATGTTCAGTTGTGTACACAATAGGGATTGCCTCGCAGTTTGTTCCTCTACAGCAGATTGTATATTCCAGGATCTTGTCTTTGTTTTTTTCCCCCCATTCTTATAAGCAATTCAAATGGCAATCCATTTCCCGTATTTATTTCATTTGGACTCGCTTTAGGTCCCCTCTGGTCCACTTATTTACTTTGTCGAGCGCTATTCACAAAACCAATTTGTTTCACCAGTTATATAACAAAAAAATATCTGCACAAACGGATTGGTGTGCCAGGCAGCCTCGGATACCGCTGCAGGGGGAGCGGGCTGTGACAGCGCACCAATAAAGAGATTTGTTTTTATTTTTCCAGAAGGTTCTATTATTTTGCCATCTTCCTTGGGGACTGGTTTCCACTGAAAAAAGATCCTTCATTCAGACAGATAAACAAGAAATATGACCGTAATAGATCAGACGCTGCATTGTGAGATCAAATCCACCGGATGCATTACTACACACACAAGGCTTTCATTTCAAAGTTCCGGAGAAAGTCGTTATAAAGGGAGAACATTCCGGGGACTTCAACAAATATAAATTATTGAGACGCATTTCTTCATTAGTGTCTCTTTTAAACAGACACTTGCCAATATATTTGCTATGCAGCTTTCCTGGAGTCCATAATTGCCAACATTAACTTTTTTTCTTAAACCAAAGGATCAGAGGTGGCGATTACTAAAAGGAGAACTTCAGAGGGATAAAATCATTTTGTATTGTTCCTGCACTCCTATACTATAATGCTGAGCTGCTTACTATACTTGTATAATGTTTAGAACACTTGTAAATCACTTATTCACTAGCTGCTACTCATCCGACACCTCCCCCATATGGGACATCACGCTTGACACTTGTGCAGCTTACACAAAAGGATCAGAGGTGGCGATTACTAAAAGGAGAACTTCAGAGGGATAAAAACATTTTGTATTGTTCCTGCACTCCTATACTATAGTGTTGGCCAAAAGTATTGACACCCCTGCAATTCTGTCAGATAATACTCAGTTTCTTCCTGAAAATGATTGCAATCACAAATTCTTTGGTATTATTATCTTCATTTAATTTGTCTTCAATGAAAAAACACAAAAGAGAATGAAGCAAAAAGCAAAACATTGATCATTTCACACAAAACTCCAAAAATGGGCCAGACAAAAGTATTGGCACCCTCAGCCTAATTCTTGGTTGCACAACCTTTAGCCAAAATAACTGCGATCAGCCGCATCCGGTAACCATCAATGAGTTTCTTACAATGCTCTGCTGGAATTTTAGACCATTCTTCTTTGGCAAACTGCTCCAGGTCCCTGATATTTGAAGGGTGCCTTCTCCAAACTGCCATTTTTAGATCTCTCCACAGGTGTTCTATGGGATTCAGGTCTGGACTCATTGCTGCCACCTTAGAAGTCTCCAGTGCTTTCTCTCAAACCATTTTCTAGTGCTTTTTGAAGTGTGTTTTGGGTCATTGTCCTGCTGGAAGACCCATGACCTCTGAGGGAGACCCAGCTTTCTCACACTGGGCCCTACATTATGCTGCAAAATTTGTTGGTAGTCTTCAGACTTCATAATGCCATGCACACGGTCAATCAGTCCAGTGCCAGAGGCAGCAAAGCAACCCAAAACATCAGCGAACCTCCGCCATGTTTGACTGTAGGGACCGTGTTCTTTTCTTTGAATGCCTCTGTTTTTCTCCTGTAAACTCTATGTTTATGCCTTTGCCCAAAAAGAGAGGACATTCTTCCAAAACGTTTTAGACTTTCTCAGGTAAGTTTTGGCAAACTCCAGCCTGGCTTTTTTATGTCTCGGGGTAAGAAGTGGGGTCTTCCTGGGTCTCCTACCATACAGTCCCTTTTCATTCAGACGCCGACGGATAGTACGGGTTGACACTGTTGTACCCTCGGACTGCAGGGCAGCTTAAACTTGTTTGGATGTTAGTCAAGGTTCTTTATCCACCACTTGCGTTGAAATCTCTTGTCAATTTTTCTTTTCGTCCACATCTAGGGAGGTTAGCCACAGTGCCATGGGCTTTAAACTTCTTGATGACACTGCACACGGTAGACACAGGAACATTCAGGTCTTTGGAGATGGACTTGTAGCCTTGAGATTGCTCATGCTTCCTCACAATTTGGTTTCTCAAGTCCTCAGACAGTTCTTTGGTCTTCTTTCTTTTCTCCATGCTCAATGTGGTACACACAAGGACACAGGACAGGGGTTGAGTCAACTTTAATCCATGTCAACTGGCTGCAAGTGTGATTTAGTTATTGCCAACACCTGTTAGGTGCCACAGGTAAGTTACAGGTGCTGTTAATTACACAAATTAGAGAAGCGTCACATGATTTTTCTAACAGTGCCAATACCTTTGTCCACCCCCTTTTTTATGTTTGGTGTGGAATTAGATCCAATTTGGCTTTAGGACAATTCTTTTTGTGTTTTTTTTCATTGAAGACAAATTAAATGAAGATAATAATACCAAAAAATTTGTGATTGCAATCATTTTCAGGAAGAAACTGAGTGTTATCTGACAGAATTGCAGGGGTGTCAATACTTTTGGCCAACACTGTATATTGCTGAGCTGCCTCTTATACTTGTGTAATGTTTAGAACACTTGTAAATCATTTATTCACCTCACTCATCCTCACCCATCACCCCTCCTGGATGAATGTCAGGTCACACTCGACGCTTGTGTGCAGCTTAAACCAAAGGGTCAGAGGTGGTGATCACTTAAAGGGGAACTTCGGAGAGATCAAAACATTGTGTATGGTTCCTGCACTCCTATACTATAATGCTGAGTTGCCTCTTACGCTCGTATGATGTTTAGAACACTTGTCTTATTCACTAGCCGCTCTTCACCCTTTACCTCTCCCGTATGGGACGTCACGTCACGCTTGATGCTTGTGCAGCTCAAACCAAAGGGTCAAGGGTGGCGATTACTTAAAGGGAATCGGTCACCAGGTTTTTGTCATCCCATCTGAGAGTAGTATGATGTAGAGACAGAGACCCTGATTCCAGTGATGTGTCACTTACTGGCTGCTCGCCTTCATTTTGATACATTTACTGTTTTCTCTGCTTCAGATTTAGCTGCTCATGAATGTGTTGGACTGCTTGATTAGTCCTCTAATGATAATCTTCAGGTGATTAAACTATGCTTTATTCAAAACTACACTGAGCAGCAAAGCAAGTGACACATTGCTAGAATCAGGGTCTCTGTCTCTACATTATCCTGCTCTTAGATATGATGGCAAATACCTGGTGACAGATTCCCTTTAAAGGGGAACTTCATAGAGATAAAAACATTTTGTATGGTCCCTGCACTCCTATACTATAATGCTGAGCTGCTTACTATACTTGTATAATGTTTAGAACATTTGTAAATCACTTATTCACTAGCTGCTACTTATCCGACACCTCTCCCATATGGGACATCACACTTGACGCTTGTGCAGCTTAAACAGGGTCAGATGTAGTGATTAATTAAAGGGTAACTTCGAAGAGATAAAAACATTTTGTTTGGTTCCTGCACTCCTATAATATAATGCTGAGCTGCCTGTTAGGGGTATTTCACACACAATGATATCACTAGTGATATCGCTGCAACATCACAGGTTTTGTGATGTAACAGCGACCTCGCTACGTGTGACACGTAGCAGCGATCAGGCTCCCGTTGTGAGATCGCTGACCGTTACAAATCATGCCGGACCATTTTTTTGGTCGTTGCGCTTCCGCTGGGCATTCTGCATCTGTGTTTGACAGGGACAACGACCAACAATCTCAATACTACGCCCGAAAGTGACAGGGTCCCAACAACTGCCATATCGTTGCTGCTTTGCTGGTGAGATCTGACTGTTTGACATCTCACCAGCGACCACGTAGCGACGCACCAGCGATCCTGGCCAGGTTGGATCATTGTCGGGATCACTGGTGCTTCGCTACGTGTAACGGGGCCCTTACTCTTGTATAATGTTTATAACACTTGTATATCACTTATTCACGAACTGCTCCTCACCCATCACCCTTCCCGTATGGGACTTCATGTCATGCTTTGATGCTTGATGCTTATGTAGCTCTACCCCAGTAATCATCAGTGAGTCTGATAACAGACACTTTCTCATTCAGTCACGTTGGTGTGACGTCACAGGAGATCCCGCTGTGAGCCAGTCTCAGATATTTGCAGAAAGCAGGGGGCATGACCACACCTCCTCTCATCAGACTGGCTGACATAGCAGGACCTTTTGTGACATGAGGAAGCGTCTGTTATCGGACTTGTGGATGATTACTGTGGGGAAGAGCTGTAGAAGTGTCAAGCGTGATATGACATCCCATATGGGAGGGGTGATGGGCGAGGAGCATCTAGTGAATAAGTGATTGACAAGTGTTCTAAATATCATACAAGTATAACAGGCAGCTCAGCATTATAGTAAGAGTGTAGGGACCATACCAATTTGTTTTTATTTTCACGTAGTTCCCATTTAGTGTAGAATTTCTTCAATTCTCTTGATGAAATTGGGGCAGAACTTTCAATTTTTATGTATTGGAGTCTTAAAGGGAATTTGTCAGTTGAAAAATCCATATGTAACTGATATAATTTTGTTATTCCTCTCGTGAAGCTCTTTATATTCGTATGTTTCTTTTATTTATACTCACCCCTTATCCTCTGTAAATTGCAAAAAAAGAAAATTATTCCATCTTTCAATCAGAATGAGTGATCACTTACTTCTCTGCTGCACACTCCCCCGGGAATGAATATTCATGCAGTGACATCACTGCACTGCACACAAGGAAAGTTCTGTAGACGTCACTCACATGGGGGGGGGGGGGGAGTTTATATCCTCTTGTCTGCTCTCCTTTTATGCAGCAAAACAATTGTTCAAATAAACACATAGAATGTCTCACAGACAGCGCGGCTTGTGCTCAGAGCTGCAGATGGAGGAGTTTACCTCTATAAGATATCAGATATGTGCCTGCCATCTCTCCCTCCTCTCCTTCCCCTCCCCATCAGAAGCAGCTTGCAGGACATGAAAATGAAACTAGAAGTGAGCACAGGAGGAGAGAGGGAATAGCTGCTTGGGAAGGAGTGAATATAAATGAACATTTACATATGCTAGACTATTTGGCAGTGAAAGTAATGCGTTGGACTATTGAAGCAGCTGCCTGCTGGGTGTGAAGATGCTTATAGCAAGAGAACTACAAAGGTTACAGTAATACTTTCTACATATTCTGAAAGGTCTGCCCAGGCACTATTCAAGGGTACTATTAGAATCATACTGAAAAATGACCTGACAGGACACATTTGGATATTCCTGTTGAGCTAAAGAATAGACACATTGCCTAATATTAACTACCGTACCTACATACACTAATTATTAAGATCTAGAGTCAAGAAGAAGGCAAAAAGTGATATTTTCAGGAGGATGTAAAGTAAGCCATGTAAATATTTAAACAGGTTTTTCATCTTGCCCACCTATATAAGACATGCCCCCAACCGAAGGAATTTGAAACTGGGTCCAAAAATACATATACGATAAACTAAGCTCTTAAGAGGGATACAGACCTTCTAAATAAATGCAGACCCAAGTCAGACCCTATAGGTGAATATAGACCTGCTACCCCCATATACAGACCCCAAGTCATAAATTAATACACACCAAATTGCCCAATTAAATACTGATCCAAACCCAAAGTAAAATAAACTTCCCATAGAATAATATTCCTGACCCAGCACTGCCTTCTGCTTGACTGAAAGCTCCTCCTTCAGTCAAGCAGGAGGCGGCATTGGGTGGGGAGTAGAGCTGGAGTGACAGGGGTTCAGATCTACCATAGATCTTCAGCCTCATATCAATTCAATTGGTGATGGCTCAGTAACAAAGGATCGGACCGGCCATGTAAAGGTTTTGCTAGACTTGTCTTTGAAAGAGCTACTTGTAAATACCTATAATTAGGAACATGAAATCCTAATAACAGATTCTCTTTAAAAGTTTGCAGATTGCTAAAAGTATAATTTTACAATCTGACCCTCACTGGTGCCCTACTGCGGGATCATCAATAGCAATGAAGTGGCTGCGAGAAAATGATCACCCACACTTAGTATTGATCATAGTGATTGATTAGATTATCTAGGATTCGAAAAGCCTGGCTGCTTTCTTCCCAAAACAGTGCCACTCATATTCACAGGTTATAAGTGGTATTGCATTGATAGATAGGTATGGCTCTGTTATACAAGAAAACAGTCGGAGTTGTAGAGGTGGCCATATCTGTTATCACTCCGGAAATGGCTGAAAAGTAGAGGAGGACGACTGAAGGACTCACAAATTCTAAAGACTGTTTGGATGTTGGGGGAAATGTTCTGCACTGACGTACACTTGGATGAATCCAGTAGCTGCGGGGAATGTTGTGGAGAGCGCAGGGAAGGAGAACCGTAAGAAACAGATTTTTATCAAGGACGCGACTGAGCAATGAAGTGAATCTCACGGCTTCCGAATCCACTGCTTCCTTCAGAGGCCGACCTCATCGAGACAGCGTATGAATCCCATCTGCTTCACCCGGGAGATGTAGAGCAACATCTTCCCGTCTGTTCTAACATCTTCTTTGCTTTTGTGGATAAAGTTGCTCTCAGAACTTTAATCCAAACTTTGAAAAGTAACTTTAAAAATGAGTAAAATATCAGTTGGATTCTTTAGGATTCTTGAGTTTTGGAGTAATTTTGTATCTATAAAGAACCAGGAGATCATACCATCCACATGTAGACTTGCCTTGGGTCAGGTCAACTTCATGACCCCAATGTGAAAAGCCAATTGTGCCAACTACCAAGGGGAATCAATGGCCCATTGAAGATATTTGTAAGGTTTCCAATTTTTGTTATAGTTTCTCTCATCAGATTTTTCCAGATTGCCAATGCTATAGATTTATTTGGGTGCTATGGGTGGCATCAATCATTGATATTGTGCCAATGTTAGGTTCCTATTATTTGACCCTGAGACAGAAATTATTTCAGGGTTACGATCCTGGGACCAAGTACAATAAATACTATAACATACCCAAATATTGCAATCTGAGAGTCCTCAGTGGTTGATACCTTTTAATGGCTAACTGAAAAGATGGTAAACATAGCAAGCTTTCGGAACACTATGGCCCCTTCGTCAGGCTGGAGTACTCTGCTTTGCGTCACCTGTCATATCTACCAGAGCATATAACACTGTTTTGCTTTTTTTTCCTTTCTTTCATTTACCGTACATAGTCGTGTATAAGCCGACCCGTGTATAAGCCGACCCCCCTACTTTTGCCCCCAAAACCTGGGAAAACCTATTGACTCGTGTATAAGCCGAGGGTGGACCCCAGCACAGGTATACAGCCCCCAGCAGTGTGGTATACAGCAGCCCCAGAAGTATATACAGCAGCCCCAGTGGTAGTATACAGCAGCAGCCCCAGTGGTATATACAGCAGCAGCTCCAGTAGTTAGTATACAGCAGCCCAGAGGTATATACAGCAGCCCCAGTGGTAGTATACAGTAGCACCAGAGGTATATACAGCAGCCCCAGAGGTAGTATACAGCAGCCCCAGAGGTAGTATACAGCAGCCCCAGAGGTAGTATACAGCCCCAGTGGTAGTATACAGCAGCCCCAGAGGTATATACAGCCCCAGTGGTAGTATCCAGCAGCCCCAGAGGTATATACAGCCCAGTGGTAGTATCCAGCAGCCCAGAGGTATATACAGCCCCAGTGGTAGTATCCAGCAGCCCCAGAGGTATATACAGCCCCAGTGGTAGTATCCAGCAGCCCCAGAGGTATATACAGCCCCAGTGGTAGTATCCAGCAGCCCCAGTGGTATATACAGCCCCAGTGTAGTATACAGCAGCCCCAGAGGTATATACAGCCCCAGTGGTAGTATCCAGCAGCCCCAGAGGTATATACAGCCCCAGTGGTAGTATACAGGCCCCCCAGTGGTATATACAGCCCCAGTGGTAGTATCCAGCAGCCCCAGAGGTATATACAGCCCCAGTGGTAGTAAACAGGCCCCCCAGTGATGGTATACTGGCCCCCACCAGTAACACACAGCCCCCCCTCCTTAGTATGTCCCCCCCAGGCTGCGGCAGCTGTCAAAATAACAAACACTTTATACATCACCTTCCGGCACAGCTCCTCCGGTCCTCCGGTCCTCCGCTCGCCGGCTTCTTCTTCCTTCTTGTGACCGCGCGCAGGAAATGACGTCATCTCCTGCGCCCGGTCACATGACACCGGCACAAGCAGGAAGAAGAAGCCGGCGAGCGGAGGAGCGGAGGACCGGAGGAGCTGCGCCGGAAGGTGATGTATAAAGTGTTTGTTATTTTGACAGCTGCCGCAGCCTGGGGGAGATATGATAAGGAGGGTGGGGCTGTTTATTACTGCACAGGGGAACCCATAATAAGGCTGTGTAGTGTAATATGCACGGCATCCCCCCGCCGCTGATGGATGGGGGGATGTCGTGCATATTCATTGCACTAATGAGGCGGCCCACGTGACCGCCTGCGGTCACCGCGGCCCCCTCCTGCCTCCTTCAGCCACCGGTGCAGCCCCCCCACAGCATACCGTATGACCCGTGTATAAGCCGAGGGGGCACTTTTCAGCCCAATTTTTCGGCTTATACACGAGTATATACGGTACTTATGTATATATGTGTGTGTCTTCAGAATTTGTGTCATTGCCAGCCTGACGAAGGGACCACAATGTCCCGAAAGCTCGCTATGTTTACCATCTTTTCAGTTAGCTATTAAAAGGTATCAACCACTGAGGACTCTCAGATTGCAATATATTTTTCTATCTACTGGCTAACACGGTATACATATTCTTTACCTTATAACATACCCAGTGTCATTGGCAAATGATGGTATCTATAGTTGTCAATGTCCAGAGTAGTGATGAGCCAGAACTACCATTCTCAGGTGCTCAGTACTTGAAACGAGCAGTTGGATGCTTGGATAACTGAATATAATGAAAGTCCTCAAGTATTTTTCGGGAAGATCTTCAGGAAAAATGCTCGTTCACCACTACACTTGGTACTCACATCGCACTAATCCGAGCTGCGACTGCTCGTTATGAGTATTGGGTACTCGAGCATGGTAGTGTTTACTCATCACTAGTCCAATGATCAACTGCATGAGGGACATCATTGATTTTGTACCATGTGTTAATGTCCAGCAATATCGGTGCATGATCCCGAGCCAGAAGTCACATCACAATGAAATGGCGTCAGTTAAGGATCTACCAAAGTTTCATATTAATGCTATTATATACACGGTGTCATCGGTCAACCATAGCATATGAAGTTGTCAAAATCCTGAGAGCAGCACTCCATCTAGATACCTAAGGTATCTATAGCAACAAAACAAAAGTGTTTCCTTTAACCACAGGTGCCATCTGATGCCAACACTGCCTTACCTTTGCCTTCACCTGCCTCTACATCTACATCTTACAAAAAAACAACCCTACTTAAGTTGAACTTGATGACCTCAATGTGATTAGGCTATCGTGCCAACCACCAAGCTACCAGGCCAACTTGGATAAGATGAATGTTTCTTTGGCTGACTCTGGTGTCAAGTATCATTAGTATTTGAATATATTCTTGGCTCCTTGAAGAAGCTTGTGAGCGAAACGTACGACGGGGTCCTGTGGTCCTGATGTACATGTTGTTTATTTCTGCATCGTATGTGTTCTAACTTCGATATATGCAGTGCATAGCTATATTCATGTAAATTATATAGTAACATTATTTGAGTATATCCTATACTTACCTGCTAGTTTTGATGATGCGTTCCCCTGTGCGTGGTGCGGATCGCACTCTCTGCAGCCCGCTGTGTTGCGGGTATCCATGGAACACAGCGGGTTGCTAGGGGCCGCGTTCCCCGCTATGCAGCCTGCGCGAAGGCTGCGGAGGGAGTAAAAAATTCTAAGTTTTCTGCAAACCACGCAGGAAACTTAGAATCTGTCAAGTGTGACCCTAGCCTTAATCAGGCCTTGGACTAGTTGAGAGGATGTTGTTTCCCCATACTAGTCAACCTCTTTCCATGCTATTATGCTCCATGTGGGTGTGATAACATGATTTCCATGAGTTAGCATCATTGTGGCTCCTGGACATCTTGCGCATGCACACTACTCATGGCAGCAACGACAGTGCACCTCTGAAGCCGGATGAACATGTCATGCTTCACACAGGTGTACAGTGTATGATGGGAAGGGGAAAAGCTGTTTTTCATCATGCGCAGTACGCTTCTGTGAAGCCAGGATGCACACACCTCCCTTCAGAGGTGCACTTACACTGCTGAAATGATCTGCGCGCATGTGCAAGATTTCAAGGAGCCACAATGGTGTCGGATCCCTGATTAGTCTGGGGAAACAATGCCCCTTCGACTAGTCAAAGTCCTAATTAGCACCGGGAGAGCGGGCGTAATAACTACGTTTCTTACACATTGATGTTAGAGAATGGTGTTAGACATGGCTGGTTAGGGAGGTTATTTTGACGTGCCAACGTGACTGCTGACCTGGATGTCATAAGGGACCAGACAGGTTCCCTTTAAATAGCAATGCCAGCTTTTGCCACCACTGCTATCTTCAGGCATGTGATAGTATGTCATAGAAGCACTAGTCACCCCTTAAAGGAGAATAGTGATTCTATTACATTTCCTAATAATGTTCCAGATCTGAGGTTAGGAAAGTGAAAGAAAGCTCAGTTGTCCATTATGAAACTCTTCAGGGGAGGGGCAGTTAGGCGCCAAGCTTACAGTTGCAAAATACTGATATATTTTTCTTTTTAAATCAACTTGGAATTTTTTCATATTAGTAACAGGGTTAAATTGTCATATTCTCATTAAAACAGACTTTCTACTTTGCAATATCTCTTATTAAATATCCCTCAAAAGGATCAAACTAATTATTGTTTGCATTGTGAACTGCAGAGCACAGCAAGGTGCACGCTCTTATATGCTCTATGTTTTAGAGCCAGTCTATGGGTGTGTTCCCACTTGCGTATGACTTGCCGAGTCTCACAGTGGCATCAACTGCTTTCCAGACAGGAGCCTGCAGCTGCATAGACATACATGCGGCTGCAGTCTCCTGTCCAGGGAGTAGGTGGCTGGGTCAGGTGATGCCACTTGGTGAGTCATACGCAAATGGGACCGCACTAGGGCTGGGCGATTTTGGAAAAAATCAAAATCTCGATTTTATTTAAACCTATGGACGATTTTCGACTTAAATCTCGATTTTTTTTTTCGATTTTTTTTGCTTTTCTTTGATGAATAAAGAGAAAAAACTAAGAGGTACCGATATACTCGTGTATAAGCCGACCCGTGTATAAGCCGACCCCCCTACTTTTGCCCCCAAAACCTGGGAAAACCTATTGACTCGTGTATAAGCCGAGGGTGGACCCCAGCACAGGTATACAGCCCCCAGCAGTGTGGTATACAGCAGCCTCCCCAGTGGTATATACAGGCCCCAGCAGTGTTACCGCAGCAGCCCCCAGTGGTGTTTACAGCAGCAGCCCCCAGTGGTGTATACAGCAGCAGCCCCCAGTGGTGTATATAGCAGCAGCCCCCAGTGGTGTATACAGCAGCAGCCCCCAGTGGTGTATACAGCAGCAGTCCCCAGTGGTGTTTACAGCAGCAGCCTCCAGTGGTGTTTACAGCAGCAGCCCCAGTGGTATACAGGGCCCCCCCATGGGTATACAGGGCCCCCCCACCTGTAAAGTAATAGAACATTATACTTATCCCTGCCGCTGTCCCGCCGCCGCCACCGCGCACCTCCAGCTTCATCCGGCTTCTTCCGGCTTCCTCTTCCGACGCACAGACAATGACGTCATTGTCTGTGTGACGGAGGAGGAAGCCGGAAGAAGCCGGATGAAGCCGGAGGCGCACGGTGGTGGCGGGACAGCGGCGGGACAGCGGCAGGGATAAGTATAATGTTCTATTACTTTACAGGTGGGGGGGCTCTGTGTACCCATGGGGGGGGAGGGCGCCATTTTAAATCAAATATGACGATTTTCGTCAAATCCGAATCGTGGCCACAGCAGGGGGCGAATTAATCAAATTAATTCGATTAATTGCCCAGCCCTAGACCGCACCCTAAAACGGTCTGGACTGCTGGATCTGGTCAGCTGCAGATCATTCAGAGGCAAAGTTCAGGCCAGCAACACAACCGTGTCAATGGTGCAAGCTATCAATCTTCATGAGCACACCACATACCGGGAAACAAAAAGCTGGGAGGCAGAGGAGCGCTCCTTAAGAAAGAAGATGAAACAACCCCTTTAAACCGTTTTATGAAAACTCCTTAAGACGTTCAAGATCTTCTCTAATTCCAAGGGAATATTGGAATGTTTCTGACAGAGTCTTGGTGTAACTTGTATAATGAGGCACCTGCTTTCCAAGAGCCAGATGGTGACCGGCCGCTATCTAAATTCTGAAAGTAATACTGATCCAGCTTGTCAAAGCCCAGTAGTTTCCAAAGAGAATGATGCTTGTTCCACAAGGTCAAGACAAGCAGATAGCTCACAGACGAGGAGACAGTTGTCAGCTGTGCGTTAATTGAACGTGCGCCATTTTGATTCCAATTTTCAAAAACTATTGTGTGTTACTTATGCTAATTTACTGCCTATTTATAAAGCGTCCGCATGTGGTCTCCGGTGAAGGAGAATACAGCCTGTTCTGGCAAGGATTCCGCCCGTCCCATTGTACATTCTTCTGGACCAATATCAAATTTGATTTTTTTTTTTCTCTTTTCTTTTGGCTCAAATCTGTGTTTCATCCATCTAAATCAGACACGGATAAGTATCCGGATCACTCAGAGGAAAGAAATATCGTATAGGGGACTAGGAAGTTTGAGATTTCACAAAGAACAAACTTCAGTCCCTTGTTCAGTCATCCGCGATGTTCCATGTCCACAAAAAGCGGACCGAGCGTCATCAGTGGTTTACAGTTTTCTCTCCGTGTCTCAGATTTTGCCACATATGAAAAAAATTAAATAAATGCCGAAACGTCTCCTATTCAATGTTAATCATGGACAGCACAGGGACTGCAAAATGATGTTTTCACAGATACAGGGTAATCACAGAGGTACAAGGATCTGCTCACCTTGGCGCCTGCTTCAGCTGGATGTCCGTCCGAGGTCGCGCACCCAGCTGAAATGTATTGCTGCACAGAGATCCATCGAGTCCCTGCACTGCTATACACGCTGCCGACCGCAATACAGTGACTGGGGGCAGCGCATGACGATGACATCATGCACCATGGCGCGTGTTCCGATGTCAGCTGCCGGCCACTACGCACTGGTTACAGAGGTCACCTGGTGACGTGGGAGCAGGGGGAAGGTGAGTAGAATGTTGTGTTTTTTTGTAATTACCCTTTATTAACAGAAGAGGTACACATATACCATAATGGGAACCATATATATACCAGGAGGAGGACCATGTATACCAGGATCAGGAGCATGTATACCAGGATGGGGACAATGTATACCAGGAGAAGGACCATATATACTTGGATGGGGACATTACACATGGATGGAACCAGAATGGGGGACGTAGATACCAGAATGGGGGACATGTATACCATGTATACCAGGATGGGCACAGGATGAGGAAATATATACTAGAATGGGAGTCATATATACCAGGATGGGGGACATATACACCAGGATAGGTGGGAAACATATATACCATATATACCAAGATGGGCAGGGTGTGAGGAAGTATATATCAGGATGGTGGACATATATACCAGGATGATGGACATATATACCAGGATGGGGGACATTATCACATAATGAAGGGGGAGGGGCAATACATAAGTGCTACAAAGGCCCATACATCTAACCAACATGCAGGGGGGGACGACTTAGGTCCAAATTTTGCATCGGGGCCCATAGGACTGTAGTTACACTACATAGAAACATACACCCATAGACATGTATAGGTCATTTTAATCCATCGCTGTAATAAAATGCAGACTTGTCTCCATGATTTTTGTGGACTTACAGTATACAAAAAAAACAGAAATATGAACAACTCCCAAGCTATAAAGGGTACATGTTCTATCCATGAAAACCATGGATATGACATGTAATATGTGAAAATGGATGTCTGATTGAAGCCTTATAGTAAAGAGCTGCCAGAGCAAGAAGTGCTTTTAAAGGGACTCAGAGACATTGGTGTTTCTTGTATAAGGTCTCTAGCTTAAAGGGGTTGTCCAACACAATTATAATTTTTAGTATGCGCCTAAGAACTAATGTGGTGCCCTGCTCACACAGGTAGCCACAGACTTCTCTAATGCATAGCTGGGTTTCCACAGCAGGTGCCTACTACATACAACACCTTCCACCCCGGCACAATAGGGGGAGCTCCACTTGCTGACCTTAGGTAAGATCCCCTATAAATACTATTGCTGGGGGTGGAGTTAGTCAGAGTGTGCAGACGCTAGGAGAGCTGCGAAGACGTCCTGATGCTCGGTGCTGCTATTAGGCCCGAACCAGTGACCCGGAGTGGCCCTTCTACGTCCCGCAAGCCTAAGTGGGACTGAAGGCAAGGAGCTTAGGACAGAAAAGGAGCAAGGAACTTGAGCGAGTTTGTCCAAAGAGAACCACCGGGGATCCGCACCTGTGAGATACTATAGGACCACAGAAAACCCTGTCACACCGTAGAGGCTTCGGCTATCCAGTTTCCTATGTGGGTCAAGAGAGGGAGCCAGACACAGCAGGGCAAAGCCGCAGTGATAAGAGAAGGTAACCGGAGACTGCACAGGAGGAGAGACAGACACTACAGTCAGGAAGAGAGAGGAGGCAAGTGTGGCTGCAAGCAGGCTGTGCTTCAACCATCACTACAGAGCAGAAGAGGCACTTGGTGTGGGGAACCACTGTGCAACCTGTCCACCCGTCAGTGCCCTGGATTATTTTACCTGCTCAACATCAGTAAAAGGTAAAGAGACTTTGCTGTGTATGTGTATCCTTCTCCGCTCCGAGTACCCTTCATAAACTGTTCCAACACTCCTTATACAATCCCAGCTCCACTCCAAGCTGCCTCTCTCACTACGCTGCCTCGGAGGTCCCAGTCCTACCTGCGGAGGACTTCACCATCTTAACCGCAATACCATTTACCTCTGGAGGACTGTGGCGGCGCTGGTGCCGCTCACCACAAACTGCAGGTGGTGTCACGACAACAAACTGTATATAATCCCCTGTACATAAACTCCTTTTCAAAAGAATAGTCCCCCAGGACATGGGGTCAGGCGCGGCCACCACTCCCCGTGACATCGCAGTTAACCCTTGCCGCCTGATACCTGAGTACCCCAAAGCCTCGACACTAATAGGCTGGTAGTTGCTAAGTTCCTGCTTGTTTTACCCTGTACAGAATGATCACGGATTGCTCCTACTGGCGAATCTGCTGCTTCACATTAGCAGAGCAGCTCTTCCTCTTCTAGACTACTTTGTCTATGGCGCATGACTGCGGACATTATGACGATTGACCGTTGGCTCCCTGCAGTTAGACGGTGGGGTGTCAGCTGTCAATCAGCAGGACATCGGCAGTCATGCCCCATCTACAGAGCTCAGCGGAAGAGAAATTTTGGAAATTTCAATGACTGCATTAAGTGAAGCACCTTTGATTCCATTTGTCAGGAGTTACGGTGTACACTGAAAGGGGATGGGGCAATATGTAAGTGCTATTTATATTGAATCTGAGATTTGCATCGAGAACAACAGGCAATTAGTTAGGTCGGTTCATAGTAAACAAAAAAATAAGATTGTCCTGGAGAGCCTATTTAAGTTCTCAAAACTCAGCATTCCTTACTCCAAAGGTTTTACACAAATGAGCACCTCAATGTAGATCCCAGATATTACATTATTGCAATGAATTATGAGAAAAAGCATAAAAGCTGAGGCAGGGAATGCAGCAGCCACGTTGTACTGAATCTGCATAGTGAGAGGATATCTCAGCTCGCGGCTCAACAAAGGAGATAAGGAGAAAGCCCCAAAAATGACAACTTAAAGTATGTGACAGCTCAGAATTGACATACAGTTACCATCTGTTAATACATTTCAACACATATTTAGGTCACTTTGACATTTCTAAGTTTGTGCTTTAAATGAAAGAGCTTGAAAGGGGTTCTTCAAAGTGTTACATCCATGTTTTCAGGGCAATTGCAGACTTTGAGGTAGAATGTACTTGGAATTTGAGCCAAATCCAATTTTTTTTTTTTAATTTGTCGAAGCTTAAAGAAGGTTCTCTCTTCTCTACTGATGTGAGATTTGACATAAATGAGCAAAGACTCTATCTCCATGTGTGGCCCTGAATTCAGAAGCCAAAAACGACACCCAAAACAGGACGTATTGTCATACAGACAGAAGAACAGAGGAGAATTTCAAAGGCGATCACTAGCATTGCTGCCAACATTTTTAAAGAGGACCTGTCACCCCCCCCATGGATTAGAACCTAAGGACAGCACTGAATGCAGCATGTCTGCTGCATTCAGGCAAGGTGCCCCCCATGGCTCGTGGGGCTGCTACCCTGATATATAGGCTTATAAAAACTTACAGTAACAATCCATGGAGGCGGACCCTTGTGCTTCAGCCACCTCGTAGCACAGGGTCATTACACACCCCCTGTGTCTCTGTGCCGCCCATGTCCCCGTGCCAGTCATGAAATCCTCGCTCTGCTCGTCCTTGTGCTGGTGACGCAGGTGCAGAGTGAGGTATTATCTTCGCCCCCAGCCGCCTGTCCTGCCTCCTGCTGTGACGTCAGATACTTTCCCCACCCTGCTCCATAGCATAATATGGAGCAGGGTGGGGTAAGGCTTTGATGTCACAGTAGGAGGTGGCACACGCGGCTGGGGGCGAAGAGCAGCAATACCTCGCTCTGCACCTGCGTCACCAGCACAAGGACGAGGATTTCATGACTGGCAGATTCTGCTGAATTGCTGTACGGCTCTGCAGGTGAAGGTAGAGGTGGAGGGGTGTGTTAGAGCATTCTGTTCTCCACTCCCGCAGCTTTTAAGTAGTTCCACCCCCTTCCACAGGGTGTCGCAGATAGAGTTTACCTCTGCCTTTGACCATGTGAGCTGAAGAGGTCTTTGCACTTGTGCTGAAGCTTCTTGAAGCTTTTCCTTGGTGGGATGTCTGTGGCAGGAGAAGAGGGAATGTAGCACAAGGCTGGTTAAAGTGCAGAGGGCAAGCGTGGTAGCCCAGACCTCCTCACCATCAGAGGTACCTCTGGGTACAGGGCTAACCAGCAACCCCAGTCCAGAGCCAGACCAGCTACCCAGAATTCCTTACCTTTTCATTCCATCCTGTTTCCATTCCCACATTTGCTATACCACGTCCTCAATAATTACATCTTGACTGTTTCTATGTGCCTCCATGGTAACAGACTACAAATAAAGCCTGTGTAGTCAGACAGAAGAAATATGATATTTTCTCCATCTCCTTTCTCTTCTCTGGGATACTAGATCACCGCGGTATTCTGTAACCATGGAGACACATTAGTCTGTACAGGAGATGGATACACAAAGCGGTAGCCAATATTATTCAAGGACATTCGCGGCTTTTTTTTTTTTTGTTTTTTTTTAGCTTTTCCTCCAGATCATCTGCAATGTGCCATTCACAGAGGCCCAGCTTTATTTGTATATTGGAGATCATAAAATTTAAGATGTTTGTATTTCACAGGTTTTTTATTTATTATTTTTGTTTCCCGTTGAAACAAAATAGCCTGGAAGCAGAAAGCGCGAGGTGGAGGCGCTCATTTAAATATGTTTTCTAATACCTTCAAAGTGTTGTACCGAAATCATCAATTTTCTTTCTCAGCAGGGAAGGAGGCCCAGGTGGAGGCTGAGAGGAAATAGTGAAATGTGTTTGTTTGTGGAGGGATGTTTCGCATGGGGAGCGTCATTGAAATGCAGCTTCTTTATTCCACCGTCCTTGCCTTAAGTCCACCGGGAAACAGATTAATGGTGGATTGGAGAAATTCAATTATAAAGACGGTTACAACATGTAAACATGTACCGAACACGAGCAATTAACATGACATAAAAACGGGAAAAATGCATCAGTAAGTAAGAAATCTTAAAGGTACAGACAAGGCAAAACTGATATACTGAGTAATACATAGTACTGATTGTGAGGACTGAGGGGCCCCCAATATACAAGAATATAACTATTATAATACTGCTCCTATGTACAAGAATATAACTACTATAATACTGCTCCTATGTACAAGAATATAACTACTATAATACTGCTCCTATGTACAAGAACATAACTACTATAATACTGCCCTATGTACAAGAATATAACTACTATAATACTGCTCCTATGTACAAGAATATAACTACTATATAATACTGCCCCTATGTACAAGAATATAACTACTATAATACTGCTCCTATGTACAAGAACATAACTACTATAATACTGCCTCTATGTACAAGAATATAACTACTATAATACTGCCCCTATATGCAAGAATATAACTACTATAATACTGCCCCTATGTACAAGAATATAACTACTATAATACTGATCCTATGTACAAGAATATAACTGCTAGAATACTGCCCCCTATATAAAATAATATAGCTACTATAATACTGCCCCTATGTACAAGACTATAACTACTATAATACTGCCCCTATGTACAAGAATATAACTACTATAATACTGCCTCCTATGTACAAGAATATAACTACTATAATACTGCTCCTATATACAAGAATATAAATACTATAATACTGCTCCTATGTACAAGAATATAACTACTATAATACTGCTCCTATGTACAAGAATATAAATACTATAATACTGCCCCTATGTAAAAGAATATAACTACTATAATACTGCTCCTATGTACAATAATATAACTACTATAATACTGCTCCTATGTACAAGAATATAACTACTATAATACTGCTCCTATGTACAAGAATATAACTACTATATAATACTGCCCCTATGTACAAGAATATAACTACTATAATACTACTCCTATGTACAAGAATATAACTACTATAATACTGCTCCTATGTACAAGAATATAATTACTATAATACTGCCCCTATGTACAAGAATATAACTACTATAATACTGCTCCTATATACAAGAATATAACTACTATAATACTGCTCCTATGTACAAGAATATAACTACTATAATTCTGCCCCTTATGTACAAGAATATAACTACTATAATACTGCCCCTATGTACAAGAATATAACTACTATAATACTGCCCCTATATACAAGAATATAACTACTATAATTCTGCCCCTTATATACAAGAATATAACTACTATAATACTGCCCCTATGTACAAGAATATAACCACTATAAAACTGCCCCTATGTACAAGAATATAACTACTATAATACTGCTCCTATGTACAAGAATATAACTACTATAATACTGCTCCTATATACAAGAATATAACTACTATAATACTGCTCCTATGTACAAGAATATAACTACTATAATACTGCTCCTATGTACAAGAATATAACTACTATAATACTGCCCCTATGTACAAGAATATAACTACTATAATACTGCCCTTATATACAAGAATATAACTACTATAATACTGCTCCTATGTACAAGAATATAACTACTATAATACTGCTCCCTATGTACAAGAATATACCACTACTATAATACTGCCCCTATGTACAAGAATATAACTACTGTAATACTGCTCCTATGTACAAGAATATAACTACTATAATACTGCCCCTATGTACAAGAATATAACTACTGTAATACTGCTCCTATGTACAAGAATATAACTACTATAATACTGCCCCTATATATAAGAATATAACTACTATAATACTGCTCCTATGTACAAGAATATAATTACTATAATACTGCCCCTATATACAAGAATATAACTACTATAATACTGCTCCTATATAAAATAATATAGCTACTATAATACTGACTTGTGTATATCCCTCTTTTGAGGTATTCTCATTGTTTCATGGTGTCAGGAAGCCACTTTGTAGTGGATGATTGATGACTGTGGCTGTGATGGATGATCCACTGGGATCTTATTGATCTCCTGTCTAGACACTGACTGCTTCAATAGCTACCGGTTGCAACACTGACATCTTGAGTCTCCAGGTCAGTATTGCATTAAGCTTAAAAAATGATGGTAAACATTAACATAATATATTTTAGATAAAATAAATAAGTCTGCATTAAGGTATTTTTGACAATTTGCTCTAAATTTTGGACTTTTCACCTCACTTGACAAAAGGTAAAGTGGTTTCCATGCAGACATTACGTAGGCCACAAGATGTTATGGACGATGGAGAGCACATTTGGCACATGATCACAGTAAGTGTGGACTGAGCTTCTGCCTGTCATAATTTGCTTGATTTAGCTGTGTAAGGGCCCTTTCACATCAGCGTTTTTCGTAATTCGCGGCAGATGCGGTGAAAAAACCGCATCTGCCGCGTTTGCCGCATAACGGTTCCACTTGCGGCACGGTTGCGGTTTTTTCCATAGGAAGTATAGGGGGACTTGCGGCAGATGCGGCAAGTGCGGTATTGCACTTGCGGCAGGTGCGGCAGAGAAAAAAACCGCGGCTTACTGCGGTTTTTTTCTCTGCCGCACCTGCCGCAAGTGCAATACCGCACTTGCCGCATCTGCCGCAAGTCCCCCTATACTTCCTATGGAAAAAACCGCAACCGTGCCGCAAGTGGAACCGTTATGCGGCAAACGCGGCAGATGCGGTTTTTTCACCGCATCTGCCGCGAATTACGAAAAACGCAGATGTGAAAGCACCCTAACTTTAAAAAAAATGTTGCCGCCTAAACTCCATGACAATTACTCCTGTCTTCTAAACCAATGTCAGTGGTACCCGTCTCCGCTCCAGTGCCGGGCCTTGCTCCCTTCTCCTGTGGCCAGTTCCCTCTCTACATATCTGCAGTCAGATACTCTTGTAACCAGCCACACATCTCTGGTTTCACCATTCAAGGCCTGTTGAGACTGCCTCAGGCACTCATTCGCTGCCTGAGTATTCAGGATAGTATAGCACCTAGCTACCATAAGTTTTTCCTCATCTACTGTCACGCTTAATGAGTGGAATAATGGTGAGGAATAATGGTGAGGACATCAGGAAACAGGATGGTGAAGTAGGCAAAGGGATTCAGGGGAGCTGGTCTCTGGACTGTGAAGACGCAAGTGCTGTTGTGCTGAAGTCTTTCCACAGTCTTTCCAGCAGATTCCTTGCCTTTTCAGGAGCTTAGGGGACGGGTGGCGACTCAGACCTTCTCACCTTCAGAGGTACCTCCAAGAGTAGGATGAGCTAGGGACCCCCTAGCTCATCCTACTCTTGGAGGTACCTCGCTCATCCTACTTTTGGAGGTACCTCTGAAGGTGAGAAGGTCTGAGTCACCACCCGTCCCCTAAGCTCCTGAAAAGCCCTAGGCTGTGAGCCCCTACCTCCACTAATGAGTCAGGAAACCACAGCTACTCCTAAGGCAAGGAATCTGCTGGAAAGACTGTGGAAAGACTTCAGCACAACAGCACTTGCGTCTTCACAGTCCAGAGACCAAGAAGGGACTAACTCTATCAACGGCGTCAGCTTGAGGAAAGGAAGGCTATTTATAGGCCAGGGGTGTGGTCACCTGATAAATGTATACCTCCACCTGCAGAGCCATACACCTCACATTCAGCAACCCACTGGAGATCGCTCCAAATCGCTTCCCCCGCAAGAAATGAAAATGCTGCGGAGATGCGGAAGTATGGCAACCGCTGAAATAATGTTGTGTAGGGGAGAAGCACAGTGGGCATGGGATTTCAAGAAATCCCATCCACTCTGCTGGTACTGTACAATACAGCGTTTTGTATGCAGCTTCAAAAACGCTGCTATTCCAGATCGTGAGTATGCATCCTGAATAGTTTTTCGGCTCAACTGAAACTAGTAAAAAGTAACAAGCTCTGATATCAAGTTATCTGAAAGCATATTAAACTATGCTTTAAAGCACATCCCCACTGCAAGCACCTGATTACATATACATTTCTCCTTTTAACCTCATCCCATCTGCACGTTCAAGATTGAATATACAGCTCTGCTATTAACCATATCCTTGCTGCAAGTTCTTGATTGCATAAAAGTCTCTGCTTTTCACCTCATTCCTACTGCAAGTTCCAGACTGCATATTTTTTCTACTAATTCGGTATGTGACTGCCATCCAAAAACACAACAGCATCTAGTGCTTTCAGATTCTCTTTTCCATCTACTGATTGCATAAATGTTCTGCTATTAACCTCATTACTGCTGCAAGTTCCAAGTAGAAAATATGTCTCTGCTATTAACCATGTTCATACTGCAAGTTCCTGATTGCAGAAAAGTCTCTGCTATTAACCTCATTCCTGCTGCAAGTTCCAGACTGCATATACATCTCTGCTATTATCCGTGTCCTTCTTGCAAGTTCCTGATTGCATAAAAGACTCTGCTGTTAACCTTGTTCCTGCTGCAATTTCCAGACTGTATATACTTTTGTACTATTCCTGTACGTGACAACATCTTCCAGCTTTTCTTTTCCATCTGATGTGCTGCATATCCCGTTTTATGGTGCTATAGAGAATCTACCCCACCAGGTGAACCCATAAAAACTGGCCATTGAGCTGTATTTCTGTAAAACAGGGTTAGGGAACTCCAGGCCTCGAGAGCCACCAACAGTGCAGGTTTTCAGGATTTCTTTAGCATTGCACAGGGGTTGGAATTATCACGACTGCAGGTGTGCAATACTAAGGAAATCCTGAAAACCTGCACAGTTGGCGGCTCTCGAAGCCTGGAGTTCCCTAACCCTGTTGTAAAACTTTTTGGTTCAAATCCTACCCAACTGTATTCAGTATATTAATATTTTCCCTGGAAGTAGTCATTCATGGCTTAGGCCGGCTTCACACCACAATTTCGGAGTTTCTGAGTGTATCCATGTCAAAGCGGATACACTCAGATCCAATTTTGCCTCCCATGTAGTTTTATGGGGCACGGATTGGGCACGGATGTGTCCTTTTTGCCATCCGATTTATGCACAATCCGAGCCCCATAGGGATACATGGGAGGCAAAATCGCATCCGAGTGTATCCGATTTAACACGGCTACACTCGGATGCCTTAAAATCGTAATGTGAAGCCGGCCTTACTCATCACTTCTGCTAAATTAGACAAATTGACTTGGAAAGGTCTAGGTCAGAGGTCTCCAACTCCAGGCCTCGAGGGCCGCCAACAGGGCAGTTTTTCAGGATTTCCTTAGTATTGGACAGGTGCTAATGTGATCATCTGCACAGGTAATGAATGATTCCAACCCCTCTACTAAGGAGATCCTGAAAACCTGCACTGTTGGCGGCCCTTGAGGCCTGGAGTTGGGGACCTCTGGTTTAGGTAAACAAGACCAATGGGTTTGAGGTTGAGTTTTTCTGTTGAATAATGCAGCCACTGTGGACCTTTAGTCTATGTGTGCACACTGAGTATTTGGTTGCTGGAATTTCTGCACCAAATCTGTATCTCCTGGTAGAAAAAGTGCACCAAAAATGTAATGCAAATTTGTCTTTTTGGTGCATTTCTCATGAGTTTTTTGCATGTGTGCTTTACTTGTAAGGCTTTTCCTGTTGACTTCTTTGCAGGTCAATTTGTCCAATTTGGAAAGACGGTACAAACATATTTTAACTTATCCAATTTGGCAGAAATTATGAGTTAGCGATAGATGATTAACTCAAGGAAAGATATTAGTAAAACAAAAACAGGTGAGTAGAATTTGAGCCATAAAGTGTGACAGAAACACAGCTAAATGGACGATTGTTATGGGCTCACCTGGTGGGGTGGATTTTCTACAATGCCATAGAATGGGATAAGGAGCATAGCAGATGGAAATGAGAAGCTGGAAGCATTAGTAGGTGTAATATTGTCCTATACAGGAATAGTAGAAAAGTATATGCAGTATGGAAATTGCAGCAGGAACAGGGTTAATAGCAGATACTCTAAAGGTACCGTCACACGTGACAATTTTGCTAGCAATTTCACTGGCAATTTGCTGGGTGCAGTGAAATCATGGACACATTGTTCCATTTGTACACGGCAACAAGATAGAACAATGTGTCCATGATTTCACTGCAACCAGCAAATTGCCAGTAAAATTGCTAGCAAAATTGCCGCGTGTGACCGTACCTTTACGCAATCAGGAACTTAGAGCAAGGACATGGTTAATAGCAGAGACGTATATTCGGTCTGGAACTAGCAGCAGAATTGAGGTCAATAGCAGAACCTTTTATGCAATCAGGAACTTACAGCAAGGATACAGTTAATAGCAGATATATATATTCTGTCTGGAACTTGCAGCAGTAATGAGGTTAATAGCAGGAACTTACAGCAAAAACATAGTTAACAGCAGAGCCGTATATTCACTCTTAGAACTTGCAGCAGGATTGAAGCTAATATCAGAGACTTTTATGCAATCATAAATCCAAAAGGACAGTGCTTCTATGATTCTCTGAGTGCAGATCCAGCGGCAGCTGTACTAAGCGCATATACTGGATGTGGGTTTAACAACTGGCTCAGGTGAGCACTAACAATTATTACCACCAATATTAATAAGATAAGATCCTATTGTGCCTTTTTGTATCTCGATTTTTAGATATTTTATGCAATCAGGAACTTGCAAGGAGGACACATTCAATAGTAGAGATGTATATTCAGTCTGGAACTTGCAGCAGGAGTGAGGTTATAGCAGAGACTTTTATGCAATCAGGAACCTACAGCAAGGACATAGTTAACAGCAGAGACATATATTCTATCTAGAACTTGCAGCAGGAATGAGGTTAATAGCAGAGACTTTTATGCAATCAGGAACCTACAGCAAGGACATAGTTAACAGCAGAGACATATATTCTACCTAGAACTTGCAGCAGGAATGAGGTTAATAGCAGAGACTTTTATGCAATTAAGAACTTACAGCAAGGACATAGTTAACAGCAGAGACGTATATTCAGTCTGGTACTTGCTGCAGGATAAAAGCTAATAGCAGAGACTTTTATGCAATCAGGCAGTTACAGCAAGGACACAGTTAATAGTAGAGATGTACATTCAGTCTGGAACTTGCAGCAGGATTGAGGTTAATAGCAAGACTTTTATGCAATCATGAACTTGCAGCAAGTATATGATTAATAGTAGAGACGTATATTCACCACTTTTGTGGTTCAGATTTTTTTCCTCTTTAGGTTCTTAAAAAACACCTTGTGGGGTAGAAAAAAATAGCATGTTGCTTCTTTAGGCTGCCTTCACACTGTGGTCAGGTCCAATCCGGGGCTGTCAGGGGTGAACCCCGGACCGGATCAGCACACAGAACTGGAGGGCTAATATGCCCTTCGGTGCGGTGTGCAGCCTGACACAGCTGCCGCTGCTGGTGATTCAGGTCGTGGCTCGCAGGTGCCCGGTTCCCGGATTGGGGGAGTCCAGGGGAATCCGGGAAGATCTGGGAGGATCCGGGGGAATCCGGGAGAAGCCAATTTTGGAGAGGCTGTTCTCCCCGGACACGAAAACGTTGCAAGCATCGTTTGTGTCCGGGAGAAAAATCCAACTTCTCCAAGATTCTTCCGGAGAGATGGCAGCTATCTGCCATTGGCTCCATCCGGCCCGATAGGATACTATGGGGCCAAAATCCGGTCCGGGGCTGTCACCCCTGACAGCTCCGGATCGGACCTGACCGCAGTGTGAAGGCAGCCTTAAAATAACACTTAATGGGACTCACTCCAAATTAATATTTGGTTAATAAAAAGGCTGCAAACCCCCTCCAACCTTTGAGTTGAAAACTCTCCAAAATCGCTCCAAGGAAACAAGTCTTCTTCTTCAAAAAAAGTGCCCAAAGAGAAGGAGCGCCTCCTGGAATGGTTTCCACTTGAAAAACCTGTTGTTGTTTTTTTGGCCGCCTCAAAATAAAAACCCACTCCATCTGCACACTGCCTTAAGAGTGAGATGCTGATTACAACCTGTCAGAACAGGACGGGGCAGGACTCCGCCATCCAGCAATTAGTATCAGTGGCAGCTTCTTGGACGACTTTCCGAGCGTAGATTTATTTATTTCCCCGTACGGTTCAGCTGCGATGGAAACACTTTGAAAAGCGTTAAACTTAGAACTGGAGGAATAAAAAAAAAACAAAAACCGGCCCAATAAATAGTTCTCCCCCAATGTGATAATAAGATGGGAAGAAGTGAACTTTGCATATTGCGCGCGGCAGCTGCGAGCGCTCATAAAAGTCGACGGCGGTCAAAATAACACAAAATTATTGAAAGTTGCCAAAATAATGAGAGAGTAAACAGCACTATTTCATTTTCATCAATATGTCACTCTCCTTAAAAGCATTCACACTGTGCAATTATTTCCCTTATAATCACACGTCCTGGCAGGAGTTATTAGAGCAGATTTAACACACTCGTCTAATCCAGATTCGATATCATTGTGCCAATATGGCATGACATTACGCTGTAATGAAGTGTTAGACGGTGGCAGCCGACCACGCCGAGAACTTTCTTACAAACACTTTCTATTTTACGGCTGCGTACATTCCGATGTGAAGACGTTCTAGCAATTTGTTTTAATTACTTTATGAGAATTTATGAACGTTCTTCTCATTTTTAAATTTAATTTGGGAGAAAATTAATACATTATTATTGTTTTTTTTTTTTTAAAATTATATATATATTTTTATTTTGTATACTCCAAAAAATGATTGTTTATCATCTTTATGGATGTTTGGTAAGCCCGGCGCAAAGCAAACCACATTTTTTTATTGGCATAGTTGTACATTTTGGAGTGAAAAATTATCAGTTATAGATAAGTTGCAGGCCTAGCGCTAACTCCGGGAGCTATAGGTCAGTGGGTTTTCCAATCCAGTCCTCAAGGCACACCAACAGGTCAGTTTTCAGGATTTCCTTATGATTAGACAGATGATGGAATTATCCCTGTGCAAGTGATTAAATTATCACCTATGCATCCTAAGGAATCCTGAAAACATGACCTGTTGTGTTGCCTTGGGATGGAGTTGGGAAACACTGACCTATAGCTCCCGGAGTTAGCGTAGCCTGCAACTTATCTATAACTGATAAATTTTTCACTCAAAATGTACAAACTATGCCCAATAAAAAAATATAGGTGATGGTGACGAGGGACTTTGAAGTATCTATCCAGGGGCGGACCTACCATGTGCAGCTGTACCAGGGCCCCGACCGGCTAGGGGGCCCCTCAAGCCACCGTGACCCTGTGTCAGAGGAGAGGAGGTTAACTGAGGGAAGCTTCCTGCTTCCCTTGGCTGTTCCCGACTCTCCTCTCCCGCCCCGGCTCCCAGACATGCAATACGCGGCTCGGCGCAGGTAGGTGCCGCTCGCAAACCCCCCCCCAACGCCAGGCTCCAGCTCCGCCCCAGATCATGTCTATACATATATTGTGGCTACAATTTGAATGATTTGAATTAACCTTTGTGCGGGATGTTTATTCAGGAATAATGTATACAAGTATAAAACAGTTTTCAAATCAATAGTATTAAATTGCAATTGGGAAGTGATAATCTTTAAAAACAATTAAAAACAATTAAAATAATTCATAAGGTTTAGAAATATCCATATATACGTCTATATATGCTTTATCTGTGACACTAGTCCTTGGAGGAGTGGGTGTCCTATGTATTGGGTCAAAATCGTTGTTGTTGTGCTGGTGTTCTTAATTTGTTCTTACCAGCCGGTAAGGACACAGTAATGATATAATAAGGTGTATCCAATGAGTATCGAATTCTACTTATAGGGGTTGTTGTTGTACCTACAGTTTATAAATCCACTTACCTCTTGGGGTTAATCTTTGGTGTGGACCCAGGTGTGTCAGGTATAGTTATGTATCAAATGGTTGAAACGTTGATTCTAAACATTTAAAGGTATGATCGTTAGGATCTATCATTGTCTATGCGTATTTGATTGGTGATGGGACAACTTGGTCATTTTATTACATGTATACCTCTAGAGGATTACGGTTATAGGCGTTCCATGTAGTGTTATTACAGTTGCTATAACAGGTATGGCCACTCGATGGGACACAGGTGTCCTTTGGTCTGGTTTTGATTATTTGAAGAAGGTGTTCCATAAAAAGATGTCTGTAGTGTTATCTTTTTCTTTTCTGTGGTGTTAATGCTGAATTATAATAGTTTATCTAGGATATAATACCTTGTGTGTATGTCCCTTGCTTGTAGAGTTGACTGTTGTCCCGTAGCTCTGGGGTCTCCAAGGAATATTGGTCCGGTTTAATGTGTTCTCTGTATAGTGCGCCTGGATCGGTGTATTTGTTTGACGTTGGCTAGAGATGTTATATAGATAATTAGTAACAATCTTGTTTGGTTATGTCCTGTATTGTGGGTAGACCCAAGTATTATTACCTGTGATGTGGTTGTCACAATAATACTTGGGTCTACCCAAGAGTCAACTCTGGTCACAGACAATGATAGATCCTAACGATTACACCTTTAAACGTTTAGAAACAACGTTTCAACCATTTGATACATAACTACACCTGACACACATCCAGGTCCACACACAAAGATTAACCCCAAGAGGTAAGTGGCTTTGTAAACTGTTGGTACACAATAACCCCTAAAAGCATAATTCAATACTCATTGGGTACACCTTATTATATCATTACTGTGTCCTAACCGGCTGGTAAGAACGAATGAAGAACACCATAACAACAACAATGATTTGGACCCAATACATAGGACACCCACTCCTTTAAGGACTAGTGTCACAGATAAAGTATATGTGGTGCCCCTGCGTCCAGGAGGCCACAAAGGGAACTGCAGCCAGGCAGGTAGGACATTGTTGAACAACAACACCCTCACAGCCCACACAACCCACGTGTCAGAGAGGTTTACATCCAGCTCTGAGATTAGAAACTATATGAGATCGGAGGGGTGGTGGATTCAGAGGAGTGGGTTGGGCACACCAGAGGTCAGGTGACTGACAGTATATAGTGAGGGGGAGGAGTGAAGGAAGGTAGTAGGCCGAGGTAGGCTGAGATGTAAAGACAGAAGGACAATCACACTTCTGTGAGTGCAAGGCTAGGAGCGCAGAATCCGTACTGAGCCAGTGTGAGCCAGAGGGGAGAGAAAGCCCATCCGATGCTGATGCCACCAGGAGTGTGACAGGACAGAGAGGGACGGTGGAACCCGTGCCCTAGACAGCAGCCGAAGCCACTGACTGCAGGTGGAGAAGCCCTCCTATGATACCAGAAGGAACAGAGAGAAGGAGCCTGGTAGAGCCTCGTGCTGAGGACTACTGGAGGCTGGGCTAAAGTAGAATGTCGGCTCTAAAGGGGACCGTAGTTCACCCGGCATTCCCAGACAACACGACGAGGGGTCTGAGTTCCAGATTGAGATCCCTACCCAAAGGACAGGCAGCTAAGTGACGCACTAGGACTTACAGAAGCCCGAGTCACCGCCACACTGTCCAGCGTTCACACACCAACCCGTACAGACGGAGACCGTAATAGCCCGGAAAGGGACACTACAGACTGTGTGAGGGGTCACAGGGAGAGAGAGGCCTGGCTGCAGGGAGCAAAGAGAACCCGGAGAGGGAGAATGCACCCGTGTACTTGAACTGTGTACCAACTGCAAATGACTTGCAAACTGCTTGAAGGAAACAATGAGTAAAGCTTTGGAAAACCCTGAATTGCCTCTCTTGCCTGCATCTATTTGCACCCCATCTTCCCTCATACAGATCCAGCCTGTCAGCACCAGCCAGGAAGAGAGATCCCTGCAGTGCCTGCAAGTAAGTGTGCTACAACTACACACAATAGACTTAACCCTTACTGCCCCGGGGGATACAGTTCTCCATCACCCCGGAGGTTCTGCAGCAGCGGCGGCCCCATCACTGGCCGCACCAAGTGGGTGGCGTCACCTGTGACAAATCCCCTTGTAAATATTCCCCATCTTATTGTGCGGGCCCAGGGACACGGTCCGGACCAAGCCACCCGTGACTTCCCCGACACCGTCCGGTCCGGTACCGAGTACCCCCGTCCCGTGGGGGCTCCACATATATATAGATGTATTTACGGATATTTCTAAAGCTTACCTATAGTTCCCAGAGTGAAGCTCCCGTTACATACAACGATGCAACAGCGAATCCGACAACGATCCTTAGGGATCGCTGTTGTGTCACTTTGGGATTGCTGGTGAGATGTCAAACAGTCAGATCTCCCCAGCGACTCAGCAACGATTCGGAATGATAGGAGGTCGTTGGGAATTGTCACTCTCGGGCGTAGTATTGAGATCGTTGGTCATTGTCCCTTTCAAACACAGCGATGCAGCGTTCCCAGCGGGAGACCAACGACCTAAAAATGACCCAGAGCACTTTGTAACGATGAGCGATCTCACAGCAGGGACCTGATCGCTGCTAAGTGTCACACATAACGAGATCGTTAGCGAGATCGCTGTGACGTCACAAAATCTGGGACTTAACAATGATCTCACTAACGATCTCGTTATGTGTGACGGGGGCTTTAGCGCTAGGCCTGCAACTTATCTATATTAGATTCTTATTATCATATAGGTGGGCACCACCTAGGCCCTATAGCAGCAACTCGCAACCAACTCTATAGCTAGCTCCAGTGTACATCCCAAAATTAATTGTATCAGCTATTTTCTTAATAATTCTATGTTATTGGAATACATATTAAAAAAATAATAAAAAAATATATTTTTTTTTCACAATGCAATAATAGAGAATTATGTAGACAAAATATGTGATTAATGTATAATATACAATTAATAAATATATATACATATATGTATATTTATAATTTTTTAAAAGATGGTATTTTTAGAATGAATATTTTTCTGACATAAAAAATGTAGTGTTCTTTATTATGTATTCTTTATTATGCATACATGTGTGTATATATATATACATATATACGTTATGTTTGCGTGGGTTTCCTCCGGGCACTCCGGTTTCCTCCCACATTGTAAAGACATACTGATAGGATGTTTAGATTGTGAGCTCCAAGAGAGACAGCATTACTGATGTATGTAAAGTGCTATGGAATTAATAGCGCTATATAAATGAATAAATATTATATTATTATTATTATTATTATTATATAAAAATACATACTAAAAAAACACTAACTTTTTTTGTCACAATAGTATTTCTAAAAATAATAATGTTTTTTTTCAAAATTATATATATATATATATATATATATATATATATATATATATATACATATACATACACAGTATATATGTCAATTGTATATTATACATTGATTTTCAATATGATTATTTATTATTGTATTGTAAAAAAAGGTAATATTTATTATGTTTTTTTTGTTATTGATATTCACTCCAATAACATAGAATTATTAAGAAGAGCTGAGAAAATTATTTTTTTTTTAAATTTATTGTATACAAACATGCCTTTTTTATGCATGTGTATATATATATATATATACGGTATATATATATAAAATATACAGTTGTGGCCAAAAGTATTGACACCCCTGCAATTCTGTCAGATAATAATCAGTTTGAGGTTGAGTCAACTTTAATCCATGTCAACTGGCTGCAAGTGTGCTTTAGTTATTGCCAACACCTGTTAGGTGCCACATGTAAGTTACAGGTGCTGTTAATTACACAAATTAGAGAAGCATCACATGATTTTTCTAACAGTGCCAATACTTTTGTCCACCCCTTTTTTATGTTTGGTGTGGAATTATATACAATTTGGCTTTAGGACAATTCTTTTTGTGTTTTTTTTCATTGAAGACAAATTAAATGAAGATAATAATACCAAAGAATTTGTGATTGCAATCATTTTCAGGATGAAACTGAGTATTATGTGACAGAATTGCAGGGGTGTCAATACGTTTGGGCACAGGAGATGTGGTATGATCACACCATATCCCTGTACGGTCAGACACATCCATTACACAGTACATAGCAGAGACACATATATAAGATTATCTCAGCACAGGAGATGTGGTATGATCAGACCATGTCCCTGTACGGTCAGACACATCCATTACACAGTACATAGCAGAGACACATAGATAAGATTATCTCAGCACATGAGATGTGGTATGATCAGACCATGTCCCTGTATTGTCAGACACATCCATTACACAGTACATAGCAGGGACACATATGTAAGATTATCTCAGGACAGGAGATGTGGTATGATCAGACCATGTCCCTGTACAGTCAGACACATCCATTACACAGTACATAGCAGGGACACATATGTAAGATTATCTCAGCACAGGAGATGTGGTATGATCAGACCATGTCCCTGTACAGTCAGACACATCCATTACACAGTACATAGCAGGGACACCTATATAAGATTATCTCAGCACAGGAGATGTGATATGATCAGACCATGCCCTGTACAGTCAGACACATCCATTACACAATACATAGCAGGGACACATATGTAAGATTATCTCAGGGCAGGAGATGTGGTATGATCAGTCCATGTCCCTGTATGGTCAGACGCATCCATTACACAGTACATAGCAGGGACACATATATAAGATTATCTCAGCACAGGAGATGTGGTATGATCAGTCCATGTCCCTGTATGGTCAGACGCATCCATTACACAGTACATAGCAGGGACACATATGTAAGATTATCTCAGGGCAGGAGATGTGGTATGATCAGTCCATGTGCCTGTATGGTCAGACACAGCGATTACACAGTACATAGCAGGGACACATATGTAAGATTATCTCAGCACATGAGATGTGGTATGATCAGTCCATGTCCCTGTATGGTCAGACACATCCATTACACAGTACATAGCAGGGACACACATGTAAGATTATCCCAGCACAGGAACATTTTTTTAAACATCCAATAGTGGAAATTATTATTATTCCAAGATCTATTGATTACAATCAACTTTAGAATTATGGTAACTTTGTTCACGAGAAAACCCCTTTAATGCAATAAATACTTTTATTTTGGCATAAGATATGAGTGGAATGAGCTACATGAAATGTGCATTAAAATGGCTAAGAAATCAGCTTGGTAAATAGCCCCACAGGACTCCTTACACGAAGAGCCCGAGGAAATGCTTTACACCGCCATCTGTCAATGAAAGAATCGCTGAGGCCGAGCGCCAGTCACAGACATTCCCAAGGAAGGGGGAAGTGGTGTTTCCACTGGGGTGAGTCAACTTTTATAATAGAAGCGCCCGAGGCTCCGAGCGTCACATTGATATTCATGTTTCTGTGTTATTTTGTCGTTATTTAGAAAATAAATTACATCAACTTTCCTCCTACCTCGGCGGTAATGAGACTTGGTAAATCTTAAAGGGGCTCTTTAATTGGAAAAAAAAACCATTGTTCTGGATGAAAAAAAGCTTTATTTAGAGTGCCACTTGATATGGAAACGGAACCCTCACATAGGTTTATGGCAGCATCGGGGGGGACCAGAACCGATGGCTCCCTGTTCTTCCATAGTATCGAACTGTGTTGGCGCCATGTTGAGTTCTATATAGTTCACATTTTTTCTCACCCGAAACCTTATGCCACCTGATCAAAAGTTTGTGGTATGTGTGTAAGGGGGTCCAGGTCTCTGTTATCCCCACCCTGGGGGAATGCTGTGCTTTTGGACATATATTGGTGTGTTATGGACTTGTGTGTGTATATAGTTCTGTGTCTGCAGCTGCTGTGGCCAAGGTAAAAGACTGCTTCATGATACTTCGGATACACTAGCATAAATTACCTACTTAGCTAGTAAAATAGTACACCCCTTAAGGACGGAGTTATGGGTTTCTTCTAGAAATGACAATTATATTGTTATTAGTTTAGTTGGTGAGTCCACCCACTAGGGGTGGAGTGTAGGAGTTATAAAACTAGGTTACAGACATGCTTAGACAAGAGAGCTCTAAGGTGTAAGCGGGAAAGCAAGTGATTTGCCTGTGGGAGGCATAGTAGTGAAGAGGGTCACTCCGGATCTTGAGTACGAGAATTGTAACTTTGGTCCAGGACATGTGGAAGTGGAACTGTCCCCTCAATTGGTATTTGACCCCTGCTTGTTATGGGTCACTCGGGAAGCGACTGTTCCCTACCGTACCTTTGTGGTGGACTTCTACATAGACTTGGGCGAATGGGTTGTCAGGGTGCTTGTATAGAAGGAACTCTGTATAACGGCAGCTCTAGTTGTTCCTGTGGGTGGGATACATCTGGTGCCATGGAGAGACTGTGAATTTGAGGCAAAGCACAATGTGTGTTGAAAGGATGGCATAAGAGTGTTGAGGTGCCAGAGAAGTGGGAGCAGTGTGCAGCAAAGTATATCAATGTGAATAGTCCCAAAACAGTAATGTTTAAGCTGTGTGTCTCTGTTTCATGAGACTGTTTAAGTAAAACCATGTTGAGAAGATTTTTGGAATCCATGTCTGCTTTCACCCTCACCGAGGGTCGATCACATACTGGACTGCTGCACTGCGGAGCCGGCCGAAGTGTGTGCTGCAAAACCAGGGCTGTTCTCCTGCCAAGATCCTGACTCGCCCGCGACTACCAAGGCCTCGTATGGCCAGCCCCTCAACATGTGCACCGCCTCGGACTTTAAACACTGGCAACACCACTCCTACATTACTTTTTTTTGCTTGAAATTTTGTACCTCTAAAGGTACCTTTACACGCCGCAACTATCACTGGCGATCGGTAGCAACCATACGTGCGCGTGCACGTTTTTAACGGTTGATACCGATCGCTGATGCCCCTGTACACGCCGCAATTGCGCCCTCAACCTAAGGGAATGTGGTTTCACGGAAGTTGAAACAGATCCTGCGGGAAACATCCGGTTGAATCCCGACTCCGCTTCACACGCCGCAATCACTAAGGGAATGTGGGCATACATCTTCAGCGCCGCAAGAACATAGGCGTGACAGAGTTGTGTATTCCGCGCCCCAAACACGCTGATTGGACAACACAATAGCATCATAATTGGCTAGCCTGCGCAGGAAAGCCGGCTAATACATGACGCCATTGCCATTGTGTAGTGTGAATGGACAGCTGTTCAAATATGGCTCTCTGTGCTGGGACAGCCAATGGAAACACAGTAGCCCCCACCAATCATCGCTGATGGGGCGCAGAAAACATCACGCTGTGGCACGTCCCTTGGAATCACACTAGGCGACGCAGATTCCAACCCTATCGCCCGTTTACACGCCAATACCAGGGCAATTCACCATCTGGGTTGCCTCTGATTTTAGAACACGGCTCGGAAACCGCAACCCGGAGCAACTGCGAAAATCACAATCACTTTCCCAACTTTGTAGCAATTTCAAGGCAACCGTGACAAAAATCCTGATTGCCTGTCAGTTGCTACACCGCAGTGGCGGCGTGTAAAGGTACCTTAAGAATTTTGCTCACTTAATCTTGACCTTGTACACCCCTTCTGAACGCTACACCCCTGCACAAGACCTCCCAAATATCTAGACTCCCTAGATGGCGCCAGGATTTACAGCAGCGGTGCTAACGGATCAAGAAAAGGTACATACGGCACTCCTTTCCTCATACCTAAAAAAGGACTATATACCCCCACGTGACCAAATCTATCCATGTATACTGTTGTGATGGGAGATAATGTTTTGCCATTCATGAAGGTTTGAGGCCAAATTGTGGGGATTGCTGAGCACCATAAATACATTCACGTGTACTATGTACTAGGTATAGAGAGTCACCGGCTGTGCAGCAGCTGGACGCAGCATTATAAAGTCTAAAGATGTATTTCCTTATGCATGCACAGATAGAAATCCGCCTGTGGAAAGGTCATAGTAAAGGCAAGTTTTACGACTATCCGCCAGAGCCGTTAATGTCAGCAGGTCGCTAATAATACTCGGGCGATGTTATACAATTGTGCTAAAGAAAAGAAGACAGAACCGGAGCCGGTGTCAGTGACAATGTACATATAAATGAATCTACGGCTGCATTAAAGAGGCGCTGCGCCAAAACCAAAGCTTCTCTCCATTTGCAGTGAAAAAATCAGCTGATTCAGCCTGTAAGTGCTCGAAATAACCTCTTCCGCCTTGATCTTTACTTTGTATTAAACTACTCCAGTGCTAGTTAAAATGTCAAGAAATCTTTCCTTTTATTGGCATAACTAATATTATCCGGGCCTCATAAAAAGATATATCATATTGAAAAAGTATTAGTCCCCAGGTCTTTATCGTTGAATTCCAGTTTTTCTTCTGTTCTATTGCTCCTGGTGTGTAACATCCAGATACGTTGCCCTCCGGTGTATAACATCTGGCCCGTCCCCCTGCTGTTTCACATCTGGCCCCTGTTGCCGCCTGGTGTAACACATCTGGCCCCTCACCCGGTGTATAACCCTCGCCATGTCATCTGCCTTTACTTCCATGTGACAGAACGGCCGGTGGTGTGGAGCTCATTGATACCAGTGGGGTCCTGTAATAGGGGCCACCGGTGTAACAAGTGGATATCAGTGCTCCTGGTGGGAGGGGCTTAGTCTATAAAAAGGGAGTGCACATGGAAATCTGACAGTCTACAGTAGGCGAAAAGGACTCGCATAACACTTGTCTTTAACCAATTCAACTCTTGCCCCTGACCCTTGTTGGAGAAGTACATGTGCGGTGGCATGGACCCCAAGAAACGGGTGAATAGTGGAAGCTGGAGAATAAGTTTGCAAGGAACAGCTCCAAACCCTGGTTCTAGCAGTCCCCTAAGGGGACCACGGGCCCAAAGCTGGTGGGGACTTGAGTTTGTTGCAGCCAGAGACCGTGGGGAATAGCCTGGAGGTACTGAAACGGGGGAGCAGTCTGCATCAATTGAAGGAAGTGTGTAAATACGTCCCAACATGTAACATTGAAGAAATGTGCCCGTGTTACACGACACTGTTTGGCTAAAGAACTTTTATTAGAATTGACTATTTCAGTGTCTTCTTCCTCACTGAGGGAGTGTTCAAACTGAACTTTTCACCCGAGGAACCGGCTGGGCTGTGTGAAACAGTGAACCCGGGGTCACGCTGCGGGGTGGGCCCAAACTCGAGCATGACTACCCTGCCCCTGTTCTTTGAGCCGCTCAACACTGTTATCAGGGATTGGGCTTGTACCCTTAGTTCCAGTGAAAGCTTCAGCACAAGATATTGTGGATAATTCTAGCTTTCAGCTTAGTGGAACAGTTTGGGGATAGATCATTCCCTTCTGTTCCTCATGAACTGTGCCCAGTGCACAAGGTCCATACAGACATGGAGGGGGAGTTTAGTGGATGAGCATGGCTGGCCGCACAAAGCCCGGACCTCAGCTCAATCCACCACCTCTAATAGAGCTTCTAGGCCTGGTCTCTCCCCAACATCAGAGTCACCTCACATATGCTCTTCTGGGTGAAGGAGCAAATATCCTCACAGACAAATTCTAAATCTTGTAGAAATCATTTCCAAAAGAACGGGAGATACCATGATCACTTAGGTGGTATAGCACATGGTTCTTCCATCGCCTCCTGGTGTTTAGGCTAAGATCAAGTGTATTATCGTATGAGGTAGCGGATCCCAAAAGGGTGAACTGTGAGGACGGTTCCCGGAAGTAAAACTGCTTTAGCAGGATGATACACACATACAGGAAGGTTGGGCTTGTTATTTCTTTGGGAGGCTCATACAGCTATCTGGGGGAATAACATGGTCCTACCAGGATCAAGGCCTTTAGACTGGGTAAGTGTGAGGGCTATGGTGCAATGTACCCCAGGACTGGTCATCCTGGTGGGAGACTGAGTTACTGGGTTTGGATCCCAGTGAGTCTTGGAATCCGTAGCACGCTCCTTGCCTCTCACACTTATTGAGCATACCTCCGTATTTGGGCCTTCTGACCAGATGATGGAACTTTTTATAACATCGGTTGGAGGTCTGGTCAGCTTCAGGCTGAGAAACCAACAACCCAGTTGGAGGTCTGGTCAGCTTCGGGCTGAGAAACCAACACCCAGTTGGAGGTCCAGGTAGCTTCGGTTGAGAAAGCAACAACCTGTAGTTCCCTACTCCACCCGGGTATGATGCCTGGTTGGACTCTGGGAGCAAGGACAAAACGCTCACTCTGACTTCGGCTAGGAGAGCACAGAAGATACCTGACCATTGCTGTGGCCTTCCGGCTCAGAGGGATGGACTTGATTATACTTGCCTTTTTTTGAGTGACTTTGGTTACTCTTTTCAGTGCCCTGGACTCAAGCTTCTAAAAAAAAACAAAAAAACCCAAAGGGGGCTGTATAATCTGCATAGGTGTAAATGCTGCCAACCTTAAGATAAAGCCACGGAGTACTTTTTATATGAAGATTCAGACGAGAGGTGGGAGGTTGGAAGAGCAGCAAAGTCATCTGAAGGCATAAGGTTCAGCTTTCACATTATATCGGAAGGATCTCACCTACTCAGAAATCAGAACTAAAATCTTCATTTTTAGACACAGAATTTCTACATCATGGTGATTTTTTTTTATCCAGTCTTCAGTTTGAGATTGGAGGTGGTCGGGTCTCACACGTCCCCGTTCCCGTCGGTTCCTCTGACATGTTGGGTTTTACGAGCAATGACAATGGCGTGACCTGATCACAACACGATTTTAAAACGGTTTAACAATTGCCAGGTTGACAAGAAGGCCCCGGCGAGGTCTTTTCAGGAAAAGTATGGCTGTCTGAATGCGATACAAGTAGAGTGAGCCACACGGGACCTCATGCTTCTACAAAGTGACTTATCAAAGACACCGCCGGGGTCTCGCGTGACATCTCCCCGTAATGAGATAATTGTACCTTGTATCCAAAGACAGTTGTTTATTTTTACATGGGAATTCTTGGGAGGAAACATAATAGCGAAGGGTGATGATTTCTTGCTAATATTAATTTCTAAAAATAATGCAATTAAGAAAATTAATTAACGGGGAGAACAAGGAGAAGGTCAAGGAAATGATACGCAACATATATAGGTGTCATATCGGCGGTTTTCAGGCTGCTGTAATTAAATAAGGATTATTTCACTGACAATAAAAAATTAGCAATTTGGAGATGTCTAGGTCGCCCGCAACGTTGGGTCGTATCAAGTACGGGTGTAAGAAAACCGTTCAATTGTAAAATGACGTTTAAGTTTCTGGAATGTCATAGAAAAACATACAACCTATTAGGTGATATAATGGTAATAGTAATTCTTCTAATGGTTTGTAGGAATTACATAAGTGAGGTGGAAAGTGAAATTATGCCTAATTAATGTCCCCCACCATGGATAGAAAAATAGTATGTGCAGTATGGTATAAACTACAGCCCTAAATAAGATATATCCCGAAAAGCACTCCTTGTCATACTACAGTAGTAGTTACAGTATGTCCATAAAGTTGGTGGAACCTTCCATAATGCCAGACTGACTGTGGTCTCTATACTAGTCGTTCACTCCAGTGAGTCGGGTACTAATAAGTGAAAGAAGTTCCTAGAGCACCAGAAATAGTGTTCCCTAGAGAGCAAGACTCAGGGTACCTATACACGCGGCTACATTTCTAGGGTGGCTACAGGTAACTTACTGGTTGCAGTTAAATCATGGAGACAAGGTTCTATCTTGTTGCTGTGTACAAATGGAATAATCTCTCCATGATTTCACTGCAACCAGTAAGTTACCTGTAGCCACCCTAGAAATGTAGCCGCATGTAAAGGTACCCTCAGTGAGACACAGTATGGTCCCAAGAGAGTGCCGGACCCAGTGCGGTCCCCAGAGTGCCGGACCCAGTGCGTTCCCCAGGGTGCCGGACCCAGTGCGTTCCCCAGAATGCCGGGCCCAGTGCGTTCCCCAGAGTGCCGGGCCCAGTGCGTTCCCCAGAGTGCCGGGCCCAGTGCGTTCCCCAGAGTGCCGGACCCAGTGCGTTCCCCAGAGTGCCGGACCCAGTGCGTTCCCCAGGGTGCCGGGCCCAGTGCGTTCCCCAGGGTGCCGGGCCCAGTGCGTTCCCCAGAGTGCCGGGCCCAGTGCGTTCCCCAGAGTGCCGGGCCCAGTGCGTTCCCCAGAGTGCCGGGCCCAGTGCGTTCCCCAGAGTGCCGGGCCCAGTGCGTTCCCCAGAGTGCCGGACCCAGTGCGTTCCCCAGAGTGCCGGACCCAGTGCGTTCCCCAGGGTGCCGGACCCAGTGCGTTCCCCAGGGTGCCGGACCCAGTGCGTTCCCCAGGGTGCCGGACCCAGTGCGTTCCCAGGGTGCCGGGCCCAGGGCGTTCCCCAGGGTGCCGGGCCCAGCGCGGTCCCCAGGGTGCCGGGCCCAGCGCGGTCCCCAGGGTGCCGGGCCCAGCGCGGTCCCCAGGGTGCCGGACCCAGCGCGGTTCCCAGGGTGCCGGACCCAGTGCGGTCCCCAGAGTGTCGGACCCAGTGCGGTCCCCAGAGTGCCGGACCCAGCGCGGTCCCCAGGGTGCCGGGCCCAGCGCGGTCCCCAGGGTGCCGGGCCCAGCGCGGTCCCCAGGGTGCCGGACCCAGCGCGGTTCCCAGGGTGCCAGACCCAGTGCCTTCCCCAGAGTGTCGGACCCAGTGCGGTCCCCAGAGTGCCGGACTCAGTGTTGGCTCTAAAGTGCCAAATTCGGTTTTGTTCCTAGAGTCCCAGCAGACTTAGTGTGGTTTTTAGAGTGTCACACATAGTCAAATCCCTATGGTGCCAGACTCAGTGTGGCCCCAAACCTGCAGAATTTAAGTGTGGTTCCTTTAGTGCAGGACTCTCTGTGGTCCTTGGAGGTCCAGACATAGTGTGGTCCCTAGAGCAGTAGACCTTAAACTGCTAGTGACATACATATTCGGATGTGCCTACGGTAACTGCAATTTCTTTTTCTCCCGGAAACCCCTTTTCCTGGTGTAAGGTCCATCTGGTCTTGGAGAGGTTAAGAGCCGGTGTTTGCCGGGGTTGTTAGTATTCTGGTACTTGACATGTGACGCTTCCACCGGTCGCACAGAAGCCTTGTGTGCGGGATTTGTGATTTAATTTCTGTTTCGGTGTAGAGGTCTCGCCGTGTTCGGGGATACGAAGCATAATTATGCGCTGCACCGTGCTCCTTTTCATGGCAGATTAAAATATTTACACAAATATGCGCTGCAACTCCGACTACCTCTGCTTAAAGGTAGGAAAGGAGAAAATCTTTTATCTGGCAACAGCTTACGAATTCCTGATGTGGAAGAAAGCCCGGTAAACCTTCCTGAACGCGGCTGATAACACCGCACAACCGCAGCCTCACAATGTGTAATTATTTCCCGTACAAATGTTACAAGTGGATTTAAAGCTTCTCAATTAATGGATCCAGTTTTAGAAATCCCTTTTGCTTTTCAAAATAATCACAGACTTTAGAATTAAAGCAAAAAAAAACAACAAAAAAAATGCCCTCTGCAATTTTATTTCCTATCGGTGAATGACTGAAGTTGCTGATTTTTCATTCCTGAGATTACTTCTATGGAGCATAGATTTTACTTAAAGGAGTATTCCATTAACTATTATCATGCATGTATGAGCGAGCGTGCTCAGCTGTTTTCATATCTGTCATAGAGCGAGAATGCCCAAAGTATGGAGATCCTGATATACAGGGACAGAGACCCTCTTATACTAAGTGGGGGTCTCAGTGGTTGGAAGCCTTCTGATTGATCTTGTGTCTATGAGTGTGGGGTTGCTCAGCTTTTTCCATATTAGCTATAGAATTATAGTGCAGCGGTTCCATAGAACCTTGAATTAATAAAATCCTGCAAGAGATGGACAGAGACACTCCGATTATACTAAATGTGAGCCCAGTGGTTAGAAACAACACTGATCTTCCCATTCTACTAAGTGTGGGTCTGATGGTCAGAACCCCACTGACCTTTCCATTCTACTAAGTGTGGGTCTGATGGTCAGAACCCCACTAAGCTTCCCATTCTATTAAGTGTGGGTCTGATGGTCAGAACCCCACTAACCTTCCCATTCTACTAAGTGTGTGTCTGATGGTCAGAACCCCACTGACCTTTCCATTCTACTAAATGTGGGTCTGATGGCCAGAACCCCACTGACCTTTCCATTCTACTAAGTGTGGGTCTGATGGTCAGAACCCCACTAACCTTCCCATTCTACGAAGTGTGGGTCTGATGGCCAGAACCCCACTGACCTTTCCATTCTACTAAGTGTGGGTCTGATGGTCAGAACCCCACTGATCTTCCCATTCTACTAAGTGTGGGTCTGATGGTCAGAACCCCACTGACCTTTCCATTCTACTAAGTGTGGGTCTGATGGTCAGAACCCCACTAAGCTTCCCATTCTACTAAGTGTGGGTCTGATGGTCAGAACCCCACTAACCTTCCCATTCTACTAAGTGTGTGTCTGATGGTCAGAACCCCACTGACCTTTCCATTCTACTAAATGTGGGTCTGATGGCCAGAACCCCACTGACCTTTCCATTCTACTAAGTGTGGGTCTGATGGTCAGAACCCCACTAACCTTCCCATTCTACGAAGTGTGGGTCTGATGGCCAGAACCCCACTGACCTTTCCATTCTACTAAGTGTGGGTCTGATGGTCAGAACCCCACTGATCTTCCCATTCTACTAAGTGTGGGTCTGATGGTCAGAACCCCACTGACCTTTCCATTCTACTAAGTGTGGGTCTGATGGTCAGAACCCCACTAAGCTTCCCATTCTACTAAGTGTGGGTCTGATGGTCAGAAGCCCACTAACCTTCCCATTCTACTAAGTGTGTGTCTGATGGTCAGAACCCCACTGACCTTTCCATTCTACTAAATGTGGGTCTGATGGCCAGAACCCACTGACCTTTCCATTCTACTAAGTGTGGGTCTGATGGTCAGAACCCCACTAACCTTCCCATTCTACGAAGTGTGGGTCTGATGGCCAGAACCCCACTGACCTTTCCATTCTACTAAGTGTGGGTCTGATGGTCAGAACCCCACTGACCTTTCCATTCTACTAAGTGTGGGTCTGATGGTCAAAACCCCACTAACCTTCCCATTCTACTAAGTGTGGGTCTGATGGTCAGAACCCCACTAACCTTCCCATTCTACTAAGTGTGGGTCTGATAGCCAGAACCCCACTGACCTTCCCATTCTACTAAGTGTGGGTCTGATGGTCAGAACCCCACTGACCTTTACATTCTACTAAGTGTGGGTCTGATAGCCAGAACCCCACTGACCTTCCCATTCTACTAAGTGTGGGTCTGATGGCCAGAACCCCACTGACCTTCCCATTCTACTAAGTGTGGGTCTGATGGTCAGAGCCCCACTGACCTTTCCATTCTACTAAGTGTGGGTCTGATGGTTAGAGCCCCACTGACCTTTCCATCCTACTAAGTGTGGATCTGATGGTCAGAGCCCCACTGACCTTTCCATTCTACTAAGTGTGGGTCTGATGGTCAGAACCCCACTAACCTTCCCATTCTACTAAGTGTGGGTCTGATGGTCAGAACCCTACTAACCTTCCCATTCTACTAAGTGTGGGTCTGATGGTCAGACCCCACTGACCTTTCCATTCTACTAAGTGTGGGTCTGATGGTCAGAGCCCCACTGACCTTTCCATTCTACTAAGTGTGGGTCTGATGGTCAAAACCCCACTAACCTTCCCATTCTACTAAGTGTGGGTCTGATGGTCAGAACCCCACTAACCTTCCCATTCTACTAAGTATGTGTCTGATGGTCAGAACCCCACTGACCTTTCCATTCTACTAAGTGTGGGTCTGATGGTCAGAACCCCACTAACCTTCCCATTCTACTAAGTGTGGGTCTGATGGTAAGAACCCACTGACCTTTACATTCTACTAAGTGTGGTCTGATAGCCAGAACCCCACTGACCTTCCCATTCTACTAAGTGTGGGTCTGATGGCCAGAACCCCACTGACCTTCCCATTCTACTAAGTGTGGGTCTGATGGTCAGAGCCCACTGACCTTTCCATTCTACTAAGTGTGGGTCTGATGGTTAGAGCCCCACTGACCTTTCCATCCTACTAAGTGTGGATCTGATGGTCAGAGCCCCACTGACCTTTCCATTCTACTAAGTGTGGGTCTGATGGTCAGAACCCCACTAACCTTCCCATTCTACTAAGTGTGGGTCTGATGGTCAGAACCCTACTAACCTTCCCATTCTACTAAGTGTGGTCTGATGGTCAGAGCCCCACTGACCTTTCCATTCAACTAAGTGTGGGTCCAATGGTGGGAAGCCCACTCACCCTCCCAATCCACTAATTGTAGGACCCATGAGTAAGAATCCCACTAAGTGTGAGCCCTGAAGGTCAGAACCTCATTGACCTTTCCATACTACTATGTGTGGGCCTGATGGTTAGAACCCGACTAACCTTCCCATTCTATTAAGTGTCGGTACCAAAGATCTGAACCTCACTGACTTTCCAATTTTTCCCATTCTACTAAGGGGAGTCGATTGGTCAAAGCCCCACTGACCTTACAATTCTACCAAGTGTGGGTTCCAAAGGTCAGAACACCATTGAACTACCCATTTTACTAAGTATGAGCCCGATGGTCAGAACTCCATTGACCTTCCCATTCCACTAACTGTAGGTCCTAATAATCAAAACCAAACTGACCTTCCCATTCTACTAAGTGTAGTCCACGAATGTAAAAACCCCATTGACTTTCCCATTATACTAAGGGTGGGTCCCTAGGGTCACAACTCCACTGAATCTACCATTTCACTAACTGTTGGTCACAAGTGTCAAAACATCTTTGACCCTCCTATTCTATTAAGTGTGGGAACCGAAGGTCTGAGCCCCACTGTTCCTCCCTTTCTACTAAGTGTGAGCCCCAAAAGTCAGAATTCCATTGACCCTCCCATTCTCTTAACTGTGGGCCACAATGGTCAAAACCCCATTAACCATCATTCTACTAAGTGTGGAGCCAAATTCGTCAGAACCCCACTGAACCTCCCATTCTTGTAAGTGTGGGTCCCTAAAGTCAGAACCCCACTGAACCTCCCATTCTTGTAAGTGTGGGTCGCTAAAGTCAGAACCCCACTGAACCTCCCATTCCACTAACTGTAGGCCCCAATAGTCAATACCCTATTGACCCTCCCATTTTACTAAGTGTGAGCCCCAAAGGTCAGATCTAAAATTTGTCACGTATCATGTTTATGGGTGTAAGCATGCTCAGCTATTTCCATATTAGCCATAGAGCTCTATCAGAGAAAAGCATGCATGCTCCACTATGGTTAATCATATATGATAACTTTATACAGATGAGTATTATAGCCAGTGTGCGGCTAAAAGATTATTCATGGGTTCTTACAGCAGATTTGAGCAGGGACCCAACAATTTTCCAACTCCTTCAGTAGGTCCCTCTACTGTCTAGGAGAGTTGTCCTACATGTATTTCTTATAACCTTACAATATGGAGACACTGGTAGAGATGCATGGATGCTCACCTATTCTAAAAGTTGGTGCACTGATCTAAAATGTATCGTGTGTCCAGGGGAGTCAACGTGTTTTGGCATTTCCATACACCGCATATGTATATAGCAGCACGTTCTATCGTATGTCCATGCGTTGCATGGCTTTACAGCCAAATCCAGAAGACCTAGGTTGGGGGCAGGGTCGGGCTGGGCTGGGTGGCAGGGATGCATTTATCCCCCTGGCCGGTGACTTGGGGGCCTCCATTCTCCACAGGCCCCATTGCAGCTGTCCTTGGTATACCCTTGCCTTCTTATGAGTCTGCAGAGTGCACATCAGACTGGCAGTCAGAGATCTTCCTCTGCTGTGTATACATTGTGTGGACATTACATTTCTCATGCACCTGATCGTATATGGCAAAAGATTTTAATTCTTCAGCTCCAATTTTTTTCTCAGCAAAACGCTTTGGCTTTGTGAAAATCCCAAACTGTCCTGATTCCCGAGCTGTAATATATTGTGCTGTACAATGCGAAGTGCTGCACTCGGGATAATGAGTCGGCTGTATCTCTAGCTGAAAATGAATTGTTGCTGCACTCAGAAACGCCTGCAATCATTGTAAGTCAATGTGGGGATCTTCTGCCGCACACGTCCGGGAGAGAATGATGACAGCGGAGAAAATTCTCTCCTCAATACTCAGCACCTCCGTCATATAAGGAGCCGGTGCGGCTGGTTTCTCCTGGTTATATGGAAAATCAAAGGCGGTTACACACATGTAAATACCAAGTATATCCTCAGTACACTATACCAAGTATATCCTCAGTACCTCATACCAAGTATATCCTCAGTACCTCATACCAAGTATATCCTCAGTACACTATACCAAGTATATCCTCAGTACCCCATACCAAGTATATCCTCAGTACCTCATACCAAGTATATCCTCAGTACACTATACCAAGTATATCCTCAGTACCTCATACCAAGTATATCCTCAGTACACTATACTAAGTATATCCTCAGTACCTCATACCAAGTATATCCTCAGTACACTATACCAAGTATATCCTCAGTACACTATACCAAGTATATCCTCAGTACCTATATACCAAGTATATCCTCTGTACCTCATACCAAGTATATCCTCAGTACCCCATACCAAGTATATCCTCAGTACCTCATACCAAGTATATCCTCAGTACCATATACCAAGTATATCCTCAGTACCTCATACCAAGTATATCCTCAGTACCCCATACCAAGTATATCCTCAGTACCCCATATCAAGTATATCCTCAGTACCCTATACCAAGTATATCCTCAGTACCCCATACCAAGTATATCCTCAGTACACTATACCAAGTATATCCTCAGTACACTATACCAAGTATATCCTCAGTACCTATACCAAGTATATCCTCAGTACCCTATACCAAGTATATCCTCAGTACCCCATACCAAGTATATCCTCAGTACACTATACCAAGTATATCCTCAGTACACTATACCAAGTATATCCTCAGTACCCTATACCAAGTATATCCTCAGTACCCCATACCAAGTATATCCTCAGTACACTACACCAAGTATATCCTCAGTACCCCATACCAAGTATATCCTCAGTACCTCATACCAAATATATCCTCAGTACCCTATACCAAGTATATCCTCAATACCTCATACCAAGTATATCCTCAGTACACTATACCAAGTATATCCTCAGTACCCTATACCAAGTATATCCTTAGTACCCCATACCAAGTATATCCTCAGTACCTCATACCAAGTATATCCTCAGTACCTCATACCAAGTATATCCTCAGTACACTATACCAAGTATATCCTCAGTACACTATACCAAGTATATCCTCAGTACCCTATGCCAAGTATATCCTTAGTACCCCATACCAAGTATATCCTCAGTACACTATACCAAGTATATCCTCAGTACCTCATACCAAGTATATCCTCAGTACACTATACCAAGTATATCCTCAGTACCTCATACCAACTATATCCTCAGTACCTCATACCAAGTATATCCTCAGTACACTATACCAAGTATATCCTCAGTACCCTATACCAAGTATATCCTCAGTACCCCATACCAAGTATATCCTCAGTACACTATACCAAGTATATCCTCAGTACCCCATACCAAGTATATCCTCAGTACCTCATACCAAGTATATCCTCAATACCTCATACCAAGTATATCCTCAGTACCCATATAAAGAAGTTTACAGTACCCATACCAAGTATATCTCAGTACCCTATACAAAGTATATTCTCAGTACCCCATATCAAGTATATTCTCAGTACCCCATACAAGTATATCCTCAGTACCCCATATCAAGTATATTCTCAGTACACTATACCAAGTATATCCTCAGTACCCTATACCAAGTATATCCTCAGTATACTATACCAAGTATATCCTCAGTACCCTATACCAAGTATATCCTAGTACCCCATACCAAGTATATCCTCAGTACCTCATACCAAGTATATCCTCAGTGCCCATACCAAGTATATCCTCAGTACACTATACCAAGTATATCCTCAGTACCTCATACCAAGTATATCCTCAGTACATACCCCAAGTATATCCTCAGTACCTCATACCAAGTATATCCTCAGTACCTCATACCAAGTATATCCTCAGTACACTATACCAAGTATATCCTCAGTACCCCATACAAGTATATCCATCGTTACCCATAACAAGTATATCCTCCATACCAAGTATATCCTCAGTACCCCATACCAAGTGTATCCTTAGTACCCCATACCAAGTACTGTATATCGACAGTATCCCATACTAAGTATATCCTAAGTACCCCATACTAAGTACATCCATCGTAACCTATAACAAGTATATCCTCCATACCAAATATGTCCTCAGCACCCCAAAGCAAGTATATCCACTGCACCCCATACTAAGTATAGCCATAGTATCCTATACGAAGTACAGTACATCCACAGTACCAAATACCAAGTATATCCAAAGTATTCCATATCAAGTACATCTTCAGGACCACGTACCAAGTACATGTACAGTACCCGATACAAAGTATTTCCTCAGGATCCCATAACAAGTATACCCTCAGGACCCCATACCAAGGCTATCCTCAGTACCCCATACCAAGTATATACTCAATACCCCATACCAAGTATATTTACAGTACCCATACCAAGTACATCCTCAGTACCCCATACCAAGTATTTTCTCTGCATCCCATACATAGTATATCCTCAGTACCTCATACCAATTATATTTTCAGCACCCCATACTAAATGTATCCTCGATACCCCATACAAAATATATCCTCAGTACCCCATACCAAGAATATCCTCATTACCCCATACCAAATACATTTACAGCACCCCATATCAAGTATTTCCTCAGTACCCCATACCATGTATATCCTAAGTACCCCATACCAAGTATATTTACAGTACCCTATACCAAGTACATCCTCAGTACTCCATACCAAGTATATTTACAGTACCCCATACCATGAATTTCCTCAGTGCTCCATACCAAATATTTAATCAGTACCCCATACCAAGTATATCCTCTGTATCCCATACCTAGTATATCCTCAATACCTCATACCAATTATATTTTCAGCACCCCACACTAAGTGTATCCTCGATACCCCATACGAAATATATCCCCAGTACCCATACCCAGAATATCCTCATCACCCCATACCAAATACATTTACAGCACCCCATATCAAGTATTTCCTCAGTACCCCATACCATGTATAGCCTTAGTACCCCATACCAAGTATATTTACAGTACCCCATACAAAGTATATCCTCAGTACCCAGTATCAAGAATGTTTACAGTATCCCATACCAAGTATATTCTCAGTACCCTATACAAAGTATATTCTCAGTACCCCATATCAAGTATATTCTCAGTACCCCATACAAAGTATATCCTCAGTACCCCATACCAAGTATATTCTCAGTACCCCATACCAAGTATATTCTTAGTACCCCATACAAGTATTTAATCAGTACCCATACCAAGTATATCCTCTGTACCCCATACCTATATATTTAATGTACCCCATACCAGGCATTATCTCAGTATATCCTCAGGACCCCATACCAAGTATATCCTCAGTACCCAATACCAAGCACTTCTTCAGTACCCCATATTAAGTATATCTTCAGTACCCCATACCAAGTGTGGCGCCCCTGCGACCAGGGTGGCCACATAGGGAACTGCAGCCAGACAGAAAGATAGACAGTTTGTCCAAACACCCTCGCAGCACACACATCCACAGGACAGAGCACAGCACCCAACCCGGAGCCCGGGACTCTAGGCGGGCAAGGGGTGGTGGGTTTAGAGGAAAGTGGGTGTGAAGGAAGGAAGGTCAGGTGACAGATAGTACAAATAGAGGAAAAGAGGAGGAAGGAGTTAGTAGGCCAGAGTGAACCGAGCAGACAAGAACAGACAGACAGTGACACATCCCGGTGGGGTTGGGGTCCCTGGAGACGCAGAATCCACAGAGTCACAGAACCATGGAGAGAAAGCTCGTCCATAGCCGGCATCCCAGGGGAGTGTGAGGACAGAGACTGGACCGGTATCACCGGGTCCGAGGAACATGGCAGCACCGACCAACTACCGGCTGAGTAGTGTTCCCTGATTGTACTGGAATCACACGGGTTAGAAGGAGCCTGGTAACACTTGAAAGACAGGGTTACTGCAGGCTAGGCAAACACCAGAGTGTCGGCTCTGAGAGGGACTGACGTTTCACGCCGGCTTCTCAGACAAACCGACGGGGAACTTTAATTCCAAGTTGGAGTTCCATCTACCAGGGTTGGAGGCACAGCAGCAACCACGAGGACCCGGCTTACCGCCCGCACACACTTAGGGGGAAGCTGCATACAAGGGGCCGGGCTGCCGCCATACAACCAGCAGAGAGAACAGAGAGGGAGAGAACAACCTGAAAGGACACATAGAAGGAGTGAGGGGTCTCGGAGTGACAGCCTGGCTGCAAAGGGTTGAGTGTTCCCGGAGTTAACTGAACTGTGAACTGTGTTGAGAACTGTACCGTGACTTGTGTGACTTTGAAGAACTTGAAAGTTAACCCGGTGAATCCTGCTTCAGTTTCCATGTCTGATTCCAGGTATACAGAACTGTTATTGCACTTCTTACCCTGCCAGGGATATCCCGACCTGCGGCGGGCTTATCTATCCAGCTGCAGCCCATCCATTCCTCCATCCTCCTGGCAGAGCTGCGCTGCAGCGGTGGTCCCATCACTGACCACAACCCGTGGGTGGCTTCACAAGATTATCCACTGTATATATCCCCTTTTACTTGTGAGAACCCGGGACACGGTCCGGACCAGGACCTCCATGACATCCCCAGCAGTACCCCGATCAGGTACCGTGTACCCCGTCCCAGTGGGCTCCACACAAGTATATCCTCAGTATTCCATACCTTGTTTGTAAGTAAACCGCTTTAAAGTGCACCTGTCACTTGTTTTGGGGGTAATAAACCCTGCCCACCACCTTTAACATTATATAACTGGGGTTCCTGTAACCCCTTCATATCCCCAGATGTACCCCCCTTACACGTGAGACTTGGGAATTGTGTGGATGACACAGCGTTGTTATCCACTTCCATACAGTCGGGGGGAAGGCGCTGACCGCAATGTGCAGACCCCCATATGACCCATAAAAGAAATTGGCATACGGCGCAGGATAGAATAAAAGTTGTTTTCTGAGGTATGGAGGGGGATGTCTGGGGATATAAAGGGCTTACAGGAGCCCGAATTACATCGTTAACAGTGGTAGGCTGGGGTGAGAACCCCCAAAACTGATGTCAGGTGCACTTTACATACAAGCTGATCTGTTTTACCCAAAGTTATACATTGACACAGATGTGTGCTCTGGTGTAGAGTATTTTCTATGCTGGATATATGGTAACAAACCCTTTATTTAGTCTGTAGATGGAAAATGTGGCTTTCACATGTGAGATTGGGGTGTCTGCGGGCCCTGACACTTGTACGTATCACCTGCTAATAGTGACTCCCGGGAGCGTCCACATCGCCTCCTCTCCATCAGATACAGTTATTCGCTGTTACACATTGTCTTTAAATCATGACACATACGACGTCCTATTATTTTTACTCTTATTCCTAGATGAACCATTACAGAGAAATATGCACCGTCAATTCCCTCTATTCCTTCTACTCAAATCTTTCAGCCTTTGCAGTAAAAATCCCATTTATGAAGAGTAGGGGGAAGGGGAGAGCGCACAATGATGGTCCTAAAAGAAGAAGGATGAGCGCGGCGCGTCCCTCCACTCCCAGCTACCGGCGTAAATCTCAGCCAGTGTTTTATACTTGGTAGGAAAGTGTTTATATCAGCTATTATATAGATAGAGAGCCGTATACATCTATTTACCGAGGTCGCTGGGAAGACTTCACCCGCACTAAACCTCACACTTTATGGAAGCTCGAGAACACCTTTATTCACTGTTATTTAAAAATAAAGATTCTAAAAATTTCTACAAGAATATCACCTGAATTAATTTACTGGATTTAATCTGTACTTACATCTGTACATTGAGCTCAAAGCAATCAGATTGTAATGGAGATACAGATTCTGAGTTATTTTAAATGTCCTTTTAATGTTTCTGAAAATTGTGGCTATCCTTGGTATGAGGTATTGTGGTTATCGCTAATATTGGGTACTGGAGTTATCCTTGGTATGGGATACTGTGATTATTCTTGTTATAGGCTACTGTGGGTATCCTTGATATTGGGTACTGGGGTTATCCTAGGTATGGCTTATTATGGTTACTCTTGTTATAGGGTACTGTGGTTATCCTTGATATTGGGTACTTGGGTTATCCTTGGTATGCCTTATGGTTATTCTTGGTATGTGGTACTGTGATTATCCTTCATATTTTGTACTGTCTTTGTTCCTGTTATAAGGTACTGTGGTTGGAATTACCTTCTGGTATAACCTGTGGTTATACTTGGTATGGGGTTCTGTGGTTATCCTTGGTATAAGGTACTGTCATTATACTTGGTATGGGGTTCTGTGGTTATCCTTGGTATAAGGTACTGTCATTATACTTGGTATGGGGTTGTGTGGTTATCCTTGGTATAAGGTACTGTCATTATACTTGGTATGGGGTTCTGTGGTTATCCTTGGTATAAGGTACTGTCATTATACTTGGTATGGGGTTGTGTGGTTATCCTTGGTATAAGGTACTGTCATTATACTTGGTATGGGGTTCTGTGGTTATCCTTGGTATAAGGTACTGTCATTATACTTGGTATGGGGTTGTGTGGTTATCCTTGGTATAAGGTACTGTCATTATACTTGGTATGGGGTTCTGTGGTTATCCTTGGTATAAGGTACTGTCATTATACTTGGTATGGGGTTGTGTGGTTATCCTTGGTATAAGGTACTGTCATTATACTTGGTATGGGGTTCTGTGGTTATCCTTGGTATAAGGTACTGTCATTATACTTGGTATGGGGTTCTGTGGTTATCCTTGGTATAAGGTACTGTCATTATACTTGGTATGGGGTTCTGTGGTTATCCTTGGTATAAGGTACTGTCATTATACTTGGCATGGGGTACTGTGGTTATCCTTGGTATTACGTTTTGTGGTTATACTTGGTATAAGGTACTGTCATTATACTTGGCATGGGGTACTGTGGTTATCCTTGGTATTACGTTTTGTGGTTATCCTTGGTATAAGGTACTGTCATCATACTTGGTATGGGGTTCTGTGGTTATCCTTGGTATAAGGTACTGTCATTATACTTGGCATGGGGTACTGTGGTTATCCTTGGTATTACGTTTTGTGGTTATACTTGGTATAAGGTACTGTCATTATACTTGGCATGGGGTACTGTGGTTATCCTTGGTATAAGGTAATGTAATACTAATTATACTTGGCATTGGGTACTGTGGTTATCCTTGGTATAAGGTACTGTAATTATACTTGGCATGGGGTACTGTGGTTATCCTTAGTATTACGTTCTGTGGTTATACTTGGTATGGGGTACTGTAGTTATCTTTGGTATAAGGTACTGTGGTCATCCTTTTATATTTGGTATAATTGTTTCTTGGTATGGGGTACTGTGATTATCTTTGGTATTGGGCACTGTAGATATCCTTGATATTGTGTACTGTTTTTGTTCTTGGTATGAGATACTGTAGTTATCTTGCTATTTTGTTCTGCAGTTATCCCTGCTATTAGGATATGTGGTTAGCCTTGGTATTCTGTATTGTCCATGGCATGGGGTACTGTATATATCCTGGTATTATATTCTGTGGTTATCCTTGGAATTAGGTTCCTTGGTTATACCTTGATATGGGGTATGTATCTTGATATCGGGTTCTATGGTATCTAAGGCTGCTTTCACACTGCGTTTTTTTCCTGTCCGTGGGGATCGTACTTTTTGCAGGACCCCACGGACAGGAAAGGACAACATTGGAGGTGACCTCCGGATGCCATTTCTGTGTCCAGGTCCGTGATTTTCACGGATCCGGACACAGAAAGCCTGAGCCTGCAAAGCGCAGGCAATCCGGGCACTTTCACTCCCGCAATATATAGACATACATTGCGGGAGTGAAGCAAGGGTTAAAAAAAACAAACAAAAAAAACATCCTCACCTCTCCGGCGTGTGTCCCGCACCATCTAGCTCCCGGGGCTTAATGACCTGGCTGGGAGGGGCTACCCGATCAGCTGAGCGGTTTAAATCACCTGCCCGCCAATCGGTTTTGACTGGTGGGCTAATTAAACCACTCAGCTGACTAATCAGCTGATCAGGTAGCCTCGCCCTGCCAGGTCCTTAAGCCCCAGTAGCTAGACAGTGCAGGACACACGCCGGAGAGGTGAGGATGTTTTTTTTTTTAACCCTTTGTTAGTTAATTTCACTTCTGTAATGTATATATATATATTATATATACATTGCGGAAGTCAGATTACAGAGGGACAGAGCAGTTTTAGTATGCTGAGCATGCTAAAATTGGGTCCGGAAAACCATCCGATGTTTTCCCGGACCCATGCTCCATAGGCCCCCATGTTATTTGCTGCGGATCATGTCGGATCCGAATCTGTCCGATTTGGTCCGCTGTGCCCAAGATCAGATAGTCTCCGATTTTGGGTACAGCAAAAAATCAGACAGAATCAGAACCTACACAAATCGGATGTCTTTAAGGCCAAATCCGATTAGATCTGCTGGCCATAGGGATACATGGGGGCCAAATCTGATCCATGGCTGTCCGTTTTACTACGGACAGCCACTGATTGCAATAAATCGCAGTGTGAAAGCACCCTAAAGCCCCCTTCACACTGCATTTTTTGCACATCAGTGTGTATCCTTGAATTTCAAGGACCACACGGACAGGCACTGATCTGTGCCAACGGATGCCAACTGATGTTCACGGATCAGTGTTTTTCACTGATTCATTCTCAGTACCAAAGATAGGGGTGGGAGAAGCTGTACCTTGCTTGTGAGCATGCTCAGTACAGCAAAACGGATTTGTTTTAGAGATCCATTTTTTTCCCGGATCCGTCTCCATACACCCCCATGTTATTTGACGCAGACAGCTATGGATCCATGTCTGTCTGTTAGTGTCCACTTTTTTCAAGGCAGCTCAAAATCAGAGCAGTCTCCGATTCTTGGTGCATAAAAAAAACCTGACACAAATGAATCAGTGACAAAACTGACACGGGTGGCCATATAGAACCAATCCGTGCCCGTAGGGATACATAGGAGGCCAAAACTGATCTGTGGCTATCAGTTTGAAAAAGGATAAACACTGATCACAAAAAACGCAGTGTGAAGGCATCCTAAGGGACGGGTCAGCAATCCAACAACATGCCTTTTTTTTATGTCAGTCCTTACTTTATTCATAGTAGAAAGGCTTGAGTAGCTTTTTGAACGCTGTCCGGGATGGAGGTGGCCATTCCACATGGAACTCCACTGTCGGACGGTCTCGGAGGGTCACCAGTGCTACTCCTCCAGTGGCATTATCTGCCACCACCTGCGCCCCAGCACACCCCATCATGGCCACTGCTGTAGTAGAGGATGGAGAAATCAGGGGACAACCACCCCCTCTAGGGAATATAGAACCAACCTGGGCAACACCCACAGGCCTTTCAGAATCGATGGCCCCTGTGGGGTTGGGTGCAGCTGGCTAACCAAGATAGGTCTTTCCTCTTGCCGACGCATCATTTTCTCCTGGTTGGCGTTCTGCTGCCACTTTTCAAAGTCGTCGTCAGTGGCATAATGACTTACACCGACTGTGAATCACCCCTTGCTGCCCATCACCTTCATGAAAGTGATCTCCTCCCCAACATAGATTGTGCAGAGTCTTTTGGGAAGATGGTCATGCAGCAGGAAGTACCAGTTGACGTAGCACTGATGACCACTACCTTCTTCGGCTATGAAGCAAAGCCCCCTATCATGTATGAATGCCAACACCTTGTTTCATGAACAATGGTCATCAAAGTCATTGGCCTTAGGCCCATGCAACCACTCTCGGCGATGGCATCCGAGAGCCAAATCTTCTCAAGAAAGGAGACAGGACATGGTGGTTCATGCCATATCAGATAGTTGCTTTAAGGGGGTAGGGATCTGCACATGGCATTCTCCCAGCCAAATACCTCTGGCGGGGGTGGAACAAAAGGCTGGGAAGCAGGACATTCTACCTCTACTACTCCCTCCTCATCCTCATTGGCCTCATCATGCTTCTGGTCCTGGATTTGCCAATCCAGCAGCTGTGGCACCAGCTGCAGGTTTAATGACGCCAGGTATGCTGCAAGATGCTCCGGAGTGTGACATCTGCTGCTCCCATCTAACATAGAGAATGGCTCACCTCCTGTGAGCTCCTCAGGTCCTCCTCTGGCATCCAACCTTAGGGCATGATCCAGACCTCGCTACATATGAGGCCCAATGCAGGTAGCCCTTTGGAGCTCCAGTGACATATGTGATTTGTGAGGGTTGCTCCAGTTCTGGTGCTAAAGCACCCTCTGCCCCTGGAGTGAGTGGTGAGGAAGATGACATCCTCCAGAGCTGGCATATCTTGCCGTGGATGCATAACCAGGTCTGCGAGGTCAGAGTTGTGGAGTCAGTGTCCACTTTGGGTGGAGTTGGATTCAGGGAACTTGAGGAGTCAGAGTTGGATGTTTGGTTTACTGACTTCACAGCCATGGCTGTGGAGTTGGAGTGATGGAGTCAGTGTTTATTTTGGTGGAGTTGTAGCCAGATTCAGGGAAACTGAAGAGTTGAAATAGGACTCAGATATTTGGTTTACCGACTCCACAACCCTGTCCATAACGTAGCCAAACTGCGTACTGCAGGCAAATGGTAGCAAAGTGTAACACAGTGTAGTTGCATTGTACTGCACTGCCAGAAAGCGCTTTGTGGTGATGCCTCTTTGTTGTGCCTAGGGGTCCACCTCTTCCAGTACCAGGACACAAACAATCGCTTACACAGTATTATTGTTTGCACAATTGTTTGCTCCCTAGCTTCTCATTAACCTCTGCATGGGGTGGGCTGCAAAACGCACCTGACTTACATTACAAATCCCATTCCCCATGCGACAGGTAACATCTGGGCTTGCGGTTGGGTGGAGTGATTATCGAAGCTTAACATATTTGGAGCAGAAATAAAGGAAACAAATAAGTTTATTAAGCTCACCACCAATTCATCTGGAACGATGAATAAGGCTAGTGGGCAGCAATGCATGGACAAGTTCAATATTAATGATACATATAACACACCTGTGCACTTGCCAAAAATCTGTATTCTAAACGTATGGAATGAAATCACATAGTGATTGCACATTTTCGAGAAGCAATAGCTTCTTGAAAATGAATTGCTATCACATAAGTGTAGAAGAAATAGTCTCGCATGCTGCTGTCCTATCAAAAATAATTAAAAAATAATAAAACAAATAAATAAATATTTCCTCCCCCCCTCCAAAAAATATTAAGCTCTCTTAAATGGATGTTTTAAGGATATTGTAAGGTTCCTGGACTTTACAGCTGCTGCCACATCTGGCATTGTTTCCAAAATTCACACCCTCCAAGTGTCAAAACACCTGGAGGGTCTGAAGAAAACATAGACCCAATGACTGGGAACATACCTAAGCATATGAATCTGCAATGTTTTGTGCCAATTGGAAGTTGCAGAACATTGTCGGGAATGTTCGCTCATCTATAGATATGGCACAGCTATACATGATGATACAAGCAGTCAACCCTTGCTGCTTGCTTCTGCCTCATTCACATAGGGGATGTTGGAACCCTTGTTTCCAATTCAGTAGGAATGCTGTATTTGAATCCTCTTCCATTACTTTATAGGAAACTCCCTCTAATATAATCTACCTGCATTCCTCTCTGTGGCTTAGATCCACTCATACAGTGTAAATTAATCTGACTTTTGACTGTTCCTTCATTACTTTATGCAACAATTCTTGGATATCCAACAATACTAGCTTTTTCTATCACAAACAGCGCCACTACTGCCCACTGTTTGCACTTGGTATTACAGCTTCTTCCCATTCATTTCAATACAGTTGAGCTGCAATACCAAGACAACTTGTGGCCAGCTGTGGTTCTGTTTTTGGAAACCCGTGATTTTCTAATCAAGCCCAATCCCTTGTTGCCGATATATATTTCGTTTTCATCTACATTTTCATACCCTTAATTAAAACATCAAAAGGACAACTGACTTGGAGCACAAGTCGGATTTATGGATTGGATGTGAATTTCTGAGGATTTAGTAGTAATTGAACAAATATTTACTGGTGTCCTGGATTGGATTTGAGATCATTGTCGGCGGGCAGGAGTTGGCACGATCCGGGAAGGATCAGTGTGCAGCTGCCCTCCTCCGAAGTGCACATTGTAGACCGTCTACCGGACTGGACTCAGTCAAGACTTGGGGCTGTATCTAGAAGGTTCATTACCTCTCTGAATAAACATATGTCGTCCATACATTACCATTCTGTAGCACAGAACACTGCAAATGATCCTGTAAATGATTGTAGAATAATGGTTGCTTAGAAAAAAAAAAAATTGCATATGGATACTAGGTAGAAAAAATATTGCCCCCTTGCAGCACATATTAGGACCATTTTTGTTATATGTGATGGATATACAGCAGTTTCAGTGTATCCTATGTGATGTATATACAGCAATCTCAGTGTCTCCTATGTCATGTATATACTGTACAGCAGTCTCAGTGTCTATGTCATGTATATACAGCAGTCTCAGTGTCTCTTATGTCATGTATATACAGGAAATATAAAAGAAAGACAGGGAATGCATATGAGAAGCACCTGGTGGTCCAGTAGAAGTACAGTAACGGCGGGGTCGATGGGTCATCACCTCAAATGGTTGTGCACCTCTGCACAACCCCGATAATAATGTGGAGGTGAGGATTGCTGCTCTATGCTGCTCTTGCAGACTTGGTGTCATATCACTGATGGGGCATAGCCAGAAATAGTCACCCCAGTTACTGTGCTTTGCCGTGGGGAATGTATAGAGAGCCCCGAGCTGCTCCTGCCGCGTACCCTCAAAGGGACGTAGAAATGAAAGGAAAACAATAGCAATCTATGGAGCGCTAGGGCAAGGAAAATATATATATACATATATGTATATACAGCAGTCTCAGTGTCTCCTATGTCATGTATATGCAGCAGTCTTGGTGTTTCCTATGTGATAGGATACACCAAGACTGCTGTATATTTATGACATAGGAGACACCAAGACTGCTGTATATATATGTCATAAATATACAGCAGTCTTGGTGTATCCTATATGATGAATATACAGCAGTCTCAGTGTTTCCTATGTGTTGTATACATCTGTTCCAGTGTCTCCTATCTGATATATGAATCCTATTGATATACAGCAGTCTTGGTGTCTCCTATGTGATGTATATACAGCAGATCTCCCACTGTTTGAGTTCCATAAAGGTTACGTGAGGAGTAATGAATTGAATTTCCCATTGTGATGACATATAGTGTACTGTACATCTGTGTCCTGAAAAGCTTACTGATGTGACAATAGACAGCACCACAGATCGACACAAACCTGGAAAAGCATCTGCGAGTAGCTCCATTATCATTAACATACACGCCTCACCAAAAAGAAAGAGCTCCAGCCATCAACCTTAGGAGTGCATTGACCAAATACAGCAGGAAAATGTTAATATATAAACCCTATCACCAGAACGTACAATTTTTTTTTACATAAATACCTTCTACTCTGCCTGTCTCATGATCACACCGCCATATGGTGCCCATCACCTAGCAGGCTCCGTCGTCCTCCTGGCGAGCGGATACTTATATTTAAATATCATTAAAACCCAACACAGAGAACACATATGCCCCCTAAAAAAAAGCTATCTAACAGAGACAATACATCTAGAACAGCAGCGTGTATGCAAAACACCCGACACATCGTTAGTGAACGCGAGGAAATTTACCGCGATTCACATAATTCATATTTTATGGCGAATTTACAAAACAAATGTGGCCATTAAATAGGAAAAGTGCTATAAAGTAGAAAAGAGGCAATCAACATGATTTACTGAAGCATAAAAAAATAAAATAAAGTCAAAAAATAAAAAAAAAATAAAATCATATTTATTTTTGTTCTGCATAGTCCAATCAAAATGGGTTTTAAAGGGCCCGAAAAGTGTGCGGGTGTCAAACCCCATCACTAGTGATGAGAATTGGATTACGGTCAAATTTTTAGGAATTTGCTGAAACTGGCAAATGTGAACAACAGACAAATATCAAAAATGGCTGACGATCTCCTTTTAATTAATGACTTTTTAATATCCGTTCAATAAAGATTTCTCTTCGATACTTTGGCTATCACCCTTAGGTTTTTGTAGGATTTTATCAATAATGGCTGCTGTCATTTTATATATTGCTGAAAATTGCATCAGGCAGTGAAGGGTTACATGGTCTCCCGGCAGTTGTCACGTTGTATAGTAAAGCTCAGCCAATCAGGAAAGACTTGTCACATCGGAGTGTACGGACACCCAGAATGTGGCACAACACAGGAGTGACAATAGAATGAAGGCCCTGGTGATAAGGAGAGGGATCACCTCCTTAAACTCACCTAAGTCTACATCCTATGCTCCCTAACATCCCTATACGGGTCCTTCCCCCATCATCATCACATGCTTAGGACCCCCTGGCACTGGACTCATTCTGGCTAATGTAAAGGCCGGCGAGGACACTAGTCTCATCACTACAATAATACGACACCGAGGAAAGGTAGATCGGCAGAGGGAAATAGACACAGACAAGAAAACATAAACTCCAGAGCTGCAAAAATCACAACTCCTCAGCTTTTTCAGCATAGAAGGATTCTATCACAGATGAGTAGATGTGTGACTATTTATAAATGGGGGGAGTGGTCACAAAATGCTACACCTGAGATTAAGGCTACAATAACAGCCATATGGGAAAGAGTCCTTAACCCCTACAGCACTAAAAAAAAGTAGATTCACTTAAATAACATACTTTCTATTGCATAAACAGCGTGGAGCACACGCGCTACCACCCAGGACAGGTAGCAGCAACCCATAGACGAAACAGCTAGCTCCGGTGAACAATTCAAATACGTTATACACTTAAATAACAGTTGAAGACCTGTGATCAATAAGGCGTTGTGACCTACTCTCCATAGGTCTTCCCAATGTGAGACACATTTGTGAAAAGACTACCATAGCCTATTTAAAAGCTGAGGCAGGGAATGCAGCAGCCACTTTGTAGCGAATCTGGATTGTGAGAGCCATAGAGATAGGGATAGAGAGAGACATAAAACACTGAATAAACATTAAAGGTAGTGTCTGACAGCACAGCTGGTATGGAGATTAGTATGTGAGGAAGATTCCTACACGTTTTTCAGGGCAATTGGAGGATTTGCAATGTTCACTGCAAATTGAGTTTTGAGGATAATTTGGCAAATTAAAATGTCAAAAGATTCATCTCTAGCCATCCCATAACATGGGGACACCTTAGGGTCCCATCAGTGGTCTGAGGCCATGTACATGCACACTGACACTGGATACGATGTTGCACCTTGATGATGAGCCGTTATCCGGGGTTCTATTGTCCCTTCCGCGAATGATAGACAATACAATAGACAGATTTTAAGGTTTATTTTCCGGGACCACAGGAGACCACATGACTCTGGAAGACGACTTTTACGCATCATTTCTTTTGTGTTTCCAGTCTCGGTTTGGCGCTGAATCGGCGCGGTCCTGAGCGCTGACGGATTTATCGGGTGACCGGATCGTAGCCGTTTCTCATTGGAACCGCTGCTAGGAAAATTATAAATCTGACGGAAGCAGACGAGACCCCGGAGAAGACGCGGAGCGTTAACTAGAGCACAGAGTCTACCTCCAGGTTACACATAACCTCTGCACTGGGAAAAGCAATTACCGGGTAATTAATAAGCGCTGACCTGTAACAGGAGCGTACAGTTACTGCAACGTGCGCGGGAAGACGTGAGACATAACGCGCTGCATTCATGGAAAACCTGTTCTGGAGGTAATACGCCTGACCTAAGGCAGATATCTGGATATCCTATTTATGTGCTTATCATCTCATGCATCTGAGCCTATCTGGGATACCAAAGGCTGAACTGGTGTACCTACACCTGATACTCTCTGCTGAGCTGGTGTGCTTAAGGCTATTATGTATGATACTATCCAAACCCATCATGTGAGCGGGGTCAGCGTTAGGAAGGGGCAAGCTGGGCAGCTCCACAGGGCCCCCAATCCTATCATGTGTGAACTCTTGGCTGAACTGGGTATCTAATCCCATTACGTTTGATACAGTCAGCTGTGTATCTAATCTCATGTGTATGAACTCTGCATCTAATCCAGGGGAGGGGAACCCCAGTCCTCAAGAACCGCTAACAATGCAGGTTTTCAGGATTTCCTTAGCATCACATGTGCAATACTAAGGAAATCCTGAAAATGTGCACTGTTTGCGGCCCTTGAGGACTGGGGTTCCCTACCCCTGATCTAATCCTATCATGTGTATCTAATCTACAGTCCTAGAGACCCCAGAGTGTTACACATATCTTCTTAGGGTATTTAGAGGCTTTGCAGTACTTTTCTTTAGTGGCTAATAGATTTGCTGAATATTTTTTGTGAATAAATTCTGTGAAGTTGGTGAATTTAAAACTTTTCGCTCATTTCTGGGTAAGTGACTTTGCTGACCCTGCCCCAGTCTACACAGCAAAGCGCAGAAGTGTCAGGCTCTGCCCCAGTCTACACAGCAAAGCACAGAAGTGTCAGGCTCTGCCCCAGTCTACACAGCAAAGCACAGAAGTGTCAGGCTCTGCCCCAGTCTACACAGCAAAGCACAGAAGTGTCAGGCTCTGCCCCAGTCTACACAGCAAAGCACAGAAGTGTAAGGCTCTGCCCCAGTCTACTCAGCAAAGCACAGAGGTGTCAGGCTCTACCCCAGTCTACACAGCAAAGCACAGAGGTGTCAGGCTCTGCCCCAGTCTACACAGCAAAGCGCAGAAGTGTCAGGCTCTGCCCCAGTCTACACAGCAAAGCACAGAAGTGTCAGGCACTGCCCCAGTCTACACAGCAAAGCACAGAAGTGTCAGGCACTGCCCCAGTCTAAAACAGCAAAGCACAGAAGTGTCAGGCTCTGCCCCAGTCTACACAGCAAAGCACAGAAGTGTCAGGCACTGCCCCAGTCTACACAGCAAAGCACAGAGGTGTCAGGCTCTGCCCCAGTCTACACAGCAAAGCGCAGAAGTGTCAGGCTCTGCCCCAGTCTACACAGCAAAGTACAGAAGTGTCAGGCACTGCCCCAGTCTACACAGCAAAGCACAGAAGTGTCAGGCACTGCCCCAGTCTACACAGCAAAGCACAGAAGTGTCAGGCTCTGCCCCAGTCTACACAGCAAAGCACAGAAGTGTCAGGCACTGCCCCAGTCTACACAGCAAAGCACAGAGGTGTCAGGCTCTGCCCCAGTCTACACAGCAAAGCACAGAGGTGTCAGGCTCTGCCCCAGTCTACACAGCAAAGCACAGAAGTGTAAGGCTCTGCCCCAGTCTACTCAGCAAAGCACAGAGGTGTCAGGCTCTACCCCAGTCTACACAGCAAAGCACAGAGGTGTCAGGCTCTGCCCCAGTCTACACAGCAAAGCGCAGAAGTGTCAGGCTCTGCCCCAGTCTACACAGCAAAGCACAGAAGTGTCAGGCACTGCCCCAGTCTACACAGCAAAGCACAGAAGTGTCAGGCACTGCCCCAGTCTACACAGCAAAGCACAGAAGTGTCAGGCTCTGCCCCAGTCTACACAGCAAAGCACAGAAGTGTCAGGCACTGCCCCAGTCTACACAGCAAAGCACAGAGGTGTCAGGCTCTGCCCCAGTCTACACAGCAAAGCGCAGAAGTGTCAGGCTCTGCCCCAGTCTACACAGCAAAGTACAGAAGTGTCAGGCACTGCCCCAGTCTACACAGCAAAGCACAGAAGTGTCAGGCACTGCCCCAGTCTACACAGCAAAGCACAGAAGTGTCAGGCTCTGCCCCAGTCTACACAGCAAAGCACAGAAGTGTCAGGCACTGCCCCAGTCTACACAGCAAAGCACAGAAGTGTCTGGCTCTGCCCTAGTCTACACAGCAAAGCACAGAAGTGTCAGGCACTGCCCCAGTCTACACAGCAAAGCACAGAAGTGTCAGGCTCTGCCCCAGTCTACACAGCGAAGCACAGAAGTGTCAGGCTCTGCCCCAGTCTACACAGCAAAGCACAGAAGTGTCAGGCTCTGCCCCAGCCTACACAGCAAAGCACAGAAGTGTCAGGCTCTGCCCCAGTCTACACAGCAAAGCACAGAAGTGTCAGGCTCTGCCCAGTCTACACAGCAAAGCACAGAGGTGTCAGGCTCTGCCCAGTCTACACAGCAAAGCACAGAGGTGTCAGGCTCTGCCCCAGTCTACACAGCAAAGCGCAGAAGTGTCAGGCTCTGCCCCAGTCTACACAGCAAAGCACAGAAGTGTCAGGCACTGCCCCAGTCTACACAGCAAAGCACAGAAGTGTCAGGCTCTGCCCAGTCTACACAGCAAAGCACAGAAGTGTCAGGCACTGCCCCAGTCTACACAGCAAAGCACAGAAGTGTCAGGCTCTGCCCCAGTCTACACAGCAAAGCACAGAAGTGTCAGGCTCTGCCCGAGCCTACACAGCAAAGCACAGAAGTGTCAGGCACTGCCCCAGTTTACACAGCAAAGCACAGAAGTGTCAGGCTCTGCCCCAGGCTACACAGCGAAGCACAGAAGTGTCAGGCTCTGCCCCAGCCTACACAGCAAAGCACAGAAGTGTCAGGCTCTGCCCCAGTCTACACAGTAAAGCACAGAAGTGTCAGGCTCTGCCCCAGTCTACACAGCAAAGCACAGAAGTGTCAGGCTCTGCCCCAATCTACACAGCGAAGCACAGAAGTGTCAGGCTCTGCCCCAGTCTACACAGCAAAGCACAGAAGTGTCAGGCTCTGCCCCAGTCTACACAGCAAAGCACAGAAGTGTCAGGCTCTGCCCCAGTCTACACAGCAAAGCACAGAAGTGTCAGGCTCTGCCCCAGTCTACACAGCAAAGCACAGAAGTGTCAGGCTCTGCCCCAGTCTACACAGCAAAGCACAGAAGTGTCAGGCTCTTGTGTGAGCTCCACTGGGAAAAAAGCATGTCACGTTCTCAAAGGAGCAGATTAGATTATGGTACATACGCAGCATCTATAGATTACGGTACATTCACAGCATATTAATCTATAGATTACTGCACATTCACATCATATTAATCTATAGATTACGGCACATACACAGCATATTAATCTATAGATTACGGCACATACACAGCATATTAATCTATAGATTACGGCACATAAACAGCATATTAATCCATAGATTACGGCACATACACAGCAGTTTAATCTATAGATTACAGCACATACACAGCATTTTAATCTATAGATTACGGTACAGATACACAGCATATTAATCTGTAGATTATGGTACAGATACACAGCATATTAATTTATAGATTACGGTACAGATACACAGCATATTAATCTATAGATTACGGTACATACACAGCATATTAATCTATAGATTTTGGCACATACACAGCATATTAATCTATAGATTATGGCACATACACAGCATGTTCATGTTAATCTATAGATTACGACACATACACAGCATATTAATCTATAGATTACGGTACATACACAGCATATTAATCTATAGATTACGGCACATGCACAGCATATTAATCTATAGATTACGACACATACACAGCATATTAATCTATAGATTACGGCACATACACAGCATATTAATCTATAGATTACGGCACATACACAGCATATTAATCTATAGATTACGGCACATACACAGCATATTAATCTATAGATTAAGGTACAGATACACAGCATATTAATCTATAGATTACAGTACATACACAGCATATTAATCTATAGATTTTGGTACATACACAGCATATTAATCTATAGATTTTGGCACATACACAGCATATTAATCTATAGATTATGGCACATACACAGCATGTTAATCTATAGATTACGACACATACACAGCATATTAATCTATAGATTACGGTACATACACAGCATATTAATCTATAGATTACGGCACATGCACAGCATATTAATCTATAGATTACGACACATACACAGCATATTAATCTATAGATTACGGCACATACACAGCATATTAATCTATAGATTACGACACATACACAGCATATTAATCTATAGATTACGGCACATACACAGCATATTAATCTATAGATTACGGCACATACACAGCATATTAATCTATAGATTACGGCACATACACAGCATATTAATCTATAGATTACGGCACATACACAGCATATTAATCTATAGATTACAGCACATACACAGCATATTAATCTATACAATACAGCACATTCACAGCATATTAATCTATTAGTTATAAACTTGTTAGCTCTGAATTATTTCACAAGGTTAATATTCTGTCACAGATGTCACAGGTATAGATATCGTGAACGACGCACCAACGATGTAGCGAGCAGGTATCGTTTGCACAACCCAGCAACGATACTTGTTCACTGATGTGAATGGGCAAGTCATTAACGACCTCGTTATCGCGGTGTCACACACAACGATGCAGCAGGTTGGCTGATTGAGGATCGTCTGATTTGACAACATGTTCTGAAATCTGCGATCAACAATCCAACGATTTATCGTGGTCTATCTCGGTGTCACACGCAACGACGTCCTAACAAGTTGTTTGAACGACTCCAAATCAGTGACATTTCAGCAATATTGTTAATGATATTGTGCCGTGTAACGGGACCTTAAGTCATTTGACAAGACTCATTAAAGGCTTGATATTGACTTTTGGGATTACTACTTCCAATAGGGGTGCTTGAGTTCAAGTCTTCTTCCTTCCTGAAAAAAATGTGCATACTTTATTTCCCAGAGAAGCATTGTGGCTTTTGAGTCTCTTCATTACTGACATATCTCTGTTCATAAGGAGACGCGTTACCCCTTAGACCCCAGTAAGCCTCTCACACAGCCAGATCATAGCTCATACTTTGCACTGATGAGGAGCCATACCCCAAAACACCGTGTCTGCAAATTGAGATTCTGATCTGGTGTAAATCCTAAATCATTTGACAAGGCTCAATAAAGGGTTGATATTTACTTTTACGATTACTACTTCCAATAGGTGTCACTAAGCTCAATTCCTCTTTGAAGAGATAATTTGCATACTTCATCTGTATAGTGTCATGATCAGCAGATATACAGCTCTTTATCTTGAATAATTGCGATGTATCTGTGATAATCAGATTCTATATGGATGATCCGTGCAGGTTCCGATCTTTTTTGTGCACCCATAGATTTCAACAGGGTAGACTCATCCGAAATACGGAAGACACTAATACACGCTGCGATTCATCCATGTAGACATTGGGTCCGTGCAAAGAAATCGCTCATCTGAATAACATTGGGCCGAGCACGGTCAGGCTTTTATTTTCATGGCAGTCGTGTGAATGTAGAGTAAGGGAACGTGACAAAGACACAGGTGAGGGTCCGGACACCATCTTGGATCACCTCCTTAATGGGTCCCCATAAAAGTTACCAAGTGTAAGTTATAACCATGAAGCAGGGGCTTAACTACAATAGGTGCAGGGGTTGCGATTGCACCCGGGACTTGCAACCTAGGGGGCCCCAGAAGTCCATTTGGCCTATAGAAAAAGACTAATACTATTATTTGCAATAATAGGGGTCCCCATTGGAGCTTTGCATCGGGGCCCCTGGGCCTGAAGTTACGCCACTGCCATGAAGGATTGTCGGAGGACCCCACAATCAATCATAAGGTGATAACATATCCTAGTGACAGTACCCTGGACTCTATTGACTTTTATGGGGTCATAGTTCCTCTGTTAGGTTGGGGTTAGCATCCACATCCATTATGGTAATTATATTCAGCTCAGTGTACTGCGAGCGTGACCGAGTGTCATTTTACTGTGATCTGATTTTCTCGCATACCTGATTCGGATCACAGGTGGGGCGGTGACGGAGGCCTTAATTTCTCCATCTTCTCCATTGTCCGTATCCACGTACACAATCCGCACTCGGCTATTATTATGCCCTTACTCCACCCTCATACACCTTGGACTGCTCAGATTATCATCTACAGATACTTTTCTTCAGTGGGTTGCAATCAGAGTCAGCTATTTTGAAGGCCAAGGAGAAAGATCTTTGGTCACCTGGTCACACACATGTCCTCCTATATCCTCTGTGCATCCATCACACAAGGGCTGTTTTTTTGGGTGGCTTGTTGACTACCTCCCTCCCTTCCTTCCCTCATTAGCCAATACCGCAGTAAATCACTTGCCCTATAGTTTCATTGTTTTTAAGGTTGAAAGTAGACTTTAAGACCATCTAGTTCCACCTATAGCCTAACATCCCAACTCCTTTTTAATGTTTTCATTTTAGGATTTTTTTTGTCACTCAATCATTTTTCAAAGCTCTTAAATTACTCATGGTTTCCATTGCATCTCTAACCATAAACCAGCTGGACTCTCATGACTTATAACCATAATCTGCTCTGTTGCTGCTTAAAGGGAATTTTTTCGATTGATGTTACCTCTAAAACGAATGGTAAGGCTGTATAGGTTATATAAATTCAATAAAAATGATACCTATCTTGTAATAATCGGATGTGCCATCGCTGAGAAATTGAGCTTTATAACCATCTAAAATTGAACCATGTTGTGCATTGCTAATGCACTCTGGGCACTTGGACACGCCCACTGATGCACTCTGGGAGCATGGACACGCCTGCTGATGCACTCTGAGTACTTGGACACGCCCACCGAGTCTACTCCAGGCTAATTTGCCTATAGCTTCAAAGTTCTATTTCTCAGCAGTGGCATATCGGATTTCCACAAGACAGGCATCATTTTTATCGGTGTATTAAGACCCATACCATACAACCATAATATCATTAGCAAAATTATCTTAACAGGTTCCTTTTAATTAAACATGTTTTCCTTTTAGGAATTGGAGATACTGAGCAGCTCTGGAGCTATATTAGTAGCCATATTAGCTGATACCCTGGGACGTATATAGATTGGAAATGGTAACGAGACCAAAGAGCCGTGACTACAATCGCAGTGGAGCCGAGCGTGAAACCGTAGGCAAAGCTTTTGTGGATTGAATAATACTCCTTCCAATCTGTTGATCTATTTGAAGCCATGAAAATACCAGAAAGTGACACAGGACTGCAGCCGGGCAGTAACGCTCGCCTGCTCGCCACCCTCTCATGTGTAGATGTGATCTGTGAACAGGGAGCCACACTGAATGCCCGGACTCAGTCAAGCGTTCTACCCATATAGTTACCAGATCGGTAGAAAAGGGGCCTTTGTTCATCACAACGAACCTCCATTATGAAAAGAAAACATTTTCTGGATAAAGGACAACTTTCAATTTTGGGAAAACTCCTTTAAAGCTTTAAAGCCAACAGGGCAGCGGCTCAAGTCTGCATGCGGGTGATTATCAGCGTTTCTGCAGGCAAATGTAAAATTGTTACTAAATTGCTTGTTTTTAACTCAAGCACCAAAAAATCAAGTCAAGCTTTAACAATGAAAATCTTGCTATTTGGCATGAATTTCGTAGTTCTCCCAGCAAGAAAATCTTTCTCAAAGCTTTCTGAAATAAGCAGACTTCTACCCAGGGGTGTACCACCCACAGCGGCACACCACAAGGCCACTATGGGGCCCCTGAGTCAAGGTACTCGGAGCCAAACCCCTCACACCCCTACCTGTCATCCTATGGATACACGGGGAGAGGGGTAGGTGATCTAGGCAAGTACAACAGACTACAAAAAAGTATGGCGCTGAGTCAAGTATAGGCATCGTAAAAGGAAGCATGTCATGCAGGAAGAGTGCAGTAGAGGATGGAGCCACTGCATGGCAGGAGCAGGAAGCTGTTATCAGTCTTGTTTGTGCTGTGTTTCCCTCCTCCAAAGTGGTTTTTGCAGCCCCTTTTTAGCTGCTTCTTAAACTACGTGGTCAACCTTCACTGTCCTCATCTTACTCCAGGAATCTCAGGTGTCTCAGGTCAGAGCAGAGTATGGGGGAGGAGGGCTGACATCATGGGAGGAGCAGGAAGCTGTTATCAGTCTTGTTTGTGCTGTGTTTCCCTCCTCTAAAGTGGTTTCTACAGCTCTTTTTTCAGCTGATCCCTGAACTATGTGGTCAACCTTCACTTTCCTCATCTTACTCCATGAATCTCAGGTGCCTCAGGCCAGAGTAGAGGACAGGGAGGAGTGCTCATAGCACAGGACATCATGGCAGGAGTGAGAAGCTGTTATCAGTCTTGTTTGTGCTATGTTTCTCTCCTCCATAGTGGTTTTTGCAGCCCCTTTTCAGCTGATCCCTGAGCTACATGGTCAATCTTCATTGTCCTCTTCCTTCTCTGGGAATCTCAGGTAGGTCAGGTCAGAGCAGAGGACAGGGTGGAGGGCTCACAGCACAGGACAACATGGCAGAAGCAGGAAGCTTGTTTGTGCTATATTTCCCTCCTCCAAAGTGGTTTTTGCAGTCCCCTTTCAGCTGATCTCTGAACTACATAGTCATTCTTCACTTTCATCTTCTTGCTCCAGGAATTTCATGAGCCTCAGGTCAGAGCAGAGGACGGGGGAGGAGGGAGCATCATGGCAGGAGCAGGACTCTGTTATCAGTCTTTTTTGTGCTGTATTTTCCTCCTCCAAAGTGGTTTCTGCAGCCCCTTTTCAGTTGATCCCTGAACTATGTGCTCAACCTTCACTGTCCTTGTCTTACTCCAGAAATCTCAGGTGCCTCTGGTCAGAGTAGAAGAAAAGGAGGAGGGCTCACAGCACAGGACAGCATGGCAGGAGCAGGAAGCTGTTATCAGTCTTGTTTGTGCTGTGTTTCCCTCCTCCAAAGTGTTTTTTTGCAGCCCCGTTTTAGCTGATTCCTGAACTACTTGGACAACTTTCACTCTCCTCTTCTTAGTCCAGGTATCTCAGGTGCCTCAGGTCAGAGTAGAGGATGGAGGAGGAGGGCTCACAGCACAAGACAACATGGCAGGAGTTCAAAGCTGGTATCAGTCTTGTTTGTGCTGTGTTTCCCTCTTCCAAAGTGGTTTCTGCAGCTCCTTTTCAACTGATCCCTGAGCTACAAGGTCATTCTTCACTGTACGTTTCTTACTCTGGGAACTCAAGTATGTCAGATCTGAACAGAGAACAGGGTGGAGGACTCACAGCACAGGACAGCATGGCAGGAGAAGGAAGCTGTTATCAGTCTTGTCTGTGGTTTCTGCAGCCCCTCTTCAGCTGATCCCTGAGCTACAAGATCATTCTTCACTGTACTCTTCTTACTCTGGGAACTCAGGTACATCAGATCTGAACAGAGGACGGGGTGGAGGACTCACAGCACAGGACAGCAGGGCAGGAGTGGGAAGCTGTTATCAGTCTTGTTTGTACTCTTTCCAAAGTGGTTTCTGCAGCCCCTTTTCAGGTGATCCCTGAACTACTTGATCAACCTCCACTTTTAGCCTGGGATGCAGGAGGGAGTTACATATAGGATAGTGTGAAATAAGGAGACTGAACACTTAATATGTCTATCATAAAAGTAGTATATGAGTGTGTGTATGCATATATGTATGTCTGTGCACAAGTATGTGTGTTCGTATATGTGTATGTATGTGTATATACATGTGTGTGTAGCTACATATTTGATTTTTGGTTCTTGTATGAGACTGTAATTGTAATGAATAGGAGAATCAATCTCTGATCCATAGGGTAAGGGGATAACTTATTGATTACAGGTATCCTGACCACTGTGTCTACCACAGATTCTGAGAACAGGGCTCAGTCCTATCCAGAATGGAGCAGTTTTGCTCGATTCATTATCTATAGAACTATTGAGCACAGTGCTCGGCTAGTTCTCTCAGTTCCATAGACAATAAATAGAGCAGAAGTCAAGCACATACAGCTCCAATCCATTCTTGGCTGAGCAGCAGATTTCTGTTCTCAGGATCACTGGGGGTCCCAATGATCAGACCCCAACAATCACTAAGTTATCCCTTATCATTGGTATCAGTGATAACTTGATTTTTTGGGGGGCAATAACCCTTTTATACTAAATGGCCTCTGTTTAGCGTATATACCTGGATGCAAATACTAAACAGCTGCCTCCTATGGATACTATACAGCGGTTTCCAAAAAGATGTAAATATTTTAGGTCTGTCTTGTACAGGATTCCATTGTAAGGAATAATGCAGTCTCTAAAACTGGTCTGTACTTTTATTTGTAGTATACCACCAGATACCAGACTTTATAGATACCAAACATATAACTTAATATATATATATATATATAGTTGGGCTTTCCAGGTTCTAGCAGGTATCAAATAACCATGAGTATAGTCTTTGCATACTTTATGATGACACATGCCAACTAGACTGTCAGCCACGCCTTACAATGTTCTATTGGCAGATGTAGTTGACTGCAAGTATAACTGTGCTCAAACCAGCAGAGCTGAATACTAACGCATATGTATATATCTATTTCAGTAAAATATAAGTAAATACTGTAAATATATATATTCATATTTAATTATTATTATATATAGTTTATATTTTTTATAGGGCGGGCAATTAGGACTTTTGCTATGGGGCCCTGCGATTGCTATGTACTCCCTTGCTCCTACCAAATGTCTCTTGGCACCGGTATAAATGGCGTCCGGCCCCCCGTGTGACTCCTTGGCATGAAGTCGACAGTATTTAACATTCTCGGCAATGGTTAAATTGAATACATGTGAAATTAACATTCGTTTAACTTCTCCTGGAGGAATATATTAGCGACTTCCCGGAGCGGAGAGAAGGTGATAAATTAGAGTCTCGAAAAGACGAGAGAAGAATTTCTCCGTTGCTTCTCTGACACTTGATTCTAAAATAAGGATTTATATTTTAGGACATTCGAAGTAGAGATGAATGACTTAAATTGTTTAAATTACATATGCCCTGGTATTGAAGGTTCAACATTATTTGGGCTCCTACAATAGGAATCAGTCCCTTCCTCAAACTCATTTCCTTAATTGTTCAGAGATGGGAAGGCGTTAAAATGGCATATACATCATCTCCATCATCTTCATCATTTGCATCATCTCCATCATCTTCATCATCTCCATCATCACCATCATAGCCATCATCTCCAGCATCTCCATCATAGCCATCATCTCTATCATAGCTATCATCTCCAGCATCTGCATCATAGCAATCATCTCCATCATCTCCATCATAGCCATCATCTCCATCATAGCCATCATCTCCAGCATCTGCATCATAGCCAGCATCTCCAGCATAGCCATCATCTCCAGCATCTCCATCATAGCCATCTTCTCCATCATCTCCAGCATCTCCATCATAGCCATCATCTCCATCATCTCCATCAAAGCCATCATCTCCAGCATCTCCATCATAGCCATCATCTCCATCATAGCCGTCATCTCCATCATCTCCACCATAGCCATCATCTCCATCATAGCCATCATCTCCATCATAGCTATCATCTCCAGCATCTGCATCATAGCCATCATCTCCATCATCTCCATCATAGCCATCATCTCCAGCATCTCCATCATAGCCATCTTCTCCATCATAGCCATCTTCTCCATCATAGCCATCATCCCAGCATCTCATCATAGCCATCATCTCCATCATAGCCATCATCTCCAGCATTTTCATCATAGCCATCACTCCATCTCCATCATCTCCAGCATCTGCATCATAGCCATCATCTCCATCATAGCCATCATCTCCAGCATCTCCATCATAGCCATCTCTCCATCATAGCCATCATCTCCATCATAGCCATCATCTCAGCCTATCATCTCCAGCATCTGCATCATAGCCATCATCTCCTCATAGCATCATTCTCCAGCATCTCCATCATAGCCATCATCTCCATCATAGCCATCATCTCCAGCATCTCCATCATAGCCATCATCTCCAGCCATCATCTCCAGCATCTCATAGCTCATCTCCATCATAGCCATCATCTCAGCTCATCATAGCCATCATCTCCAGCATCTCCATCATTCAGCATCATGCATCATCCATCATGCCATCTATCTCCATCATCTCCATCATCCATCTCCATCATAGCCATCATCTCATCATAGCCATCATCTCATCATAGCCATTTTCCATCATCCATATCTCCATCATAGCCATTATCTCTCATGCATCTCCATCTCCATCATAGCCATCATCTCCATCATAGCCATCATCTCCCATCATCTCCATCAGCCATCATCTCCATCATAGCATCATCTCTCAGCATCATTGCATCTCTCCATCATACCATCATCTCCATCATCTCCATATACCTACATCATAGCCATCATTCCATCATAGCCATTATCTCCAGCATCTCCATCTCCATCATGCCATCATACTCATCATAGCCATCATCTCCACATGCTCCAGCATCTGCATCATCTCCAGCTTGTTCATCTCTATCTCACATGCAACAGAATCTCAAGATTGATCTGCCATCACTCCAATTCCATCAGTCTCATCATAGCCATATAGCCAATCCAGAATCCCAATCCCAAACATACCTTATTGTTGTTTCCAGAAGAATACTTCAAAGATTTGGGCACTCCATTTAACTTTATATAAGTCTATATGCAAGTCTATATATGCAGCAAAATGAATCAAGCAACTGCTTCATTTTTCCAAGATTACTTTTGCCAAATTCACTCTCATCACACTTTCATAATTACTGATTTAAGCAATAGCAACTTTGAATAGGGAATTTTATAGAGCACTCTCTCCCACTTATATCGCTTTCAAACGAAGAATACATTTGTTAGGACCAACGGCAGTAACTGAGGAATTAGATTAGAGGTATCTATTAAAGTCTATGGGGAGGAGCAGAGAAACAAACACTAGTGCTGTTTTTAGTGTCTTCTTTCTCACAGAGCTGGATACACAGATACACTGCTCAGTACTACTATACAAAAAAAGAGGAGAGCAAGAATCCCTACTGTGTATAGGATACAGTATAGCAGCTAGTCTCAACCCACTAGCTCAGAGACAACTGAAAATTAGAAATAAAGCCAACTGAGGTGAACATGCAGGATACAAAGTCGTATACTGTCCATAAATAGAGACGGGCTGCTCATTTTTCTCCACAATTTGCTGAAAATAAAGCTTAAACAGATTGAATGAATGAATGAATGAATGAATCCTAAAACCAGGTTAGTCGAATCATCAATAAGGGAAACCAAACTTTGTCAACTGAAATATAATTGGTTGCAACAGGCAACATTTTGGTTTCAACTTCACATTAGATCTCATACACAAGGTGGTAATGTATAAGGGTCATATGGAGCAGCCACTTACCATTTTCAGTGTTCTCGTGCTCCGTGTCGGTGAGGGTCAGGTTGGAGTTGGCTCTACTAGACAGGCAAGAGCTCCGTCCAGACTTAGTGTTTCTTGTCCATAGTCTCACTGGTTGTTCGGGTGATAAGACGCAGTCGGCTTCATTATCTGCATCGTTCTCACTGGTCATAGAATAGCCGCAGTGCGGCAAACCAATATCAGTCCGGTATAGTGTTCCATGTGGCGGTGTGACTTCACCAAGACCCAGCTCTTGTAGTGTAAAACTTCCAGCTGTGGACAAAAGTTTTAAAAAATCACTATTCTAGAATTTTATTGTTTACAATCTACTTTATAATTACAGCATTTACCAGGATAGGGATCATATACCAGAATGGGGTGATCTATACTAGTATGGGGGACATATATACCAGAATGGGGCCCAGGATGAGGGCCATATATACAAGGATGGGACCTGGATGACTCCATATATACCAATATGGAGATCATTTATACCAGGCTGGGGACATATATACCAGGAGGGGGCCACATATAGCAGAATAAGGTGCAGGATGAGGGCCACATATACAAGGATGAGGGCCATATATACCCATATGGGGTCAATATATACCAGGATGGGGGACAGATATATACCAGGATGGACCCAGTATGAGGGCCATATACCAGGATGGGGCCATCTATACCAGGATGGGACCTGGATGACTCCGTATATATACCAATATGGAGATCATATATACCTAGAATGGAGACATATATACCAGGATGGGACCTGGATGACTCCATATATACATACCACATATCGGAGATCATATATACCAGGATGGAGACATACATACCAGAAGGGGCCATATATACCAGGATGAGGGCTGTATATATCAGGATTGGGGCAATATATACCAAGATGGGGCCATATATATTAGGTAGTTTGGGGAGGCATATATACCAGGATGGGCCCTGGATAAGGCCATATATACCAGTATAGGGATCATATATACCAGGAGAGGGGCCATATATACCAGGATGGGGATCATATATACCAGGATGAGGGACATACACACCAGGATGGAAAACCTATATACCTGGAAGGGGCCCAGGATAAGGGACCTTAGTACAGATTTGGGGTACATTACCCCCATAACAGTGTCGACAGCAGATCCCCCAAATAACAGTGCATCATGACCACATTTTTTAGCTTAAATTGTTTTCTCCTCCTCTAAAACCTAGGTATGTCTTATGGTTCAATGTGTGTTATAGTCCGAAAAATACAGTAAACATATTTCCCAAGTTCCCTTAGCACCCAGGGCTGCAAAAACAATTCAAACTAAATGCTTAAAAAAATAGGAAAATGTACTGGTCTCTTCTGAATGTGTATAAAATAAATGTTTTTAAGGGACACCCTTAAAGAGTAATTTTACATCAAGCACAGCTGTATGTATTTCTTCTAGAAGATATGGACACCAGAGGGGCATTTTTTTTCTTTTCTTAAAATTAATATAATTTCAGCAAAATAATATTTTTTGGATTTCCATAACATTTTGCACGGTTTGTATTTTAAGGCTGCTTGTTTCTTTGCTCCTTCTTGTCTGCTGAACAAGAGTCTAAAGGATTAAGAGTCTGTCAGTCAGCTTGTTCTAATGGAGAGTTTGTAACACTTTTGTTTTCTTTTTATTGAGTTCCTATCAGTTGAGTTATGGCCACAGATCATATTAAGGGATGATTCAGATGTCTGTACACATCAGACATATCTTGGATCATAATGCATAGACTAACCGCAGCTCTCCTAACCCGAGGGTGATAGTTTCATATACTTCTATGAGGCTGGGATGCTCAGGTCAGGAAACGCGAGGCCAGTCTATGCAAAGTGATGTGATGTCTCTGAATGAATCATAAAGGAGACATATTGTTATCCACACGTGGTTTCTCATACAGGAAGACAGAACCTATCTCTGAACTGCACCTGTTCCAACTGGTTCCTGTACAGACTATGGTTCCAAGTCACACAGACCCTGGTGGCACCTGCAAAGGCTGCAATAACCACAACTACAAAACTAGGAGACTATAACTAGGACCTGGCTGCTTGAAAGGCCATCGAGCATTCCTTTTATCTACTTGGGAAACAGCAGGGGATGCAGAGCACCAAGACCCTGAGAAGAACAGGTGTGCAGAGACAGAAGAGAACCCAAGGGGATGAAACTTAAATACGCATACATAGTCACAAAAGTGAAATTCTTATTGCAAGCAAGAATAGCCTAAAGGCCACGTCAGACGCTTCAGTTTAATGAACGATGGTGTTAGCGATCACATGCACGCACAATCGCTAACAACATCGCTCACATCGCTGGTGAGCTTTCACACAGGCAGACTTACCAACGATGTGGACCAGCAAGAACGCTGGTAACCATGGTACACATCGGCTTATTAGGCGCCGCACGGCGCTTAGTTACCCAATGTGTAGTATGGTTACCATCTCCCAGCATAGGCTCTGCCGCTGGGAGATCGTTCATCGCGGTGTCACACACCACGATGCTGCAGATCGCTCAACGGATTATTGCTTGATTTGAGGTCCTGCTCACAAATCTTCCACCAAACAATCAAGCAATTTTTTGTTGACAGATTGCTCGGTTACACGCAACACGCTTAAGCGATATCGTTCACCAGATTGAGGTGTCTGACTTGGCCTTTATACCACTTAAATATTGGGAGGATGAAGGAATAGAAAAGATAGAAGTGACAGCAAAAGAGATTAACCTTAACTGGTCTATATCTGTCAGACATTAACTTCTTGCCAGTATGGCTGAAACTCCAAGCAGGATCCACTTAGAAATATAGCCATCACTGAACACGACCAAGTGAAGGTATAAATAGTCTCATCCGCAATGTGATAGGACAAACTAAATGAACAAATAAAAACACCTAGTGACCAAAAAATAATGAAACAAAAGTAAAAGATGGTAAGCACTTGGACATGGACAGCGGATAAGGAAGTTGATCACACAGCACAGGGTTCATGAATTGAATCCCAAGTTATAACAGATATGACTCACCGTTGCCGGGTTTCTCAGGTCACAGGCACTGGCTGCGGTCACGGTTCGGTGCCTGAGGCTGTAAGGGCCCGGTGGTCAATGCACGGGAAAATAAATAATAAAGTTTGTTTTGAGACGCCACCTGTAGGTGTCCGGTGCGGGCACCGGTGCTGCTCAGACCTCCGGGGTGATGTGCGGCAGCTAGATGGAACCGCTCCCTACAGGGTATGCGGGGGTTCCCCGGGGCAGTTAATGGAGTTAAGGGGAATAGGGTTGCGCAGTCAGTGTAGAAAGGAGGGACACGCACACATATGGTCTTTTGGTACCTTTACTGATGTTGACGGGTACACTCGACCGGAGATGAGGTAAAACACTTCAGGACTTTCCACAGAAAGCAGTGTTGTAGGCTTCCTAGTGTCCGTTATTCTTCTGGAGTCTGGCAGGCATGAAACCTGACCAAACCGCTACTGCACTTTCTGTGTGACTCAGCACACCCGGATTTGCTGCACTGAGGGCACTTTGATGGGACTCCTGTCAGGCCTGATACTCCGGGCTCTCATTTGGTGGTGCTTCGGGTGTTCGGGGAGCTAAGCCTAGGGATGGGCGAATCTACTCGCTAGGACTCGTTACTCGGCGAGTAGTAAGGGACTCGCAGGACTCGGTACTCTGCGAGTTTCCCAGTGATTACTCGCACGAGTCCAATGCAAATCAATGGCAAACGCTGACAAAACTAGGATTGCCATTGTTTGCATTAGACTCGGCTACTGTGCCAGTGATAGCAGGGAAACTCGCAAAATAACTGCTGTTTCTTTGCGAGCCGAGTCCAGCTGTCTTCTCTGTGCAGCTCCAGGGTCCTAGAGCCCGCCTGCTCACAGACATGATGTAGCAGAGCTGAGATTGTTCTCAGTCTGCTCATTCCCTGTGCATAGACATCTATATATATGCACAGGGGATGTAGCAGAGAGGACATCGCGTTTTGGACTGCGTCGGACAGAAGAGGATTTTTTTAATTAAAGATGGAGTCCCTAATGGCTTTTTTTTTTATTTCTAATAAAAAATTTTCTCTGTGTTGTGTTTTTTTAACCCTTTATTGGAGATTCTTAGTGGCTGGGTCAAACGTGCCCTGACATTAAGAATCTCGGGCTTAATACCAGCTTGTATAACAAAGCTGGTATTAACCCCTTTATTACCCAGCGTGCCACCGCCACCAGGGACGCTGGAAGAGCGGGGTTCAGCGCCAGAGGATGGCGCTTCAATGAACGCGCCATCTTCTGGGGCGGCTGCGGGCTGCAATTTGCAGCGGGGGTGCCCAGAAAGCTTGGGCATCCCTGCGCTGCGGATTCCAGCCCCCAGCTGCTTAGCTGTACCTGGCTAGACATAGAAATTGCGCGGAGCCCCACGCATTTTTTTTTTTTATTATTTAATGAATTTCAGAGTCAGAGTCTCAGAGTCGGAGTCTCCTCAGAGTCGGAGTCGCCTCGGAGTTGTAGTCGCCTCGGAGTCGGAGTCGCCTCGGAGTCGGAGTCGCCTCGGAGTCGGAGTCGTCTCGGAGTCGGAGTCGTCTCGGAGTCGGAGTCGGAGTCGTCTCGGAGTCGGAGTCGTCTCGGAGTCGGAGTCAAAAAAATGCGTGGGGCTCTGCGCAATTTCTATGTCTAGCCAGGTACAGCTAAGCAGCTGGGGGCTGGAATCCACAGCGCAGGGATGCCCAAGCTTTCTGGGCACCCCCCGCTGCAAATTGCAGCCCGCAGCCGCCCCAGAAGATGGCGCGTTCATTGAAGCGCCATCCTCTGGCGCTGAACCCCGCTCTTCCAGCGGCCCTGGTGGCGGTGGCACGCTGGGTAATAGAGGTTAGGGCCAGCTTTGTATTATCAGCTGGCCCTAAGCCCGAAATTTATGGCGGTCACGCCAATATTAGACATGACCGCCATGAATTTCTATTAAATTGTTTTAAAAAAAACACAACACAGAGAAATTTTTTTATTAGAAATAAAAAAAAAAGCCATTAGGGACTCCATCTTTAATTAAAAAAAATCCTCTTCCGTCCGACGCAGTCCAAAACGCGATGTCCTCTCTGCTACATCCCCTGTGCATATATATAGATGTCTATGCACAGGGAATGAGTAGACTGAGAACAATCTCAGCTCTGCTACATCATCTCTGTGCACAGACATTCATGTCTGTACACAGGGAATGAGCAGACTGAGAACAATCTCAGCACTGCTACATCAGGCAGCAGGCGGGCTCTAGGACCCTGGAGCTGGCAGCCAGCACACAGAGAAGACAGGACTCTTATCTGTGCTCCCAGTGATTACTGTGTTGCAAAGTAAACGAGTCCAATGCAAATCAATGGCAATGCGAGTCTCTGACAAAACTAGGATTGCTTCAGGCTGAAGCTTCCGAGACACATCTGCGATTTGTATATCTCACACTACTCGCTATTACTCGCTTCCCCATTCATTAACATTGGACTCGCTAGACTCGCAACGAGTAGCGAGTCCTGGGCTCGGACTCGCTAGAGTCAAGCGATTCCGAGTAATTTAGGATTCGCCCATCACTAGCTAAGCCCCCTATTTTAGTGCTGGATTCTCTGCAAGGCAGTTACTGTGTCCTTGTAGCTCGGACCCAGTGACCGGAACGCTGTTAGGGTGAGTCAGGATGGCTCCTCTGCCCCTGTTTGGTACTTGCTTCTCTCCTGGTCCTATGACCCTTACTCTGAGGGTCTATCACTGTTCTCAGGTGTCGCTGGTATGGGCCTAGCGTGGCTCCAGTACCAGGTCAGCTCACTCAGCTGCTTACAGTTCTCAAGTGACTGCACACTCTGGTGTTTCTCCCTCCAGGACCCGTATTTATAGGGGGAACTGGCTTAAGGCAACCAGTGGAGCTCCCCCTACAGGTCTGGGGTGAAAGGTGTTGTTTGTTAGTGGGGTCTGCTTGCTGTGTATTATCCATCCATGTCCCAAGAGATCCTGTGGTGCCCTGCACAGGGTGCCACGGATATACTTCAAATATAATTATAAATCAGCAGACTGAATACAGGTAAAGAGTTACAAAATCTCTCATTTTTCTATTTATGTGGTCAGCAATAAACCGTACAACACAAAGGTGTGTACACAAACACTGCACAACTTTTTCATTGAACCCATTTGCAAAAATTATTTGTAGTCCAAAATACATCCATTTATGTAAAATAAAATGCATAGAAGGTGTCCATATCCTGCAACTTTTTCCAGAGATATACTAATGGAGGCAACTTATTTTTAAACTAAAGATTGAACATTTTCCCTGCATTGCGAGGAGCATTGACATAATGTTTGATGGCCATCATGTGGATGTTCTTAGCTCCATGTAGGAACATTGAAGTTTCTGTGATTGGTATATTTAGTTCAAGTCTGATAAAGCCCAATTTCACATGCTGAAACACAGACCATACGTGGATCGAAAGACTTGGACAGATGGCAGGGTCTCTTAAACAAAGCTGCTTCATGTATGTCTAGGAGGCAGTTAGCTGAAGTTGGGAGGTGTGCAAGCTGAGTCTTCTAACCCAAACATGGACCATTCTCAGTTCGGTAGACTTGGACACTCGGCCATGTCTCTGGGACAAAGCTGCTTCATGTATGTCTAGGAGGCGGTTAGCTGAAGTTGGGAGGTGTGCAAGCTGAGTCTTCTAACCCAAACATAGACCATTCTCAGTTCGGTAGACTTGGACACTCGGCCATGTCTCTGGGACAAAGCTGCTTCATATATGCCTAAAAGGCTTTTAGCACAAGTCACGAGGTGGTCAACCTTGGTCTTCTGACCCGAACACGATCCATGTTTCATGGATATCTGTAACTGGACTAAGGCAACATTTTATGTAAGTTTGTAAATTCTCTGTGTTTTCACTGGTTTCCTTGACATAATCAAGCTTCATTACCTGCTCAGACCGCTATGGTAATGGCAGAGAGAAAATACTTTGGGAGTCGGACTCAATAGGGTGAGCTCAAGATAGGGAAGAGACCTAGAGAAGGTCTTGTAGGCGTCTATCCAGTTGGGCACCTGTTGATTACCAAAATCCATAGCTCCAACATTCTCATTAACGATTCCCAGTTACCAGAGTGCAGCTCTGAAGCACAAACTTCTGCTAAGATTTTAGGAACACTGGAGCTTTCATGAGCATTTACATGTTTTATTAACCCTTTAATGCTGCAATGTTTTATTTCTCTTAAAGGATGCACAGTATTTTATTTGGTTCCACGGGTGACTATACATATTATATTTGCGCAGCAAAATATAAAACCGGTATGGTATTCTGTTTTTGCTAGTGGTTTAATCTCTAATGACATATAAGAAATCTTGTCACGGCGCACTGATTTACATGCCTACCCACATATTTAGCACTTTGGTAAATGACCTCCAAGTGCATAGCTAATCTGTTTACGCTGTACGACAGCTCCTACGCTCCCCAACACACAGAACGTCGTGAGATAAACAAGTCACCCGTCATGAATTGCAAAAGCTACATCCTATCTTCTCGATGAAACGCAGATCATAAGATCATAAAATAAAGAGCGCAAGGTATTATACATAGAGCTGTTAGAAAGGAGGCACCAGAGCAAAAATCATCACCATCAGTAAAGAGGTGCACTCAAGAAAGGTTTGGTACGGATGTAGGGTCAATCCAGTGCTGGACCAATGTTTAGATTGTGTAAACCTAGACCAGATAGTCTGAATACGCACCAGATTTTTCCATTGCCGCGTACATTTGGTGCAACTTTGGAAGCTTTCCTCCAACGTTACATAAAGTCTAAATTGGATAATTTTTAGACCGATTTTTTTGTTTAAAGATCCCTCCCCTGGTAAATCCATGTTGCCATTGTTCGGAAGAACCACAGAGACAGATTTACCGTTCTCCGTACACCTCGCCCTATGGAGGATAGAAAATAAGCCTAAATTAGCAAACGCAATGTTAGACCTATTTGTTACGACTCTAGCTCACATGAAAAAGAGCGTTGCTTGTTGGGAAAGGCGTAAACAGCATGTGACAACAGGTGCTAGATTGTGCCGATATTTAGGTGATAAACCTAGGGTATTCAACAGTTGGTATGAATCTTGAATTAGATGATGTGAATTTATTATGCACACTTGGTTTCTCACATGAGACGACAGGGCCTATTGCAAAATCTACTGCACCTGGCCCAACTGGTTCCTGTACAGATTATGGTTCGTAGACCCAGGGGGCGGTGGCACCTGCGCGAGCTGGAATAACCCTTACTGTAAAACTAGGAGACCACAGCTCGGATCTGACTGCCTGAAAGGCCATGGAGCATTCCATGTACCTCCTCATGAACCAGAGAGAGATAGTAGAGCACAATGACTCAGAATAGGAGAAGCGTGCAGAGACAGAAGAGAACCCAAGGTGATGAAACATAAAAACAAGCATGCATAGTGGCAAAAGTAAGTTCTTATTGCAAGCAAGAATAGTCTTTTACTACCTAACTATCGACAGGAGAAAGAAGTAGGAAAGGTAGATGTGACAACAAAAGAGATTAACCCTAGCTGGTCTCTATCTGACAGGCATAAAAATTTAGCAGTATGACTGGAACTCTAAAATCAATCCACAATGGAATATAATCAGCACTGAAAACCAGCAAAGGGAAGGTATAAAAAGCAGCACCCGCAATGTGATAGGCTTGAATAAATTAAAACATCTGGTGACCAAAAAAGAATGAAACAAAGGTAAACAATAATCAGCAGCTGGACAGAGGCAGACCCTGCTGTGGCTCAGCAGAGAAGGGAGCTGATCACACAGCGCAGGGTTGCCAGATCAAATCCCGAGGTATGACAGCAGTACATTTAGTCATCTGATCAAAGCAGATCCTCGCTCGTCTCCTTTTATAGACGTTATTTCCCTTATTTGACATTTGATCTGATTTTGATGTGATCGTTGTAATTAAACTCCCTTGGTCTTCTTGTCCCTGCATTATAATCCTGACTCTGTAGCTCAGCTTGACCTGTACGCTACCCTTTGGGTAATACATCACTTGACCTGTTACTATGTCCCAAAATTCCTGCATCATCTATTCACAGTGGTAATTCTAATGACTTTGACTGTCTTAAAATTCAGATCAATTCCCATCCATTTCACATGATCTGTTCACCACAACGATTCATCACAAATTCATGCACAATGATGTAATCACATGTCAATTTTCTTATTCATAGTGAGCTTTGATCTGTGCTTAACATTAGTAATCATTTCCATCATTTCCCGATTGACCGCATTATGTGATCTTGTGTGTGCCACACATCAATGTCTGATTCTTCGGCGAATCTGATGACCATTTGCTCAGGTTAACTCTATCTACGTTACTGCAGGTGTGGGTCTAACACTATTCCACTCTTACCTATGGCGATCTGCTCCTCTGTTTGGTCTATTCCTTCCACTTCTTTACTATCCCTGTTGTTATTACGCTGAGGGTGGCGTTCTAGTGCACTCATTGGCCTACACACTAGGGCAGGGTTAACTTAGGTGCCAGAGCGGGACTAGGCATGTAACGGCAGCAGGGGGAAGGACCTGCTCAGGGCAGGTAGGGCAGTAAGGAACAGACACAGGCCAATGTCAGATGGTGTCTCCATCCCCCACTCCCTAATGTTAAGGCCTTCCTTACCTTTATTATCCCAATGGCCATTTAAATGACGCCATGTGATAGACATTTTTCCTGTCCGCATGTGACACTTATGGCCCTTAGATATCCTTGCCATTAAAGGTCACAGTGAGTTCATGAGCCACTTGGCAACTATTGCTCTGAACCCAAGGTTAGTATCAGATTAGTGGCCAAAATGGTCACGGTGGGTGGAAGTTTAATTTAGGATCAAAAAGGTGGACTATTTAGATTTTGCAGTGGTACACCCCATCATTGTTAGACTATACTGTCCCATTGTTGGTAGACCATATAGCTAGCAATGAGGCATAGCACCTCTTCCTTTGCTTTGGGCTACAAGAACACGAACATATTGTGAATGTGTCAAACAAGAATGGGACATGACTCAGGGGATGGCCCATTTAGGTTTTGTTCATAGTAGCTAAATATCATCTTTGGAGACAAGGAGGACTAGAAATTGAGTGCTACTGCTTTAGTGCTAGGGATCGGAATCCTAAAAGTCAATACCGACCCCTTAACGAGCCTTGGCACAAGACTTATGGTAAAAAGCCAAACCAGACACTCCATTACTCCATTTGCAGACACTTATTTTGGGCTGTGTGCCACCTATCAGTGCAAAGTAGGAGGCGTGATTTGGCTAGGTGAGGACTCCGACAGAAAATCCAATAGGGATGCTAATCCGAACATGGGCCAGTCTAGATTCCCTGCCACTTCCCATGCTTTTTTGACCCTCATAATCACAACCTTAATTAAAAAAAAAAATACAGACAATAAAAACCCAAAAATTCCCACTAGGAAATAGAACAGGTTTCTCGAGCCGAATAAGATCTGACGTTCGTTTGAAGTTTTTATCCAGCCCGGCGAAACTTGGAACATCCAACTGGCTAAATCGCTTTTTTCGCTCTTCACACCTTTTTTAATTAACCAAGGCAGGTTGCATTTTGTGACAGGTTTGACAGGCAGATAGACCGAGGCTTTCACAGCTCTGACTTCAGCAGCCAAACGTGTAGTACAAAGCAGCTTGTGATAATTGCACCCAGACAAAACCCTCCTTGCTCTGACAAAACGCTGCGCCGCTCAACTTCAAATGCTTCGCTAAACTTTGAAAGATTAATCAACTTGATTTACGGAGAAGTTGTAATTTGCGCCCGGCTTTCAAGCGCCGATCTGTTGTGGGATTTTTTTTTTTAAATGAAGGTGACGGAGACAAACACGCCGAAGGATTTCTTTTTCTTTCGTCTTACGTTCACGCTAATAAGCCGGGTCCTGAGGGGCCGACTTCAGAGAGGGTCTGTTTTGCCATGAAAGGGAAGGGGAGGGGGGCAGTTTTAGGCCATCTGCATAAAGTAGAGCTATGTTCAAGGAGGCTTTATAGACCCTCCTAAAATCTCTACGAAGGCACTCAGTGTGCTGCCATGGTTCCCTGAAAAATGTCCACAAGGAAAAATGCCCACAGGCACCCTAAGACTTAACCCCTAAACCTAACCCTAACACCTAATCCCTCACTCTAACCCTAACTGTAATACCTAACTCCTAAACCTAACCCTAACACCTAATCTCAACCATGACCTCTAAACCTAACATCTAACCTTAACCTCTAAACCTACCCCTAAACCTAACCCTAACACCTAATCCCAACCCTAACCTCTAACCCTAACCTCTAAACCTAACCGTAATATCTAACCCCTAAACCTAACCCTAATGGCCACTTTACACGCGGCTACATTTCTCTCTTATCCACAGGTAACTTATTGGCTGCAGTGAAATCATGGAGACAAGGTTCTATCTTGTTGCTGTGTACAAATGGAATAATGTCTCCATGATTTAACTGCAGCCAGTAAGGTACCTGTGCATAAGCTAGAAATGTAGCCGCATGTAAAGTGGCCATAACACCTAATCCCAACCATAACCTCTAAACCTAACATCTAACCTCTAAACCTAACCCTAATACCTAACCCCTAAACCTAACATCTAACCTTAACCTCTAAACCTAACCCCAATACCTAACCCCTAAACCTAACCCTAACACCTAATCGCAACCCTAACCTCTAAACCTAACATCTAACCTTAACCTCTAAACCTAACCCTAACACTTAGGCCAGCTTCACACTACGATTTTTCAGATCCGGGGCTGTCCAGATGTGAACTGGACAGCACCTGATCGATTTTGGCCCTACGGGGCCGAATGGCAGCTATTTGCCATCCGGTTTGGTGTTTGTCCGGCTGGATCCAGTGAATTTCATTTTTTGCCCTGGACACAAAATTGAAGCTTGCAGCATTTTTTGTGTCCGGGGCAAAAATCGATCAAAACTGTATCCTCCCAGATCCTCCTGGATCTGGCGCGATCCAGCACCCCATTACACGGGAGTCTATGGGTGACGGTTCGCCCCGGATCCATCAAATAATTGGACCAGTTCCCGGACGCCGAGTGCTGAACGAACGGCGGCTTTGAAATTCAAACTGCACTCGTTCAGCACCTGGACAGAGCAGCTAAGAGAACCGCAGGCTGAAATTTCAGCACGTTGAGAGTTCCACTGCTGAAATTTCAGCACTTGGACAGCGGCAGCCACGAGCAGGGAGGATTACATATTTGCCCTCCGGTTCTGTTTTGTCCGGGGCTGTCAGGTTCTGTCCGGTGCTTCCTGCAAAACACCGGACAGAACCTGACAGCAGAAAATCGTGGTGTGAAGCCGGCCTCAACCTCTAAACATAACACTATCACTAACCCCAATCCTATGGGCATTTTCCTGGTCACCACAGGCCATATGGTGCACATCCATAAGTAATTCTTCTAGTCTCATTACCCTAACAGACCTTACTGTACGTTGTGGTTAGTTTTGGTTTCATCAAAACAAGACTGCAACTGAAATTTTGGCGATAATTTGTAAGTTAGTGGCCCAAAAGTCAACAGTATACCAGATCAAACGTACCAACCTTAAAGGGGCTTCCAGGACTTTTTTTTCCCAATGAAGATGCATAATCCTATCTTGTTCTATACCTGTGTAATATACATCTGTCATCATCATTACAGAGTGTCCTAATGTCCTTTTATCCCAGTGGTGGGGAACTCCAGGCCTCAGGGGCCACCAACAGTGCATGTTTTCAGGATTTCTTTAGCATTGCACAGGGGTTGGAATCATCAAGAATGCAGGTGATTCAATTATAACCTGTGCAATACTAAGGAAATCCTGAAAACCCACACTATTAGCATCCCTCGAGGCCTGGAGTTTCCCACCCCATGCTTTATCACATTGTTTGGTTCTGCTGTAAAATCACCAGCAGAACATTCAATGCATTATTTTTTCTTGATGTATATCTTACCGTGTTTCCCCGATTATAAGTCCCCCCCCCCCGAATATAAGTCCGCCTGGAGGGAGGGCCTGCCAATATAAGGCCTTACCTTTGCCCCACGCTGTCCGGTGCTGTCCTGTGTGGTGTCCCTGGTGCTCCTCCGGCCTCCTCAGTGATGCGCCGGTCTGCGGTGTGGTGCGTTCCGGTCCAGTTCCCTGTTGATCGGTGCTGCCCCGGGCCACTTCCTGCTTTACCCAGAATCCTCGCCCAGGTCAGGCCCTGCGCCAATGAGAGCACAGGACCCGTGATGTCACAGGGAACTGGACCGGACCGCACCACACCGCAGACCGGGGCATCACAGAGGAGGCCGGAGGAGCACCGGGGACACCACACAGGATGGCACCGGACAGCGGGGGACAAAGGTAGGAAGCAATTTGTGTGTGTGTGTGAGTGTATGGGTGTGTGTGATGGGAGGCTGCAGTGTGGATGGGAGGCTGGGGCTGCCAATATAAGACCCCCCCGAAAATAAGACAGGGTGCCACTGTTGGCGCCCAAAAAAATATAAGACACGGTTTATTTTCGGGGAAACACGGTAGTTGGATTGGTCTGTCACTGTTTTCAAATAGCACATATGGACTGTACCTGCACAAACTGGAAACTAGTGCTAGCACCTGGAGGATGTGATGTTGGATTAGGTACTGGGTGAGCACTCAACAAAAAAAGAAGGCTCTCAACAAACAGAAGAGACATACTGGGTAAGAACTCCACAAAAGGAGGAGGCACTAAATAAACAAAGGAGGTACACTGGATAAGCACTCAATAAAAAGAGGAGGCACTCAACAAACAAAGGAAGTACACAGTGTAAGCACTCAATAAAAAGAGGCACTCAACAAACAGAGGAGGTACACAGGGTAAGCACTCAATAAAAAGAGGAGGCACTCAACAAACAGAGGAGGTACATAGGGTAAGCACTCAATAAAAAGAGGAGGCACTCAACAAACAGAGGAGGTACACAGGGTAAGCACTCAATAAAAAGAGGAGGCACTCAACAAACAGAGGAGGTACACAGGGTAAGCACTCAATAAAAAGAGGAGGCACTCAACAAACAGAGGAGGTACACAGGGTAAGCACTCAATAAAAAAGGAGGTACTGAAAAAACACAGAACCATACTGGGTAAGCACTCACCAAAAACATGAGGTGCTCAACAACCAAAGGAGGCATATTGGGAAAACACTCAATAAAAGAGGAGGCACTTAAATAGGTTAGGTGTAAGGTAGATTCTCAAGAAAAAGAGAAGGCACTCAAGTAGAGGAGGTGTGAAGCCCACTGGGACGGAGTACTCGGATCCAGACTGGGATATCACGGGGGTTATCATGGCGGTCCTTGGTCCGGACCGTGTCCCAAGCCCACAAGTAAATGGGGAATATTTACAGGAATTGTCGTGACGCCACCCACGGGTTGTGGTCAGTGAAGGGACCACCGCTGCTGCTTACTTCTGCCAGGAGGATGGATGGTGCTGCAGCCGGATGGATGAGCCCGACGTGGGTCAGGCTGCTCCTGACAGGGCGTAAAATAGTGAAACAGTTTTGCATGCAGGGAATCACACACGGGAGACTGAAGCAGGGTTCACTGGGTTTTACTAGCAGTTCTTTCTCAGTACAAGCACTTCACAGTACAGTTCTTTTACACGGTTCACTCTGGACTGTCAATGAACCTTCTGCAGCCAGGTTTCCTTTCTAAAACCCTTCTCTCTCTGTAAAGGTACCTTCACACACAGCAATATTGCTTCCAATTTCACTGGCAATTTGCTGGTTGCAGTGAAATCATGGACACATTGTTCTATTTTGTTGCCATGTACGAATGGAACAATGTGTCCATGATTTCACTGCAACCAGCAAATTGCCAGTGAAATTGCCTAGCAATATTGCAGCGTGTGAAGGTACCTTAATACCTTCCAGGCTCTCCTCTGTGCTTCTCTTCCCCGTGGGCTGTATGGGGGGGGCAGCTCGGTCCCTTGTCTGGCTTCCCCCGGTGTGTGGGTGGCAAGCCTGGGTCCTATGTGCTGCTGATCCTCCAGCCTGTGTGTTAGGAACTCTGGCCTGGAATCAGAGTCCCCTGTCAGTTTGTCTGGGATCCGGCATATAGCTGCGGTCCCGTCAGAGCCGATTCTCTGGTCCCAGCTTAGCCTTAGGTGTCCCTGTGTTGTGGGGGATCACCGGGCCCTTTCCTACCCCCGTGTGACTTCTGCACAGGGAAGAGATTCTCCTCACCGTCGTTCTCTTACACCGCTGGTGTGTTCCTCGGACCCAGCTGTGTTGGTCCGGTCTCTCCCCTTTCCCTTGGGCTTCAGACTATGGAGCGGGCTTTCTCTCCAGGGAACTGTGTCTCGCAGGATTCTGCGCCTCCAGGGAGCCCGAACCCTTCAGGGAAGTGTCTCTCTGTTCTTGGTCTTTACTGCTCAGCCTTCTCCAGCCTACTCGGTTTTTTAAGCTCAGCTCCAGCCTACTGACTAACTACTTCCTGTTTTCCCTTTTTACCCCAGTGCTGCCACCTGACCTAAGTCCCACGCACTTCCTTTTAAACCCCATCACCCCTTGCCCACCTAGAGTCCCGGGCTCTGGGTTGGGTGTTGTATTCTGTGGGTGTGTGTTTTGAAGATGGTTTGTGTAAAACTTGTGTCCACCTGCCTGGCTGCAGTTCCTACCTGTGGCCACCCTGTCACAGGGGCGCCACGGAGACATAACAGTTAAGCACTCAACAAAAAGAGGAGGCTCTCAACATATAGAGGAGGCAGTCTGAGTAAGAACTCAACAAACAGAGAGGCATAATGGCTAAGCACTCAATAAAAAATGAAGCACTTAATAAACAGAAGAGGTGTACTGGGTATGCACTCAATAAACGAGGAGGCACTTAACAAACAGAGGAAGTATATTGGGTAAGCACTCAATAAATAGAGGAGGTATACTGAATAGGCAATCAACAAAAGGAGGAGACACTGAACAGACAGAGGAGGCATAGGTAAGCACTCAACAAAGATAGGAGGCGCTCAACAGAAAGAGGAAGCAGTCTGAGTAAGCACTCAACAAACAGAGAGGCATACTGGCTAAGCACTCAATGAAGCGCTTAATAAACAGAAGAGGTATACTGGGTATGCACTTAATAAACAGAGGAAGTATATTGGGTAAGCACTCAATACAAAGAGGAGGTATACTGAATGGGCAATCAACAAAAGGAGGAGGCACTGAACAGACAGAGGAGGTGTTCTGAGTAAGCATTCAACAAAAAGAGAAGGTACTTAACAAACAGAAGAGACTCTTATTGGGTAAGAATTCCACAAAAAAGGAGGAACTCAACATATTGAGAATAGGTACTAGGTCAACAGACAGTGGAGGTCTGCTGGTTAGGCACTCATCAGATAGTAGAGGTCTACTATTAAGCACTCGATGGACAAAAGAGGCACTCAACCTCAAAGGGGTGTACTGGGCAGGAATTCAACAGATAGTTGAAGTGTAATGGCTGGCCAATTAACAGATGGCAAACGTGGTCTCGGTGGGAATCCACCAAAGTAGGAGAGTGAATACTAGGGAACATGGGATCTGTAATTGTTTTGGTTATTCAGCTGGGAAATGAAGCATGCAGGCTGAGAGCATTGAGAGGCAAAAAAATGTCTACAAGTCTTGGAGAACATTCCTTACCTAATAAGATAACATACTAATCAATGTATTTAGTTTTGAAAACTCTTGCAAAACCCTACCAAGACTGACTCTCCTCCCATTAAGAGGGTGTAAACAGAGAGTGGCACCTCCCACTGGACTCCTAAGCCCATACTGAAGCCATGCATTAATCGGCTCTACAACAGGCGCTCACAGATAGGAAAGCAAGTTCCAAGATGTCAGGTCCAAGCGTAGACGACAGAAACATCCATGTCTCGCGCAATTAATGCAAAGGCACGAGAACAGAGCTGCATTGTCAACAGAGGGTTAACACAACAGTAGCCCGAGTGTGTCACAACACATTTCTCGATTCTTGGGCTAAAGTGATCTCCTCTGGAGCCGCAGCTCATAAATAATGAAGAGGCACGTTGCTACAATTAAGTACAAATCAAATGTATTTGAAGAAGGCAGCACGACACGCATTGATTTTCATATCTCAGGCGATATGTAGCCTTTTAAAGTGCAAGACGTCAATAAGTGGAAGATGATAAATATTGAAGAATATTAGTCCCCGCTCTCTCTCTCTCTCTCTTTTACTTTTCTTGCTTCCTCCCATAAGAAACTAATCCAGACTTACTTATTTGGGAAATGGATTTAGACAGCAGTAAACAGGGCTTGATAGGCGCTGCCCCACGAGCATTCCACTTTATTGTCGATTCCAGAAGAATACCAGCCAGGGAGCGAAAACTCCCAATCTCACGGTACCTATATGTTAGCAATTTTTAGATTTATTGTATTTAATTTTTTTTTCTTATGTGCAAATAGTTTAACCCCTTCACCCCCGCGTCATTGTTCCCCCTCCATCCAATTCTGACCAGTGTGACTTTATGAGTTTGTAACTGTGGAGCTTCAATGGATCCCAGTGATTCTGAGACATATGATTTGATGTCTCGTGGAATACGGCAGCACGGTTTGATGTCTCATGGAATATGGCAGCGTGGTTTTTAACCCTTCATCCTCCCTACTCTTTATGCACCACGCCGTGATCTGCTTTTATAGTGGTTGTGACTCTCACAACCACACAAGGTGAAGCCTCTGATACCTATTTAGGTCATATTTTATCTCTCAGACTCTTCATCCTCCCTACTTTAATTTTCTGAGATAATGAACTTCGGGTTTTCATTGGCTGTAAGTTATAATCATCAACATTAACAGAAATAAACACATGAAATAGAGCTCTCTGTGTGTAATGACTCTATATAATATAGGCGTTTCACTTTATGTATTGAATTACGGAAATAAATTTAATTTTTGATGATATTCTAATTCATTGATACATTTATATTTTAAACCAGAGAGTTCTATCACACAAAATAGTTAATAAATAACATTCCCCACATGTCTACTTTACATCAGCACAATTTTTGAAACATATATTTTTTGTTAGGAAGCTATAAGGGTTCCAAGTTCATCAGCAATTTCTCATTTTCCCCCCAAAATTAATTTTTTTAGGGACCAGATCACATTAGAAGTGACTTTGAAGGGTCTATATCACAGACAGCACCCCTCAGACTGCTCAAAACCACATCCAAGACGATTATTAACCCTTCAGATGCTTCACAGGAACTTAAGCAACGTGGAAGGGTTACTTCAGCCCCAAATTTTCACAAGGGTAACAGCAGAAAATAAACCACAAAATACATTGTTGTGTTTCTCCTGAGTATGTTGATACCCCATATGTGGTGGAAAATGATGGTTTGGGCTCGGAAGGGAAGGAGTGACATGTTACTTTTGGAGCACAAAATTAGCTGGAATCTTTAGTGGACGCCAGATCACAGTCTGTCATAGTGGAAACCCCCAAACAATTGACTCTATTTTGGAGACTACACAGAATGTCACAACTGGACATTACACCCAGTCTCCAGCAGGCCCGACCCAGTCTCCAGCAGGCCCGACCCAGTCTCCAGCAGGCCCGACCCAGTCTCCAGCAGGACCACCTCCATCGATCTATGTAAACGCTGATTGCACCGAGCTGTAAGAAGGAGGGACACTCCCCCTGTATACACAGCAAGCTCTGTGAATATACAAAGAACAGCTGATTGAACAGCGCAGTGCAATGGACAGGGTCATCGTCACCGTGATACGATCATCTGTACTTTAGTGAGCCCCAGCTGTCCCCCTGTGAAGGCGATGACTGCACAGACACTTTATTGCACCGCATTAGTGACACAGAGCTGTCTCCCCTTCATTGTACAGCGAGGGAGACATAATTGTATCACTGACACAGTGCGGGCACAGTGAAGACGACTCGTTCATTGCCCTGAGCTGCTCAATCAACTGTTGCTTGTATATTCATAGAGCTTGCTGTGAATACAAGGGGAGTGTGCCTCCTCCTTATAGCTCGGTGCAATCAGCGTTTGCATAGAACGATGGAGGTGGTCCTGCTGGAGACTGGGTCGGGCCTGCTGGAGACTGGGTCGGGCCTGCTGGAGACTGGGCGTGATGTCCAGTTGTGATGTAACGACCAGACTCCAAAACAACAAACCTCTAGTTGAGGGTGAGCAGTTCTTACACTCGCAGAATGGTGACATCTGGGTAACCATGCACAATGCTGACAGGGTGTAAATTACATACTGTTAGCATTTTGAAGCCTAGATGCAGATATAAATTATACAACAAGTCTGGACAACCTCTTTAATAGAAAAACAAACTTAATTTAAACATTAGGTCATTTTCTGATTCCCTCTCAGGACAAAGTGCAGGGTACATACATCTGTAGGATACTTTTTTCCCTCCTGTTAGGGCATGGTAGGCTCAGTCACTTGAGGGGAACCTGCCATGTGGAAAAATGCCATTAACCTGCAGATAATAGCATTTGGAACCTGCCCACCACCTGCACATTAAACCCCGCTGCTAGTAGGTAATGCACTATAACCCTCCCAGCAGCGTTCCGGTTTCAGTCGTGGAGGCAGGTTCAGTCACCGCTCATTGTATGAACAGCAGCAGCTGTAACCGTGTCCTCCCTGCACTGACTGACAGCATCCTTTAATGCTGAGTGGCTGTCAGTCTGTACAGGGGGCGGTGTCATGCTGAGCATAGGTAGACCTCCAGTACAGGACGACGATAGGGGATAAGAAGTCCCAGACTCTAAGGACAAAGTGGAGATGGTGACCCCCGAAACACTAGCGTTGACACCAGGCTTCCCTAACAGCCCTATACTGTCACCGAACAGGATACATCTTCCCAGTTTGTCCCTCAACAAAGAAAGGTATCAGACAGGGTGAACGCTGGTTTATACAGCTAACAACTAAAGGAAAACACCAAGGAGACAAAACAAGGGGGAGAAGTAGGAAAAATTAGCTGAAGAGAAAGACAGCAACTACACGGGCATTCTTGGTGCACTGCAAAGCCAGGAAGTAACTCCAACTTCAAAAATGCTATCACCAGCAATACATCATGGGAGCCAAGGGGTATAAATAGAGACAGCTGAAAGTAGGCAGGTAGAAGACCTGCTGGGTCCTAGGGACCTCCAGCTATCACCAAACAGAGAAATACCTCTTAAAGGGACAGAACCACAATTCAGGATTTTGGCTGTTTGGCCAGATGCTGCAACCTTCTGCAAGGGGCCCCACAGCCTCATCCATGGCTCCTCATACACCCGTGACAGGCGGTTATAGCTGCTGCTCTCCATGCACAGATTAGTGACTGAAACTGCTCTGACTCCGCCTCCATGACTAAAACCAAAATTCTGCTGGGAGGATTAAAGTTCTTTTCCTTCTGGCAGTGGGGTTTGATGTGAAGGTTCAGAATACTATTACCCTGCAGATTAACCCCATATGTACAAGTTAATAGCATTTTTCCATGTGCCAGGTTCCCTTTAACCTCAGTCATGTCTAGTGAGTGGCTGAGAAGAGGTTAATGCCACATCTTCGTACCTCCAGCGATGCTGCTGTGTACACGATCCCATCTGTTTTATCAATAACTGCGCTTAATAAGGTTCAAGAAAATGCAATTCATTAGCCGTTTACTGCTAAATTAGACATTTGCAATTACATTAGGAGATGTGTGCAGGCGGCGCGGTCCCTGAAGATCCGAGGTGCTTCGCATCCACAAAAAAGCAACTTTAAGCACAATACTGCAGGTTTATTTATTAATCCAGAGCTTTTACAAACAGGATCCCCATCTGCAGATCTATACTTGGTACTACCGTCACTTTAAATCTGGGCCGGTGTGTCATCATAGGGTCAAGAACTATAGGCCAAGACAACTTTCTCCATATTCACCAGCAGCAAATAAGATATTGAATACTATTAATTGGTGATTATATGGTGGTGTTATTGTAAGCAGTGTATGGCGCTGTTATTGTAAGCACTGTATGGTGGTGTTATTGTAAGCACTGTATGGTGCTGTTATTGTAAGCACTGTATGGTGGTGTTATTGTAAGCACTGTATGGCGGTGTTATTGTAAGCACTGTATGGTGCTGTTATTATAAGCACTGTATGGCGGTGTTATTGTAAGCACTGTATGGCGCTGTTATTGTAAGCACTCTATGGTGGTATTGTAAGCACTGTATGGCGCTGTTATTGTAAGCACTCTATGGCGCTGTTATTGTAAGCACTGTATGGCGCTGTTATTGTAAGCTCTGTATGGTGCTGTTATTGTAAGCACTGTATGGCGGTGTTATTGTAAGCACTGTATGGTGGTGTTATTGTAAGCACTGTATGGCGGTGTTATTGTAAGCACTGTATGGCGCTGTTATTGTAAGCACTGTATGGCGCTGTTATTGTAAGCTCTGTATGGTGGTGTTATTGTAAGCACTGTATGGCGGTGTTATTGTAAGCACTGTATGGCGCTGTTATTGTAAGCACTGTATGGCGCTGTTATTGTAAGCACTATATGGTGGTGTTATTGTAAGCACTGTATGGCGCTGTTATTGTAAGCACTGTATGGCGCTGTTATTGTAAGCACTGTATGGCGCTGTTACTGTAAGCACTGTATGGCGGTGTCATTGAAAGCAGTGTATGGTGCTGTTATTGTAAGGAGTGTATGGTGGTGTTATTGTAAGCACTGTATGGCGCTGTTATTGTAAGCACTGTATGGTGGTGTTATTGTAAGCACTGTATGGCGCTGTTATTGTAAGCACTGTATGCCGCTGTTATTGTAAGCACTGTATGGTGGTGTTATTGTAAGCACTGTCTGACGGTGTTATTGTAAGCACTGTATGGTGGTGTTATTGTAAGCACTGTCTGGCGGTGTTATTGTAAGCACTGTATGGTGGTGTTATTGTAAGCACTGTATGGCGGTGTTATTGTAAGCACTGTATGGTGGTGTTATTGTAAGCACTGTATGGCAGTGTTATTGTAAGCAGTGTATGGCGCTGTTATTGTAAGCACTGTATGGTGGTGTTATTGTAAGCACTGTATGGTGGTGTTATTGTAAGCAGTGTATGGCGCTGTTATTGTAAGCACTGTATTGTAGTGTTATTGTAAGCACTGTATGGTGGTGTTATTGTAAGCAGTGTATGGCGCTGTTATTGTAAGCACTGTATGGCAGCACTGTTCTACAGTTGTATTATTTATGGCACTGATGTTCAAAAGTGTGTAGTGTTATTAAAGGGACTGTTATTGACACTACATCATTTATGGTGCTATTATTCTGCACTATATAGCGCTAGTATTATGGCACAGCTATGTAGCAGTATTATATGGTGCTATAATTTACCGCCATGTAGCACTATTATGTAGTAGATTTAGTACTAATATTTATAGCACAGTTATTCGGCACTAGGTAGCACTATTATTAATAATGCCATTATTCAGCACTGTGTACTGCTTTATGGCATTGATATTCGACACTGTGTTGTACTATTATTTATTGCACCATTATTCAGCACTATCTACTATTATTATTTATAGCACCATTATTCAGCACTGTGAAGTACTATTATATATGGCACCATTATTCAGCACTGTGTTATTATTTATAGCACTGATATTCAGCACTGTGTAGTATTAATCTTTATAGCACCATTACTCAGCACTGATATTCATGTATAGTACTATTATTTATAGCAGCATTATAAAGCACTATATAGTACTATTATCACAATCATATTCGGCATGGTTTAGCACTATTATTGCACTGTTATTCAGCATTATGTAATACTAGTCTTTATATCACCGTTATTCATCATAGTGTAGTACTATTATTTATAGCACCGTTATTCAGCAGTATGTGGTACTATTATTTATAGCACCATTATTCAGCACTATGTGGTACTATTATTTATAGTACCATTATTAAGCACTATGTGGTACTATTATTTATAGCACCGTTATTCAGCACTATGTGGCACTATAATTTATTGCACCATTATTCAGCACTATGTGGCACTATTATTTATTGCACCATTATTCAGCACTGTGTGGCACTATTATTTATTGCACCATTATTCAGCACTGTGTGGCACTATTATTTATAGCACCATTATTCAGCACTATGTGGTACTATTATTTATTTATTGCAACATTATTGCTCCTTCGCCCCACTTACCCCACCCCCCTCTGCCTGCCTCCCCTCCTTTGAGGCACATTCTGTACACATCTACTCCCCCTGCAACCTCCAACTGGCCGTTGTCTACCGCCCCCCTGGATCCTCCTCCACCTTCTTCGACCACTTCACAACCTGGCACCTGCACCTCCTCTCCTCCGACATCCCCACCATCGTCATGGGTGACTTCAACATCCCCATCGACACCCCCAATGCCGCTGACTCCAGACTCCTGTCCCTTACCTCCTCTTTCGGCCTCTCCCAATGGATCTCCTCTGCCACGCACATTGGAGGCCACACCCTCAACCTAGTCTTCACCCGCCTCTGCTCCCTCACCGACCTCCCAAACTCAACCCTCACCCATTCCGACCATAACCTACTGTCCTTCTCTTCCCTCTCCCCCCACCACGCCCCCCCCTTTCCGGAGACTCCCTCACCCCCCGCAGAAACCTTAAGCTCATAGACTTCCACTCACTCTCAAAGTCCCTCCTCCCCATCTCAGTCTTGGCCTCTTCTCAAGACGCGGACTCGGCTGCCTCCCTCTATAACACCACTCTCACCACAGCCCTTGAACGGGCTGTTCCGCTCTCATTTAAAACAACCTGAGTACAACGACAACCCTAGCTTTACCACCATCACCAAAAAACTTTGACGGACGGCTAGGGCGGCCGAACGGAAATGGAAGAAATCCCACTCCGTAGAGCACTTCACCATTTACAAGCGTTCCCTCAACGCCTTCAAGACTCCCCTCGACTCCGCAAAACAAGCCTACTTCTCCTCCCTAATAACCGCCCTGTCTCACAACCCTAAACAACTTTTCAAAACCTTCAACTCTCTACTTCATCCCCCTGCACCTCCTCCCTCACCCCTCATCTCCACCGACGACTTCGCCACCTTTTTCAAAGAAAAATTTGACAAACTCAGACAAAGCTTCGACCCACAATTCCCTTGCCCCATCCCCTCCATCGCCCAACCCTCCTTGCCCAAATGTAGTTTCTCCCCCATGACAGAAGATCACCTCTCCTCCCTTCTAGCACGATCACACCTCACCACCTGCGCCCTTGACCCACTCCCCTCCCATCTTATTCCTAAACTCACCACAGTCCTCATCCCTGCCGTAACACATCTCTTCAACATATCACTCAAATCCGGCACGTTCCCCTCGTCCTTCAAATACGTCCTAATCACGCCCATCCTTAAAAAATCATCCCTCGACCCTACAACAGTTTCCAACTATCCCCCCATATCTCTCCTCCCCTTCGCCTCAAAACATCTTGAACAACATGTCTACTCCGAACTGTCTTCCCACCTCTCTTCCTCCACCCTCTTTGACCGCCTACAATCCGACTTCCGACCTCACCACTCCACCGAAACAGCCCTAACCAAAGTCACTAACGACTTACTGATCGCCAAAAGCAAGCAACACTACTCTGTCCTCATCCTTCTCGACCTTTCTGCCGCATTCGACACTGTTGACCAAGTCTTCAAATTGTTGAATCTCTTGGCATTACTGACTTAGCCCTCTTCTGGATCTCCTCCTACCTAACGGTCAGGACCTTCAGCGTCACCCACTCCCACACCTCCTCCTCACCCCACCCCCTTTCTGTAGGACTTCCCCAAGGCTCGGTCTTGAGACCATTACTCTTCTCCATTTACACCCTCGGCCTAGGCAAACTCATTGAGTCACATGGCCTCCAATACCACCTCTGTGCCGACGATACCCAGCTCTGTCTGTCTGGCCCTGATATCTCCTTCCTTTTATCCAAAATTCCTCACTGCCTATCCGCCATTGCATCATTCTTCTCTGCTCGATTCCTCAAACTCAACATGGACAAGACCGAATTCATCGTCGTTCCCTCTAACAACCCTCCCTCTCTTCCTGACCTATCCATCACTGTCAATGACTGCACCCTCTCACCTGTCCCCCATGCCAAGTGTTGCCCGACTCATCCACCTATCTCCCCATTACTCCCCCGCCTCCCCCCTCTGCCGAGCCCTTCACTGGCTCCCCACTTCCCAAAGATCCCAATTAAAAACTCTAACTCTGACATACAAGGCAATACACAACCTGTCCCCTCCGTACATCTCCGACCTGGTGTCCCGTTACCTCCCCTTGCGCAACCTGCGCTCCTCCCAGGAACTCCTTCTCTCCTCCCCCTGCATTTCCTCCTCACATAACCACATACAAGACTTCTCCTGTGCTTCTGCCCTACTCTGGAACTCCCTCCCCCATCACATCAGACACTCCCCTACCCTGGGAACCTTCAAGAAAAACCTGAAGACCCACCTCTTCCTACAAGCCTACGGCCCGCACTAAGTCACATCCACTGCACCGCCTCACCCTGTCCTCTCCCCTTCATACTGTTTCCCACCCCACCCCCTCTAGACTGTGAGCCCTCGTGGACAGGATCCTCTGCCCTATTGTACCAGTGTGACTGTATTGTCGTCATTTTACTACCTTGTCTTTGTCTACCCTCTCACTTGTAAAGCACCATGTAACCTAATGGCGCTATATAACTACTTAATAATAATAATAATAATAATTATTATTATTATTATTCAGCAGTATGTAGTACCATTATTTATAGCACCATTATTCAGCACTATGTGGTACTATTATTTATAGCACCATTATTCAGCACCCACCAGACCCTCGCTCATTGTACCTCTGTACCCCACCACTGTAGCAATGCATCATGGATTTAGATAGTTGCACACATGTGAAAGTCATTGAGGAGGTACCACATTGAACAACTCAAGTATGATTCAGTACACAGAATATATAATTGGCACACACAAAAACACATTTTATTGTTGGCACTCACCAGATCGGCAGAACTCATCGACCTCCTGATGGACCATGTCCTTCACTCGATTGCTGTAGGACAGCCTTGAGTCTTGGTCGTAAGCTTTCAAGGTCTCACTGGAGCTGTAGGACTTGGGTTGTAATTTGCTGTCATCACTGTCAGCCGAGGAACTGGTATATCGACGCTCTGTGTCGCGCCGTCTGGTCAGGGATCGGTATGGTTTCCTCTCTTTCACATCCATGGCACGGTGCTTCTCCTCAACATTGAACAGAATTGTTCTAGGGGAGGTGAGAGAGGAACCGGAGGTGTCACTGTGAACGAGATAGACACATATACACAAGTTGAATATCAGATTCAAGGATCTTCACTAACTCAATGCAAGACAAACCGAATACAAAGGAAGAGGCCAAGACAATTTAATCCATTTGCTTGGAACGTCACCAGTCCAACCATCACCAATATGCATCATTATGGATTTAGAACAGTGTCTGCTGAGGTCCTTGTGACCTGATGCCAACATTGAGACCCTTAAGGTACCTTTACACGCCGCCACTGTGCCTAGCAACAGGTATCCATCGCACGTGCATCCACACGGTTTTAACAGTGGATACCGATCGCTAATGCCGCATGTACACACCGCCATTGCGTTGTCCACTGAAGGTATCTTTATTCCCCGGAAGTTCCAACAGATCCTGCGGATAACTTTCTGTTGAATACCTTCGCTGCATCACACGCCGCTACCACAAAGGAATATGGGCGTACATCTTTCGCGCCGCAAGTACATAGGCGTGACAGAGTTGTGTGTTTCGTGACACGAATACGCTGATTGAACAACGCAATAGAGTCATGATTGGCCGGCCTGCGCAGGAAGGCTGGCTAATACATGACGCCATTCCAATTGTGGAGTGTGAATGGATAGCTCTTCAAATATGGCGCCCTGTGAAGAGACAGCCAATGGTTACACAGTATCCCCCCACCAATCATCGCTGATGGGGCGTGGAATTCATTACGATGTGGCACACCCCTGTTAAATCACTAGGCGACGCAACATCCATGTCTGTGCCCCGTTTAGACGCCACTACCATGGCAATTGTGCCTTGGTGTTGTCTTCGGTTTTTGAGCACGGCTCAGCAACAGGTATCTGAGTCAACTGCAGGACACCGGAAGAAATTACCCTATTTACACGCCGCCATTTCGTAGCAATTTCATGGCAACACGCACAAATATCCTCAATGCCAGGCAGTTGCTACCTTGCAGTGGTGGTGTGTAAAGGGGCCCTTAGAGATATGGGGCATGGCATTGGATGATATCTAATGGTTAACAATGAATTTCAGGATACTCTTCACCACAGGGTGCCGCAATGATGGTCCACACCATTAACTGATTCATTTCAGATTCATGGATCTTCACTAACTCTACGCAAGACAAACCCAACACAAAGGAAGACGCCAAGACAGCTCAACCCATTTGCCTGGAACATCACCAGTCTAACCATCACCAAAATGTATCATTATGGATTTAGACCAGTGTCTGCTAAGGTCCTTGTGACCTGGTGCCAACATTGAGGCCCTTAGAGCTATGAGGCATAGCATTAGATCATATCTACTGGCCAATAATGAGTTTCAGGGCTCTCTTCACTTCAGGATGCCGTAATGACGGTTCATCTTTTATCTGATTCATTTCAGATTCATGGACCTTCACCAACTCTATGCACAACAAACCAAACACAAAGGAAAAGGCCAAGACAGCTCAACCCATGTGCCTGGAAAATCTTCAGTCTAGCCATCACCAGTATGCTATAATTATGGATATAGAATAATGTCTGCTAAGGTCTTTGTGACCTGGTGCCAACATGGAGGCCCTGCTTAAAGCTATTGGGGCATGGCATTAGTTCATATCTACTGGCCAATAATGAGTTTCAAGGTTATCTTCACCTCAGGGGGCCCTAATGATGGTCCACCCATTTTTCTGATTCTGGTCAACATCAGGACCCCGTGCAAAGAGGATCCTGGAGTGGCAAGTGGTAATTGGAGAAGTCTAATCTAGGGTTTGGATTTTTTTATACCCATCTTGGGTCTTGAATAATTCTGCCATCTGTTCTGGTGTCCAGACTTAGTTATGGATCTAGTTGAATTTTGGAGTCTTGACAAATTTGGTTGAAATGTTTAGCAAACATGCCATTACCCTAACTATTATTTGGAGCTTGTAAATGCTCTGGGCAGAGAGGTACAGGTCACTATGTGGCCAAGTAATCTCTAAGAATGCCTCCGCTAGGCTTCCATATGGAGCTAGCTTATAATGTTATAATGCGGTGACGTTCAACTTCCAATAATGAATCCTATCGGAACATGCACACAACATGCCGACGTCCATAATGTCATTAGTTTCCATCCATAATCATATACATCTCTGAAACATATGTGCTGCTCCATATGATCATAGCACTATTAATAATAATTATACAGGCGGTAAAAAGTGCTGACATTTGGGTATGTCGTATATTACCACTATTTCATTAAGATTAATGGGCAATGAAACCAGTCCAGCTGACAAAGAACACATGGTGAATGGGGACGTCTTACTTTTCATGCAAAATATTGGAACCTGATGCTTCCTAGTGACCACTAATCATTTTTAGGTTTTGCCATACATTTATTTTCTGAAGGCCAGCTGTTACGTACCTCAATCTGTTACACATCGCGTATAGATCTATATTCCGCCACATGTACTCATCCCAAGATAGCAGGAAAAGCCCTGGTGGTCACCACTTTTACCATCAAGTAGACAAGTATAAGAGTATAAACATGTGGCCTAATTTCTGTTGGCTAATATTCCATCGTATGTGAATAAGGGATCACCCCAATGATGGGTCAACAGGACGGAGCCATTGCCCATTCACCTTCAAAGTGGTAGGCGGTAAATATTCCTTTAAATTATTGGTCTCTTGAATATTGTGCAATGATTTTCCCAGATAATTAATGGCAAAAGAACCCAGACCTTCCAGACTAGTGATTTGTAGAAGTCCAAATGCCAAACGTTGCTTGGAACAGGTGAGTTTTCAAAAATGTTCTACTGACGTCCCACCACATTGTTTTATGGACTTTGGGGGTCTTAGCATGAACATTTATTGCCACTAGTGTCTTAAGAACATGAATAATTTGGTGTTTGAAGATTAGGAGATCAGCAAGTAAACAAATAGTGAGTCGTAGAGTAGGTAGTGGTGAGCAAGTGTCGAGCCCCAGGCCCTGGGGTACTCGGGTATCAGGCTCGGGTGGAATGCTTGGGATGTCATGGGTGGCAGCGCCTGAGCCCGTGGCCTGGATGACACTTCAAAAAGGGTGTATTTACAGGGGATAAGAGTTTGTCATGTGACGCCACCTGTAGTACCTGGTGATGGGTCACCAGCGCCGCCACAGTCCACCGGAGTTAGATAGTAATGTGGCTGAGTTGGCAAAGCTCGCTACAGGTAGAGCTGGTCCTCCGGGGCAGCGTAGTGTAGAGGGACAGCTTGGAGTGGGATCTTAGGTTGGGATGGGGAGTGATGGAGCAGTCTATAGGGGACACCGGGAGTGGAGAGGAATGACACACACTGCAGACGTCTCTTTTACCTTTTACTGGTGTTATATCAGGTAAAGATGTCCAGGGAACTGACAGATGACCAGGTGCACAGTGGGTCCCCACAGCAAGTGGGTATAAGGCCTCCTCTGCTTCCCTACGGTTCTTGAAGCCCAGTCTGCATGGAGCCAGACCGGCCTCCTCTCTCTTCCTGTCTCTGCTCTCCTCCTGTGCGGTCCACGGGTTACCCTCTCTGATCACTGCCTTGTGATTCCTCACTTCGGTGTCTGGCTCCATCTCTCTGGACTCACAAGGGGACCGGGTCACTGAAGTCTACACAGTGTGATGGAGTTTTCTGTAGTCTTGAAGTATCCTACAGCTGCAGATCCCTGATGTCTGATATGTCTCTGGGCGAACTTCCACTGAATCCTTGCTCCCTTTGTCTCTACTCCTTGCCTTCTGTCCCCACTCCTAGGCTTGCGGGACATCAGAAGGGCCACTCTGGGTCACTGTCTCGGGCCTAACCGCGGCACCGACCACCAGGACGTCTTCGCAGCTCTCCTAGCGTCTGCACACTCTGACTAACTCCTCCCCCAGCAGCAGCATTTATAGGGATCTCACCTAAAGTTGGTGAGTAGAGCTCCCCCTACTGTGCCGGGGTGGAAGATGTTGTATGTAGTAGGTACCTGCTATGGAAACCCAACTGTGCTTTAGGAAAGTATGTGGCTACCTGCATGAGCAGGGCGCCACACAAGCACTACCATGCTCATGTGCTCGGTACCCGTAACAAGAGGTTGGATGCTCAGACAGACACAACTCAAGTACTGAGTATAATGGAAGTCAAAGGGGAACTTCCAGAGGAATGCTCGAGTTTCAAATTGACTTCCATTATACTTGATACTTGAGTCACGCCCATCCAAGCGTCCAACCTCTTGTTTCGGGTACTTAGCACCTAAGCATGGCAGTGCTCGATCATCACTAAAACTAGGGCATTGTGGATTTTTGGACATTGAAGTCCCTGTTAACTACTTGCAAACTGCTCAACAGGAATAAGGCTGAGCTCAACCGGAAATGGTGGTGCTCAAGGATGAAAAAAAGTCTCTGGACGGGAGTGTCAGCTGCTTGTGTTTTTGTGCAGCATCACACTCCTGTCCAGAGAGGGGGACTGATCAGAGTCTCGTCCGAGACACTCGCATGTAAGTAGGAGAGTGTGTTTCCAGCCTCACTAGGGAGCTGGCCAGCGAGAGCACTACTCCCACCGCTGGACTAATCAACACTTAATGAAGAAAGTCTTGCAGGAGGCACCAACAAAGGATATGACACAAAGTTCATGTCTATGGCCACACTCCTAGACAGCCACTGGTCAATTCACCGACAGCTCCTTCCACCCAGGTGGCTTGCACAGAATGAGATTGAATCACCAGCAATAGTTGATGAGTCATGTGACTATTTGAAGGAGATGGGAGTGTTCACTGAGGAGCTGCACCTGAACAGAACTACCCAAGGAGCTGCTAGCAGCAAAACTAACATTAACTCTTATGGTACCTTTACACGCCGCGACGGCAGGCTGGATACATCGCGCTACTTCACGTGCACGAGCACGCTCAAACGGCTACAAACGGTCAACGCACCCTCTTTACACGCCGCCATAAGGTGCGCTACGCCACGCTACATCTGTAGCTAGCTACATCGCCGGGTGTGTCAAGTAGCCAGCTGCAGCTTAGCGTACCACGTTTACACAGCGCTACAATAAGCTAATATGGGCGGACCTGGTACAGCAGGGACAGCACATAGGCGTGCCACAATTGTGGATTACAAGACGTCCGTACGGTGATAGGACAAAGCCAGAACATCATGATTGGCCAGGCATCGCAGGAGGCTGGTTAATCCAGCACGCTCGAGCGATTGTGTAGTGTGACTGGTTAGCTCCTTAAATATGCCGCCCTAGGCAGCGACTACCAATCGTCATGCAGGAGCTTCCTCCAATGATCGGTGATGGGGCGTGGTATCCCAGAGCCTGGGACACGCCTTAGCTACATTGCAGCTACAGCCCCGGGTGTCCCGAGTTCCCTTCCGTTGCCTCTTTACACGCCGATACAGCTCGCTACCATCGGCGATGTAGCCATCAGTTTTCGAGCAGAGCCCATAAACAGATGTATCTGTTGCCGGCTGCAGCGTCATGTCTTCAGACGCCGCTACGACGGGCTACATTGACGCTACAAGCTACATTTGTAGCCTGTAGCGGGCTGTATCCAGCCTGCCGTCGCGGCGTGTAAAGGTACCATCAGGGTACCTTTACACACGGCTACATTTGTAGCTTGTCACCAGGTAACTTACTGGTTGCAGTGAAATCATGGATACATGGTTCTATCTTGTTGCTGTGTACAAATGGAATCATGTATCCATGATTTCACTGCAACCAGTAAGTTACCTGGTGACAAGCTACAAATGTAGCCGTGTGTAAAGGTACCCTTAGGGTTCCAAAAGAAAGGAACATACATGTAATAGGAGGAGTCTCACCAGGAAAATGAGACTCAGTACCAAAACCTGTCACAAGTCTCCAAGGCCCTAGAGACCATCATGATTACAATCAGGGGAGTAACTACAATAGGTGCAGGGGTTGCAATTGCACCCAGGCCCTGGAGCCTAGGGGGCCCCAAAAGTCCCTTTGGCGTCCAGAAAAGAAAACTAATGCTAATAAAGATTTGCAATAATTGGGGGCCCCGTTGGAGCTTTCGCATCGGGGCCCATGAGCTTCAAGTTACGCCTCCGATTACAATGTTTGCTAAGAGTTTTCAGCAGGCTCGTTATCAACACAGGCAGGGTTACAATGTTTAGCAGCACCTCTAATCACCTCTATACACCAATTAAAATAGGTAATATTGCACTTCATTTTTGCCCCCTCCCTTCACAATCACCTTTGCACACGCTCATTAGATGCTTCAATGAAAAAAATAGGGGAATCTGTTCATGGCTGCTAATGTGCATGTGCATTTCCTGAAATAATAAGAATTGAGAGTATAAAAAATACACTCATGGCAAGATTTGTCTAATTGACAATAATTTATAATAATATATAAAAAATATTTTTTTAATATATTAAATGTATTATTTTTTTTACATATTTGGCTACATTTTTTTACGTATAATACATTTAATATATAAAAAAATATTTTTAAATAATAGGTAAAGCATTCCCTTTAAATCTCCAGTACTAAAAAGTCCAATCTTGCTTTTCCCTCTCATATAGCCGCCAACAGGATCAATTCACACATCCGTAATACGCCCTGCGCTCCCGCTAAATAGTCATTTAGTTACGGTGGAGCTCCTGGCTTCAGTTCCTCTCCGGAAACAAAATTAATAAGAAAATACCTTCTATGGCAGCACCATGTAAATAAAGAAGAAACCGCTCCGCTTTCATGAAGGCCGAAGAGTAAGAAGAAATGAAAAGGCAATTTGTAGAATGCAGAAAAAATGGAAAAGTGCGAATATAAATATTAACCAAGTGTGAACGGCCAGATATTAGACGAGAACAAACAGCGCCTTAATGACAGACTCTTATTACTTGTTAAAAGGGCAAACACACACAAAAAAGTGGCCCTTCAATCTGCAGGCGCACATAATAAAACACCCCCTGATTTCCCAAACACACTCCACAAGCCAACTGAATCTCCGCTAAGTAGCCGGAGCTAATAATAAACAGTAATTCCAGTCGTATCACACGTCGTTTAACTTCGGTGGGGTTAGATATTTCTGCCGGCGGATTGAACGAAACGCGTGGCATAAACTGAACCTGCGGCTGGACTCCAGCCATAAGGCCGATTTATTAGGAGAACGGGAGTAAGAGAAGGGCCGCAGTCACCAGAAATATACAGGCTATGGGAAGCAAAATGAGTGCAGCTCTGGAGTATAATACAGGAGGTAACTCAGGATCAGTAATGTAATGTATGTACACAGTGACTGCACCAGCAGAATAGTGAGTGTAGCTCTGGAGTATAATACAGGAGGTAACTCAGGATCAGTAATGTAATGTATGTACACAGTGACTGCACCAGCAGAATAGTGAGTGCAGCTCTGGAGGATAATACAGGAGGTAACTGAGGATCAGTAATGTAATGTATGTACACAGTGACTGCACCAGCAGAATAGTGAGTGCAGCTCTGGAGTATAATACAAGAGGTAACTCAGGATCAGTAATGTAATGTATGTACACAGTGACTGCACCAGCAGAATAGTGAGTGTAGCTCTGGAGTATAATACAGGAGGTAACTCAGGATCAGTAATGTAATGTATGTACACAGTGACTGCACCAGCAGAATAGTGAGTGCAGCTCTGGAGTATAATCCAGGAGGTAACTCAGGATCAGTAATGTAATGTATGTACACAGTGACTGCACCAGCAGAATAGTGAGTGCAGCTCTGGAGTATAATACAGGAGGTAACTGAGGATCAGTAATGTAATGTATGTACACAGTGACTGCACCAGCAGAATAGTGAGTGCAGCTCTGGAGTATAATACAGGAGGTAACTTAGGATCAGTAATGTAATGTATGTACACAGTGACTGCACCAGCAGAATAGTGAGTGCAGCTCTGGAGTATAATACAGGAGGTAACTCAGGATCAGTAATGTAATGTATGTACACAATGACTGCACCAACAGAATAGTGAGTGCAGCTCTGGAGTATAATACTGGAAATAAATCAGGATTATTCACAATAGGTGATATTACAGCTCACCTCCTTCTCCTGTACAATGACTGATAACACCTCTATATACAGTAGATAACACAGGATCCAGCATTCATAATAGGTGATATCACAGCTCACCTCCTCCTCCTGTACAATGACTGATAACACCTCTATATACAGTAGATAATACAGGATCCACCATTCACAATAGGTGATATCACAGCTCACCTCCTCCTGTACAATGACTGATAACACCTCTATATACAGTAGATAACACAGGGGCCACCATTCACAATAGGTGATATCACAGCTCACCTCCTCCTGTACAATGACTGATAACACCTCTATATACAGTAGATTACACAGGATCCACCATTCACAATAGGTGATATCACAGCTCACCTCCTCCTGTACAATGACTGATAACACCTCTATGTACAGTAGATAACACAGGATCCACCATTCACAATAGGTGAGATCACAGCTCACCTCCTCCTGTACAATGACTGATAACACTTCTATATACAGAAGAAAATACAGGATCCACCATTCACAATAGGTGATATCACAGCTCACCTCCTCCTCCTGTACAATGACTGATAACACCTCCATATACAGTAGATAACACAGTATCCACCATTCACAATATGATATCACAGCTCACCTCCTCCTCCTGTACAATGACTGATAACACCTCTATATACAGTAGATAACACAGGATCCACCATTCACAATAGATGATACCACAACTCACCTCCTCCTCCTGTACAATGACTGATAACACCTCTATATACATTAGATAATACAGGATCCACCATTCACAATAGGTGATATCACAGCTCATCTCCTCCTGTACAATGACTGATAACACCTCTATATACAGTAGATAACACAGGATCCACCATTCACAATAGGTGAGATCACAGCTCACCTCCTCCTGTACAATGACTGATAACACTTCTATATACAGAAGATAATACAGGATCCACCATTCACAATAGGTGATATCACAGCTCACCTCCTCCTCCTGTACAATGACTGATAACACCTCTATATACAGTAGATAACACAGGATCCACCATTCACAATATGATATCACAGCTCACCTCCTCCTCCTGTACAATGACTGATAACACCTCTATATACAGTAGATAACACAGGATCCACCATTCACAATAGGTGATATCACAGCTCACCTCCTCCTGTACAATGACTGATAACACCTCTATATACAGTAGATAACACAGGATCCACCATTCACAATAGATGATATCACAGCTCACCTCCTCCTGTACAATGACTGATAACACCTCTATATACATTAGATAACACAGGATCCACCATTCACAATAAATTATATCACAGCTCACCTCCTCCTCCTGTACAATGACTGATAACACCTCTATATACAGTAGATAACACAGGATCCACCATTCACAATAGATGATATCACAGCTCACCTCCTCCTCCTGTACAATGACTGATAACACCTCTATATACAGTAGATAACACAGGATCCACCATTCACAATAGGTGATGTCACAGCTCACGTCCGCTATTTGTCTGGGGCCACAAGGGACTGGGTACTCAGGTCTCGGGCGGTCAGGTGCAGGGATGTCACGGGTGGTCCGTGCCAGAGCCTGTGCCCTTGGGTGACATTGAAAAGGGGAGTATTTACAGGGATTTAAGTTATTGTCAGTCGTGACGCCACCTGTAGGTCCAGTTATGGCACTAGCGCTGCTGGGACCTCCGAGGTGATGGGCGGCAGCAAGGTGTTGTGGCTCTCTACAGGAAGAGCAGGTTCCCCGGGCTGTAAGTGTAGGATGGTGGAATAGGGTAGCGCAGTCATTGTGGTGTGGGACAGGTTGAAGAAAGGACACACACACAATAAAGTCTTTTTCTGTGCCTTTTACTGATGTTCTTGTAAGTACACTATCTGGGTTGAAGGCTACACTTCAGGATTTCCACACTGAGTGGGGTATAGCCCTCCTTGTTCTGTTCCTTGTCCCGAAGCCTGGCTGTCATGAAACCAGACCTGACCTCCTGTTTCTCCACACCCGTGTTGCTGCACTGAGGGGACCAATGCTCCACATCAGCGCCCTTCTTAGTCAAATCGGTTAACGGCTTCACCACGCTGGAAAAATTTGCAATGAACCGACGATAAAAATGAGCAAAACCCAAAAATTTCTGTAGACTCTTTACAGATGTGGGCTGAACTCAATCATGAATAGTCTGAACCTTAACAGGATCCATTTAAATGGATAAAGAAGACAAAATGAAGCCCAAAAAAGAAACCTTCTGGACACCAAAGCAACACTTAGACCCTTTAACATACAAAGCATTGTCACGAAGGATCCGAGAGACAGTCCTGACCTGATCCACATGAGAATCCCAATCGTCTGAAAAAATCAAAATATCATCCAAATACCCAATCAGGAACTTGTCAATAAACTCCTGAAATATGGCATGCATGAAAAACAGATGGAGCATTAGTAAGCCCAAACGGCATCACGAGATATTCAAAAAGGCCTTCAGGCGTATTAAACGCCATTTTCCATTCGTGACCCTGCTTAATACAAACTTGATTATATGCCCCCCTAAGGTCCATCTTAGTAAACCAACATGCCCCCTTAATCCTAGAAAACAAGTCGGAAATCAAAGGTAGAGGGTATTGAAACTTGACCGTGATCTTATTCCAGAGGCGATAATCAATACAGGGCCTCAGAGAACCATCATTCTTAGCAACAAAAAAGAACCCCGCCCCCAACGGCAAAGAGGAAGGGCGAATATGGCCCTTCTCCAAAAAATCCTTAATATATCTCCACATGGCAGCATGTTCAGGCACGGACAAGTGGAAAATTTGACCTTAAGGAATCTTACAGCCCGGAACCAAATCCATCGCAAATCGCACGCCCGATGCGGCGGAAGGAAACTGGACTTGGGCTCAGCAAAAACATCCTGAAAATCAGACAGAAACTCCGGAATCTCCTGGGGCGGAGATGATATAGACATCAAGGAAATGTCATCATGGACCCCCTTACAACCCCAGCTAGTCACGGACATAGACTTCCAATCCAAAACAGGATTATGGACCTGCAACCATGGAAAACCCAGCACCACCGCATCATGCAGGTTATGCAAAACCAGAAATCGACAATCCTCCTGATGAGCTGGTGCCATGTGCATCGTTAACTGCGTCCAAAACTGGGGCTTATTTTGAGCCAAAGGCGTAGCATCAATGCCCCTTAAAGGAACAGGGTCCCACAATGGCTCCATAGGGAAGCCACAAAGACTAGCAAACTCAAAATCCATCAATTTAAGGCGGCACCTGAATCCACAAACGCCATAACAGAAAATAACGACAAGGAACAAATCAGAGACACAGATAATAAGAACTTAGGTTGTATAGTACTGACGGTAAAGGAACCAACAATGCTCTGTGCCCACTTGGGACACACAGAGATGACATGAAAAGCATCTCCACAGTAAAAACACAACTTATTACGGTGTCTAAGTCCTTGTCGGTCAGTACAAGATAGAATCCCATCACACTGCATCGGCTCAGGAATCTGCTCTGAGGATGACGATCCCAAGCGAACTGCTCGGCGCTCCCGCAGACTCCGATCAATCTGAATGGCCAGAGACACAGAATCATTCAGACCGGAAGGTGTAGGAAACCCCACCATAACATCCTTAACAGCGTCAGAAAGACCCTTTCTGACAAGTGCCGCCAAAGCGTCATCATTCCATTTAGTCAGCACAGAACATTTCATGAATTTCTGACAATACAAATCTGCCACCTCCTGACCCTGAGACAGGGCCAACAGGGTCTTCTCAGCTTCATCCGCGGACTCGGGTTCATCATAAAGTAAACCAAGGCCTGAAAAAAGGAGTCCACATTAAGTAAAGCCGGATCCCCAGAGGTGAGAGAAAACGCCCAATCCTGCGGATCGCCCCGCAGCAGGGAGATAACTACTTTAACCTGCTGAACTGAATCACCAGAGGACCGAGGTCTCAGAGCAAAAAACCGTTTACAATTATTTTTGAAACTCAAAAATTTGGACCTAGGCTATCACCATAAAACAAATCCGGAGTAGGAATTTTCGGTTCCAAAATTGGAGTCTGAACAATATAATCAGAAATTCCCTGTAGCCTAGCAGCAAGCTGGTCTAAACGAGAAGCTAGTTCCTGGACACTCAGACTGGTACAAGACTCCACAGTCACCCAAAGAAAAAGAGGGAAGAGAAAAAACAAACTATAGAAAAAAAAATGCCTCAACACCTCTCTTCCCTTCTTCTGAGATGCAGGTAACTCTTTTTTGTCTTTTTGACTAGTTGTACTGTTATGATCCAATGACCTAGGAGTAACATGAACAGAGTTCACAGAAGTAGTTGGTTGGTAACTGTACTGACCGCAGTCCCTGACTACACACCGCAACTAGAAGTAGCCGTGGGATGTAACTAACCAGACCTAGACACCTCGACACGGCCGGGGAACTAGCTACCCCTAAAGATGAAAACAGGAAAGTCTATCTTGCCTCAGAGCAGAACCTCAAAGAATAGCAAGCCCCCACAGATATTAACTGGGAAACAGGAGAGTAAAAACACACACAGGCAGATAATAGAGTTTAGCAAAAGAGGCCACACTAGCTAGATAGTAAGGACAGGATGGAATACTAATGCGGTCAGTATTAAAAATACTATCAAAAACCTCCAACAGCAGATAGTACCAAATAATAACCCTAAGTCTGTTAAGACTAGCGCCCTCTATATCTGCAGGAACTTCTGTGAATCAAACTAGTATAAATAGGTTCTAACACCAGCAGAACTGGTAGCCACAGTCAAAAGTGAATAGCAATTCATACCTAGGAAGAAAACTTCCTAACTGAGAGCAGGTAAACAAATATGCAGACTAAATATCAACCCACAACTCAGAGCAAGACAAGCAATAAGCAGATCATCAAGCACACAACATGTGTGCCACAAAATAACAAAAACCCATTCACTTAGCTTGCACGCATTCAGCAGAGCAGGAAGGAACCAAGGAGAGATGTGGACACCTCCAGGAATAATTACAACTGGCAGAGATTGATCAGCTCCAATCACCTATATGCTCCAATCCGAAACAGACTGCCAATCATCAAGATCAGCTGAGGAACTCTCCAAAACACAGCCAGCTGCATCACCAACAACAACCACAGGAGGGGGCTCACAACCAGAATTCTTCATCAATGAATTCACAACAGCTCTCTTTTGGGCTACCGCTATCTCTCGTGCGGTCCCTGGCTCTCAAATGTGGATGTTGCGGATTTCCGGGAAGCTAAGCCTCCACGGTGTACTGGATTCTCTGCTGGGCTGATTTCTTTCCCTGTTGCAGACTTGGTCTCCAGTGACCAGTGTTCTCCTGGGGTGAGACGGGACGGCTCCTCTGCCCCCCACTGTAGTGTTCCTCGCCTCTGCCTGTCATCCTCACTCTCTGGACCCTCATACTGGCTCTGACGTGCACTGGTTTCGGGCCTAGCACGGCTCCGGTAACCAGTTTAGCTCACTAGGCACTGAGCTGACTTCACAGTTCTTCTAGTGACTGCACACTCTGGCTAACTCCGCCCCCAGCACCTGTATTTATAGGGAATCTGGCTTAACAGCAACCAGTGGAGCTCCCCCTACAGGCCTGGAGTGGAAGGTGTTGGGTGTATGTGAATACCAGATGTCCCTTAGTGAACTACTTGGTTCTGTGGCTTCCCTGTCACAGGGCGCCACATTTTCTACTTCAAAATTTTTTTTTAATTACCAGAAAAATCAGCTAATTTTTGATCATTACATATAAAAGTACAGAAACATTTTGCACATATATAAGGCCTCGTCCTGGTATAATGTCACCCACTAACAATAACAGCACGTCTGCGAATCCAAAACTCCATTACCTAACAAATCCCTTCTTGCCTAAACTAATAGGATTTTCTTGACTGATTAACTTAATGCTGCGATCTGGCCTGGTTTTGCAGATGGGTCTCACTGGTAAATTGCACATCAACGATTGCCACTGATCAGATCCAGAACGTTCACATAAAATATGATTTTCCAGCTCAGAGCCCGTAAATCTCACTAATTTCTCACATCTGTGTTAACAAGATTAATGATTAGGCAAATTGTGAGCAGCGGCCACTGATCTAAGGAGAAAATCAGGAGCTGCACATCACAGAGCAAAGAGGGTAACTGGGAGTAGAAGAGAGTGCCCCCCAATTATACCACCTAATTAACCCAAGTTATATTATGTTACCCCAAGTGTCAGTGTCATTATCCTGTACCCCCAGTGTCATTATCCTGTACCCCAGTGTCATTATCCTGTACCCCAGTGTCATTATCCTGTACCCCAGTGCCAGTGTCATTATCCCTAGTACCCCCAGTGTCATTATCCTGTGCCCCGCAGTGTCATTATCCTGTACCCCAGTGTCAGTGTCATTATCCTGTACCCCAGTGTCATACCATGTATCCAGTGTCTTACCTGTACCCAGTGTCGTGTCATATCCTTACCCATGTCATTACCTCCCCAGTGTCAGTGTCATTATCCTGTACCCCAGTGTCGTTATCCTGCCCAGTGTCAGTGTCATTATCCTGTACCCCCAGTGTCAGTGTCATTATCCTGTACCCCGCAGTGTCATTATCCTGTACCCCCAGTGTCAGTGTCATTATCCTGTACCCCCCAGTGTCATTATCCTGTACCCCCAGTGTCATTATCCTGTACCCCCAGTGTCATTATCCTGTACCCCGCAGTGTCATTATCCTGTACCCGTGTCTATCCTGTACCCCCAGTGTCTTATCCTGTACCCCCAGTGTCTTATCTATTACCCCCAGTGTCATTATCCTTACCCCAGTGTCATTATCTGTACCCCTTCATGTCCATTATCCTGTACCTTCAGTGTCATTATCCTATACCCCAAGTGTCAGTGTCATTATCCTGTATCCCCAGTGTCATTATCCTGTACCCCCAGTTCAGTGTCATTATCATGTACCCCCAGTGTCAGTGTTATTATCCTGTACCGCAGTGTCATTATCCTGTACCCCCAGTGTCATTATCCTGTACCCCCGGTGTCAGTGTCATTATCCTGTACCCCCAGGGTCAGTGTCATTATCCTATACCCCGAGTGTCAGTGTCATTATCATGTACCCCCAGTGTCAGTGTCATTATCCTGTACCCCCCGTGTCATTATCCTGTACCCCAGTGTCATTATCCTGTACCCCAGTGTCATTATCCTGTACCCCCAGTGTCAGTGTCATTATCCTGTACCCTCAGTGTCATTATCCTATACCCCAAGTGTCAGTGTCATTATCCTGTATCCCCAGTGTCATTATCCTGTACCCCCAGTGTCAGTGTCATTATCCTATACCCCGAGTGTCAGTGTCATTATCATGTACCCCCAGTGTCAGTGTCATTATCCTGTACCCCCAGTGTCATTATCCTGTACCCCAGTGTCATTATCCTGTACCCCAGTGTCATTATCCTGTACCCCCAGTGTCAGTGTCATTATCCTGTACCCCCAGTGTCAGTGTCATTATCCTGTACCCCCAGTGTCAGTGTCATTATCCTGTACCCCCAGTGTCATTATCCTGTACCCCAGTGTTATTATCCTGTACCCCCAGTGTCAGTGTCATTATCCTGTACCCCCAGGGTCAGTGTCATTATCCTATACCCCGAGTGTCAGTGTCATTATCATGTACCCCCAGTGTCAGTGTCATTATCCTGTACCCCCAGTGTCATTATCCTGTACCCCAGTGTCATTATCCTGTACCCCAGTGTCATTATCCTGTACCCCCAGTGTCAGTGTCATTATCCTGTACCCCCAGTGTCATTATCCTGTACCCCCAGTGTCAGTGTCATTATCCTATACCCCGAGTGTCAGTGTCATTATCATGTACCCCCAGTGTCAGTGTCATTATCCTGTACCCCCAGTGTCATTATCCTGTACCCCAGTGTCATTATCCTGTACCCCCAGTGTCAGTGTCATTATCCTGTACCCCCAGTGTCAGTGTCATTATCCTGTACCCCCAGTGTCAGTGTCATTATCATGTACCCCCAGTGTCAGTGTCATTATCCTGTACCCCCAGTGTCATTATCCTGTACCCCAGTGTCATTATCCTGTACCCCCAGTGTCAGTGTCATTATCCTGTACCCCCAGTGTCAGTGTCATTATCCTGTACCCCCAGTGTCAGTGTCATTATCCTGTACCCCCAGTGTCAGTGTCATTATCCTGTACCCCAGTGTTATTATCCTGTACCCCCAGTGTCAGTGTCATTATCCTGTACCCCCAGTGTCAGTGTCATTATCCTGTACCCGCAGTGTCAGTGTCATTATCCTATACCCCCAGTGTCAGTGTCATTATCCTGTACCCCAGTGTCATTATCCTGTACCCCCAGTGTCAGTGTCATTATCCTGTACCCCAGTGTCAGTGTCATTATCCTGTACCCTCAGTGTCAGCGTCATTATCCTGTACCCCCAGTGTCAGTGTCATTATCCTGTACCCCAGTGTCATTATCCTGTACCCCAGTGTCAGTGTCATTATCCTGTACCCCCAGTGTCAGTGTCATTATCCTGTACCCCCAGTATTAGTGTCATTATCCTGTACCCCCAGTGTCATTATCCTGTACCCCAGTGTCAGTGTCATTATCCTGTACCCCCAGTGTCAGTGTCATTATCCTGTACCCCCAGTGTCATTATCCTGTACCCCCAGTGTCATTATCATACATACATACTCTAGAATACATGTTGCGATAGAATCGAGCCACCATCTAGTATATATATATACTAGCTGTAGTACTCGGCTACGCCCGGGTTAATAAATACCTGCTGTTAGCTATAACAAAATAGAATTTGAATGTGTCATATTAATGACCTGTAGGAAAATAGAGGCTGAGCTGTGATTGATTGCTATAGGCAGCCTAATAAATCTCCAGCCAACAGTAAACCCTCCCCCTGGCCGGGCAGTATATGTTACCTCACACATACACATAATAGACAGCTCATGTGACTGACATCTGCCTTAATTCCCTATATGTCACATGTGTTGCACATTGGCTGTTTTTAATCAGATGTTTATGTTTGGAAAATAAAGATAGCACACGTATGAGGCGAGTTGTGTGAGGTGATTTGTGCACATCTGTGTCTGTCTGTGTGGTGTGTGTGTCCCTGGGGTGTGTATGTGTGTGTCCCTGTGGGGGGGTCTGTGTGGTGTGTGTCTCTTTGTGATGTGTGTGTGTGTCCCTGTGGGGTGAGTGCATGTGCCCCTATAGGGTGTGTATGTGTGTGTCCCTGTGGGGGGGGTCTGTGTGGTATGTGTCTCTGTTGTGTGTGTCTCTTTGTGGTGTGTGTGTGTGTCCCTGTGGGGTGAGTGCATGTGCCCCTATAGGGTATGTGTGTGTCCCTGTGGGGGGGGTCGGTGTGGTGTGTGTCTCTGTTGTGTGTGTCTCTTTGTGGTGTGTGTGTGTGTCCCTGTGGGGTCAGTGCATGTGTCCCTATAGGGTGTGTATGTGTGTGTCCCTGTGGGGGGGTGTCTGTGTGGGGTGTGTGTGTCTGTGTTGTGTGTGTCCCTTTGTGATGTGTGTGTCCCTGAGGGGTGAGTGCATGTGTCCCTATAGGGTGTGTATGTGTGTGTGTCCCTGTGGGGGGGTATGTGTGGTGTGTGTGTCTGTGTTATGTGTGTCTCTTTAAGGTGTGTGTCCCTGTGGGGTGAGTGCATGTGTCGCTATAGAGTGTGTGTGTGTGTCCCCTTGGGGAGGTGTGTGTCTCTGTGTTGTGTGTCTCTTTGTGGTGTGTGTGTTCGGGTGCGTGGTGAGTATCCAATGTTGGGGCTGCACCTTAGCGACTATACACTTGCTGTTACTCTTTGTGTGCGTGTGTTGTGTATACATGTCCCCGTGCGTGGTGAATATCTCATGTCAGGGGCTCAACTTTAGTGACTATATGCTGGTATGTGCTGTTAGTCTTTGGTGCTATCATTAAGCCCCTCTCATTCACAACTGTCAACTGGTGACTGTCACTTTTTCCCCATATATAGATAGGGGCAAAATTGTTTGGTGAATTGGAATGCGCGGGGTTAAAATTTCGCCTCACAACATAACCTATGACGCTCCTGGGGTCCAGACGTGTGACTGTGCAAAATTTTGTCTCTATAGCTGACAGCTGTCGATTTTCCTCCAACACTTTTCCATTCACTTTTTCCCCATTATGTAGATAGGGGGCAAAATTGTTTGGGGAACTGGAACGCGCAGGGTTAAAATTTTGCCTCACAACATAGCCTATGACGCTCTTGGGGTCCAGACGTGTGACTGTGCAAAATTTTGTAGCTGTAGTTGCGACGGTGTAGATGCCAATCCCGGATATACACACATACACACATTCAGCTTTATATATTAGATATATAGTTGCCTCTCTTCTAGCTCTTCTATATATATATGCATGTGTGTGTGTGTGTGTGTATATATATATGTGTGTGTGTGTGTGTGTGTATAACTCTATAAGTTTGGTATTGCTGTAGTTGTAATGTCTTACAAGAAGAGGAACAAAATTTGGCTGTGGCAGGAGGTCATGGGAAAAAATGGCTGCACCAAGAAAATAAAAAAGGGGGACAAATGCTGCATGAATTGTGTGTCTGTATACGAGAAGAGATAGAAGACAGGCAAGCCAAGTGACAAGATGTTGAAATTCAGCAGACAACATGGCAGCCCCCCATGAGCCTCCACTTGAAGGTGCAGCTCCTAGAAGACTGGGAATGGAAGGAATCTCATCTGTTGCATTATTAATGGGAACAAACAGAGAAGCAATTAGTAAAATTATCTAGCGGTGCCACGAGATCCGTCTTGGCGCTCTTCTTACAAACCGTCTCGCTTACTACTGTCAGATGACTCCCGCTTCTAGTCGCTCTCTCTCTATAAGTTTGTTATATGCGACCGCAGGGCTATCACGTTACTCGCCCATTGATTCTGCTACCTCAAAGAAATTCAGGGAGAGCGAGAAAACTGACAACACTTGAAAAAGAAATCTTGTGGGATGGAGAGCGCACTCGCTGCACGAACTGAAGAACGAGCCTTCCATGCTGGAGAATAGAAATCCTGCTCTCTTACCAGCCTAAGTCCTATCGAGTTGTTTCTTGGTTATATCCATTCCTAAGAAAGCTGGGTGACAGCCGATACGGCCACGTTACACCACTTCTGGTTGTTGCCCCATAAATGAGAAATCTGACCCAAAAATGATTGATATATCAACATAGGGCTGATTTTTTTCCAGGACTCGCGGAAAGTGAGTGATGGCTCAATACAATATATCACAAGGCTGGAAAGTGATCCGCCATTAAAAGTTATTTTACAGTTTTCTCAGATTCCTCGGGTCTTAGAAAGCTGGGTGATGATCTCAATATCTGCTGTGTAGGTTGTCACTTAACTTTCCCAAAAATGGAATATTTGTAAGATATGGGCCATCGTTACATCTTTTATTGGTTTTCCCAGATCATGACAACCAATGAGAAATGCTATTTAAGTGGGTGAAGGTGGACACTAGCTGCCCTCTTGTCAACTGGCAACCATGTTGTCTCTATAATTTTGCATTGTTCTATATGCCAATGTATTTTTTTTTGCCAGGCTGAGCCATGTTAGGCAGCAGCAACTTAGTAATGTCTGCTGGCCAGGAGACTGAAAGAGCTGGGAAGAGAGTGCAACAAAGAGAGGTTATTTAAGAACTTGTTTTCCTCAAGTCTCCAGTAAGTTGCAGAGGGCCTGTGTGGCACCCCAAGGGTTAATGTGCCACAGAAACATCAACACGGATTCACTCCCCACACAACACTGGACACTTCACTAGCACCTCTGGGCCAGGAGGGGGAGCTAAAGCAGCTCCCTTATATACTCCGGGTCAAGAGGAAGTAGTTAGTTCAGTACGTAGCAGTACTGTGAAGAGTTCAGTTCCTGGGAGAACTGAGAGAGAGACTGTAGTGTAAAGAGGCTGCCTCAGGCTTCTTTACAGTCTGCTCCTCGATTCCAGGCCTAGCCTGGGTCTGAGGGAAGGAGCACAAGAAACAGAGGAACACATCTGGGAGACTGAGTGACTTCACAACTCGTCCCGGAGGAGCGCAGAGACCGGATACCGGATCTGAAACTGTGACTGACACACACAGCACAGTAAATACCGGGATAGTGGAGGTTGTAGATCGACACTACCTGAGCGAAGCAACACGGCAGGGTCAGAAGCACACGGAAGACTCAAGTTGCCTAGCAAAAGGGATACCTGTGAGGAGAGACAGTGCCAGCAGCTCAGCTAAAAGCAGCAGCAGGGCCACACACAGCGCAGCAGTGGGAAGCTGAGGACCCGGACAGGGTGGGAGCAACCCGGCCCCATTACAGACTCCGTGGACAGTACTTGCTGAACAACAACTACAGTAAAGCTTTGGAGAACTACAAAACCGTGAGTCTGTGTGTTAATTGCACCCTTGGCCCTATATTCAACAGCAGAGATCCCCATCTGCAGAGCCGAACACTGCTTTCACCACAAGCTGAGGAACAAGGCTGCAGCAGCAGGAAAGTAAGTGAATTGCACCTATTACTATACCTCATCCAGCACCAAGACAACCACTGCTGCAACTACAAAGTACCATATATACTCGTGTATAAGCCGAGTTTTTCAGCACAAAAAAATGTGCTGAAAAGTCCCCCCTCGGCTTATACACGAGTATATACGGTAGCCCCAGCAGTATACAGCCCCCCCGTGGTATCCAGGGCCCCCCTTGCTGCTGCACACCTGTAAAGTAAGATTTCAGTATACTTATTGCTGTCGCCGCTGCCGCCGCCGCCGCTCGGTCACCGCGCTTCTCCGGGTTTTCATGCTTCCTTCTCCGGCGCACAGGAAATTATATCATTGTTCGAGCGCCGGAGAAGGAAGCATGAAGACCCAGAGCAGCGCGGTGACCGAGCAGCGGCAGCGGCGGCAGCGATAAGTATACTGACATCTTACTTTACAGGTGTGCAGCAGCAAGGGGGGCCCTGGATACCACGGGGGGCTGTATACAGGGGGGCTGTATACCACTGATGGGGGGGAAGGCTGTATACAGCTGAGGCTGCTGTATACAGCTGGGGCCCTGTATACCACTGATGGGGGGGGGAAGGCTGTATACAGATAGGGCTGCAGTATACAGATGGGGCCCTGTATACCACTGATGGGGGGGGGAGCTGTATACAGCTGGCGCTGCTGTATACAGCTGGGGCCCTGTATATACCACTGGGGAGGCTGCTGTATACTACCACTGGGGAGGCCTGTATACCACACTGCTGGGGGCTGTATACCTGTGCTGGGGTCCACCCTCGGCTTATACACGAGTCAATAGGTTTTCCCAAGTTTTGGGGGCAAAAGTAGGGGGTTGGTTTATACACGGGTCGGCTTATACACGAGTATATACGGTAAGTGCCTGTGTCGACTACAACCCCCATTATAATCCTTGTAAACCCTGCTCTCCCTCACAACTCCCTCACAAACTGTTCCAATCATCTCCACTATCATCCCTATCCTGCAGCATCTATAGCATCCATCATAGACTTTAAATATCACTACCCCGGGGAACCAGGCTCTACCTGCAGAGAGCCGTTCCATCTCCAGCTGACAAACATCCCCGGAGGTTCTGCAGCAGCGGTGATCAGCCTGACCACAACCCGAGGGTGGTGTCACGACAAACTCCCCTGTAAATATACCCCCATTCACTTGCGGAACCCGGGACACGGTCCGGACCAGGACCTCCGTGACATCCTCAGCAGTACCTCGGTCCGGTACTGAGTACCCCGTCCCAGTGAGCTCCACACCTGCGTCAGTTGCAGAAGGTCTATGTCAGTTGAAGAGAGCCTATTTCAGTTGAAGAGGGCATGTGTCAGTTGCAGAGGGACTAAATCAGTTACCGAGGGCATGCGCCAGTTGCCTCAGGCCTAATCAGTTGCAGAGGGCCTGTTTCAGTTATAGAGGGCCTGAGTCATTTTCAGAGTACATGTGTCAGTTGAAGTGGGCCTTTGTCAGTTGCACAGGGTCTGTCAGCTTCAGAGAGCCTGTGTCAATTGCATAGTGCCTGTGTTATTTGGAAACGGCCTATGTCAGTTGCAAAGGGCCTGTGTAAGTTGCAAAGGGTCTATGTCAGTTGCAGAGGGCTTGCATCAGTTGAAGAGGGTTGACTTAGCCTACATCAGCTTTAGAGGACCTGTGTCAGTAGCAGAAGGCCTACGTCATTAGCAGAGGGTTTTTTTCAGTTGCTGAGAGCCTACGTCAGTTGCAGTGGGCCTGCGTCAATGCAGGGGACTTACATCAGTTGCAGAGGGCCTGTGTCAGTTGCGGATGATCTCTTTCAGTTATAGAGGGCCTATGTCAGTTGCAGAGGGCCTGTATCAAATGCAGAGGGTCTGTATCAGTTGCAGAAGTCCTGCGTCAGTTGAAATGGGTCTGTGCTAGTTGCAGAAAGCCTACATCAGTTGCAAAGAGCCTACATCAGTTGCAGAGAGCCTACGCCAGTTGCAGAGAGCCTACATCAGTTGCAGAGAGCCTACATCAGTTGCAGAGAGCCTACATCAGTTGCAGAGAGCCTATGCCAGTTGCCGTTGGCATGTGTAGGTTGCAGAGGGCTTATCTCAGTTGTAAAGGGCCTATGTTATTAAGACAAGAGGTAAACACCAGGCTATTGTGGCGCTACCGCATCTCTATTAACAATTTTTTTCACTAAATAAAAATAATTTTTGGAATTAAGATGATTAGCGCCACATGGGTAGGAGTCTACCTCTTGTCCTAAGTTTGGTACCTATGCAGATCCGAAGCAGGATCACAGCATGGCCCTCTGGAGTGAGTATTTTGAGAGTCGATTTCTTTGGAATCTCAATTTGTATCCAATGCTGAAAGCAGGTGAGCATAGTATTAGTATTGAAAGACTTTCTTTTTAAAAAAAAAAACGTATTATGCCCATAGGAAGAGCTGTGCTTGTCTTTCCCTCTGCCCTATCTTAGGGTTCATCTAAGGATATTAAAGGGCCTATGTGAGATGCAAAGAATCTGTGTCAGTTTCAGAGGGCCTGTATCAACTGCAGAGGGACTATATCAGTTGCAGAGGGCCTACATCAGTTGCAGACCTACTTCAGCTGTAAAGGACCTGATGTTAGTTGGTGAAAGCCTACTTCAGCTGTAAAGGACTTGATGTTAGTTGGAGAAGGCCTACATCAGTTGCAGAGAACCTGTGTCAGTTACAGAGGGCCTATATCAGTTGCGTATGGCCTACGTCAGTTGCAGTAGGCTTGCATCAGTTGCAGAGGGCCTGAGTCATTTTCAGTGGGCCTGCGTCAGTTGCAGAGAGCTTGTGTCAGTTCTAAAGGGCCTATATGAGATGCAAAGGACCTGTGTTAGTTGCAGTTAGCCTGTGTCAGTTGCAGAGGACCTATGTTAGTTGCTGCAAGCCTGTGTCAGTTGAAATGGGCCTACTTCAACTGTAGAGAGCCTTGTGTCAGTTGAAGAAGGTCTACGTATTTTGCAAAGGGCCTGCATCAATTGTCAAGAGCCTACATTAGTTTTATAGGACCTGTTTAAGATGCAGAGGGCTGGCATCAGTTGCAGAGGTGCTTTGTCAGTTGCAGAGGGCCTACATCAGTTCTGGAGGGCCTACATGAGTTTCAGAGGGCCTACGTTAGTTGCAGAAGACTTGTGTCAGTTTCAGAGGGCCTATGTCATTTGCAGTGAAGAGGACTTCAGTTGAAGAGGACTTTGTGACAGGCCTAAGTCAGTTGCAGAGAACCTGTGTCAGTTACAGAGGGCCTATGTCAGTTGTAGAGGGCCTATGTCAGTTACAGAGGGCCTGAATCATTATCAGTAGGCCTGTAAAGGGCCTATGTGAGATCCAAAGTGCCTATGTCTGTTGCAGAGGGCTTGTTGCAGTTGCAGAGGGCCTGCATCAGTTGTAGTGGGCCTTCATCAGTTGCAGAGGGCTTATGTAAATTGCAGGGGGCCTGTATGGTGATCAGATGATATGCTACTGAGTAATGTGGCTATTAGACAAGTAAGTAAAACACCTTGAATGATGTGCTGCAGCAGATTACAGAGGGGGATTCCATTTTTGTGACTGTTTATTGTAGGAATGCCCAAAATTAACAGATTAAACTGTTTGTAATAAAATCTAAAGCGGTATTATAATTTAATTGTTTTTTATGTTGAAGGTAGACATAAGTCCATCAGTAGCATAACATGTTGATCAGGGACATGTATACAATTTTGTAATCAATGTAAAAATGTCAGATACATGCAAATTACAGTTCCAGAACTTCCCCCTATCACAAAAATGATTTGTCATGTTTTTGCCTATTTATATTCTAGAGAGACAGCCCAATCATGCTGCTCCCTCTACTGTACTTAATGAGCGTTGCTAAAATGTGTTTCACTCCTCGCATGATAATAATTAATAATTTTATTTCTGTAGCCCCAACTAATTTTGCAGCACTTTACAATTTTGAGCAGGGACATGTACAGACAATAAAGACATCACAAAGTAACATATAGTTCACTAGTTACAGAAGGAGTGATGACCCTGCACACAAGCTACAATCTATAAGGATATGGGGGGGACACAATAGGTAGAACATGCTCATCAAGTACGCTCCGGCAATCCCTACAATAAATAGGGCATTACAAATAAGCTACATGGTATGTCACCATGATCCCAGCACACTAAAATATATAGGGGCTAAGTACTAATCGGATCGTCCTGGGTAATGCATTCCAGTTAGCTGGTGCAGCACAAAAGAAGTTTTGGAGACAGAAGTGGGAGGTTAACATTGTGGAGGATGTTAGTCTTAGATCAGTTGCAGAATGGAAGGCATGGGTAGGATCAAAGAGAGGGATGAGTAAGGAGTTATAGGGTGGGGCAGAACTGTGGAGGGCTTTGTGGGTGAGGGCGATAAGTTTATATTGTACACTCTAGTGGATGAATAACAAGGGCAATGACTGGCACAAGGTGGAAGCATCAGTGTAGCAGCTGGACACAAATATCACCTTGGTTGCTGCAGTCAGGACAGATTGGAGAGGAGAAACTTTAAAAAGGTTGCATTCTGGAGATGTTTTTATGATACAGGTAAGATGAGCGAGTGAGTTATTGGATAAAGGGAATAAAAGGAAAGTTCTGTGCAAATTACAACCCCAAGACGATGGGCTTCTAAATAAAAACTACATTGAATTTTGAGAGCCTCATTCCTATATGGCCACCTCACTATGACATCTATTCATTTCTGGAGTGCTACAAAGGGGTCAGGAAACCCCCATTTTGTTTTTATTTGAGGGTTCCATAGAGGGCTCATAGTAAAGAATTATTATCTACTCTTGCTCTGCACTACCCCAGAGCTATTCTCTCAAGCAAGGTATATACATTTCAGAAGCCACCAGTCACAAACAAATCATGACTATGAACAGATGGATGGGGGCCAGACAGGGTCTTATTAATAATAAAATGTAGAGACACTGGGTCTGTCTCATCCAGACCACTGTCCTGCACTTCCAATCCTGGCCTGTAATGTCTCAAAAAATACCACAACAATTTGCCTAACTGGCTCTGTCGTCTACTACGGGAGCCCAAATGACCTATAGTATGCAGTGTACACCACGGGTGCTTCCAACAGCCCTTTGGAGGTGCAGCTCAACTTAACCAGACTCTATTACCCACGTTCAGTGTCTCTACCCAAACGTTCCAGAAGAGAACCAGTCTCTGTTGTAGTATCTTCAGTTACTAAGATGGTTGACCTATAATACTTTGGCACCAAACTAAAGAACTATGTGCACGCGTCCTGCCAATTTACTGTAGCGGGCCTGAACTTGGGATTTACATGGAAAGAATCTCACTAATCTCCCACTCGTCTGAAAGTGGTGGAACCGAACCAGACAGTCAGCTCATACTGGCACAGAAGGGACCTTCTTTTTGGGCAAAGTGGGTTCTCTGCTCATGTTGCTGTAGGGACCTGAAGAGGATTTAACTCTGCAATCCAATCATAGTTGCCTCTCCTTGGCCAGTCAAGTGTACTTTATAGAGGCACATACTCAGGAGCTGGCTGGCCCAGGAGGCAGGAGGGCAGATGCCCCCCAGGCAAGTGGTCAAGTAGCAGTTTTGAGCCCGCCCGGCCATCTGTCATGTTGGTCTGAGACGCCGCTCTGCCCCTGAAGCTCACCGCTCATGGGCCACTGCTGTGTGTTTGCCCCCCAGGTCGAAATTTGCCAGCCAGCCCCTACACATACTGCATCTGCAGTCAGGACAGTCTCTAAGAATTAGGCTTAACTTTCTCTGCAATCAGAGGAAGGCAAGTCACTGTACGTCTTCACATTGTGGAGTCTGGCTGGAACTGACTTCCTCTGCTCATCCTATCAAACAGTCTCCTAGCTGATCTCCACAGATATCCCTGGTGGTGAGTGGTGAAACTGCATGCGCTGGCTTCCCCATCTCCCAGAGTATAATGGAAGTTAATGGGCAACATGAGAACTTTAACGGATCTTCTGGAATAATGCTTGAGTTGCCCATTGACTTGCATTATACTTCCTTTATACTTGGTACTCAAGTCTCGCCCATCTAAGCATCCAACTGCTAGATTCGAGTGCCGTGCCCCCAAGCATGTTAGTGCTCGCTCATTACTAGCTGCCACACATCTTTCCCAGCATTATTTGTGTCCTAGTATGGCGGCATATTCCTATTTCTTGTTCCCATTCCTTCACGTAGGGTAATAAACAGAAGATTTACAGCATGGCCGGATCTCTCGGAGCTGTGGGGTGAAATGGGATATGTGAGGTGTCCAGGCGGCGGTGACGACATCTGCTGCCCTATGTGCTGAGTGTCTGCGCCACCTCTGCTTATTACTACACGAATAGCCGGAAAGGTGACAATCCACACTTTAAATAAATGGTGACATGGAGGGGGAAAGAAAGCAACTTCTTTCCTCATATATAGCGGGACTTAGCTGTGAAGGAGAGCGTGACAAACATTGTGGAGCATGGAGGTGTCTGTGTTTACATAGGTATACATATATGTGAGCATTAGAAAGAAAATGTCTTTGTTACCCTTAGCAACCAATCACAGAGCAGCTTTCATTTTAATACACCAGATTAAAAAATGAAAGTGGTTCTCTGATTGGTTACTATGGGCATCAACATCAGTTTCATTATACCGTAACAGCTGCCCATAGCAACCAATTATAGCCCAGCTTTCATTTTAACACAGCAGTTTAAGAAATGGAAGCTGATCTCTGATTGGTTACTCACAGTGTAGCGTATATTTTACAGTTGTTGTTGCCCAAACCAACCAATCAGCTTTCATTTTTAAAGCGCACTAGAAGAAATGAAAGTTGCACTGTGATTGGTTAATGGGCAAAAATGTTCAGTTTTCATTTTAGTTGGTGTCATAGATCGCTCCCCCCACACCTTTGTATGTGTATACATGTATACCCATGCTTAAATTCTGTATACTTATCTGGTATCGACCATCTGGCATATGGTATGCTATAAAATGATAATGATTAGGGATGCTGGCACACCGGTAGCCATGAAGTGGAGTGGCACCATGATGGACACCAACAGTGACTACAGCAATGGCCATGAATAGAGAAAATTCAGATCTCGGCCATCTAAGGCTGCTTTCACATCAGCTTTTTTTTTAAATCGCAGCCGACGCGGTGAAAAAAACGCATCTGCCGTGATTACCGCATAACCGCTGCACTGGCGGCACAGTTGCGGCAAGCCCCATGCAATGTCTATGGGGCTTGCGGCAGGTGCGGCAAGTGCAGTTTCGGCACTTGCGGCAGGTGCGGCTGCGAAAAAAAACGTGGTCAGCCGCCGTTTTTTTGCGGCTGCACTTGCTGCAAGTGCCGATACCGCACTTGCCGCACCTGCCGCAAGCCCCATAGACATTCTATGGGGCTTGACGCAACTGTGCCGCCAGTGCAGCGGTTATGCGGTAATCACGGCAGATGCGTTTTTTTCACCGCATCGGCTGCGATTTAAAAAAAACGCTGATGTGAAAGTACCCTAACCTGTACAAAGCGCTATATGCAACATATGTAACTATGGATGCTACTAGCGTGGAGCCATGGAATTCTTAAAGGGTTAATTCACATCTTCATAGATGTATATTGTCAGATAGAGATTGTAAAAACAAAACTTTTTTGCAATTTACTGCTTTTTGAAATTAATAGCCATTTGTGAGAAAATACCACTTATCTTTTGCTAATACGTCGTTGCCTAGGAGACCGACCACCTCTCCTGTATAGCTTCTAAGTGCTGAACCTGGCCAGGATTGGTAGTTCTATCGATCCTGGTGAGATTCAAAACAGCTCTTACAAGCTTAATAGAAAAGAGCTTGTAAGCACTGCACTTCTGCTATTGTGGCGCCCCGCCAAAGCAGGCGTCACAGAGGGGTACTGCACCCGTAAAAGAGGTGCAGATACTCCAGCTGCAGGTGGACCCTAGGATGGTGGGTGGGACCCATAACCAGCACTCCCACATTAGTTTACACCGTGGGATGTTACCTGGGGGAGAATAAAATCACCTCTAGGGGGAACAAGGAGGTCTTTGCCTCTAAGTCTTGGAGTTTAGGGTCACTCGGCTGAGGGACCAGGAGGAGAGATGGAAGAAGAAGAGAGCCTGTGTTTCCTTCTGCATGAACTTGTTCCCATTACAGGAACGCTGCCCCTGAGGTCCAGACCTACCTGTAGAGGACTTTGCCAAACTAGCCCCATTACCATCTACGTCCGGCGGACTGTGGCGGCGCTGGTGACCTATCACCAGACACTACAAGTGGCATCATGACAAACTGTATATAAAATCCCCTGTAAATATAACCCCTTTTTGAAGATATACCCAGGACACGGGATCAGGCGCAGCCACCACTCCCCATGACACAGGAGCGTTAACCCCTTGAAGCCTGATACCCGAGTACCCCAAAGCCTGGACTCAACACTATCTAGCTGTGGTGGTCAGTCTACAAGGCAACGAGCCATAAACACTTGAAACGTGTTAATACCTCAAAAGCGTCTGAAAAGTTTAATAAGCAGCAAATTGAAAAATTGCTTGTGTTTGCAGGCACTATACAGAATAACCACTTATGTAAATGGTGATATAACTGTCACGGATGTCTCTTTAATGTGGGTGGGTCTGAGACCTGAAGGTTGCTACGCCTGATGGATGAGGTCAATACTTGTTTTTAATATCTTTTCGTGCTGGAATGGTTAAGGACCCTTACCTGTCTGGTTGCTCTTTGCAGTCTAATCTCAGATGTAGCCTTTTTGCGACCACTCCTCTTCCCTATAAAGAGTCCAATGTCCGGTCATCTGACACTGATGATAGAATCTCATTCTTTGCTGACCACTGTGGAAAGAGCCTGTCTCTGGACGAAGTTGGAGTGGTGACTATTATGGCTGGTGTCACACTGCAATTAAGGAGTTTTTGTGTTGTATCCTTTAGTGTCTATTTTCTCTCTGTCTGTGTACCTCTCCCAGTGTTGTGTTATTGTAGAGGTGAGGCTAGGGTCCTCGCCGGCCTCCACACTAACAAAAGTTAGTTAAGGGCCAGTGAGAGCTTATGTATGTGATGGTGACGGGAGGAAGGACCTGTGAAGAGACGTTAGGGAGCGCAGGGCTCAGCCTCTGGTGAATGTCAGGAGGTGACCCCCCTCTGTTCTCCCTATCGCAAAGTCCTTCCTTCTATACCATCCCCATCATCGGCCCTGTGTTGTGCCACATGCTTGGCGTCTGTATGCCTTGGCATGACAATAACCCTTTAAGTGAAGTGCAACCTAACTCTGGAGATACAGACAGTTGTTTTATTTGCAGTCTTTATGTTCTTTTCAAATTTTCCTAAGGTTTTTTGTTTGTCCACTTTTCGACTCCTGTATTGGCTGCAAATATTCATCATAGCTAGGGATGAGTGAGTACTGCAATATTCGGACTAGGTATATTCGCAACGAGTAGGACTCGGTACTTTCTGCGAGTATAGCAGGTCCAATGGTGGTGAATGGGCCGGGCGAGTACTTTCGTAGTGTATCTATATATACACTGCGAAAGTGCACTAAAAGTGAATAAAAGTTGCTAAAAAATAAAAAAAAATCATACTCACCTATCCGACACCTGCATAGGAACCGGCAAAGAAGACATCCGATCAACGACAAGGACCTACGAGTCTGTCAGCCAATCAGATGGCTTGAACGTGCATCAATGACCTGGCAATCTGGCCAATCAGGTGGCTGGTAACGATCACATGGTTTGTGACGTCTGGCCATCTGATTGGCCAGATCGCTACCAGCCATCTGATTGGCCAGATCGCTACCAGCAATCTGATTGGCTGTGAGACTCGCAGGTCCTTGTCGGTGATCGGATGTCTTCTTTTCCGGTCCCGTGCAGGCGTCGGAGTATGATATTCTTTAATTTTTTTTTCAACTTTTTTTCACTTTTAGTGCACTTTCGCAGTGTACATATAGATACGCTGTGAAAGTGAAAGGACTACTCGCTACTCCCGAGTAATCTTTGGGAGTAGCGAGTAGCCCGAATATTATTACTATTCCGCAAGTACTGAATAGTAACAGGTATACTCGCTCATCCCTAATCATAGCCATGGGCAGTCAAAGTCTTCATGTCAATTCATTAAAGATAAGTCACATCCTTGCATATTACGATTCTGAGAGAAGACTGTGACATGCATGCTGGGAACACTGCACAGCACTGATGAGGGGCAACCACCCCGAAACGCAGCGTCTGAAGATTGGTGCTCTGATCTGACACAAATCCTAAATCATATCAAAAGGCTTGTTAAAGAGCCAATTTTGGCTTTTAGGATTGCTACTTTCAGTAGGTGGCACTAGAGTTCGTCTACTTCCTCCATGACAATTAGCATATTTTTAGAGGAGCATTGTGGCTAATAGTCTCCGCACTGCTGGCAGGCACACTGATCTCCATAAGATAATAACTATTCAGGTACTGTTACATGTTAAGATATTGTGAATGATATCGCTGAAACATCATGGGTTTGGAGTCGTACAGATGACCTTGTCTTAGCCCCTCATACAACTATATCAGATTCCATACACTGCACTGATGAGGGGCTATCACCCAGAAAAGCAGATTGAGGTTCTGATCTGGCATAAATCCTAAAGGCCCCGTTACACGGTACAATATCGTGATCGATATCGCTCAAACGTCACAGGTTTGGAGTCGTTCAAACTACATCGTTAGGACGTCATTGCGTGTAAAACAGAGATACGACTACGATAAATCGTTGGATCGATAATCTCAGATTGAGTACATATTCTCAAATCACATGATCCACGATCAGCCAATCTGCTGCATCGTTGTGTGTGACACCGTGATAACGATGTCTCCCATTCACATCAGTGAACAAGTATCGTTCGCTGGGTTGTGTGAACAATAGCTGCTCACCACATCGTTGGTGCATCGTCCATGATATCCATACGTGTGACAAATCATCAACGATCTCTAAACGATGTCCTAACGACTGCGCTCCTGTGAGATCGTTGGTGAGATCGTCTCGACAATGAAGCGTGTAACGGTACCTTTAGTCATATCAAAAGGCTTGTTAAAGAGTTGATTATGACTTTTAAGATTGTTACTTCCAACAGGTGGCGCTAGAGTTTGTCTACTTCCTCCCGGAAGAGACAATGTGACACAGTAACACATGGCTTTGGCATCAGACTACACAGGTTTTATATGTAGTCTGTAACCATGGAGACACATACATTACCAATAAGAGCTGTATACACAAAAAGGTAGCAGAGCTTTCCTTCCCCTTAACCGCACATGACAAATTAACGACACAAGCTATTTTTTTTTCCATCAAATTTCCACATTTTATTTTTGCCACTTAAACAGTAAAAAAACAACAACTATGCATACTGTATTTGATATTGCAAACTCGTACTGAGCTGGAGATTCTCACTGCCAGGTCAGTTATACCATATATCATGGATGGAAGGGAGAGAGGAAGGAAGGAAAAAGGAGTGGATGAAGGAAGGTTACATAGGAAGGAAGGAAGGAAGAGAGCGAGAGAGGAAGCGCATCTGGGAAAGAGAAATGATGGATGGAAGGGTGTAGGGTAGGAAGGCTTTATGTGAAAGGGAAATAAAGGATTAAGGAAGGAAATAAGGAAGGAAGGAGGAAGAAAGAGAGGAAGGATGGAAGGGTATATAGAAAAGAGAAATAATGGATGGAAAGAAGAGAGGAAGGAAGGATGAAAGAGTATATGGCAAAGAGAAATGATGGATGGAAGTGAGAGACAAGAAGAAAGAATAGATTCAGGAAGGTTATATAGGAAAGAGAAATGATGGAAGGAAGGAAGGAAGGAGTAAAAAACAGGAATGAAGGGTATGTGGGAAAGAGAAATGATGGAAGGAAGGAAGGAAGGGTATATGGGAAAGAGAAATACTGTATGGAAAGAGGAAGGAATAGATGAAGCAAGGTTAAACAGGAAAGAGAAATAATGTATGGAAGAAAGGAAGGAATTAACGAAGGAAAAAGAAAGAAGCAGAGAAAGAAAGGGTGTATGGCAAAGAGAAATTATGGATGGAAAAGAGAAAAATAGAAAAACAGGAAGGAAGGAAGGGTATATGGGAAACAAAAATGATAGCTGGAAGAGACAAAGGAAGGAAGGAGAGAAGGAAGGAAGGGAGGGAGAAAGGGGAAGGAAGGGTATATGGGAAAGATAAATGATGGGTGGAAAGGAGAGATGAAGGAAGGATATAATTGTGCAGGTATATATAGCAGGATGTTCACAGATCCATACACAATGTATGGTCATTCTCAAGTACTGGAGCCCAGCGACTCTTGAAGTGAATAGGAGCTGCAGTACCTGAACATGGCCACTACACAGTGTATGGAGCTGCCGAGATATGAAAACCACATCCAGGTTAGCTACGAACACAGATATCAGAATGAATAGCACAGCAAGGATCCCAGGCCAACTAGTCCAATAAAATCCTGTTTTTCTTACATAGACTTCATGTGCAAATAGTAAATAATTACCATTTCTTCATCCGAAATATTTTTTTTCTTCCCAACTAAACAAAGCACCTGTAAAAATAGCTCTCCTGCCGGGTGTTTGGACATATTGCTCAAAACTGACTCATGTTTCATTCTTAGCAAAACATCATTTATTTTTAACTTGGTGCTGTGTGATCGGCAGGGGTGGACGAGCTCCGCAGTCATTCATTCACTCAGAGATGAGGGCCACAATCAAACAATGCCACAGCTCGCAGTTACCGGAGGTTTTCGTAAAGCTTTTTAATCTCCTGACTGCCTTTAATACAGTGCGAAAATAATAGGAAAGAAAAAGATAAAAACTCTATAAAGGTATTTACACAGTAATACTGCAGGTAGTCTACCGGAAAGGTTAGTGATTCAAAGGCAAGTCCAGGGCACAGAGCCTGTGGAGGGGGTCAGAGAGCCCCTAAATACAAAAAAATAACTACAGTACTATAATAATGCCCCAATGTACATAAAAATAAGTACCATAATACTGCTCCTATGTACAAAAAAAGAACTATCATAATATTGTTCCTATGTACAAGAATATAACTACTATAATACTGCTCCCATGTACAAGAATATAACTACTATAATACTGCCTCCTATGTACAAGAATATAACTACTATAATACTGCCCCTATGTACAAGAATATAATTACTATAATACTGCCCCTATGTACAAGAATATAACTACTATAATACTGCCCCCTATGTACAAGAATATAACTCCTATAATACTGCTCCTATGTACAAGAACATAACTACTATAATACTGCTCCTATGTACAAAAAAAGAACTATCATAATATTGTTCCTATGTACAAGAATATAACTACTATAATACTGCCCCTATGTACAAGAATATAATTACTATAATACTGCCCCTATGTACAAGAATATAACTACTATAATACTGCTCCTATGTACAAGAATATAACTCCTATAATACTGCTCCTATGTACAAGAACATAACTACTATAATACTGCCCCTATGTACAAGAATATAACTACTATAATACTGCTCCTATGTACAAGAATATAACTACTATAATACTGCTCCTATGTACAAGAATATAACTACTATAATACTGCTCCTATGTACAAGAATATAACTACTATAATACTGATCCCTATGTACAAGAATATAACTACTATAATACTGATCCCTATGTACAAGAATATAACTACTATAATACTGCTCCTATGTACAAGAATATAACTACTATAATACTGCCTCCTATGTACAAGAATATATCCACTATAATACTGCTCCTATATACAAGAATATAACTACTATAATACTGCCTCTATGTACAAGAATATAACTACTATAATAGTGCCCCTATGTACAAGAATATAACTACTATAATACTGCCTCTATGTACAAGAATATAACTACTATTATACTGTCCCTATGTACAAGAATATAACTACTATAATACTGCTCCTATTACAAGAATATAACTACTATAATACTGCCTCTATGTACAAGAATATAACTACTATAATACTGCTCCTATGTACAAGAATATAACTACTATAATACTGCTCCTATGTACAAGAATATAACTACTATATATGCTATTACTGAATTAATGCCTATGTACAAGAATATAACTACTATAATACTGCTCCTATGTACAAGAATATAACTACTATAATATACTGCCCCTATATACAAGAATATAACTACTATAATACTGCTCCTATTTACAAGAATATAACTACTATAATACTGCTCCTATGTACAAGAATATAACTACTATAATACTGCCCCTATGTACAAGAATATAACTACTATAATACTGCTCCTATTACAAGAATATAACTACTATAATACTGCCCCTATGTACAAGAATATAACTACTATAATACTGCTCCTATATACAAGAATATAACTACTATTAATACTGCTCCTATGTACAAGAATATAACTACTATAATACTGCCCCTATGTACAATAATATAACTACTATAATACTGCTCCTATGTACAAAATAATCTACTATAATACTGCTCCTATGTACAAGAATGATAACTACTATAATACTGCTCCTATATACAAGAATATAACTACTATAATACTGCCCTATGTACAAGAATATAACTACTATAATACTGCCCCTATGTACAAAATATAATACTTACTATAATACTGCTCCTATGTACAAGAATGTAACTACTATAATACTGCTCCTATGTACAAGAATATAACTACTATAATACTGATCCCTATGTACAAGAATATAACTACTATAATACTGCTCCTATGTACAAGAATATAACTACTATAATACTGCCCCTATATACAATAATATAGCTACTATAATACTGCCCCCTATATACAAGAATATAACTACTATAATACTGCTCCTATGTACAAGAATATAACTACTATAATACTGCTCCTATGTACAAGAATATAACTACTATAATACTGCTCCTATGTACAAGAATATAACTACTATAATACTGCTCCTATGTACAAGAATATAACTACTATAATACTGATCCCTATGTACAAGAATATAACTACTATAATACTGCTCCTATGTACAAGAATATAACTACTATAATACTGCTCCTATATACAAGAATATAACTACTATAATACTGCTCCTATGTACAAGAATATAACTACTATAATACTGCTCCTATGTACCAGAATATAACTACTATAATACTGCCTCCTATATACAAGAATATAACTAATATAATACTGCCCCTATGTACAAGAATATAACTACTATAATACTGCTCCTATGTACCAGAATATATCTACTATAATACTGCTCCTATGTACAAGAATATAACTACTATAATACTGCTCCTATATACAAGAATATAACTACTATAATACTGCCTCTATGTACAAGAATATAACTACTATAATACTGCCCCTATGTACAAGAATATAACTACTATAATACTGCTCCTATGTACAAGAATATAACTACTATAATACTGCCTCTATGTACAAGAATATAACTACTATAATACTGCTCCTATGTACAAGAATATAACTACTATAATACTGCTCCTATGTACAAGAATATAACTACTATAATACTGCTCCTATGTACAAGAATATAACTACTATAATACTGATCCCTATGTACAAGAATATAACTACTATAATACTGCTCCTATGTACTAGAATATAACTACTATAATACTGCCCCTATATACAAGAATATAACTACTATAATACTGCTCCTATGTACAAGAATATAACTACTATAATACTGCCCTATGTACAAGAATATAACTACTATAATACTGCTCCTATGTACAAGAATATAACTGCTATAATACTGCCTCCTATGTACAAGAATATATCTACTATAATACTGCTCCTATGTACAAGGATATAACTACTATAATACTGCTCCTATGTACAAGGATATAACTACTATAATACTGCAGACTATATACAAGAATATAACTACTATAATACTGTGAAGAAGGATAATCCAACATCAATATCTTTTGTTTAAAAGCTATATCTTCATTATGCAAATTTCATATAGAAATTAAAGAAGTTGCAACTTCAGTCTCCAAGGTGAAGAAACCCCAGTGTAGTGCTGCTATCTGCCAGATATAAGAGTATTCTGACCCTGGTCTGCTTTCTATGCTGATTGGTTTTACTTTTTCTAGATACTGACTTTGGACTGTTTTGACTTTAGAATTGTGACTATGACTCTGGCCCCCTGGCATTAATGTCAGCTTCCTCCTGACCAAAGTCCTGACTTCAAGTTCAGTCCTGACTCAGCCCCCTCTGGTTCTGACCCCACCGGACAGCAGTCACTCATGGGTAATATGTAAATCCACATCCTTGTATAGTGATTAAAGGGTGAAGACCCTATTAATAAAGGCTACATACAGTGCCTACAAGTAGTATTCAACCCCCTGCAGATTTAGGTGGTTGACACATGCGGAATTAACTTGGCATTGTGACATTTGGACTGTAGATCAGCCTGGAAGTGGGAAATGCAGTGCAGCCAAAAAGATTTTTTAATATTTTTTTTTTTTTTTTTTTTTTTTTTAAAGCGTTAAAAGTTAATTCAGAGGGTCATTTATTATTCAACCCCTCAAACCACCAGCATTCTGTTTGGTCCCCCTAGAGTATTAAGAAGTAGTTTAGGCACAAAGAACAATGAGCTTCACATGTGTGGATTAATTATCTCTTTTGCCAGCCTTTTCTGACTATTTAAGACCCTCCCCAAACTTGTGAACAGCACTCGTACATGGTCAACATGGGAAAGACAAAGGAGCATTCCAAGGCCATCAGAGACAAGATCGTGGAGGGTCACAAGGCTGGCAAGGGGTACAAAACCCTTTCCAAGGAGTTGGGCCTACCTGTCTCCACTGTTGGGAGCATCATCCGGAAGTGGAAGGCTTATGGAACTACTGTTAGCCTTCCACGGCCTGGACAGCCTTTGAAAGTTTCCTCCCGTGCCAAGTCCAGGCTTGTCCGAAGAGTCAAGGCTAACCCAAGGACAACAAGGAAGGAGCTCCGGGAAGATCTCATGGCAGTGTGGACATTGGTTTCAGTCAATACCATAAGTAACGTACTCCACCGCAATGGTCTCCGTTCCAGACGAGCCCGTAAGGTACCTTTACTTTCAAAGCGTCATGTCAAGGCTCGTCTACAGTTTGCTCATGATCACTTGGAGGACTCTGAGACAGACTGGTTCAAGGTTCTATGGTCTGATGAGACCAAGATCGAGATCTTTGGTGCCAACCACACACGTGACGTTTGGAGACTGGATGGCACTGCATACGACCCCAAGAATACCATCCCTACAGTCAAGCATGGTGGTGGCAGCATCATGCTGTGGGGCTGTTTCTCAGCCAAGGGGCCTGGCCATCTGGTCCGCATCCATGGGAAGATGGATAGCACGGCCTACCTGGAGATTTTGGCCAAGAACCTCCGCTCCTCCATCAAGGATCTTAAGATGGGTCGTAATTTCATCTTCCAACAAGACAACGACCCAAAGCACACAGCCAAGAAAACCAAGGCCTGGTTCAATAGGGAAAAAATCAAGGTGATTGAGAGGCCTAGTCAGTCTCCTGACCTTAACCCAATTGAAAACTTGTGGAAGGAGCTCAAGATTAAAGTCCACATGAGACACCCAAAGAACCTAAATAACTTGGAGAAGATCTGCATGGATCCTCTGTGTGTAATGACTCTATATAATATATGCGTTTCACTTTATGTATTGAATTACAGAGATAAATGATCTTTTTGATGATATTCTAATTCACTGAGATACATTTGTGTATATTGCGGGTTTTCAGGAGCAGCACATTGATGAGGGAGAGGGGTACTCAGACACCGGGATGGGTTGATGGCTGTGACGGGGAATCACGGGTGGTTGGGTTCCTGGTTCCGTGCCCTGGCTGTCATTTGTTTGGTGGGGGAAATATTTACAAGGATTAAAAAGTACGTGACGCCACCTGTGGATCTCGGTAATTTGGATACCGGCGCTGCAGGCCGGCCGCTGAGGTGATGATGGGTGCTGCTCAGTGTGGTACAGCTCCCCACAGGTGGAGCTTTACCTCAGGGCAGTGGTGATGGATGTTGAGGGGATGAGAGGAGTAGTTGTTCTTACCCCTCTGAGGGTGCTGAGGCCCTCCGGGCACCGGCGGAAAGGAAGACAGACACCGACTCAACTTCAACTCCACTTTACTGGTGCCGGCAGATGTTATAGAGAACACGGTACAGTCTGGTTTAACGGGTACTAGTTGTCGGTTCAGGGCCCCCTATGGAGTCTCTAGATGTTCCTTCCTTATTATGTTTCAGGGTCTCAATTCTACCTTCCTCTCTGTCTGTCACCACCTTTGCAGAGCTCTCTCGCCAGTCCCCTGGTCTTGTATGGTGAGGCACTGGTTATCCTTGACCGGTATGGACGGGAGCAGCAGGAACGCCACCAGAATCCGGACCATTAAACTCATAGTCTTGGACTAATTATGGGCCTGAGGAGTGAGGTAGTGTCTTGTGGCGCCTACGGCTACCCGGTTCTTAAGGGCCCACGGCTCGTCATTTTGCAGTCAGGGATGAACCGCTGACCGCCTCGGCATCCGTGTCGCCGGTTTTACCCCAGATGTTACCAGCCGGCTCCAACCGGTGCTGGTCCGTCCCTTTCTGCCCCGAGTCACCCTCCTAAAGATGGGTGATCCTCCTGTCAGAGGGCTGTCAGGCTCGTCCTGACTGACTGCCTTCCCGGCACTGTCTCTGACACTGACTGACTGAAAATCCTCTCACTTCCTGGTTTTACTACTCCAACCTAGGCTCCACCCCCTTGGGACCTACCGTATCACAGTTCCCCTATTGTAAGGTGACCTAGTGTTGGGTGCTGACTTAGGTTTGAGGTTAAACCCAAACCCACAGCTACAGAGGCACTACATATGTAGCGTCCCGCAAAGCAGGCGTCACAGAGGGGTACTGCACCCATAAAAGCAGTGCAGATATCCCAGCTGCAGGTAGATTACAGGATGATGGGTGGATCCCATACACAAGCACTCCCACACTAGATCACACAGTGGAAGGGAACCCGGGATGGTATACAGTCAACTCCAGGGGGAGAAGGGAGGTCTTCCAGCAGAATGGAGAGCTAGAATGAAGTCAGCTCAGGAGAGCCAGGCAGTGTGCCTGAGGGAGGAAGGAGGGTTCCTTGGCTGAGAACCCAGGAGAAGGAAAGCTTCCCAGGCGCAGACAGCCGGCCTGGGGGAGAGAGGGACTTTGGAGAGTCCAACCCCGGCAGCTTACCGGGCACCGGAGCCCGCACCTGTGGGATCCTTCAGGGACCTCAGAAAATCCGGCAAACTTGGGGTATATATATATATATATACAGCCCAGAATCTCAAGCGACCAAGAGAGCGAACCAGACACAGCAAGGCAAAGCCGCAGTGTTCAGCAGAAGGTTACCCGACGGGAGCAAGAGAGAGTAAGAGACAGCAGGAGGCCAGATCCGCTTTATGAGGTCAGGCTTCACACAAAACTACTGGGAAGCAGGGAAGATTTGGGAGCGAGAAAGGCGCATGCTGAGGGTTCCATCCGGCTACCTGTGATCTGCTGGCAGCCATCGTTACTTGTCTGATAACATCCACTGCACTGAACTGTAACTATTGCTGCTAAAGTCTCAGTAAAGTACCCGGAGTGAAGCGACTTTGACTCTGCTGCATCTTCTTTTCTATGAACTGTTTCCTTTCACAGGATCGCTGCCCCGGAGGTCCCAGGCCTGCCTGCGGAGGACTACACCATTTTAGCCGCAATACCACCGACCTTTGGTGGACTGTGCTACCCACCAGAAACTGCAGGTGGTGTCAAGACAACTATAAACTTTGTAAATAATCCCTTGTAAATACCCCTTTTCAAGAGAACCGTCCCCCAGGACACGGAGTCAGGCGCGGCCGCCATTCCCCGTGAAACAGTTGACCCCTTCTGCTGCCTGATACCTGAGTACCCCACACCCTGGGGCGACACACATATACTTGCAAGGTGTAATACCTCCGTGTGGCGCCTAGCTATAGGGGCGCCACACACATCCGACCCAAAAAATTCATAAGAAGTGAAGGTCTCGGAACATGGTAACAAAAAATCAGTATTTTATTTTTGTAGTCCGGTTTTCCTTTAAGGAAAAAGTAATGTCTTTTCCTATTTTTCCGCTGTAAGATTTGATCTCCGTGCTAAGAAGATTGTCCTAAACTCCGGGGAATAAGATGACCAGAAGTCGTAAACATTATGGTCTTAGTCAGTTCCTGCCTATCTGGAAGGTATATCACAAAATCGATAACAGATAGGGTGCTCAGGCAACTGCTCAGGCGTAATGCTCCTTCCATAAATCGAGTCGTTAAAAAACAATTATTACAGCTACAATTAACTTTTAATGATGTTTGATATCTTGTTTTATTGCATAATGCAATGGTAATAAACACGGAGGAGGTGGGGGGTTTAAATACCAGGAGTAAAGTAACTGCCCCCCCTTAGAGTACATTATCAAACTGCTGGATCTAGATGGATTTTGGGGAGAGGTTAGACGAGGTTACAGAAGTCTAAGTGGCGGCGAGACATCAAATACTGTGAGACGTCCTATGACTTAAATAAGGAAGTGTAAGGAGAATAAAGAACTTCTACGAATTCTACGAAGTTTGAAGGATTAGAACAAGTCTAAGAAAGTTACGTGACCTTACATAGAAATCAGGGCTGACCGCACGAATTCTGCACTCAGACACATTTCAAGGAAAATCTTTGGAGTGGAGTTGAAATAGAAAGTCCAAGATCCACAGCACCAAGGGGTTATAGAATCAGATATCCGAAAAGATCAAATTGGTCTGATAAGCAGGTGTCTAATACAGTCTCACAATGTTCACACTGTGCACATACATTACTGATCCTGAGTTACCTCCTGTATTATACTCCAGAGCTGCACTCACTATTCTGCTGGTGCAGTCACTGTGTACATACATTACATTACTGATCCTGAGTTACCTCCTGTATTATACTCCAGAGCTGCACTCACTATTCTGCTGGTGCAGTCACTGTGTACATACATTACATTACTGATCCTGAGTTACCTCCTGTATTTACTCCAGAGCTGCACTCACTATTCTGCTGGTGCAGTCACTGTGCATATACATTACTGATCCTGAGTTACCTCCTGTATTATACTCCAGAGCTGCACTCACTATTCTGCTGGTGCAGTCACTGTGTACATACATTACATTACTGATCCTGAGTTACCTCCTGTATTATACTCCAGAGCTGCACTCACTATTCTGCTGGTGCAGTCACTGTGTACATACATTACATTACTGATCCTGAGTTACCTCCTGTATTATACTCCAGAGCTGCACTCACTATTCTGCTGGTGCAGTCACTGTGTACATACATTACATTACTGATCCTGAGTTACCTCCTGTATTATACTCCAGAGCTGCACTCACTATTCTGCTGGTGCAGTCACTGTGTACATACATTACATTACTGATCCTGAGTTACCTCCTGTATTATACCCAGAGCTGCACTCACTATTCTGCTGGTGCAGTCACTGTGTACATACATTACATTACTGATCCTGAGTTACCTCCTGTATTATACCCCAGAGCTGCACTCACTATTCTGCTGGTGCAGTCACTGTGTACATACATTACATTACTGATCCTGAGTTACCTCCTGTATTATACTCCAGAGCTGCACTCACTATTCTGCTGGTGCAGTCACTGTGTACATACATTACATTACTGATCCTGAGTTACCTCCTGTATTATACTCCAGAGCTGCACTCACTATTCTGCTGGTGCAGTCACTGTGTACATACATTACATTACTGATCCTGAGTTACCTCCTGTATTATACTCCAGAGCTGCACTCACTATTCTGCTGGTGCAGTCACTGTGTACATACATTACATTACTGATCCTGAGTTACCTCCTGTATTATACTCCAGAGCTGCACTCACTATTCTGCTGGTGCAGTCACTGTGTACTACATTACTGACTGATTACCTCTGTATATACTCCAAGCTGCACTCACTATTCTGCTGGTGAGTCACTGTGTACATACCATGTACATTATACTGAGTGCAGCTCTGGAACATTACACTGTGTTCCAAATTATTATGCAAATTTGTTTTAAGTGTCATAGGGTTTTATTTTTATTTTTTTTCAATGAAACCCATTGATGGTATTGTGTCTCAGGGTTCTTTGGATCATTGAAATCAATCTCAGATATCTGTGATAATTAGTTTGGCAGGTGAGCCCAATAAAAGGAAAACTGGGTGTTCCACAATATTACGCAGTCCACAGTTTTCAAGTAAGATGAGAAAGAAAAAGGATCTCTCTGCTGCCGAAAAGCAACAAATAGTGCAATGCCTTGGACAAGGGATGAAAACATTTGATATTGCACAAAAACTTAAGCGTGATCATCATACTGTGAAGAGATTTGTGGCTGAGTCTGAGCACAGATGTGTTCGTGCAGATAAAGGCAGAATGAGGGAGGTTTCTGCCAGGCAAGTTCATCGGATTAAGAGAGTTGCTGCTAAAAAGGCCTTACAAACCAACAAACAGATATTTGAAGCTGCTGGTACCTCTGGAGTCTCTCAAACCTCAAGGTGTAGGATCCTTCAAAGGCTTGCTGTGGTGCATAAACCTACTATTCGGCCACCCCTAAACAGTGCTCACAAGCAGAAATGGTTGCAGTGGGCCCAGACATACATGAAGACTAATTTTCATACAGTCTTGTTTACTGATGAGTGCCGAGCAACCCTGGATGGTCCAGATGGATGGAGTAGTGGATGGTTGGTGGATGCCACCATGTCCCAACAAGGCTGCGACGTCAGCAAGGAGGTGGAGGAGTCATGTTTTGGCTGGAATCATTGGGAAACAGCTGATAGGCCCCTTTAAGGTTCCTGAAGGTGTGAAATGACCTCTGCAACGTATATAGAGTTTCCAACTGAGAACTTTCTTCCATGGTACAAAAAGCAAAAACATGCCTTTAGGAGCAAAATCATCTTCATGCATGACAATGCACCATCTCATGCTACAAAGAATATCTCTGTGCCATTGGCTGCTATGGCCATAAAAGGAGATAAACTCATGCTATGGCCACCATCTTCCCCTGACCTCAACCCTATAGAGAACCTTTGGAGTATAATCAAGCAAAAAATCTATGAGGGTGGGAGGCAGTTCACATCAAAACAGCAGCTCTGGGAGGCGATTCTGACATCATGCAAAGAAATACAAGCAGAAACTCTCCAGAAACTCACAAGTTCATTGGATGCAAGAATTGTGAAGGTGATATTAAAGTAGGGTTCCTATGTTACCATGTAACTTGGCCTGTTAGGATGTTCTGGAGTTAAATAGCTTTTTATTTCAGTGAATGTGACCTGTTAATGCTGCAAATTCAACAAATGAGCATTTTCAGTTCTTTTAAACATATCAAATGTTTACAAACTCTACTGTGCGTAATAATTTGGAACAGTGCAGTTAGAGTTTTTTTAATTTGGAAAATTATACTGTTATCATTGGGAGGTTTCTTCAATAAAATTTGATGTATACTCTAACGGGTGATGACTTTTATTACACTGACTGTCATCTGCACCGACCATTTAGGAAAATTAGAGAAAAAGAACATTTGCATAATAATTTGGAACACAGTGTATATAGTCTGTAACAATATAGTTTATTAATACTATATCAAAACAACATAGAAACTGCAGTTAAATGTATGGCATTTGTTATCAGGAATACAATTGTTGGTATTATGTGTTCTTCAGCCATTTTCCATTAATTACACGGTGACTTATAAGTGGCCTCCTCCAGCAGTGCACAGATTAGGACCTTAGACAAGCGCAAAACTGATGAAAAATCAAAGATTTCCTCCATCCGCCGCCCTGTAAGAACAGATGAGAGGATCTCTGGAGTGGAGTCACTATGTCACATTATTATACTCCAGTCTCATTACATTTGCCAGTAATGGAGGATTCATGGGTGCTCGTATCTGACTGTCGCTATGATACAGATATGAAGAAGATGAAGCTCGTTCTACAATGTCCTAATACTAATAATAAATGAATGACAAGGTTCTGCCTCTGCTCTTTACTCTCTGTGCCACGCTGGATGTTCCGGAGTTATTTACAGTATATGGCAAATCTGGCATCCTAGGGAGCGCATTCACCATGATGAGCGCCGATTGTCACAATACATTTTTGCTCGTACTACAAAGAGGTGTCGTGCTGAGACACATTTTCTCTTTTATATCCGCATATACTAACAAGCATCTGTATCGTAAGGTGCCTCAACTTTGACAAACTCTTTAATATAAAAAGTTTTCACGTTCTACTTTCCCTGTAATGATATAAGAGTCTGGGAGAAAGCGTGAAAAGAGCATCCGTCAAGAATACTAAGGAGCATATTAATGTAACTAGAGCCATTTTTCGGGCGCGATGACCCATAATATGAGTAAGTAAAGACACCGATCTTCAACCATATCTACAGTAATACAGACTTGACTCGGCAGTAGTTAGTTGGAAATATTATTATTATTATTATTTATTTATATAGCGCCATTAGGTTCCATGGCGCTTTACATGAGGATAAGGGAGACAAGAACAAGTACACTAAATCTAGGTGATCGGGACGTACAGGTACGGGAGGGGCAGGGACCCTGTCCACGAGGACTCACAGTCTACGAGTAGTTATGGAGTTGTCTACTAGTCATCAGGGTTGGAACTTATGGAGATTGGAGGTATGTGCAGTAACTATTATTATTATTATTATTATGTATCGGATTTCAGCTTGATCTCAAGCCATGGTGACTTTATGGTTGAACGATCTTTAGAAAGATCAATTTTGTGCAGCCTAGACAGGTCCACCAGGGTCTTTTCCAAGCCTAGATATGACCACCAGAGTCTTCTCTACACCTAGATAGGACCACTAGAGTCTTCTCCAAGCCTAGATAGGACCACCAGGTCTTCTCCAAGCCTAGATAGGTCCTCCAAGGTCGTCTCCATGCCTAGATAGGTCCACCAGGGTCTTCTCCAAGCCTAGATACGTCCACCAGGGTCATCTCTAAGCCTAGATAGGTCCACCAGGGTTTTCTCCAAGCCTAGATACGTCCACCAGGGTCTTCTTCAAACCTAAATAGGTCTACCATAGTCTTCTCCAAGCTTAGATATGACCACCAGGGTCTTCTCTAAGCCTAGATAGGACAACCAGAGTCTTCTCCAAGCCTAGATAGGACCAGAAGGTCTTCTCCAAGTCTAGATAGGTCCTCGAAAGTCTTTTCCATGCCTATATGGGTCCACCAGGGTCTTCTCCAAACCTAGATAGGTCCACCAGGGTTTTCTTCAAACCTAGATAGGTCTACCATAGTCTTCTCCAAGCCTAGATAGGTCCTCCAAGGTCTTCTCCAAGCCTAGATAGGACAACCAGGTCTTCTCCAAGCCTAGATAGGTCCATCATAGTCTCCTCCAAACCTAGATAGGTTCGCTAGGGTCTTTTCCAAGCCTAGATAGGTCCACCAGGGACACACACACGTCCGGCTGGCTTCTCAATAGAGGATTTGCAAATCCCAACAGGTAGAAGGCAGTTTGCAGGGCGCATGCACAGCTGCCATAGGGTACTGGCATGGATCCTGGCAGAGAAATGTATTTGCTTATCTCCAGTACTGAAAGATGGGCATAGAATTATTGTATTAACCAACAGAAAATCATTGTTCTCGGCAGCACATATCCTAATTACACGAGATGATGTGCTACCAAGAACGGTAATTGCCAGGCATATCTAAAAAATCATTTCACCCGCTGAACAAGTGTTTTGCTCCCTCAAAGGATGATTGGCAACATGTGATGATTCTTGGGAAATGAGTGAACCTAGGAATGCTCATTCCTGATCATCGGCCGGTCTACATGGTCCCTTAGGCTATGTCCACACACGTTGGTCTTTGATGTGAACAGATCTGCAGCAAATCTTAGGGGTTACTTTTTTTTCTGATTTCTTGGCAGGAGGTTTGCTGCGTTTTTGGCAAGTTTTTGGTGCGGATTGGTTGCATCGTTTTTGCTGCAGATTTGCCATAGAAACTGTAGCAAAAACTCAGATATGAATTGACGCTCATTCTTTCGAAAACGCAGCAAAACCTGTGGTGTTTCCACTATCTGCAGAGAACAAAAACCAATGTGTGTGGACAGCTTTTCCTGTATTACATAGGTTTTGCTGGAAACCAAAAATGCAGGTTTAGATTAGCATAAACCAAGGCAAAACATGACCACAAAAGCGCAGCAAAGCCTTACCTATGTGAACATAGCCTTAGAGGATGTGAAGAGCTGGCGTTCGTCTTTTGGTCATCTTGGCTAATAAAAGGAATATGGCAGCCAGGGTCAAACTCCAAGAATGAACTCGATACAATGTATACACGTGTACGTCTCTCTCGTGGAGACCACAGAGCCTTGCAGTCCTCTCCTGGGGTGGAGGAGTTCTACTCTGTGTACCTGGTTTAGTCTGTCTTGACAATCCTACTGCATATTATCTCAGACTGGTGTATTGAAAACTGTGGTTTACCTTTCAATCGTCTTACAAATCAGCAAAATGAATCTGCAGATCCGACACATTGCCAGAGAAACATTGTAAATCCTCTCTGTATCATCTGCAGCATTGCTGATCCTCTGTGACCACACATCCGGCCGTACTATAACATCTAATGCAAAGTCATAATCGAAAGAAGCTAGGTGTGAAGACTAAACGGATGCATGTAGATACAAGTGGACACTAAAAGGGATAAACCCATCTCATGCATTTTCTTATGTAGTAATGTCTCCCATCCTAGACTAATGTCCCCCATCCTCCGCCTCTTCCAGGTATATATATTCCCCATCTTGGTATTATATGTCCTCATCCTGGTATATATTGCCCCATCCTGGTATATATGTCTCTATCATGGGTCCCTCCCTGTTATATATACTCTCTGTTCTGCCTCTAACACATAAGGATGTACAGGCCCTTGTAGCATTCTAAGTAGTAAAAAGACATGTGTTGCTTCCCCTCTTCATTACGTAGTACTGTCCCCCATCTTGTCCCCATTCCAGGTATGTGTGTCCCCCATCCCAGTAAATATAGTCCCTATCCTGGTATATATGTCCTCATCTTGGGCCCCTTGCGGTTATATATGTTCTCCATTCTGCTTCTAATTCATAAAGAAAAACTAAAAACATTCTACTCCCCTTCTCCACTTCTGATGCTCTGCGGCGTCCTCCTCTGTAGCTGGTGCAGTGGCCAGCTGCTGATATTGGTATACATCACGTCACTGCCGTGCAACGCCAATGCCCGGCGCGCTGACGTTAGCTGCTGGCCAATTGTGTATTGCAGTGAAGGGACTGGTGGGTCTCTATGCCAAAATGCATCTCAGCTAGATGTGTATCCTCAGATGCACATCCAGCTGAAGTAGACACTGGGGTGGGCCCCTCTCCATCCATGGGCCTGTTTGCTGTTGCGACCTCTGCCCAGCAAGATTTCTTGGCTTCCATATAAATGAATGCAAGAGCCATCCCTGCATCACCTTTCCATTCACAGCAGCTGCAAGATGGGGGAGCCTTGTCTTTTAAATAAAAGGGTATCCAGAGGTGGGACCTGCCTCTAACAGAAATGTATGGTATATCATGTTAAAATTATCAGAGATGGGATCGCTCCTTTACAGGGCTACCAGCGTATAAATGTAAAGCCTTATTTGTAAGACAAGCTTCTAAGAAAGGTCACATCTATGTAAATGTCATGAATTTAAAGAACACTACAGACCTCTATAAAACCAGGAATGGCTGATAACATGGGACAATAGATGGCGTTCAATAACAAAATAAATACAAATGCGTTACATATAAGGGGCTCCCCAAAAAAGCTTTGTTATACCAAAATGCTTGTCACTTAAAATTATATGAACTGGATATTACCAATATTGACATACTTGAGGAATACCTAACTGAAGTAATTTTACAGAAAATAAGAAATAAAATAAGGTACCAGGCCAAAAAGGCCTGGGTTGATGCATTCTAGGATAGTGTCATACCCTCAGCCATGGGACCGGTCTCTTTTAAGCAGTGAGATTGGTGCCCACCATGCAGCTCCACTGGTTTTGCTCACCCTGGTCATGGTCATGTGACCGTCTCCTTCTCTGCTAGGAACCTGCCCTCTCTTGGCAGGTCTCCTGGGAATGTTCTTAGGATGCGCTCTGCACACACTTATAGAAGCAATACACCTGTTCCCCATTAGGTCTCTGTGTGAGTGCTGAGCTTCTCTAAGCATAAAAAGCATCCTCCCCCTATGTGAGGTGCCTGGGCAACGTTTTCATTCTCCTTGTTCGTTGCTGCTGTCCTGGCCTCTCTCTGCTGAGCTCTGCACTAGGAAGACTTTTTGCTGTTTGCTCTGCATGATACTATCACTTCTGTCTCCCCAGAATCCTCAGGCTGTCCAGGCCTCTCCTGATGTGCATGTGTGGCACCCTGGCACCTTGTTGGGCACCACAGAAATCCTTAGGGCATGAATGGAGTTAACAGCAATGCAATACTCACAAAACACCTAACAACACCACAACACCTTAGAACACCTGGTTTCACCCCGAGCCTCTAGGGGGAGCTCCACTGGTCACTTTGAGCCAGTTCCACCTATAAATAGAGTCTTGGAGGGAGAAACTTCAGAGTGTGTGCAGACGCTACAAGAGCTGCCAGCCTGTGTATAGCCTCCATCCTATGAGGGACACACTAGGCCCCAACAGCCAGCTAGCAGTGAGGAGACCCTTGCAATTGGGGTAAGAGGAAGAAGGAGAACACCTCTCAAGGAAAACAGAGTTATTCTGACTCTTTCCTTACTAACCGGTTGCTGGAATCAAAGCTGTGACAGCTACCCAGCCACCACAGAGAACCAGCCCGTCTAACAGGAGGTTTAGCCACCTGTTCCACCTGAAGCACCTACCTACGAGAGCCCAGGGAAGAGTACTGATCCTGCTCAGACCCTTTTACAGTGCCCTCAGTGCTGCTAACCAGGTGAAGCAAGTTCCATTGAACACACTGCCCGGTCCGGCTGGATTCCACATCCACCCGACCTTAGAGAGAGAGATAGAGAAAGGAAGCCTACTACAACTGCTTGCTGTGAACCTCCAGGATTGCTAACTTCACTAACCCGGTCTGGCGTACCTGAAAACCACCAGTAAAAGGTACTTAAAAGACTTTAGTGTGTCTGTGTCTGAATCCTGGGCCTAACAGCAGTGCTTCCGCAGCTGCCTCGCAACATCTTGTGCAGCTCCCGGCTCCGGGGACTCCCGCTCATCCTGTGGGGAGCGTTCCATCTTGCTGCCTAACATCCCCCGGAGGCCTAGCAGCGTCGGTACAGTTACCGAACACCCGCAGGTGGCGTCACGAAGACATTTAACCCCTACTGTTCTGCCATTCCCCCTATTGATCTGGACCACCGGGCCTCACAGCCGCAGGCGCGGTTCCGTGACAAGAGGAGAGTCAACGCCTGCGACTTGAATACCCCGGTCACGGTGAGTCACATAGAACAGTTTGGATTCCTGTACCAGCTGGGTCTCTCCGGGACTGAACGGAACTCCCAGGATTCATCTCTCTGACAGAGCCAGTGTTCCACAGTCTCTCCATATCTAATGTCTGGTGTGTATGGGTCGCCGCTCTGGTCCAGGATTCACGGCATTTAGGCCTCCTGGGGCTGTAACGGGTAAATCCCTGTACAGGGGCTACCTCTGCCGGTGCTCCACTACGAGTGAACAATGTGGCGATCCTGATGGTCCTCACCTCAGGCACCTTTATCTTTTTGTTAAGCTGTCTTCAATAAATATCTTTGGTTTTGCTAAAGTCACTCTTCTGCCTCTTGAGTATCGGGTAAACAGCTACCACTGCACCACCAGTGGTCTAGTGAGTCCACTCTACGTCATCATGCCCTGTGGGCATAACAAGTAGAAGTCTTCACTTTCACATTGGTGATGGTTATTCAACACCGAGACCCTCACCTATCTCAAGAACTTCACTATGAGCTGATCTGCAGGACCTAGAAATGGCCACTACACAGTGTATGGTATGGTACTCTTCCAGTTCCTTATACTAAGTACTTCCAATTACCTCTGACCCTTCAATCAGTTGATCAGTTGGGGTCCCATGTGTCAAACATCATCAACCTTATATTGATTAATGATCATAAGGAGGGGCAAGCAATACTGTAATCTTAGACAAACCATTTCATAGAGTTGACTTAACAAGATGGTCTCTGTTCAAATTCCCCACTGGAATGGTCATCCTTGAAGAAATATCTTTCTAGTTTTTAATTTGCAAACTCAACAGTTCATCTCAGATGTTGAAGTCGGAACCTGGAAAATCAGATAATCTTCATTGCATTTATAAAAGAGGGGGTCTATGATGAGGCAACCCCTTTAAATAACATCAGCATGGGCGTGGAGATGTCATTATTCTAAGAGCTCAGGGAGGACTCTTCATTTTGTTGCAGGAATTTTGTTTTGGAACCTAGTAATGTGCATTAATATTGGGATAAGCGGAAAGGCTTGTGTTGTTTAGATAACTCATTGTCAAAAGGGGGTGTGTAACACCCTAATCCAGAGGTCCCCAACCTTCCTGATCTTAGGAGTCACAACTGGTCTGAGAGAGCCACATTCATCTCTGACAGAGGTTCACAAGCCACATCCAGCTCCTGTCCCCTCAAAGTAGTGACACCCAAAGTTCCCATTACTGGCATAAGGACACAGAAATCACTATGATATACTAACAACAAAGCATAATCAAGTACTAGAAGCAGCAACATACAATAGAGTCATAGAAGTGCTGAGAGAATAAAATGTGGCACTCATCTGCTTACCATGGTGTCCCGATGGTCTCTCGTTCTTCGGAGACTTGTGACAGGTTTTGGTCCACCTGAGCCTCATTTTACTGGTGAGACTCTTCATATTAAATGTATTTTCCTTTCTTTTGGTGCACTAAATGTAATGTCAGTTTTGCTGCTAGCAGCTCCTTGTGTAGTTCTGTTCATGTGCAGCTAATCTGTGACCACTCCCATCTCCATCAAATAGTCCCAAAGTCAGCTATTGCTGTTTATAGACTTTCACCTGTGCAAGCCACCTAGGTGGAAGGAGCTGCTGATCCAAGCCGTATGCTGACTATCAGTGTGGCCGCAGCCCTGAAGTTGCTGTTTATCCTTTTTTCCCCCTGTCTGTCTTTCCTTCCCTTGGTGTTTTATTAGTGCAGCAGTGAGACTAGAGCTCTTGCTGTCCTACTCATTACTAAGGGTAGGTTTAGGGAAGGCAAGGGCCTAGGTATCCTGTTTGGCGACTGGGTGAAAGAAGCCATGCAGTTGCTGTTCATCCTTTTTCCTCCCATGTCTGTCCTTCCTTTGGTGTTTTATTAATGCAGCGGTGAGACTAGTGCTATTGCCAACATACTCACTAGTAAGGGTGAGTTTAGGGAAAGCAAAGGCCTAGGTATCCTGTTCAGCAACTGGATGAAAGTAGCTGTGAAGTTGCCATTTATCCTTGTTCCACTGTCTGTCTTTTCTTCCCTTGTGTTAGTACAACAGTGAGACTAGCACTCTTGTCGGCCTACTCACTTGTAAGAATGAGTTTAGGGCAAGCAAGGGTCCAGGGATCCAGTTCGGTGATGGAATGGAAGAAGCTGGGAATATTCTGTTTATTCTTTATCCCCCTGTCTCCTTTGTGTTTTATTAGTGTAGCGGTGAGACTAGCACTGTTTCCGGCCTACTCACTAGTATGGGTAAGTTCAGAGAAACAAGGACCTAGGTATCCTGTTCGGCAATGGGGTGAAAGAAGCAGTAAAGTTGCTGTTGTCTTTTTTTTCCCTCTCTCTGTCTTTCCTTCCTGTGGTGTTTTATTAGTGCAGTAGTGGGACTAGTGCTCTTACCGGCTTACTCACTAGTAAGGGTGAGTTTAGGGAAACCAAGGGCCTAGGTATCCTGTTCAGCGATGGGGAGAAATAAGCTGCAAAGTTGCTGTTTATTATTTTTATCCTTATCCTTCACTTCGTGTTTTATTAGTGCAGCGGTGGCGAGACTAGTGCTCTTGCCGGCCCACTATGTGGGTGAGTATAGGGAAAGCAACGGCCTAGGTATCCTATTCGGCAACTGGGTGACAATAGCCGTGATGTTGCTGTTTATCATTTTTCCCATGTCTGTTTTTCCTTCCTTTGGTGTTTTATTAGTGCAGCAGTGAGACTACTCACTAGTAATGGTGAGTTTAGGGAAAGCAAGGAACTAGGTATCCTGTTTGGTAATTAGGTGAAAGAACCCATGTAGGGACACTAGGGAGCTTAGGGTTCAGCCTCAGTGAGTGCAGGAGGTATCCCTTCAACCCCTCTCCCTAGCGCCAGGGACCGCTGTGTTTTAGTGTCCCCTGTGTACTCTTTGTATGTTGTGTTGTACGCTGGACTCCTTGCGCCACTGTTACGTGGAATGTTCGGATGCTCACCAGTCCGTGCATGACACAAGGGTGGACCGTATTAAAAAAGAGCATTGTCCGAGCCTGAAAACTCTTTATGTCTATCATAAAACTATTATCAGTTTTTATACAGAAGACTGAACCTGGACAATCCCTTAAAGCTATGATTAGACACAAGCAGAAACCCCATCGTGGAGACCATTTTCCAGTAGCCATAGAAACCTGCCTCATTTATTAGAGGAAAGCGGAGAGACCCACGAGGAGACCAGATTTACAGAACAGTATCCTTCATCATGAATGCAGCCTCCGGGTCTCTGCAGCTAAAGTTCATGATCCTGCGCTTTTAAGTGCTGAATTGTACTTGCCAGCCCATCCTTCTACATTACAAAGGATGGATTTTCCAGCCCCTTGCTCCATCCAATCCTTTGCAGATCTTTGCTAAAACCTGTAAATTTGCATCGTCACTCTCGAAAAAAAAATGCTATTAAATTCCTGCTATTTTCTATTTTATAGCATTTTTCAATAATAAAAAAAAAACCTTTGCATTCTGTTCAATATATCCAAAAGTGTCCGGCCCGGCGTGAACCATAATCCGCATTGTGAAGGAAGCAAGATCAATTATAAAACAATTTTGCCAATAAAAAGGCTGCTCCTTCTCATTCAGAGGGCGGTGGATGTGAGATTATCAATGTTTAATAGATTCCTTCAAGACAATATTGCACAAACATTACCATCAGATGCATGCTTAATTAAGCCCAATTATTACATGCAAAGGGTGAGGCGCAAGTGAACTGAAAGGAGTCCTCTGGGACTGCATTCATACTTAAAGTGGCTTTCTTAATTGCACGGCTTCAGTAACAGAATTGCAAGGCTCCTTTCTTGTTTGAACCACAAATCAATGGATGTTTGTCTCCTACATACCAAGGGGGCAGGCGAGGCATACTGGTTACTGCAGAAACTACAACACGTGTCTCTGTCTACTATAATACTGCGTCTATGTACAAGAATATAACTACTATAATACTGCCTCTATGTACAAGAATATAACTACTATAATACTGCCGCTATGTACAAGAATATAACTACTATAATACTGCCTCTATGTACAAGAATATAACTACTATAATACTGCCCTATGTACAAGAATATAACTACTATAATACTGCCTCTATGTACAAGAATATAACTACTATAATACTGCCCCTATGTACAAGAAATATAACTACTATAATACTGCCGCTATGTACAAGAATATAACTACTATAATACTGCCCCTATGTAAAAGAATATAACTACTATAATACTGCCTCTATGTACAAGAATATAACTACTATAATACTGCTCCTATGTACAAGAATATAACTACTATAATACTGCCTCTATGTACAAGAATATAACTACTATAATACTGCCTCTATGTACAAGAATATAACTACTATAATACTGCTCCTATGTACAAGAATATAACTACTATAATATTACTCCTATATACAAGAATATAACTACTATAATACTGCCTCTATGTACAAGAATATAGCTACTATAATACTGCTCCTATGTACAAGAATATAACTACTATAATACTGCCTCTATGTACAAGAATATAACTACTATAATACTGCCTCTATGTACAAGAATATAACTACTATAATACTGCCCCTATGTACAAGAATATAACTACTATAATACTGCTCCTATATACAAGAATATAACTACTATAATACTGCCACTATGTACAAGAATATAACTACCATAATACTGCTCCTATGTATAAGAATATAACTACTATAATACTGCTCCTATGTACAAGAATATAACTACTATAATACTGCTACTATATACAAGAATATAACTACTATAATACTGCCCCTATATACAAGAATATAACTGCTATAATACTTCTCCTATGTACAAGAATATAACTACTATAATTCTGCTCATATGTACAAGAATATAACTACTATAATACTGCCCCTGTGTACAAGAATATAACTACTATAATACTGCTCCTATGTACAAGAATATAACTACTATAATACTGCTCCTATGTACAAGAATATAACTACTATAATACTGCCGCTATGTACAAGAATATAACTACTATAATACTGCCTCTATGTACAAGAATATAACTACTATAATACTGCCTCTATGTACAAGAATATAGCTACTATAATACTGCTCCTATGTACAAGAATATAACTACTATAATACTGCCTCTATGTACAAGAATATAACTACTATAATACTGCCTCTATGTACAAGAATATAACTACTATAATACTGCCCCTATGTACAAGAATATAACTACTATAATACTGCTCCTATGTACAAGAATATAACTATTATAATACTGCTCCTATGTACAAGAATATAACTACTATAATACTGCCCCTATGTATAAGAATATAACTACTATAATACTGCTCCTATGTACAAGAATATAACTACAAGAATATTGCTCCTATGTACAAGAATATAACTACTATAATACTGCCCCTATATACAAGAATATAACTGCTAGAATACTGCTCCTATGTACAAGAATATAACTACTATAATACTGCTCATATGTACAAGAATATAACTACTATAATACTGCCCCTATATACAAGAATATAACTACTATAATACTGCCTCTATGTACAGGAATATAACTACTATAATACTGCCCCTATATACAAGATCATAACTACTATAATACTACTCCTATGTACAAGAATATAACTACTATTATACTGCCCCTATGTACAAGAATATAACTACTATAATACTGCCCCTATGTACAAGAATATAACTACTATAATACTGCCCCTATGTACAAGAATATAACTACTATAATACTGCCCCTATGTACAAGAATATAACTACTATAATACTGCTCCTATGTACAGGAATATAACTACTATAATACTGCCCCTATGTACAAGAATATAGCTACTATAATACTACTCCTATGTACAAGAATATAACTACTATAATACTGCTCCTATGTACAAGAATATAACTATTATAATACTGCCTCTATGTACAAGAATATAAGTACTACAATACTGCCCCCTATGTACAAGAATATAGCTACTATAATACTGCCCCTATATACAAGAGTATAACTACTATAATACTGCCCCTATGTACAAGAATATAACTACTATAATACTGCCCCTATATACAAGAATATAACTACTATAATACTGCTCCTATGTACAAGAATATAACTACTATAATACTGCCCCTATATACAAGAATAAAACTACTATAATACTGCCCCTATGTACAAGATCCCTAGGCTAAAGTCCTGTACAATAACACCAATGCCAGGAGCAGGTCCCTTTTTATATCCCTCAGCTCCTATTTCAGGGCATTGCGCCCCACGGGATTGGTGGGAAATGACTGTTCCGTCACTGGTTGCTAGTTCAATCTGACTGCATAATTGTTCACTGAATGATGCAGTATAGTTCGCAGCATGGGGCTGATGCAATCCACAATCAGCAGACAGTTCACAAATTAGCATACAAAAGGGGGCACTGGACAGTCTGACATGAAACAATGGCTCATGTGTCTTGACTTGCAGAACAAAGCAAAGGAATAGTACATCTGGCATAATTAAGAATAGTTTACCCCCAGCAAGTAGTCGTATCAATGCATCTCAGCCAAGGAGGTCCTCATTAACCAATCTAGAGTTGAGTATAGCTATGAGATGCCATAGCGACACATTTCCCCCTATGTGGCCCTCAAAAGTGTTTTGCAGGCCTTATATATGAGGCAATGGAAGTATGGCTTGCTGGATCAATGCAATGAGTAATGGAGGTAATGTAACCACATGTAACCAAGAAGTTTCTGCCTCTATGTGGTATATGTGTTCTTGAAGTGTTGTGCCTGTTCTCCGAATCAAGTTTTTTTGCAGATATTTAAAAAAAATTGTAAATATTGATCCAGAGAAAGATTTCTGTAAAAATGTCAGTGGATATATACCATATTTTTTATACTACTTCCACACCCTTCAGAGTTTTTTATGGTAGATAGCGAGTGGACTGGTTTCAGTAACAGTCAACCCTGTTCCTTATTCATATGGACCTCAGTGAAAAAATGACCATCTGAGGTCATCTCGCTACAGACTGGAGCAGGCACTGTATTTAGGGCATTATTACTGTGGCACAGCATATAAACCTTGGCAAGGCTGACAATGATGGTAGAAACTGTTAAAGCTGGCAGTCTCCAGCATGCTCTATTTATGAAATGTCTAGGACAGTGTTCCTCAACTCCAATCCTCAAGAGCCCCCAGCAGGTCATGTTTTCAGGATTTCCTTAGCATTAGTCAAGTGTTATAGTCATCACCTATGCAGATAATTAAATTATCACCTGTACAAATGCTAAAGAAATCCTGAAAACATGACCTGTAGGTTGTTCTTGAGGACTGGAGTTGGAGAACACTGATCTAGGACATCCCACTCCTAAGTATAAATTCAGCCATTCATACAAATTTAGGTTTCTAAGTTACACACACATTTCTAAAGCACAAAAAATGAATAAAAAATTCAATTCATCATGTAAATAATCCAAGATTGTGAAATGCGTTTGGCAATCTGACAAGTCAACAGCTCTGAGGCTCATTGAATACATTGATCGTGTTTTTTCAATAGATCACAGAGCATAACTTAGATCATCCCTTTTGCTTTTAATAGTTTTCGACAGAACTTCTAAAGTATTGTTTCATTTTAAGTTTTTCATAAATTCTTCCATACATGACATCTCTGGACATTTCCTAGATACATAGACGACACTGTAGAAGTTTGGACGTCTTGCAGTAGAGCAATTGTGGGTTCTGAAAATTGATAACTGCTATTTTTGTTCAGAAAGTCCAAATTCACTAACTAGTAGTTGCTCAGAGGCCATGGGACACTCAGTGAATCTATTTGGCTACTATGTAGTTCGACATTGGCTAGCACGTAAGCACACACACACAGAACAAGGAGGCCTCACAACTCATTGGGTGTGGAAATCCTGATCGTAACACCAAAAGCTGACCCGCCACAGGCCGTGGGCACAGGTCGCCTGTGAAATCCCCTGTGAAAACAAATGTCCGGGACCGGGTACCCCATGGCCATGGGGCGGATCAGCAAGTCTATGCAAACAAGAGAAAGCCTTTTTTCACATTATTGGCACCTAATGGACTTATCGCTAGGCATAAATACTGGTGCCAGAAAGGGCCTTCAACAGAGATAACCCCGCACTGGCTGCTGCTTTTGTGGAGGAGCCTTGCCTAGTGGCATTTGCCGCAGCACCATAATATTCTTGTAGTAGATGTATTTCTCCAGTCTACAAGAACAGAAGCAGGTTGTAAAGAACAGCTCTCCATTCTGGGTCATCGGTGGTGGTCCCAAGCCAAAACCCCTTTCATAATGCTCTGATAGAACTTATGGACATGGGCCTTATTTATTACACAATCCTTTTAAATAGCATATGCAGTGACAGTGAAGAGGGTGACCGGTTTCTAGTTATATACCTCTCAACACATGGAAAGAAGAGTGGTGGAATTATAAAAATCACAGATTCGATAGACTTGTCAATGACATGTAAATTATGAAAAAAATTGAAATTACATTTTCAAGACATCTCGATTTATTGTGTATTGAGTATGAGTGTCAAGTGGAGACGTCCTCACCCTAACACCCTTGGCTACTCTCATTGGGCTTATTAATGGTTATCTGAGGACGGTTCTACCATGCTGAATGCTTGTGGACAAATCATCAAGATCCACAGCTCCTCTGTAGTTACCGACCAATGACATACAAGATGTGCTCGATGGGAGACAAGTCCAGAGATGCTGCCGCCATGGAAGCATATTTGGGTATTGTTAGCATGAGAAACATGCAGCCTGGTGTTGTTGTGCTAAAGAAAAAATGACTTCTGGGACACTTTCATGTTCCGTCATGAAGGCCTCTTCATGGATTTGCACATTTCGTCTCCAAACCAATGACCAGTTATCACTACATTTACATCAACAGCAAGACTCAACTCTGAAGAGGACAGACCTCCATTCCAGTCTCCATTGCTGTCTTGAGCTGCATCATGATAGCCTTTGAGAACGGTGATGGACACTCGTAGCTGGATGTCCAGATCCTAGCTTAATGTCATGTAGACACCTTGTGATGGTTTGTGTAGACACTGTTTTATAACTTAGTTTTGTTATGTGACTTCTAATTTCACTTGCAGTACAGAATGGATCACTATGCGCCATTCTTAGAATCAAACGAGACCATTAAGGCAAAGCCATGAAGAGGCCTTCAAGAGGGAATATGTCACACCGGTTCTACTGCCGGCATTACGGTGTGTGGTGGCAAAAAGTATGGAAGCTGCAGGGGTGGACCGTCACCCCCGGGGGCCCTGGTGGTGCAGGTGAGGACCGGGGGGCTACTGGGCGATGGCGCGGCCCGGGGGGTCGTGCTGGCCAATGGCGCCGCGGCCCGAGGGGGGGAGTGCTGCTGGGAGCCGCTGGAAGCCACGGGCGCGGTGCTCTCCTTGTTGGTGAGCCGCGCCGGGCGCTTGTAGGAGCCGGAGGGGCTGAGGAGAGGGGGGGGCGGGATCAGGCAGGGGAAGCAGGAAGCTCTCTGCTTCCTTTGCTTGATCCTCCTCTCCTTTGTCGGCGGCTTGCGGGGGTCGGCTGGGGGCCCCCACCAGGCTTGAAGGGGCCCCCTAGACGGTCGGGGCCCTGGTGCAGCTGCACCAGCTGCACCACGGTAGTTCCGCCCCTGGGAAGCTGGACCCCTCAGGTCTTCATTCCAGGCGCACTAACAGCTCAGCATTACATTACTTTGATCATGGTTCCAGTGATAAGGCCACTTCTGCCAAGGGTCTAAGGAGCGGCTTTACAACACGACAATCCCAGGACGCATGTGAGTAGCCTGTGAGGCCTAAATGTCCTACCATGACTGCAGCATCTCTGGACTTGTCTCCCATGGAGCACAATCTGGGACAGCATGGTGTCCAAGTGCGGAATTAATGCACGTGGTGCTCATACTTGATACAGAACAAATCCAGATGTTTGGTTTCCAATTTTCCGTCATTTGCTGACCGTTACCATGTCTATCCATCCTGTGATTTCCATAACTCCACGACTTTTCCTTCTTGGAGTTGCTATTTTACAGAGTGTGAATAACTTCTTCTAAGTTCCAGTAGGTGGACTTACCCTTTTTGCTTTATCATTGCCCATAATCTTCTAAATTACTCCCCTGTCATTACATTATTGACTTTAGAAACGACCTAAACCAGCAAAAAAAATATAAAAGAATATACAAAACCTTTACAATAGTTGTTATTTTCCCTGTATAACTGCATAAAATGTCAACCAAATAATCACGACATGAAGTATGCCAGGTGGAAATGCCAGGTCACGGTGTATCACCCAGGCATTAAGAAAGGGGTTAAGAAGGTGGTTAATAGATGCAAAGTCATAGCTTTGTCCTTTAGAAGAAAAAAAGAAAAAAAGGTTAAAAAAAAGGTTTTTTTTTTACACATTTCACACTAGCTGTAAAAATGTGCCATTTATTTTTGAAGAACCCATGCCTTCCTATTTATCCGGGCCCCGCTGTGTCGCAATGTCACCTCACTTAACAATGCCGGGCTAGACATTTTGACAGTGTCAGGTGTCATTCAGAATGAAAGGCAAATAAAAGAAAGCCTTGAATATCTCCGTGAAATGTCCGTCCGGCTCGAAGGTTTGCAATGTTTTTTTCTTTTTTTGCTGTATTTTGGCCAACCACCAGTGAATGGAAAGTTTGTGCACCCTTTTGGCAGCAGAATGCTTTCTCGCGAACCTTGAGTTCAATAACCCATGCAACCTTTCAATTAGTAATTAATGAGCAGACGGGGAGGACTCGTTAGAGGTTTTGGCGAGAAGGTGTTGTTGCCTTTTTTTTCCCGAGAAAGAATCAAATCGACGCACAAAAGAAAACAAAAACTTGACACGACTCAGCGGTGGTTTTTGGAAGAGCCGATCTGAGAAAGGTTCCCCGCCTTGTGTTAGGTTTGTTGCTGGGTCTCTGGGTCTTTTGAGAGCCGCAGCTGGGGCTTTTGATGGCTCTGGATGGAATTTAAATTTGGTAGCTATGAGCGGCGGTGGGGAGGAAAGTCAGATCATTAAAGTCAGCGGAAGAGTATCGAAAAAAATATCCGGTCAACCCAAAGTCTGGTGGTCATTCTGCTGGTGGGTTTCATTATTCTGCCGTCACAGTAAGGCCAGGGCACCACGTGAAGAGATCCCACTAGTGGTAGTTGTCTTGTGGTGAAACTAATGCTTTTAATTAAATGTTTTTCGCTTCAAATAGGGCGTTTTGGATATTGAGTTGTCCATAGTAGACATGTGTATTTGGCTGGCATGTAAGGATGTCCCGTCCGTGCTTCTCATCTTTCTAGAGTCGTTGGATTGAGCAATGATGAATGTCTGGTTGTCTTGAAGATTTTTGAAGAACCCAACCAATTCCCAACATAGAGATTTCTAACCCTGGTGCAAGTGAATGCCGATGATGATCAGGAGTTTGTAAGAAAAACAACCCTTTGTGACCGAGACATTATCAATAGGACATATGGACATCAGAGGCCAAGATGTATGGACATATTAGGGTATAAGGACAACATAGACATAGGCATACGATCATATTAGAGCATATGGTCATCATAGACATATGGACATCTTAGGCCAAGATGTATGGACATATTAGGGTATAAGGACATCATAGACATAGACATACGGACATATTATGGCATATGGTCATCATAGACATATGGACATCATATAGATAGACATGTGGACATATTAGGACATGTAGACAACATAGACAAGGACATATGGACATATTAGGACATATGGACATCATAGACATATGTACATATTAGGGCATATAAACATCATAAACATAGACATATTGGCATATTAGGACATGTCAACATCATAGACATCTGCACATCATAGACATATGGACATATTAGGACACAGGTCCCCAACTCCAGGCTTCGAGGGCCGCCAACAGTGCAGGATTTCCTTAGTATTGCACAGGTGTTAATGTGATCATCTGCACAGGTAATGATTCCAACCCCTGTGCAATACTAAGGAGATCCTGAAAACATGCACTGTTGGCGGCCCTTGAGGCCTGGAGTTGGGGACCCCTGTATTAGGACATGTGTGCATCATATACATAGACATATGGACATATTAGAATCGCAAGTAGCATGAAAAGAAAGGGAAGTGGCACTCCCCTAGGTATATATAAAAATATCTTCATTCAAATTTCTCAAAACTCCATGCTGGTAACAGACAGAGGAGGAATGCAGGCAATATTGGACAACAGCCGTTTCATGCCTGGTGTAGCGCTTCACCATGTCCAGAACCACCTGGGTGAGTGCCACTTTCCTTCTTTTCATGATACTTGCGATTGGAGGATGCACATGAACTGTCTGCACTAAAGTGGAAACGCCGCTAGATGGGTAAAACAGAGCTCCTCCTCCACGAGGGTTACCCCAAATAATAGAGCAAACCAAAAAGTCAATGATTTTTGTTGTTAGTGCAGTTTCAAAACTTTGTTTTTTAGATATGGACATACCAGGGCATATGGACATCATAGACATATGGACATGTGACGTCATATGGACATCATAGATATAGACATGTTAGGGCATAAATGTACATAAACATATGGACATCATGGACATGGACTCATGAACATATTAGGACATATGGACATCATAGATGGGTGGTTCCATTGTATGAGAGATCTTTATATTTGTCAGAGCAGCTCCTGATTGTTGGACCTGGTAAATCCATTCATTTCTGGGTAAATGTTGGACTTTTGGTAGCTTGCTTTGCCCGCCCGATTAGAGAAGCCTGACCCATGACAATCAGCTCCTAACTCTTTCAATTATGAAATTAAAGGACCGGTCACAACTTATCTTTATGATGAGATCTGCATAAAGCAAGCAAGATCTCAGCCTACCAGTGATCATTAAAGGAGTGAATGTGATACCTATAACTTTTTGAGTTTTACGATACGGTTCGGGCCTTGAATCAGTGATGAGATCGGTGGCCGTCCCATTGGAAAAAAACTACTTTTCATCAGAAACTTTCAACGGTCAATTGTCACAATTTCTCCAGACCAGAAATCAAAGAGATAAAGTAAATACATTATACCGATGACAATGTATCGGGAGATTACTTCATATACTCTGCGGTCTTTTCACCTTTAATACTGGGAGCATAGATAAAAATGTAAAGCCTGGAGGCTCGGGAATCCGCCACCCTCAAATCCTCTTTAACTAGACATCTTGACCTCATGGAAAAAAAAAAAATATATAGCCCTAGGAAGATTTAAAGCAGCGCTGGCTTGTTCAAGTCATTTCATCTCAATTCGCCACTCAAGGGATTGATGAAAAACTATTACATGCAAGGTGAGATATGGCCGCACTGAATGCTAGCCTATTTGCTGAGAAGGGATTTCAAGACGAGTGGGTCTAACAAAAATCCAGATTACCATCAATATACTTCTATAAACTCATCATATCGCAATATGTGGTGGAGGTAGATTCTACAAGTTTTATATGTTGGACGAAAAACCTCTGTTAGTGATTTTTGTGTTTGCGGGGATGAGGTTGGTAATGGAAGCTTATCTTAGGTTGCCTATTTCAAGCACCACACATAACATTCATACATAACCCTTCATCCTCCCTACTTTAATTTTCCGAGATAATGACCATTCGGTTTTCATTGGTTGTAAGCCATAATCATCAACATTAACATAAATAAACCCATGAAATAGATCCCTCTGTGTGTAATGACTCTATATAATATATGGGTTTCACTTTATGTAATGAATTACTGAAATAAATGATTTTTTTTTATGAGATTCTAATTCATTGAGATGCACCTGTGTCCCTCACTTTTTTCAAAGAAGCCTAGGAAATATAGGTGGGAGATGCCAGCAAGGTGGGTGGAAGGTTGTACACAACAGATAAAGTTACTGTAATTCAAGGTGAGGAGATCATCCACAAACAGTTGTGTGACATCACATAGATTGTATCAGACACTCGTTTGAGAAGTGGAAAAATCTTTTGGTTGCCCAAAAGTTCAAGAATAACTGCAGCCTATATGAAAAGATCGATCTCTAACCAGTTACCAATTATTCATTGTGCATAATATTGTGTTGATTGTCTTTATATGGTTCTTAAACGATCAATGATCCACAAATATGTACCAATCTACTGTTTAATGTCACAGGTTGCACAATGTGAATGGACCCTTAGTGTTGAGAGAAGTGCAAGAGAGTCTACAGGGGAGGAGAAATCAAACAGGTTGATTCAGTGGCGTAACTTGAAGCTCATGGGCCCCGATGCTAAAACTTCAACGAGGCCCCCAATTATTGCAAACCTTTAATAGCAATAGTCTTTTTCCATAGGCCAAAGGGACATTTGGGGCCCAGGGACCAGGTGTGATTGCAACCCCTGCACCTGTTGTAATTACACTCCTGGGCTGATTCATAGTGTAGAGAGGAAGGAGAGCATTTATAGCAGAATCTGCAGAGAATGGGAGATGACAATGGGAAAATGGGAGAGGTAGAGGGAATCACAAACATATTGTCTGTATCAGTATTTGCAGAAGGGGTGGTTGCGTTGGCCGCAAGGACCAGAGATTACTCTGTAGCTGGGCTGGCTGATTCTTTGGGAGGTCATGGTGGCTGTGGCCCAGCTCCATGGCCCTGGCCGAGCAATAATGGGGGGTTATATTTACAGGGGATTCTTGTGATGCCACCTGTGGAACCTGGTCATAGGTGACCAGCGCTGCCGTTGTGGACTCCTGGGGTGGATGGGAGGGCAGCCGGGATGGTATTGCTTCCCACAGGTGTAGTGAGACCCCCAGGGATGGTGTTATTGTAGCAGAGGTGCCGGAGGGCATGGGGAATAAACGGAGGACACCAGGGTTGCAGTTCTCAAACCTTTACTCACAATTCTACAGTCCAGCCCAGCAAGGGCACCTTGTCTTCCAGGTCGACAGTGCAGCCAACTCCCAGGCAATTTGTGTTCACTCCACTGAGACACCCCACTATAAGAATCTCCTGGTTGGTTGCCCACGCTGGCTATTCTCCTCTCCTGCCCTACGTCTTTGTGCACAGTCTCCCAAGCAGGTGGCTGCGGGACTTGTTGGGCCACGGGCGATACGTCCCCTGACCCTATGCATAGCCACCGTTTCGCAGAATTCCCACGGCTGATGGCTACAGGGCTGGCAGCTCAGTAGCCTCCTGTTTCCTATCTGCACCTTGAAGTGTGTTGCTAGATCGGGGCCAGTCCCCTCGTGCAACTGAGCTCCTTCAGTAGCCACCTCGGGATGGCCACCCCGTGACCAGGGTTCTGTGGCAACCTACCTACTGGTCCCTCTCCTCCCCTGGCACTAGCCTCCACTAGAGCTCTATTCTTCCTAGGTGTTCCACTCAGTCTCACTTCTCCCTCCAACTCCTCTCACTGACTGACTGTCCTATCTCCTCCTCTTCCTCTCTGCTTTTCCTACCTCTGTCCCCACCCTTACATTTTAATATTGTGTTGTGTAGGATAGTATAATTTTTAGGGTAATTTTTTTAGCTACAGTTAGCATTGTATTTTTTACAATGTGACAGCTGACATGTGTTGGTAATTTTAAGTCTAGATATAAAGGCTTCTGTTTTTTTCTTGCGGTGATGCCGTGTCTGCTGCACCGGAACGCTACATGTGAGGTCTGGTTGGTGCATGACATAAAATGTCCATTACGTTGGTTAATAAGGAATTTTCCTTAGCTTGGAAAAAAAAAAAGAGTCAGGAAAGGCCCCCATGGGATACTCGGCTTGTTCTGAAGCACATTCACAGCAGGAACCTACCCTATTAGTGACTTCATTATTGGAGTGCACAGAACAGAAATTATATCTGCACGAAAAGACTTCATCAGGACATGACGTCTTCTGCTTAAAGGTGGAAGTAGAAAATGAGGTGGTGGAGAACTTTCCCAGTAAAGGATATATGAAATTTAATGAGTTTGACATTAATGTGTGCTACAGACATTGAATTATTCCAGGTGTATATGGTATATAGATGACTATACAGGGAACCTTTCAAAAATCTCCCCTCTAATCTCCAGAATTTTGTTTAGTTGTTTTTTATGCCAATTTTACTCAATTCATGAATTTTGTGTGAAGCCCAAAATGTTTACTAGTTTTGGGACTCTTCAGCGGGAAAACTCTCGTGTGTCACAAATTGTCACAAAAACGCAACACAATAACCGACATAACCCTGGAAGGTAGAGAGGCAACAGTATGAAGATGTCTAAAATATCTAAAATAATCCAGCTCTACCCACTTCCACTGTATCCTCACCCATCCCTTGTAGACTGTGAGCCATGATGGGCAGGGTCCTCTCTACTCACCTACTGTATCCTCACCCATCCCTTGTATACTGTGAGCCCCCATGGGCAGGGTCCTCTCTCCTCATCTACTGTATCCTCACCCATCCCTTGTAGACTGTGAGCCATGATGGGCAGGGTCCTCTCTACTCACCTACTGTATCCTCACCCATCCCTTGTAGACTGTGAGCCCTCATGGGCAGGGGCCTCTCTCCTCACCTACTGTATCCTCACCCATCCCTTGTAGACCGTGAGCCCTCGTGGGCAGGGTCCTCTCTCCTCACCTACTGTATCCTCACCCATCCCTTGTAGACTGTGAGCCATGATGGGCAGGGTCCTCTCTCCTCACCTACTATATTCTCACCCATCCCTTGTAGACTGCGAGCCCTCATGGACAGGGTTCACTTTCCTCACCTACTGTATCCTCACCCATCCCTTGTAGACTGTGAGCCATCGTGGGCAGGGTCCTCTCTCCTCCTCTACTGTATCCTCTCCCATCCCTTGTAGACTGTGAGCCCTTGTGGGCAGGGTCCTCTCTCCTCACCTACTGTATCCTCACCCATCCCTTGTAGACTGTGAGCCATCGTGGGCAGGGTCCTCTCTCCTCACCTACTGTATCCTCACCCATCCCTTGTAGACTGTGAGCCATCGTGGGCAGGGTCCTCTCTCCTCACCTACTGTATCCTCACCCATCCCTTGTAGACTGTGAGCCCTCGTGGGCAGGGTCCTCTCTCCTCCTCTACTGTATCCTCTCCCATCCCTTGTAGACTGTGAGCCCTTGTGGGCAGGGTCTTCTCTCCTCACCTACTGTATCCTCACCCATCCCTTGTATACTGTGAGCCCCCATGGGCAGGGTCCTCTCTCCTCACCTACTGTATCCTCAGCCATCCCTTGTAGACTGTGAGCCCTCGTGGGCAGGGTCCTCTCTCTTCACCTACTGTATCCTCACCCATCCCTTGTAGACTGTGACCCCCCGCAGGCAGGGTCCTCTCTCCTCCTGTACCTGTGTGTGCCTTGTATTGTTCATGATTATTGTACTTGTTATCATGTATAGCCTTTTTCACAAGTAAAGTGCCATGTAATAAATGGTGCTTAAATAATAATAATTCACCTCAAAACAATTCATTAAGCTTTTCAGCCCCGCAAGGCTTTAGGCTCAATACACTGCTAAAGTGTTGCTGGCTCAATACTAATAACTTATGTCCGGTTTGGCTGGATGACTGAGGTCTTGCTGGGATATCCTGCTGGGAGAGGGGCAGCGAGAGCTTCCTTATACCTAGCTATCACATAATGATTCTTAACATTTACACAGAAGCATGTATATTTTTTTAAAGTGCTCTAGTACATTTAAATGTGGTATTAGTGGGCACCCTGTACAAAATAAACAGTAGCCTATGGCTAGAGACTAGGTCCAACACAGTGTTCAATGCTGATTGACATAGGCACATACGTCATACCCATGTCATGGTGACAGGTTCACATTATTTAAAGTAAGGTGTTAAATGAATTGTCCATGACTATGATATTAATGACCTGTCCTCAGGATACATCGAAATAAGTGAATTTCTTGATATTCTAATTTACCAACTTCATTGATGTTTTTAACAAAATGTGATCTGCGGTGAATCAAAAGTATAACATAGCTTCCACCTGCCCTGAAAAGACATGTCTCACCCTCCTATCGGTATGTCTGGATGCATCTCATCTTGGGCAGGGGCGTGCTGAGCGCTCAGTATAGTGATAGACCATTCAGCTGTATAATCCGAGGCTGTGGTGTGCTGAGCTGTCAGTGTTGAGTGACAGTTCAGCCACCCAATCATGGGCAGGACGTGCAGAGTTTCCTCCATGTGTTTCCTGTTTGGAATAATTACCCTGGTTTGCTGCCTCCAGTTACTGCCAGTTGTAGCATTAGCTCAGTGGTGTCTGTGTGCCTTGTGCTCCTGGGCTCAGTTTATAATCTATTGTTACCTGGCTTCTGACTCTACTTCTGACAATCTGTTTGCCTAGCCCTTCTGTCTTGATCTGCTTCCTTCCTGGAATTTTGACTTTGGACTGTGACTTGACTACACCTTTGTCTTATCCTTTTGGTTATAATGAGCCTTCTTGGTATCTAAATCCGGATCTCCTGACTACCTAGGCTCATAGCTAGTCCATGAAAAGTGACACAAAGTCACACGAGGACTGTATCCAACCTCTTTCAATGTATTTAAACCCGACAAAGCTATAATAAAGACAAAGCATCCTCTACATATGTGGTTATGGGTAAACAGATAGTAACGAATAAAACAGGAACTTTCCTATCAATTATATCTGGATTATTTTATTCTATTTTCCTCATATATTCAATTTTGTCAATGCTTTGCTGTCACACACACTATCTGTACAGTTTTTTCAGTGCTTTATGGACTTGTACTTTAATGTAACCTGACATCTGATTTATGCTGCCCAAGTGCTCCAGTGTTTCAGAGAAAATATAGTTGGAAAATCATAACCAAACTAGTCTGGCACCACCCCCGGCTGGCAATTCCTAGTGCTGCTGCAGCTTGTTGACAGGTCTTTCCCTATGTGCGAATGAGCGCGAGAGCGGTCAGTCACCTGTTGCGGTGCTAGGAAAACCATAGGCGGCGTAAGACCTACTTGGTCTTCAACTATGGTCCACAGCCAGATTTCTAAAGTACAGTATACTTTCCAGTTGTCCAGCCATTCAGTGAATCACACTGCCCATGAAACAGATGAAAGGTTCCCTTTAAAATTATTTAAGATACTTGAGGGGTGATCCTGTAGCAAATTTTTATAAGAACCCAGAAGTTTGCACACCTCTAGTTAGCTACAAATTTAAAAAAGGAAGTTAAACTAAGTATAGAAGGAATGTCATGTAGCGGTCTGCGTAGAGCTAGGGTAACAGATATAAACCAAGTGTCATATCGAAACCACAGACTGCCCCCATCAACATCTCCTTCTGTCACCAGGCACCGCAGTATTCATCCTGTAGTGGTGCTGGTGATTGAGGAGAAGTCAGAGCCAGAAACTCTGGAGAGCACAGTCTCTGCCCATCCGCTAAGGTTAGATTGTCTGGGACCTGCAGTACTTCAGTCTGACGAAGTGAATGTGTGTGTGTGTAGTTTAACTGAAGTCATTAACGTGTAAGCTTCAGCCTATTGGAAAGCACCACACCCCATTAATATCTTCAACTTTTTGCTGCAAGCTGCCAGAAATAGTTTTTGGATAGTATTCTGTCTTGAGTAGAGTTTTCGTGTATTACATTGGTCTGTTTTTTGGACGCTTCTTCTGCCTCATGATTTTGCACCTTGCTGCCATCTTGGTTTTGACCCGCCTCCCTGACTACTCTAATGGATCCTGATTTTGTCCTTTTCCTGACCTACCGGCTTGTAACCCTGCTTGGCTTCTATTCCTACTATTGACTGCTGCCATTCTAATAGGCAATGATTTCCTACACCCTGTTATAATTCCCTATAGAGGGGTTTAAGGGTGTCACAGTTTCTTGGGATACTGCCTACCAGAGTGGTTTGTTACTAATCTGTTTGAGGTAGCCTTCTAGTGCTGGTAGTCTCGGTCAGACGTCACACTAATGGCCACTTTACACGTCCCGATATCGGCGTCCAACTCCGATAAAAAGTCACGTGGTTCGTGTGTTGGCCCCGATATCGTTCTTGCGTTGTGTGGTGTAAATGTGCAATGCGACGCAAGAACGATGCCAAAACGATATCGGGGGAGAAATGAGCGTGCTCTCCAACCGCCCGATATTGGATGGACGATGTGGCCGGATCGTGCTGTGTGAAAGCCCAACAACGATTTGGAGTGCAACTTCCCCTATTCTCTCCCATGATAAATGGTCGTTCCTGGGTCGCCCCTACAAGTGGGCGTACACATCGCAGTTGCGTTGGCTGCCGATATCGCGCTGTGTAACATCTCCTATGCGATCTTGGAATTCTGCCCTAAAAATGCGCGCTCCCGCATCGTTGTATCCAACATCGGCCCGATGTTGGGACGTGTAAAGTGGCCATAAGTCCTGTTTACCGACAGTATTTATTTGGAGCCAGACTCTGCAATGAAGGGTGGTTACTTCAACGTATGACCATCCCACATGATACAATTCTGGTATGTTGGAGCCTAAAATCTAAAGCATGACCAGCCAAGAAAAGTCTTCTGGAAATTCTGCCAAACCTTGCAAATGAATAGTCGGAGTCACAGAAAGTTCCCTTTGTCTGTTCCCCAAGTGTTGGATCCTATCAATTGCTTTGATCAATGCTCGTCCTTGCTAAGACCAAGTGGTGACACTCTGCTGAACTTGGCTGATCAGACCGGGAACGTGTCGAGCCAGCTCGTGATTACATCTTCATCCGATGGACAAGATTGCCATCCCATTCTACTCGCTGCCACTCTCCCCAGACATTGGAAGACTTTGAAAGCTTCCCCGAATGCCGCAGAAACATGTTTTGTCCTGAAGCCAGATCTGTAATGACTGAGTCTTTAATCCCGCTGTTTTTTTTTTTCTCTTGGCACTTTCCAATTGATGGACAAATTAAGAAGCCAAATTCAAGGGCTTCCCGGTCTTTCAATTTTCTTTTTTTTTGTCTGCAAAGGCTGTGACGGCGATAATTAATCTCCCTCTGTCAGCTTTGACTTTAGATGTAAATCATTACAACCCCAATATCAGCGAAAGAGGAGATCTGTGCATGATATCAACTAATCATAATTTCACATGAGAGGGTCTATGAAGCCGTGTCAAGTGGAAATATCTCCTGACGTGCTTCAATGACAATACATGAAAATACTAATACGCGTGGCAATAGCAACATCCCGAGACTCTTAAGAGCCCTTCAATGTCATCAGCATTTACAGCTTAATGGAAAGTCAAGCTACCAAATATCAAAATCAGTGTTACTGACATTTGATGTTAGGAAAAAATGTACCATAGACCCTTAGTGAAAGCCCTTTAGCTTTAAGGAGGTTGTTAAGTAAGGGCTGGAATGTGAAAAGATGACTTATACTCACCTTGTCACCTTGTATGTTGACTATGGATTCACCACCACTAATTTGGCGGTCCATCCAATCTTCATCTTTGCAGTTGTGATGGTGTTACACATGGGGATGTGGACCCACTGCGTCATGGACCTGGCTTACCCTGGAGGGGCATGGCGCAGTGCCTACCGGGTAGTCACTAGAGTGTCTGACGATGGGGTTGGACTTAGCTGTCGTAGACACCATGTAGCACTCCAGGGCAGTCCCTGATACTGCAGAAGTTGACCCCAAAGGTCAGGGATGCAGGTTCGGGAGAGCAGGCTTGAATTATGACAGGACAGAAGATGGAAGTTGGTACGAGTGACTGAAAGGAAGGTCTGAGCTGGAGCCTGGCAGGATGAGTTTGGGCACAGGTGCTGGTACAGACAGGCTTAGCTCTGGTACAGATAGGATGGGCTAAGATTTAGGTACAGAAATGATGAGTTCAGGTTCAGATACTCTCAGGACAGGTTCTGGTTCAGGTACAGACAGGAAGGGTTCAGGTTCAGATGCAGTCAGTAAGCTTCAGTTACTGGCAGGATAGGTTCTGGCACAGACAGGATGGGTTCAGGTTTAGGTTTAGGTACTGGCAGGATAGGTTGAGGTACTGGCATGATAGGTTCAGGGTTTGGCAGGATAAGTTTTGGTACAGACAGGACGGGTTTCAGGTTCAGATACTGGCAGGATAGGTTCAGGGTACAGATTGGGCAGGTTCAGGGCCAGGCTATGCAGTCATGATTGGTTGAGAGATACAGGGCAGGTACTGGTAGAAGGTCACAGGATTGGTTCGAAAGCATGGACCTGACAACGTGCTAGCTGGTCGAGAACTCACTAGATACTTAATTTGCTTAGGGACCTCGCTACAGGGCAGGGGCCCTTAAATAGCCAGTGCCTTCCAGCCATAGGCCTTTAAGAAGAGGGGAGCATGCGTGCCCTAATAACATTTAACATTTAATAAAAGGTATGATACACCACATGAAGGGGCTCCATAAACAGCATGTGAAATTACTTGAACTGTTTGTTACATGCTTCTGGGACACGCTGAAAATGCCACTCTATTGATGCACATTACAGATGATTATCTTCTGCCATATGCATCAATAGAGAAAAGAGCAGCAATTGCAGTTTCACATCACTGATCTGTCAGCAGCAAGCAATAAACACAGCTCTGCATTGCCATTGTGGAGACATGCAGGAGAATTGAGCTCTGCTAGAACCAGCTAATGATTTGAAGCCACGCAGGTAGCTATACTGATGTAGATGGCAGAATATAAAATAGGCGAGGCAGTCAGTTTACTGCACAAGAGCAGAGAGTGCACAAAGTATAAAGTGCATGCTACATTTAGATTAGCTGGATGATAACTGAAATAGTTTGGGCTTCTCAGGAGCACACAGGAGGGAGAGCCTGCAGCACTAAGAAGCGGAGTGGTGCTGGGAAATGGAATTTTAACAGACATAGGACTGCCCATTTACGTATGTGAAGCTACACCAGAAGCAGATACACATAAAAACAAAACAAAAGGTACAAGAAATAAATGTTATGTTTGTCTTAGTCTGTATATCTCTAAACATAATTGTGAAGTGGCTCCTTCACTTCTGTCTGGTTGTCTGCCTATGTCACTTCCGGTGGTTGTGCCATATTTCTACACCCAAACTGATGGGTGCAGGCTCGTTCCCCCGCTCAGTCTCTCCCATTGACTGGTCTCCGCCATCCACCTTACACGTTTCTCCACCCCACAGGCCTCTGACTCACCTCTCTGCCTGTCAGAGCCTACAGGACCTTTGGTGATGTTAGAGTCACATGACTGATCACATGACATCACTACAGGTCTGTGACAGTCCCACACTGCACTCAGCGCAGAATAGGGTAGGAGTGGAGCAGGGAAGAGACAGCCAGAGGTGACAGGCAGACAGACACACTGCCACAGATGGGACAGACAGACTGCCACAGAATCTGTCTCCCCACCGAACTCTGCACTCCTCTCCCCCATGCTCTGCCCTCCCCCATACTCTGAACTACCCCCCAAGCTCTGCACTCCTCTCCCCTTGCGCTCTGCACTCCCCTACGCTCTGCACTCCTCTCCCCCATGCTCTGCACTCCCCAACATCTACAATCCTCTCCCCCCTTGCTCTGTACTCCCCTGAACTCTGCACTCCTCTCCCCCATGCTCTGCACACCTCTGCACTCTGCACTCCCCTTCCCTGGGCTCTGCACTCCTCTGCACTCTGCACTCTCCTTCCCCACAGTCTGCACTCCTCTCTCCCCTGTGCTCTGCCCTCATACTCTGCACTCCCCCACAGTCTGCACTCCTTTCCCCCATGCTCTGCACTCCACAACAGTCTACAATCCTCTCACCCCATGCTCTGTACTCCCCTGAACTCTGCACTCCTCTCCCACATGCTCTGCACTCCTCTGCGCTCTGCACTCCCCTACCCTGGGCTCTGCACTCCTCTGCACTCTCCTCCCCCACAATCTGCACTCCTCTCTTCCCCGTGCTCTGCCCTCATACTCTGCACTCCTATACAGTCTACACTCCTCTCTTCCCTGCACTCTGCACTCCCCCTGCTCTCTGGCCGTTCTCCCCCCTGCTCAGGAAATCTATACAGTGGATGCCTGAACAAAAATAATTATGTATTTCCAAGCTTTGACTACTTGCCACTGTTTTTATAATTCTTCCTGTGTATTCTTTTATTTAAAAAAAGAGACTGTACCACGATTACAGTTTTTCACCTAATCCAGAGGTCCCCAAATCCAGGCCTCAAGGGCCGCCAACAGTGCAGGTTTTCAGGATTTTCTTAGTGTTGCACAGGGCTTGGAATCATTACCTGTGCAGATGATCACATTAGCACTTGTGCAATACTAAGGAAATCCTGAAAACCTGCACTGTTGGCGGCCCTTGAGGCCTGGAGTTGGGAACCTCTGACCTAATCGATAGGAGCGATCCGCACTCTGAACTCCTCCACTTGCTCTGCACTCACCCCGCACTCTGCACTCCCTGACGTTCAGCACTCCATTCCTCTTGCGCTCTGCACTCCCCCCCATACTTTGCATTCTCCTTGTGTGCTCTGCACGCTCTCATACTCCATGCTCTGCCCGCTCTCTGCACTCCCCACACTCTGCACTTCCCTAACCACGCGCTCAGCACTCCACCCACTCACTCCACTCCCCCCACGCTCTGCACTCGCCCTGCACTCTGCATTTCCCCTCCATTCTCTGCCCACTCTCACACCCTGCTCTTTGCCGCTCACACCCGCCGCTTGCTCTGCCCACTCTCACACACCACCTCTCGCTCTGCCCACTCTCACACCCCACTTTCACTGCTCGCCCCACTCACCCCACAGCCCGCTGAATGAAGAACTGTGCCAGTTCCTCATGGTGTCAACATTTCCCTCATGCTGCTGCCACATGAGAGCAAGCATGGGGGAAAAGAGGGCAACCTGACCATAGTGGGGAAGACGACCACATGGGGGGAGAGAGTGACTATGGGGGAGTGACATTTGTGGGGGCAGAGAGACAGCACAGTGGTGGGCAGAGATCCACCACAGGGGGGGCACAGAACGTGCACAGGGGGGCAGAGAGTGACCATGGAGGGGCAGGAAGACAGCACAGGGGGCACTGAAAGTGACCTCAGTCGGGGCAGAGAGGCAGCAGAGTAGTGGGCAGAGATCCACCATGAGTTGCAGAGAGTGTGCATGGAGGAGGGCAGATAGCGACCACAGGGGAAGAGAGAGCGACCACAGGGGGGCAGAGAGTGACCACAATGAGGGGGAAGAGAGCAAGGGGGAAAAATACCTGACAGGGAGAAATGGCACAGGGGAGAGATGCCCCCAGTCCCACAGAGCCCACCCCATCTTGATGTCAGACTGCAAGAGGGGACAGACAGACCGCCACAGAGAGAACAGACATACAGACTGCCACAGAGGGGATACACAGAGTGACTGCCACAGAGGGGACACACAGAGTGACTGCCACAGAGGGGACACACAGAGTACTGCCACAGAGGACACACAGCACAGAGGGGAGAGACTGCATACACACACCATCCTCCCGATGTGATAGCATTGGTCACACATCTAGTTAACAATAAATATGCATTTACTTTACTTTTTCAAAAATAATGCAAAGCGTTATATTTTTTAGTGATGGTGTGAGGTCAAAGGAAACCTTTAGCTGAACAACTGGCTCATGGCCAAATATCATACAAATGACTTCACATGACATGACGCCTCAGGCTCGATATGTGACATCCAGTTGCACTTGCATTATAGAATGAATCAATCCTTAAATTGGTGATGTGGCCATTTCTCCAGTAAGTGTCTCAGCAGCCTTTTTTAAACGACAATGCCAGACCAATATGTCTCGGGCTAATGTGAGCAACCTGTGTGTCCTAATCAGGGAACCATGGCTGCAGAGTTTTTGGACTTGTGTCCCATGGCTGCAGAGTCTCTGGACTTGTCTCCCATGGCTGCAGTGTCTCCGAACGTCTCTCCTTTGGCTGAAGAGTCTCCGGACTTCTTTCCCATGGCTGCAGCATCTCTAGACTTGTCTGTCATGGCTGCAGCATCTCTAGACTTGTCTGTCATGGCTGCAGCATCTCTAGACTTGTCTCTCATGGCTGCAGCGTCTTCGGACTTCTCATCCGTGGCTGCAGCATCTCTAGACTGTCTCCCATGGCTTTAGCGTCTCCAGACTTGTCTCCTATGGCTGCAGAGTCTCTGGATTTGTTTCTCATGGCTGCAGCATCTCTGGACCTCTCTACCATGGCTGCAGAGTCTCTAGACTTGTCTCCCATGGTTGCAGCCTCTCCGGACCTGTTTCCCGTATCTGCAGTGTCTCCGGACTTCTCTCCTGTGGCTGCAGAGTCTCTGAACTTGTCTCTCATGGCTGCAGTGTCTCTGGACTTCTCTCCCATGGCTGCTGTGCTCTGGACTTGTTTCCTGTGGCTGCAGAGTCTCCTGACTTGACTCCCATGGCTTCAGCCTCTTCGGACTTGTCTCCCATGGCTTCAGAGTCTCCAGACTTGTCTCCCATGGCTTCAGAGTCTCCAAACTTGTCTCCCATGGCTGCAGAGTCCCTGGACTTGTCTCCATGGCTGCAGCGTCTCCAGACTTCTCTCCCGTGACTGGAACTCTTTGGACTTGTCTCCCATGGTTGCAGCGTCCATCGAGTACATCTGGAATGTCATTGGTCTGTGATTACACAGGAGCTGCCAGCAGAGGATCTCGATAATTCGCCCAAGTCCATTTAGCGGCGGAAGCTTCCTCAGATGACCATTAGTACAACATTGAAAGCAGCCAAGGCCGTGATTGTGAGGATTGCTGCACACTAGTCATAGTCCAGACGCAACAAAGTTATTTTGAAAATATAGAAGATTTGCAGATCACTGTCTGTCCATCTTTCGATTTCCACAATTGTATGGCTTTTCCTTTTTAATGTTACAATTTCAACGTTGAGAAATGTATAAACATTAAAAGAAAATCCCCTGGTGGAAATGAATATAATTTTTATTCTAATTTACCGGAGTCGATAAAAATTTCCATTGATAGAAATTCATTGAGTAAATTATCCTCCAACAAAGGGCGTCTGTGTGGAGCGGCGAGACTCAGGAATACCTTTTGTTGAACTTGACAGCTAAAAGATTTTGACTGATTAATTACTCTGGGAATTCATAAATGAATGAAAATAATAAACAAAACACCCCTGTACCCCCCGAAAAACAACAACAAGGAGAAAACTGAAGAAAACAAAAATCTAAATTTACAATTTTGAACATTCTCAGTTGAGAGATCTTAGAACGAGGGAATAAGAAAAAAAAGTTTTCATCTTCGGAAAGTTGGAATAAAAGAAACCACCAGTAAAGGAAAAAATGTATGCTAATGTTATTAGGAAGCGAGGAAATGAGCGTCGCGAGGCAGTCAGGACTGAAAGTTCATTGTTTTACCCACAAAGAGCTGATCCCGATTGAGCCGCGCTTGTCATCTGCTTTGCATATTCTTTATTTCTTTTAATTGTCATTATGCAAGAAACTTATCTCGCCGACCATGGGAACTAAAAGCCAGGCCTTTCAGCGGGCACAGTCCAATTAATACGCAATTATCTTTCTTTTACTGTAGATGTCTTGTCTGAGGGAATCAAATACTAACACCCCCCCAAATAAAAAAGAAATGGAAAAAAAAATACTGATCGCCCCTTGTCTACATTTCTCATAAAAGTACAAGTAGAACAGTGACGGTGCAGACACCGGTCCATTCAAGAGCTCGAGTGGTTGAGCTGGGAGGAGATGGTGAACCCCCAGAGGACGACGCTTCCCATCTCTGACTATGAATGGTGCTGTCCTGTCAGCGGAGGGGGGCGCACAATGTACAAGAGACTGAGGCAATTGGAAGGGGGGGGGGAAGAGTAGGGTCTACTAGAGATGAAAGGAACATTTACATGCAAGTGATTGGCTCCAACGTCATCCTCTGCTGGACCCTTGGGTCAGCGCCTGGATAAGCCTACAGTGCTCAGATCTACAATATAATAGAGGTACAACCTGCCCCGAATAATCCAGGGGGATATGCAAGACTTCTCCAGAGAAAGCTACAGATATGGGGCAATAGGAACATACCAAAAGTTATAATAACAAGAAATCAAGAAAACTCTAGGGATGGTGGTAAAAAAAACTTGTCTGCCCGTCTATCTATATATCTATCTATCTGTTACATGTAGACTGCTCTGCAGTGGGTAGTTAACTGGGAGTAAATTCCCTTTTGTACCTTAAGAGTTTATTTCCCTTGCTTGGCTCTGCAGTATGAGTTGCTGCGGCTCTGCAGTATGAGTTGCTGCGGCTCTGTAGTATGAGTTGCTGTGGCTCTGCAGTATGAGTTGCTGTGCCTCTGCAGTATGAGTTGCTGTGGCTCTGTAGTATGAGTTGCTGTGGCTCTGTAGTATGAGTTGCTGTGCCTCTGCAGTATGAGTTACTGTGGCTCTGTAGTATGAGTTGCTGCAGCTCTGTAGTATGAGTTGCTGTGCCTCTGCAGTATGAGTTGCTGTGTCTCTGCAGTATGAGTTGCTGTGGCTCTGTAGTATGAGTTGCTGCGGCTCTGTAGTATGAGTTGCTGTGGCTCTGCAGTATGAGTTGCTGTGGCTGTGTAGTACGAGTTGCTGCGGCTCTGTAGTATGAGTTGCTGCGGCTCTGTAGTATGAGTTGCTGTGCCTCTGCAGTATGAGTTGCTGTGGCTCTGTAGTATGAGTTGCTGTGGCTCTGTAGTATGAGTTGCTGCAGCTCTGTAGTATGAGTTGATGTGGCTCTGTAGTATGAGTTGCTGTGGCTGTGTAGTATGAGTTGCTGTGCCTCTGCAGTATGAGTTGCTGTGGCTCTGTAGTATGAGTTGCTGTGGCTCTGTAGTATGAGTTGCTGCAGCTCTGTAGTATGAGTTGATGTGGCTCTGTAGTATGAGTTGCTGTGGCTGTGTAGTATGAGTTGCTGCGGCTCTGTAGTATGAGTTGCTGTGGCTCTGCAGTATGAGTTGCTGTGGCTCTGCTGTATGAGTTGCTGGGGCTCTGTAGTATTAGTTGCTGTGGCTTTGTAGTATGAGTTGCTGTGGCTCTGCTGTATGAGTTGCTGTGGCTCTGTAGTATGAGTTGCTGTGGCTCTGTAGTATGAGTTGCTGTGGCTCTGTAGTATGAGTTGCTGTGGCTACGCAGTATGAGTTGCTGTGGCTCTGTAGTATTAGTTGCTGCGGCTCTGCAGTATGAGTTGCTGCGGCTCTATAGTATGAGTTGCTGCGGCTCTGTAGTATGAGTTGCTGTGGCTATGCAGTATGAGTTGCTGCAGCTCTGCAGTATGAGTTGCTGCGGCTCTGCAGTATGAGTTGCTGCGGCACTGCAGTATGAGTTGCTGTACCTCTGCAGTATGAGTTGCTGTGCCTCTGCAGCATGAGTTGCTGCGGCACTGCAGTATGAGTTGCTGCGGCTCTGTAGTATGAGTTGCTGCAGCTCTGCAGTATGAGTTGCTGCGGCTCTATAGTATGAGTTGCTGTGGCTCTGTAGTATGAGTTGCTGCGGCTCTGCAGTATGAGTTGCTGTGGCTCTGTAGTATGAGTTGCTGTGGCTCTGCAGTATGAGTTGCTGTGGCTCTGTAGTTTGAGTTGCTGCGGCTCTTTAGTATGAGTTGCTGTGGCTATGCAGTATGAGTTGCTGTGGCTCTGTAGTATTAGTTGCTGCGGCTCTGCAGTATGAGTTGCTGCGGCTCTATAGTATGAGTTGCTGCGGCTCTGTAGTATGAGTTGCTGTGGCTATGCAGTATGAGTTGCTGCAGCTCTGCAGTATGAGTTGCTGCGGCTCTGCAGTATGAGTTGCTGCGGCACTGCAGTATGAGTTGCTGTACCTCTGCAGTATGAGTTGCTGTGCCTCTGCAGCATGAGTTGCTGCGGCACTGCAGTATGAGTTGCTGCGGCTCTGTAGTATGAGTTGCTGCAGCTCTGCAGTATGAGTTGCTGCGGCTCTATAGTATGAGTTGCTGTGGCTCTGTAGTATGAGTTGCTGCGGCTCTGCAGTATGAGTTGCTGTGGCTCTGTAGTATGAGTTGCTGTGGCTCTGCAGTATGAGTTGCTGTGGCTCTGTAGTTTGAGTTGCTGCGGCTCTTTAGTATGAGTTGCTGTGCCTCTGTAGTATGAGTTGCTGCAGCTCTGTAGTATGAGTTGCTGTGGCTCTGTAGTATGAGTTGCTGTGGCTGTGTAGTATGAGGTGCTGCGGCTCTGTAGTATGAGTTGCTGTGGCTCTGTAGTATGAGTTACTGCAGCTCTGCAGTATGAGTTGCTGTGGCTCTCTAGTATGAGTTGCTGCGGCTCTGCAGTATGAGTTGCTGTGGCTCTGTAGTATGAGTTGCTGCGGCTCTGCAGTATGAGTTGCTGTGGCTCTGTAGTATGAGTTGCTGCAGCTCTGCAGTATGAGTTGCTGTGGCTCTGTAGTATGAGTTGCTGTGGCTCTGCAGTATGAGTTGCTGTGGCTCTGTAGTATGAGTTGCTGTGGCTCTGCAGTATGAGTTGCTGTGGCTCTGCAGTGCCAGTTGCAGTTGCTGTGTGAATCAGGTGATGTGGTTTGACCACTCCACCAGTCTTTAAGTAGTCCCACAACCTATCACTTGATGTTGCTGATAGAGTTTTGCTGAAGATGTCCTTTAGCTTTCCTGGAGATTACTATCCTGTGTGGGAGTTGATGTGTTTATCCCAATCCCTGGCTGAGGTGAGAGGGTGTTAGCCTAGGGCTGGTTAGAAGCAAGGCAAGGGTGTCGGCCCAGGTAATTCTGGGAACATAGTCAGCTATGGACCCCCAGTCTAAGGGTCAAACCAATTCCCCTCATTGCCTTTGCTCATCACCGTCATCCTGATAACTAACCCCTTTGTCTGGTAAACACCTTCCCCCCCATGACACCTATTAATCAACTATTTGTCTATCCATCCATTTATCTATATTACATCTACCGTATGTATCTATCTATAATCTAGCTAATCTATCTATCTGTATATGTCACTATCTATCTATATATCTCTCTATCTATCCATATATTTATCTATCAGCTATTTATCTATTATCTATCGATCTTGCCCTCTATCTACCTATCTATGTATCATCTATCTATATCTATCTATCCCTCTATTTACTGATATGTCTATGTGTCCAGCCCAGGTTGGGGGTACTCGGATCACTCAGGTGCGGTCTCTGGGGGAAGTCACGGGTAGCGGTGCCTGAGGCCGTGGGCCCGGGGGATGCAGATAAAAAGGGATGGAGTGGCAAGAAAATAATAAAATGTCTGTCTTGACGCCACCTGTAGGGTTCCAGTGATGGCACCGGCGCTGCTTGGGCATCCGGGGTGATGGGCGGCAGCAAGGTGGGACCGCTCCCTACAGGACAAGTGGGGGTCCCCGGGGCTGTAAGTTGTAGTGAGGGTAATAGGGTAGCACGGTCAGTGTGGTGCAGATGGAAAGAGGGACACGCACACATAAAAGTTTTTTGGTACCTTTACTGATGTTTTGTATGGGTACACTCATCCGGAGGTGGGGGAAACACTTCAGGATCTCCACAGCGAGAAGGGTTGTAGGCCTCCTTGTTTCAGTTAGGCTGCTGGAGTCTGGCAGGCTTGGAACCTGACCAGACCGTGGGGCCATGACTCCGGGCCCTCATTTGGTGGTGCTTCGGGTGTCCTGGAAGCTAAACCTCCTCGTAGTGCTGGTTTCTCTGCGGGGCCTATTCTGTATGTCCCTGTAGCTCGGACCCAGTGACCGAAACTCTGATGGGGTGAATCGGTATGACTCCTCTGCCCCCCCTTCTTGTAGAACGTTTCTCTTCTCTGCCTGCGACCCGTACTCTGCGGGTCTACCACTCTCTCAGGTGTCGCTGGTATGGGCCTAGCACGGCTCCAGTACCAGCTCAGCTCACTCAGCTCTTCACAGTTCTGTAGTGACTGCACAGCACACTCTGGTGTTTTCCCTCCAGGACCTGTATTTATAGGGGAACTGGCTTAAGGCAACCAGTGGAGCTCCCCCTACAGGCCTGGGGTGAAAGGTGTTGTGTGTTAGTGGATTACTCGCTGTGTAACATCCTTCCATGTCCCAAGGGAGTCTGTGGTGACCTGGCACAGGGTGCCACATATGTATATCTATCTATCTATCTATCTATCTATCTATCTATCTATCTATCTATCTATCTATCTATCCATGGTATTTATCCATCTATTCCTCTGTCTATCTCTTTCTATCTCTATTTAATCTCTCAATTGAATTCAAATTCTAATGAGCTTTATTGGCAGGACTAAGTGTATGTTAGCATTGCCAAAGCAAATGGTAAAATAGGGGTATGTGGATAGGGACACGTCTGGGGAGGGATATGGGGGTCCAAGATATATCAGGCTCCTCTTAATCTGGGGATAGGGACATGTCTATGGTGGGGTATAACATATGTCCATGACATATTAGGCTCCACTTAGTCTGGAGATAGGGGCTCCTTCAAGGTGGGTTATAGAGGTCCAGGATATATCAGGATCCTTCTATCTATCTATCTATCTATCTATCTATCTATCTATCTATCTATCTATCTATCTATCTATCTATCTAATCTATCCATCACCATTCTGTCCACCAGGGGGCACACACATTTTTTATATAAAGTGATTATGAAAATATTATTCTTAATCTTCAGTCATTTATAAATGAATTATGACCATACGGACTGTACTTGGTGTCTCTAATGGCCTCGGCCTCTTGCAGGGCCATTAAAGCTTTATCCTGTTCTTCTCCCTTATCTGATTCCTCTTCTCTCCTTACATTTAAGCATTTATTTTAGTCATTTATTTTGCTTATTTATTTTATTCCCTTATATAGCGCCATTAATTCAACAACACTTTACAGACATCATCACTGTCCCCATTGGGGCTCACAATCTACATTCTCCATCACTGGGCGGCATGGTGGCTCATGTGGTTAGCACTGTAGCCTTTGCAGCACTGAGGTCCCGAAGTCCTGGATTCAATTCCAACCAAGGACACAAAGGACAACATCTACAAGGAGTTTGTATGTTCTCCCTGTGTTTGCGTGGGTTTCCTCCGGGCACTCCGGTTTCCTCCCACATTGCAAAGACATACTGATAGGATATTTAGATTGTGAGCTCCAAGAGAGACAGCATTGCTGATGTATGGAATTAATAGCGCTATATAAATGAATAAATATCAAATATTATCAGTCTTTGGAGTGTGGAAACCGGAGAACCTGGAGGAAACACATGAAACACAGAGAGAACATACAACCTCTGCGTCTGCGGATGATGCTGTCCAGGCGTTCACCATGTCTATAACTCCTACTAATTTACTTTATCAGAGTCTTTATTAGCCTGGAACTTCCCAGCAGTCTCAGCTCCGTCTACTGATAAGTTTCTCCCCTCTGCTTTACACTGCAGCTGTTCTCCGTAGGCTGTTTTGTATGCCGATCAGCCTAGGACGAGCTGAGCAGGAATGCCGGATGCCATTACACAAGGACACAATGATGAAGCCATGCAGCATCCGGACTGTTGTCTAATACAGTCACATAAATGATAGAGACACAACTCCAACAACACCCGTATCAGACCAATTCAGCTGAACTCATCGAAACCCCCTCCCCCGCCTCTCCGGGCGTCAATGTTACTGATTTGTATTGAGAGAAATTCTTCAATGTTATAATGGCGTCCGAGCAAGTGTCAGATCCGTCAGTAAATTATTAACCAGCCTTCATTGTTAGAGCAGCCGGATTAATAAATTACATCAGAGCAATGTAATACACCAAGCCTCAATAATTTACACAATTAGAGTCATTTTTTAAAACTTTTACCTTTCCTTTGTAGAATTTAGGAGTCACCCATTCACCAGAGGACGATTACTCTCTTCTAATTAATGAAGGCTACCTGCGGGATCAGAAAGAGAAATCATTGAGTTCCCATGAAAAATAGATATTAGCTAATTAGATAGCTGAATACATATTACAGTAATTAGATAGATAGATAGATAGATAGATAGATAGATAGATAGATAGATAGATAAGCTTGTACCCAATATTCCACAATGTGACTGTTAATATTAATAGTAATAATAGATTGAATATATATTCACATATAGATAGGTGGAACATTCAAACATGTTATTACGTGCATCATCACCCCTGTCCCCAATGGGGCTCACAGTCTACATTCCCACAATTCCTACATACAGATGGAAAGATAAATCTGTCACCAAAATAGACCTGGGTGTATGGGTAGATGACAAACTCACATTTAGTGGCCAGTGTCAGGCAGCTGCTGCAAAGGCAAATAAAATAATGGGATGCATTAAAAGAGGCATAGATGCTCACGAGGAGAACATAATTTTACCTCTATACAAGTCACTAGTGCGACCACACTTAGAATACTGTGTACAATTCTGGTCTCCGGTGTATAAGAAAGACATAGCTGAACTAGAGCGGGTCCAGAGAAGAGCGACCAAGGTTATTAGAGGAGTGAGGGGTCTGCAATGCCAAGACAGGTTATTAGAGGACTGGGGGGTCTGCAATACCAAGACAGGTTATTAGAGGACTGAGGGGTCTGCAATACCAGGACAGGTTATTAGAGGACTGAGGGGTCTGCAATACCAAGACAGGTTATTAGAGGACTGGGGGGGGTCTGCAATACCAAGACAGGTTATTAGAAGACTGAGGGGTCTGCAATACCAAGACAGGTTATTAGAGGACTGGGGGGGTCTGCAATACCAAGACAGGTTATTAGAGGACTGAGGGGTCTGCAATACCAAGACAGGTTATTAGAGGACTGAGGGTCTGCAATACCAAGACAGGTTATTAGAGGACTGAGGGGTCTGCAAAACCGAGACAGGTTATTAGAGGACTGAGAGGTCTGCAATACCAAGACAGGTTATTATTAGAGGACTGAGGGGTCTGCAATACCAAGACAGGTTATTAGAGGACTGAGGGGTCTGCAATACTAAGACAGGTTATTAGAGGACTGAGGGGTCTGCAATACCAAGACAGGTTATTAGAAGACTGAGGGGTCTGCAATACCAAGACAGGTTATTAGAGGACTGAGGGGTCTGCAATACCAAGACAGGTTATTAGAGGACTGAGGGGTCTGCAATACCAAGACAGGTTATTAGAGGACTGAGGGGTCTGCAATACCAAGACAGGTTATTAGAAGACTGGGAGTCTGCAATACCAAGACAGGTTATTAGAGGACTGAGGGGTCTGCAATACCAGGACAGGTTATTAGAGGACTGAGGGGTCTGCAATACCAAGACAGGTTATTAGAGGACTGGGGGGTCTGCAATACCAAGACAGGTTATTAGAAGACTGAGGGGTCTGCAATACCAAGACAGGTTATTAGAGGACTGAGGGGTCTGCAATACTAAGACAGGTATATAGAGGACTGAGGGGTCTGCAATACCAAGACAGGTTATTAGAAGACTGAGGGGTCTGCAATACCAAGACAGGTTATTAGAGGACTGAGGGGTCTGCAATACCAAGACAGGTTATTAGAGACTAAGGGGTCTGCAATACCAAGACAGGTTATTAGAGGACTGAGGGGTCTGCAATACCAAGACAGGTTATTAGAGGACTGAGGGCCATGGTCTGCAATACCAAGACAGGTTATTAGAGGACTGAGGGGTCTGCAATACCAAGACAGGTTATTAGAGGACTGAGGGGTCTGCAATACCAAGACAGGTTATTAGAGGACTGAGGGGTCTGCAAAACCAAGACAGGTTATTAGAGACTGAGGGGTCTGCAATACCAAGACAGGTTATTAGAGGACTGAGGGGTCTGCAATACCAAGACAGGTTATTAGAGGACTGAGGGGTCTGCAATACCAAGACAGGTTATTAGAGGACTGAGGGGTCTGCATCAATCCCAATAGACAGGGTTGATCAAGAGTAGAGACTGAGGGGTCTGCAATACCAAGACAGGTTATTAGAAGACTGGGGAGTCTGCAATACCAAGACAGGTTATTAGAGGACTGAGGGGTCTGCAATACCAGGACAGGTTATTAGAGGACTGAGGGGTCTGCAATACCAAGACAGGTTATTAGAGGACTGGGGGGGTCTGCAATACCAAGACAGGTTATTAGAAGACTGAGGGGTCTGCAATACCAAGACAGGTTATTAGAGGACTGAGGGGTCTGCAATACTAAGACAGGTTATTAGAGGACTGAGGGGTCTGCAATACCAAGACAGGTTATTAGAAGACTGAGGGGTCTGCAATACCAAGACAGGTTATTAGAGGACTGAGGGGTCTGCAATACCAAGACAGGTTATTAGAGGACTAAGGGGTCTGCAATACCAAGACAGGTTATTAGAGGACTGAGGGGTCTGCAATACCAAGACAGGTTATTAGAGGACTGAGGGGTCTGCAATACCAAGACAGGTTATTAGAGGACTGAGGGGTCTGCAATACCAAGACAGGTTATTAGAGGACTGAGGGGTCTGCAATACCAAGACAGGTTATTAGAGGACTGAGGGGTCTGCAAAACCAAGACAGGTTATTAGAGGACTGAGAGGTCTGCAATACCAAGACAGGTTATTATTAGAGGACTGAGGGGTCTGCAATACCAAGACAGGTTATTAGAGGACTGAGGGGTCTGCAATACCAAGACAGGTTATTAGAGGACTGAGAGGTCTGCAATACCAAGACAGGTTATTAGAGGACTGAGGGGTCTGCAATACCAAGACATATTATTAGAGGACTGAGGGGTCTGCAATACCAAGACAGGTTATTAGAGGACTGAGGGGTCTGCAATACCAAGACAGGTTATTTGAGGACTGAGGGTTCTGCAATACCAAGACAGGTTATTAGAGGACTGAGGGGTCTGCAATACCAAGACAGGTTATTAGAAGACTGAGGGGTCTGCAATACCAAGAGAGGTTATTAGAGGACTGAGGGGTCTGCAATACCAAGACAGGTTATTATTAGAGGACTGAGGGGTCTGCAATACCAAGAGAGGTTATTAGAGGACTGAGGGGTCTGCAATATCAAGACAGGATATTAGAGGACTGAAGGGTCTGCAATACCAAGACAGGTTATTAGAGAACTGAGGGGTCTGCAATACCAAGACAGGTTATTAGAGAACTGAGGGGTCTGCAATACCAAGACAGGTTATTAGAGGACTGAGGGGTCTGCAATACCAAGACAGGTTATTAGAGGACTGAGGGGGTCTGCAATACCAAGACAGGTTATTAGAGGACTGAGGGGTCTGCAATACCAAGACAGGTTATTAGAGGACTGAGGGGTCTGCAATACCAAGACAGGTTATTAGAGAACTGGGGGGTCTACAATACCAAGACAGGTTATTAGAGGACTGGGGGGGGGGGAAGGTCTACTATACCAAGACAGGTCATTAGAGGACTGAGGAGTCTGCAATACCAAGACAAGTTATTCAATTTGGGGTTATTCAGTTTGGAAAAATGTAGGCTAACGGGTGATCCTATTACAATTTTATAAAAGCTATGAAACTGTCCTGATCCAATATCTAATTACATTTCTAATTGTGTTAATTGTAATGCCACACCTGACCACAAGGTGTGCTCTCGTTCTTTCTATTTAGTCATCTACACCACAATACTCTAGGGCTCCCCCTACTGGTAGAAATCTTGTGTCTCTTCTTCTGTCCATGTGTTGTATCAATGTGTGACCACGTGGACTGTTTTTCTTGCATTACAGAATTTAACCAAGGGTGGCTACAACTAGCTGCAATACCAGACACAGTCAGTGACCAAGGGTGGCGATATTTCATTGGAAAAAAACCAATAGAACTTTCTTTCTAATCTCCTCCAACATATTTAACTCCAGAAGTAATGTAAGGATTTCAGACATAATATATCAATTCCATGTAAGCAACCTAAAAAGATATATTGGTAAAAGTAAAAGAAAAAACAAAAAAAGGTACATGTGGATACTTCACAAAAGAGTTTTATATCTGAGCTCATCATGGACATATTTCCTTTTGTACCAGGGCAGATAAATACAATCTTAGGTTTATGCACATGGCGTTTTACTAGAAGGTTTTGGAGCAGAAACTGAATGGAAACTCTCCAAATCCTCCTCCAAATATCTAAACTCTTGATTGTCACGATCTCCACATTGCCTGTGTTGTTCTAGGTTTGTGTAGACTGTCATGGTGGGTTTACACACACCAATTTATCTGTTCAATCTCTGAACCAATCTCTGGTTGCAGTGAAATCATGGATACATTGCTCCATGTTGTACACAGCCACAAAATGGAGCAATGTATCCATGATTTCACTGCAACCAGAGATTGGTTCAGAGATTGAACAGATAAATTGGTGTGTGTAAACCCACCATCAGGCTGGGCTAGCTCTGTGCCTCAATCACCTGAATTCAGCTCACTTATTTAAGAGCCTATTTAAACTCGGCTTTGGGTCAATTGTACATTTGCTTTTGGCTGTGTACGACTTGATCTCTCTGTGTTAAGAACCAGACCCTGTCTGACTTGTCTCCTGCCTGGACTTGACCCTCTGCTAGTGACCTGACTTCTCTTTCTGTTTTGTACCTATGTACTCTGTTTCTGTCTCTCCGGTTTCCTGACTTCGGCTTGAATTGGATTTTGCTTCTGTTAACCCTTTGCTGTACTGTGCCATTTTCTGGACCTCACCGTGGATTGCTTTGACCTTTCTTTACTACCAGTAAGTCGTATAGTATAGTATTTACTTCCCTTTTATTTCAATTAGTTTTCTGCTCTTCTGAGACTAGTTATTACTTGTGACCAGCGTCACACTGAGAGTTTCCGCCTGATTTCTGCTCCAAAGACCCAGAAAAAAACTATGCCCGGTTCTAGAGATTCCTCCGCGTTTGGTCATCAGTTATCTGATTGCAGTTGGACGGTTGTAGTGACGTTTCAATTGTTTTCAATGAGACTTTATTGCGGATTTTTATCTGACACTTGGATCAAAACTGGACATTTCTGTGATTTTGCATGGACCACTCAATAAATTATGGATGTGGGTGACCCCATTATAGGTACGTACTATAGGTACGAGTGCTATCCATGAAAAACACATATAGCGGTCGTACGCAAAAAACGCACATCTGAATGAGGCTTAAACAATAAAAAAATCATGAAATTTGCAAAAAAAAAAAAAACTATTTGATGTGCCGCTAGCTTTTCAAGACCCATAACCTTTTTATTTTTGGGTGCATGTGAAATTAAAAACTTTTCCGGCAGAATATATATATGTATGTACAAAAAAAAAAAAAAAAAACCTGCAGCACTCCATCATATAATGTATCAAACATGATACATTGTAACAAAAAAACAGCAGCACTCTGAAATACTAAGACATATGATAGACCATAAAACAATATTATAGCTAAGGAGACATGAAAAAATGAGACATGGCCATATCGATAACTGCCCAGCAGCCACATTGAGGCGTGTCTCTTTTACTGGGTCCCTACGCTCAGTAAAAGTCAAAACTACTGTTATTGTGAACAGCTGAGCAAGTTACAGATAAACTGATCTCTAAAAGGCGTAAAGTTACAGATGACTCATTTACATTTTATTTTTGGTAGAAAAAATATTTTTCATTTTTTACACTTTAAAAAGTATATAAAAAAAATAGGTCGATTCAAAAGTTTGAGCACCCTGCATGGCGAGTAACTAGTATCACCCCCTTTTGCAAGTATCACAGCTTGTAAACGCTTTCTGTAGCAGCCAAGAGCCTTTTAATAATTGAATGAGGAATTTTCATCCATTCTTCCTTGTAAAAGTCTTCCAGTTCTGTGAGATTCCTGGATCATCTTCAAGTTCTGTGATATTCCTGGCTTGTCTTCCAGTGCTGTGAGATTCCTGGCTCATCTTCCATTTCTGTTAGGTTCTTGGATCATCTTCCAGTTCTGTGAGATTCTTGGCTCGTCTTCCAGTTCTGAGATTCCTGGCTCATCTTCCAGGTCTGTGAGATACCTAGCTTGTCTTCCAGTTCTGTGAGATTCCTGACTTGTCTTTCAGTTCTGTGAGATTCATGGCTCATCTTCCAGTTCTGTGAGATTCATGGCTCATCTTCCAGTTCTGTGAGATTCCTGGCTCATCTTGCAGTTCTGTGAGATTCCTGGCTCATCTTCCAGTTCTGTGAGATTCCTGGCTCGCATTGCATACTCTGCTCTTTTGAGGTCGAGCCACAGATTTTCAATGATGTTCAGATCTGGAGACTGTGAGGTCCATTGTAAATCCTTCAGCTTGCATCTTTTGAGGTTGTCTATTGTGGATTTACAACTATATAAAAAATATAAGGGGAGACAACAGAGGCGCATTAGTGCCCTATCACTCGATAAGAGATAGGGTCTTATAGGTGTAAACAGGTTACACTAACCTGATCCAGTTGTGATTCCCACAACTGGAATAGAAGCGTTGGTTTTAATGTCTGTAGGCTGCTGCTGGACTTCCACCTCCACCACTATAGTGGGTACTTCAAGAGTTTTCGGGTCCACAGGGTAATACCCTGAGGATGGTGCCAGGATTAGGCGCCGAAACGCGTCGGTTTATTTGAAGAATAAAGGAACTTTTTCTTGGAACACTGTTTCCCGTGTGACTCCTTGGATGACCGGGCAGCGCGGACTGTAGTACACCTGTGGACCCGAAAACTCTTATTGTGGATTTAGACATGTGTTTAGGGTCATATCCATTTGCAGAAGCCATCCTTTTTTCAACGTCAGCTTTTTTACAGATGGTGTTATATTTGCACTAAGAATTTGTTGACATTTCATTGAATTCATTCTTCCCGTGACATGTTCCTTGTGCCATTGGCCACAACCCGAAAGCATGATTGATCCAGCCCCATGCTTAATGGTTGGCAAGATGTTCTTTTCCTGAAATTCGGTGCCCTTTTTTCTCCACACATACCTTTGATCATTGTGGCCAAAGAGGTCTATTTTAACCTCATCAGTCCACATGACTTGTTTCCAAATGGATCAGGCTTGTTTCGATGCTCTTTTGCATACTTATGATGCTGAATTTTATAGTGAGGATGCAGGAGAGGTTTTCTTCTACTGGCTCTTCCATGAAAGCCATATTTGCGTAGGAGTCTCTGAACAGTAGAACAATGTACCACAACTCCAGAGTCTACAAAATCTTCCTGAAAAGTCTTTTGCAGTCATGCAGAGGTTCTGATTTGGCTCTCTAGCAAACTGATCAGTACTCTCACTGAAATTTTGCTTGGTGTTCCAGACCTTATCTTGACCTCCACTTTTTCTGGTAACTGTCATTTCTTAATTACATTTCAAACTGAGGAAAGGCTAACTTGAAAATGCTTTGCTATCATCTTATAGTCTTCTCCTGCTTTGTGGGCCTCCACCATATCATTTTCAGAGTGCTCGTCAGCTGCTTAGGCTAGGTTTTTATAAAGCTGTGAAATTTTCATCACCTGGCCTTTCCTAATGATGATAGTGAACAAGCCATAACTCTAATGGCCACTTTACACACACCAACTTATCTGTCCAACTTCTCAACAACTTACTGGCTGCAGTGAAATCATGGACACATTGTTCCATTTGTACACAGCCACAAAATGGAGCAATGTGTCCATGATTTCACTGCAACCAGTAAGTTGGTCAGAAGTTGGACAGATAAGTTGGTGTGTGTAAAGTGGCCCTTACAGGCTAATTAAGGTCTTAAACCTTGGTCAAAGTTATCTGAGTACACAAATCTCCAAGGGTGTCCAAACTTTTGCATTGGCCCATTTTGCTTTTTGTAATTTTTAAAATGTTAAAGATGAAAATATTTGTAAGTCTGGTAAGCTTTGGATAAAAAATAAAAGCAAGGTAAACATATCATGAAAAAGTTAAATAAAAAAAACAATTAAAGTATATAAATAAAAAAATGAATAAATAAAATAAACTACATAATAAAAAATGAAATAAAAAAATTCTAATATATAAATCAATAAAAAATATAATAAAAATAAAATATTAAAAAAGTAAATAAAAAAACTATTCAAATCTACAAATAAATAAAAATAAAATAAATAAAAAAATAAATGAAATAAATACATTCAAATATATAAATGGATAAAAATAAAATTACCGTAATAAAAATAAAATAAATTAAATAATAAATTAAATTAAAAAAAATATATATATACATTTATAAAAAAAATAACAAAATATAAAATATTTAAAAAGTAAATAAACAAAAACTATTGAAATCTAAAAATATTTTAAAAAAGAACAAAAAAATCGAATATATAAATGAATAAAAAATATATAATAAAACTAAAAAATTAAATAAAAAAAAAATATAAATAATTAAAATTATAATAAAAATAAATAAAATAATAAATTAAATAAAAAAAAGCAAATATATAAATAAATAAAAAATAATAAAAATAAAATAAATATATTAATTAAAAAAAAATATATATAAATAAATACAATAAAAATAAAATAATAAATTAAATAAAAAAATTCAAATATATAAAAAATATAATAAAAATAAAATAAATTAAATAATAAATTAAATAAAAAAAAATATATAAATTTATAAAAAAATAATAAAAATAAAATAATTAAAAAGTAAATAAACAAACTATTGAAATCTAAAAATGTAATAAAATAACAAAAAGAAACCAAAATCGAATATATAGATTAATAAAAATATATAATAAAAATAAAATAAATTAAATAAAAATAAAAATCAAAAATATAAATTAATTAAAATTATAATAAAATAAAATAAAATAATAAATTAAATTAAAAAAATGTAAATATATAAATAAATAAAAAATAATAAAAATAAAATAAATAAAAAAAAAATATATATATATATATATATAAATATAATAAAAATAAAATAATTAAATTAAAAAATTCAAATATATAAAAAATATAATAAAAATAAAATAAATAAAAAATAAAATAATAAATAAAAAAAAACTATTCAAATATATAAATAATTAAAAAATATATAAAATAAAGATTTTGCAAGCTGAAAAAATGTAAACTTTGGAAACCCGTTATTAGACCCCTCGTGTAGTTCTCACATTTGTCAGACTCACGTCTGCTTTGAGGATTTTCTGTAGTGTGAGATCTGGCTTCAAAGGACTGTGAAATACCAAATATTGGTTTTTAAATGAAAACTAAATACTAATGCGGCACTTCAAAGGCAGCCGGGGTGTGCACAGATTTGACTGACGCTCCCGTGATTAGGCTCCCTCTAATCTTTCTCGAGTCCGGGGAACAATTAGGTCAGTAATTGTGCTGTCATATAAATGTGTTGATAGAAAGAAATAAGAAAATAATAATAATAATATAAGGAAAAACAACCTAAAAGTAAAAGTAATCATAGAGAATTTTTTTTTGCATAATTTTTTGAGAATTAGAATTATTATTCAGTTCTTCATGTTGAAGGGAAATATTATAATGGATGAAGGCTTTGTCAGGAGTTTGTAACAATCTTTAGCTTCAATAAGAAATTAACTAAGAAATCAGAATATTTTTTAGCATGTGTGACCATCATATTCTTACAAAGAACGTCCAAACTGGTGACCAGAGGAGAAACCGAGGCCACAAAGTGTGAGCAAAACACACAGGACTTCAGACCTATACAGACTTCCCTGGTGGTCTGAGGAAATGCATGGAATCATCCTACGAGTCCTGGTGGTGTGGAGTGATGGAAGGAATAACACCATACACCCTGGTGGGATGGGGTATGAGAGGTAATAATCACACAGTTACTGGTGGGCTTGTGCAGTAGAAATAATATGTTTCACAATCCCTGGAGAGCTAGGGTTTGGAGAGGGCAATATTACAATCCCTGTTGGACTACAGTATTGGACAAGGTGGTACCATCATTTCTGGTGGATTAGGGTAGTTGAGGAATAATGATATAATCCCTGGTGGTTTACAGCGGTGGAAATAATAACACCATACACCCTGGTGGCCTTGAGTGTAACAGGTTACAATGATGACAGTCACTGGTGGGCTTGGGCAGCAGAAATACTAACTGTCACAATCCACGAAGGGCTAGGGTATTGTAGAGGGCAATATCACAATCCCTTATGGCCCCTTTACACACAGCTACAGGTGACAGGTTTTCCACAGGTAACTTACTGGTTGCAGTGAAATCATGGAGACATAGTTCTATCTTGTTGCTGTGTACAAATGGAATAATCTCTCCATGATTTTACTGCAGCCAGTAAGTTACCTGTGGAAAACCTGTCACCTGTAGCTGCGTGTAAAGGGGCTATTAAGGATTAAAGTACATGAGAAAGGGGTGCATTCATTTCTGGTGGATTAGGATTGTTGAGGAATAATGATACTTTCCCAGGTGGATTAGGGTAGTTAAGGGGATAATCATGTGTATATCAGTACTTGGGTGGGATATAAAAAGGTGAGTCTTGTACCGTCATGTAAGATCTTCTAAAAAAGCTAGATACCATGGGTATCTTCTGTATATAATTATATATGTACATCTGGTATAACCTGGGCATCTCTTGTATATAATTATATATGTACAGCTGGTATAACCTGGGCATCTCCTGTATATAATTATATAAGTACAGCTGGTATAACCTGGACATCTGCTGTATATAATTATACATGTACAGCTGGTGTAACCTGGACATCTTCTGTATATAATTGTATATGTACAGCTGGTATAACCTGGGCATCTCTTGTATATAATTATATATGTACAGCTGGTATAACCTGAGTATATGCTGTATATAATTCTATATGTACAGCAGGTATAACCTGGGCATCTCTGAGTCCTGTATATAATTATATATGTACAGCTGGTATAACCTGGACATCTCCTGTATATAATTATATATCTACAGGTGGTATACCCTGGACATCTCCTGTATATAATTATATATGTACAGCTGGTATAACCTGGGCATCTCCTGTATATAATTATATATGTACAGCTGGTATAACCTGGGCATCTCCTGTATATAATTATATATGTACAGCTGGTATAACCTGGACATCTCCTGTATATAATTATATATGTACAGCTGGTATAACCTGGACATCTCCTGTATACAATTATATATGTGCAGCTGGTATAACCTGGGCATCTCCTGTATATAATTATATATGTACAGCTGGTATAACCTGGGTATCTCCTGTATATAATTATATATGTACAGCCGGTATAACCTGGACATCTCCTGTATATAATTATATATGTACAGCCGGTATAACCTGGGCATCTCCTGTATATAATTATATATGTACAGCTGGTATAACCTGGCCATCTCCTGTATATAATTATATATGTACAGCTGGTATAACCTGGGCATCTCCTGTATATAATTATATATGTACAGCTGGTATAACCTGGTCATTTTCTGTATGTATATTATTAATAAATATAACATTTACCCTTTAAGTCCCGTTACAGACAATACACAGGGGATCGCTGGATGATTTCATGACAGCTAAGAGCCAAAATAGAAATGTGACAATTTATTTTAATATAAAAACCTCTCATTTTCTGGCTGTAAATCTCAATATCCAGTTTAGCAATTCCCAGGTGTATTAGGATTGGAGACCTGCTGTACGCGGCACAGACATCGGACCGACACTGTGCAAGTAAGTCACTTTCCACGACAGATGCAGGAACACCAATGAATGGCAAAACAAAATAAAAACATATATATATTTATAAACAAACAAACATAAACCCCGGGTGCGTTTTACCCTGAGAATGTTCTCATTATTTTGTTCTCCTGCAGAGGACACAACGTTACGTGGCGGCTGAACCTAAATGATCTTAGTTAAGCCACAAGCCCGGACCGGAACAGCTGGAAATGAGTTTCTAAGGGCAACGGAGACACAAAGTTCCATCTTCAGTAAACTTTCTGGTGTCTTTCACAACAGTCTCAACCCTGATGAAGAAAGGATAGAATTCTCCATGGGATATTTACTTGTTTTTTATTCCTTGTTTGTTTGTATTTAAGATATCAACATTCACTGCAGTGGATGAGGAGTAACAAGAAGGTCATGGGCCCCAATGCAGAACTGATAGCAGGGGCCCCACCAACCTCTTCTTATACTTGGGTGTCCCTGTGTGGCGTTGGACCTGTAGGACAGGGTATGCATACATTCTGGAGGCTCCATAGCAGAGGTCTAAATAGATGTTCCCAATGAGACCCCGAAACCGGCTTGGGGCCCAGGGATTTTAGAATATCTAGGACAGTTGCCAATTATGGTATTACTAGATAGGAGCCCGATGCTATCACATCGGGTGGGCAGTGATGTCAATGTGGGGGTGGGCTCTATTGCTCGGGGGAAGCAGCCGTCACTCCACCCTGTGCCGTCTCTCCCCGTCCGCTGGTTTTCCCCCTCACTCTCTGCTCTGCCTATGCTGCCTTGTCTCTATCCCCTTTGCTCACCCTCTGTCTCGGTCTGTGTCTCTGTCTCATTCTGTCTCTGTCTCAGTCTGTCTCGGTCTTAGTCTTGGTCTGTCTCAGTCTCGGTCTGTCTCGATGTCAGTCTGTCTTGGTCTCGGTTAGTGATGGGCGAATCCTAAATTACTCGGAATCGCTTGACTCTAGCGAGTCCGAGCACAGGACTCGCTACTCGTTGCGAGTCTAGCGAGTCCAATGTTAATGAATGGGGAAGCGAGTAATAGCGAGTAGTGTGAGATTTACAAATCGCAGATGTGTCTCGGAAGCTTCAGCCTGAAGCAATCCTAGTTTTGTCATTTATTTGCATTGGACTCGTTTACTTTGCAACTGTAATCGCTGGGAAACTCGCACAGATAAGAGTCCTGTCTGCTCTGTGTTCTGGCTGCCAGCTCCAGGGTCCTAGAGCCCGCCTGCTGCCTGATGTAGCAGTGCTGAGATTGTTCTCAGTCTGCTCATTCCCTGTGTACAGACATGAATGTCTGTGCACAGAGATGATGTAGCAGAGCTGAGATTGTTCTCAGTCTGCTCATTCCCTGTGCATAGACATCTATATTTATGCACAGGGGATGTAGCAGAGAGGACATCTCGTTTTGGACTGCGTCGGACGGAAGAGGATTTTTTTAATTAAAGATGGAGTCCCTAATGGCTTTTTTTTTATTTCTAATAAAAAAATTTCTTTGTGTTGTGTTTTTTTTAAAACAATTTAATAGAAATTCATGGCGGTCATGTCTAATATTGGCGTGACCGCCATAAATTTCGGGCTTAGGGCCAGCTGATAATACAAAGCTGGCCCTAACCTCTTTATTACCCAGCGTGCCATCGCTACCAGGGCCGCTGGAAGAGCGGGGTTCAGCGCCAGAGGATGGCGCTTCAATGAACACGCCATCTTCTGGGGCGGCTGCGGGCTGCAATTTGCAGCGGGGGGTGCCCAGAAAGCTTGGGCATCCCTGCGCTGCGGATTCCAGCCCCCAGCTGCTTAGCTGTACCTGGCTAGACATAGAAATTGCGCGGAGCCCCACGCATTTTTTTAAAATTATTTCATGAAATTCTGAGATTCTGACTCTGACTCTGAGACTCTGACTCTGAAATTCATGAAATAATAAAAAAAAAATGCGTGGGGCACCGCGCAATTTCTATGTCTAGCCAGGTACAGCTAAGCAGCTGGGGCTGGAATCCGCAGCGCAGGGATGATCAAGCTTTCTGGGCACCCACCGCTGCAAATTGCAGCCCGCAGCGCCCCAGAAGATGGCGCGTTCATTGAAGCGCCATCCTCTGGCGCTGAACCCCGCTCTTCCAGCGGCCCTGGTGGCGGTGGCACGCTGGGTAATAAAGGGGTTAATACCAGCTTTGTTATACAAGCTGGTATTAAGCCCGAAATTCTTAATGTCAGGCCACGTTTGACCCAGCCACTAAGAATCTCCAATAAAGGGTTAAAAAAACACAACACAGAGAAAATTTTTATTTGAAATTAAAAAAAAAGCCTTTAGGGACTCCATCTTTAATTAAAAAAATCCTCTTCCATCCGACGTAGTCCAAAACGCGATGTCCTCTCTGCTACATCCCCTGTGCATAGATAGATGTCTATGCACAGGGAATGAGCAGACTGAGAACAATCTCAGCACTGCTATATCATGTCTGTGAGCAGGCGGGCTCTAGGACCCTGGAGCTGGCAGGCTTCACAGAGAAGACAGCTGGACTCGGCTCGCAATGTAACAGCAGTTACTTTGCGAGTTTCCCTGCTATCACTGGCACAGTAGCCGAGTCTAATGCAAACAATGGCAATCCTAGTTTTGTCAGCGTTTCTGACAAAACTAGGATTGATATTGATTTGCATTGGACTCGTGCGAGTAATCACTGGGAAACTCGCAGAGTACCGAGTCCTGCGAGTCCCTTACTACTCGCCGAGTAACGAGTCCTAGCGAGTAGATTCGCCCACCCCTAGTCTCGGTCTCTTTTTCGGTCTCTGTCTCTGTTTCGGTCTCTGCTTCGGTCTCGGCCTCTGTTTCGGTCTCTGTTTTGGTCTCGGTCTCTGTCTGACTCTGTCTCAGTCTCTGTCTGTCTTTGTCTCTGTTTGTCTCTCTGTCTGTCCTGGTCTCTGTCTCGATCTCTGTCTGTCTCTGTGTCTGTCTGTCTCTGTCTATCTCTGTCTCTGGCTCTCTGTCTCTCACTCTCTGTCTCTCGCTCTCCCTCTGTCTCTCACTCTCTGTCTCTCGCTCTTGCTCTCTGTCTTTCGCTCTGTCTCTGTCTCTCTGGCTCTACTCAGCACTATACTCTATATACAGGTCACACTGGACGCTGTATTTGTGTATCTATATACTGTATGTATATAGTGCGGACCTGCAGTCTCTGCATACAGCTAGCAGTCTCTGTGTATACGTCCTGCACTGGCTCCAATGTGTATATACATCCCACAGCAGTCACTAATGTGCATACAACCCGCAGCAGTCTCTAATGTGCATACGTCTCCCAGCAGTCTCCATTGTGCATTTGTCCCACAGCCATCTCCATTGTGTATACGGGAAGCAGCAGTCTCTATTGTGTATTCTCTATTGTGTGTTTAGCCCACAGTCGTCTCCATTGTCTATACAGTCCACAGCCATCTCCATTGTCTATATGGCTTGCAGCCATCTCTAGTGTGTATACAGCTAGCAGCCATCGGTATTGTGTATTCTCTATTGTGTATACAGCTATTGTGTATTCAGCCCACAGCAGTCTCAAGTGTGTATGTGTGTAATATATAATAAAGAGAAAAAAAAAGGAAAAACAGCACAAAAATATAGAAAATGTATACTTTATTGCCCAATGGCGTGGCCACACATTGAGCAATAAAGTCCACTTTTTTCAATTTTTTGTGCTGTTTTTCCTTTTTTTACTCTATTGTAAGGAACCATCTAGATTGCTGGTTCAGAAAATTTTGGGGGCAACTCTTCTTTACAGGATTTAGAATGCTTCAATGGTCCAAACTGCTAACCAGCATGCGATTGTATCTTAATGAAGTTTGTTAATTAGTGTGCTTGGTGCACCTTGGACATGCCCAATGAGTACACTGCTCCACCAACTTGGTTTTGCCTGTCACTGGTGAGTGACAGCTGTCAATTATCCAAGAGGGGGGAGGAGGCATTCAAAGTCAGAGGAGTGGGATAATGCACCGAGCTCTTTAGCCTCACCCATAGTATACTGCACACATAGCATACATGATTAAATGTCAGTGTTCTGCAGAATGATAGCAGTGATTAGAACAGTAAAAGTGCCATTTTTTATAGGGAAGGCTATGTATTTTTATGGTCAGTTGGTGCTGACAGAACCCCCTTGTCACCCACTTTTCTCTTTCACCCAGTGAAGTCTTGCGCAGGTGGACCCCTTCTTTTTATTCAGAGTTCTCTAACAGGTTAAATGAATATACAGTGCTTTATCCGTTCCAGAAACAGCGCCACTTTTGGTCGTGTCTGGTATTGCAGTGCAGATTTTTTAATTTTTGCTTCAATGGGGTTGAAATGCAACACCAGACACAGCCTATAGGCAAGTGTGGCGCTGTTTCTGATCTACCAATATACTGCAGAACCATATTAAAGACCCAGCTCTGCTACATCCAGATTCCTGGCAGTCTTCTTAGTTCTCACATCCTCCTATCTACATCAGAGTCACCCTGGGCCATTGAACCCCGTTTGCTTTTCATTTGTTTAGATAACAATTAGCCTTAAGAAGTCGATGGAGCGCGGCAGCGCGGAAACGCTACAAAGCGACTCAGCACTTTCCTGCCGCAAATTTAATAACCCCATTTAAAAAAAAAAACTCTTTATTGGTCGCCAATCAATGCCTGGTTTATAAGGCCACAGCAGGAACTTAATACACAGATTATCTCTGAAACCCGATACAGAGTTTGTGCTGAACATGCAGAAGACGGAGGGCGGAGGTATTGTTATCATCCGTGATGAAAGTATCTAACATTCTAGAACATTTCCAGGGGATACATTTCTTTTAACCCCTTCCGCCAGATAAATGTACCTCGTAATCGTGATAACTAAGATGTTGCGCCTGCGCAATCATTGTGGCTGTCAAAAAAATTCCAATCCCCTTGCCATATAACCTATGATTTGCCATAGAGAAATGAAACCGTGATATCTAATGAGCCTGGTAGAGGGAAACAGGTAGAGCACCTATCTGTATGATCGTACAGTGTTGACAGGTGACAGCAGCAAGTTATGCCATCCTGTTTGCATGGACTCTTAAAGGGGTCTCCTCAGCTTGGCCCTTTATTGCATATCCACAGGATATGCTACAAATATGTGATAGATGGTGGTCCCACCTCCAGGATCAGAAACCTTTTCGAGATTTGAGTCCAATTTCATGCTGCCGAGGATAGAAAAAAAGGTTGCGCATGCGCGGCTTACTCCGTTGACTTCTTCAGAAAACATTACATTTTGGAGATAGCTCATCATGTCATTCTAGACGGAAGATGGGATTCTCAAGGTGGAACGTGAATCTGTTGATGTGTCAGAAATGTCTGATATGGGTGAACCTCATTACAGATAATTTATCAAACTTAAAAGGGTACCACAGCCCTAAGGGAGGTACTCCCAAAATCCTTGGATAGCGCATAACTTGCTGATTACTGGGGGTCCACAGTGATCCCAAGATCTGAGCTGTAGAGCAGGACTTGCCTTGAATGGACTGGAGGTGTGCCCATTCCATTCATTGCTTATGTGACTGGTGGAAAAAAGTGGGTTGCACTCAGCTTTCTCTGGGAGTTCCATAGACAATAAAGTTTAGCAGAGGCCAAGCATTGTGCTCCTATGCTCCATTCAGTAAGAAGCTGCGGGCACTTGATCTTGGTTTTCCGGTAGTCCTAACAGTCAGATACTTCACTATGGATAGAGTTTAACCTATGAACCTTAGAATAACATGTAGCATCATGTAGCATCAATCTAATGATCAACTGTTTCCACCAGAGCCATAGACTTTGGACAGAGCAGCAGCATTCATGCTCAACCGCTCTTAATTCCAACTTCATCTTGTCATAATTGTACCAATGGGAGGGTTATGAGATCCCCTACACGGACAAGTCATGAGGCAGGGTAGTCAAATGTTCCAGGGTCAGATACCAAGAAAATATGTTGTGGACTAAGGGAATGGACAAAGGCATAGTCAGGTCACAGGGCAAGGTCAGAATTCCAAGAGAATAGCAAATCAAAGCAAAGGGGAAAGTCAAACGGATGGTCAGAAGGGGTCCAAGGTGGAAACAACAGGTCACAGCACAGATGAACAAGGCCAATGAGCAAAATGTTACGACCATCAGAGATCTGGGACTAACTGCTCAGGTATGGTCAGAGGAGGTCTAAGCACTCACAGAAACAGATCAAAACACAGAGGGACAGAATGAACAAGGCCAACAAGTACCAATGAGCAAAATGCTACAACATGGCAGAGAGTCTGGGACTAACTGCTCAGCTATGGTTAGAGGAGGTCCAAGTGACTCACCCAGGCCTGGGTACTCAGATCTCAGGTGCAGTCTGGAGGTCACGGGTGGCGGTGCCTGAGGCTGTGGCCATGGTGGTCAATGAAAAAGGGAAAATAAAAGAAAAATAAAACAAATTTGTTTGTGACGTTTGTAGGTCCCGTGATAGCACTGGTGCTGCGGGAACCTCCGGGGTGATGGGCGGCAGCAAGATGGAGTAGCTCCCTTCAGGAGGAGCGGGATCCCCGGGTATTATTATTATTTTATTTATTTATATAGCGCCATTAGGTTCCATGGTGCTTTACATGAGGATGAGGGAGACAAGAACAAGTACACTAAATCTAGGCGATCAGGACGTACAGGTACAGGAGGGGCAGGGACCCTGTCCACGAGGGCTCACAGTCTAAGAGGTGCGGGTTAGGATACAGTGGGATGGGGGAATGTCAGGTATGGGGCAGTCGCCTGGGTCTCATGGCAGGTTGTAGGCTTGACGGAACAAGTGAGTCTTCAGGTGACACTTGAAGCTACTCAGGGTAGGAGAGTGTCTGACGTGTTCGGGCAGGGAGTTCCAGAGTAAGGCAGATGCCCGGGAGAAGTCCTGGACTCGGTTGTGCGAAGAGGTGATGAGGGGGAGCAAAGGAGGAGTTCTTGGGAGGAGCGGAGGTTGCGTGAGGGTAGGTATCGGAAGACCAGGTTGGAGATGTATGGTGGGGCCAGGTTGTGTATGGCTTTGTACGCCATGGTTAGTGTTTCGAATTGGGATGTCTTGGAGACAGGGAGCCAGTGAAGGGCTTGGCAGAGGGGGTATTAGGAGTAGGAATGGTGGAGTACGGCAGCACAGTCACTGTGGAGCAAGGCAGGTAAATCACAGTTAAAGGAAGAAATGACCGACGCATTGCTCACTCTGAACGGGTACTTTACTCCTGAATTCTGCAGGGTTACAGGGTAATGCAGTTCTCTTTGTAGAGTAGTGGAGCGGGTGGTTCTGGCAATGAGCAGTGTCCCTCTGAAGCTCCACTGGTGTTCCTTCTCTATCACGCTCACTGTCCCTTGCTCTGCTGCCCTGCATGGATCCCGCTTGTTAAACCAGGCCTGTCGAGATATATGGGATCCCCTTATCTCTCCAAGGAGAACCCAACTCAGTCTAGTGCTTTTGGTGAGGACCGTACTTGGTGTAGGGCGGTTGGGTCGTGCTCCTAGGAAGTCATTGACCACTCCGGGTTTGTGGTTCAGGCATGTAGCAGGCTGGACCACTTCGGAGCCAGTACGCTTGGTTTGGACTGGGCTAGAGTATTCGTTTACCCTTCTCTTTCTTGGCCCCTTCCTCTTCTGGGTCACCAGGTTGAGGTGCCCTGCCCGTTAGCTTCTCTCTGCTGTTCTGTAGCTTTCCAGCTCTGCTTCATCTGCTCACGCACACTCTGTTCTGCTCACTAACTCCTAACTAACTCCATGCTGCTTTCCCCACTTGCTTTATTACCTAGCCTCTCCTCCCACCAGGAACGGTTACCCTAGTAGTGGGCAGTCTGATTGGTCCTCTATCACTAGATATTTGCATGTGGTGCTGGAGCTTCAGGCTTATTCTCCTCATTACCAAAACAAAGCATACGGCACCTTCAGTCAGGGGTGCCCTTTTGTGAGCACTCTTAGCGGGGCGCCACACAAGGACTGTCAGCAACAGATCAAAAAACAGAGCACAGATGAACAAGGCCAACAATTACCAATGAGCAAAATGCTACGACTGGCAGGGATCTGGGAATAACTGCTCCTCTACGTAGCTGGGCAATCACAGAAAACAGGGAACACCTCAATAAGCTCAATAAGTGAACTCTAGTTTGGACGACTAAGCTGTCACTCATCACCTGACAGCTCAGCACAGACCCAATTCCATAGTGCAGCAAACTGTCACTATTGCGTCAAAGACACACTGAGCGGAGGAATCGTGACGCTTAGAATCCACAGTGGTTGGACTCCTGCTGATCTAACGTTTATCCATTATACATTTGATTCTGGGTGAACTTTCATTGGAACCATGTTTTTCAAGTAACAAATCAAGGTGATAGATTTTTTTTTTTTCAAAAAGTTGACAAAAAAACATATAGGAAAAAGCATTAAAAAAACAGTTAAAGTTTGTAAATAGGATGTAAGAATCCTATAGAGCTCTGGATTTGTTCCCTAAATGTCTTTCGCATATAACATTGCCGCCTGCTGTGCTCTGCGGAGGCCCCAGGCTGTTTAACAAGATCAGAGTGACTAGAACATAGAACTGTTTACCAGACCCGTTCTGCTAAATTTCAGGGAACACCTGTTCTACCAGCCAGGTGTGCGGCGATAAAAACCACGAAACAAGCGAATGCGGAATAAATAGCATCCTCGCTTCAATTGATTAAAGGGGATGTACCAGCTCTCAGGTGGATTAAATAATGGTTATGTGCTGCCGAGCTCCGGCTGCAGGAGGGAACAAGGGAATAGCCATTGCTTTTCAATTCTCCAAAATAATCAAAAAAGTTTTCCCGTGATGGAACGGTTGCCCATGATGAGAATACGAGGCCATTTTCTACTAGAATGAGAACCACATCATGGCTTGAGTGCAGAATTTAGTCATTGCAATTATTTTCAATGCTGATATCTAAGGACAAATTGCAAGTTATTTTCTTGGGGTCCATATACAAAAAAATCTAAAATTGCTGCATAAGGCTCATTGAGGGACATAGAGTGACGTAGCGAAGGTCGCCAGCGCCCTGGGAAAAGCAAGTGTTATGCGCCCACCAGACTGTGAACATTTAGCGATCCTGGAGTTCTGTCCATCAGTCTAGTATTGAAGCTCTTATCCCCCCACCCAAGTACAATGTATTGTAATGAGGCAAATACTGATGTAATTACAGTTTGCACTAGGACCTCCTAGTTTTTTGTGCCTTTTGCTAAAATTTTAAATATTGTATACATTTTTATACATTGAGATATTTGTTTGATTTTTATTACCAATCCAAGATCCCAATTCAAAACACTAACCATAACCTACAAAGCCATACACAACCTGGCCCCACCATACATCTCCGACCTGGTCTCCCGATACCTACCCTCACGCAACCTCCGCTCCTCCCAAGAACTCATCCTCTGCTCCCCCCTCATCACCTCTTCACACAACCGAGTCCAGGACTTCTCCCGGGCATCTGCCTTACTCTGGAACTCCCTACCCGAACACGTCAGACACTCTCCTACCCTGAGTAACTTCAAGTGTCACCTGAAGACTCACCTGTTCCGTCAAGCCTACAACCTGCCATGAGACCCAGGCGAACGCCCCATACCTGACATTCCCCCATCCTACTGTATCCTAACCCACCCCTCATAGACTGTGAGCCCTCGTGGACAGGGTCCCTGCCCCTCCTGTACCTGTACGTCCTGATCGCCTAGATTTAGTGTACTTGTTCTTGTCTCCCTCATCCTCATGTAAAGCGCCATGGAACCCAATGGCGCTATATAAATAAATAATAATAATAATAATAATTACATTTTTTTGTAAATTTTTATGTAAGAATTTATTACTCTAATCCTATCCCTAACACTAATTAAACTTGACTCTAGTCCAAAGCCTAACACTAAACCCAATTCTAAACCACACCCTAGCCCTAACTCTAACCCCAGCCATAAAACCTTAGCTTAAACAGAAACCAATCCCCAAGTCGAACCCTAGCCATAACCCTTCGCCTAAACATAAACCAATCCCAAGCCTTAAGTCTAGCCCTAGCCATGACCCTAAACCTAAACAAAAAAATTCTCTAGCCCTATGTCTAACCCTAGCCATAACCCTAAACATAAACCAATCCATAGCCTGAAATCTAACAGTAGCCATAACCCTTCGCATAAACATAAACCAATCCCTAGCCCGAAGTCTATCTAACACTAGCCATAACCATAAACCTAAACGAAACTCCATCCCAAGCCCTAAATCTAACTCTAGCCATAACCCTAAACCTAAACCGAAAATAATCCTTAGCCCTAAATCTAGCCCTTGCCATAACCATAACTCCCAAAAAAATCCCTATCCCTAAGTCTAACCCTAGCCGAAACCCTAAACCTAAACAAAAAACAATCCTAATCCCTAAATCTAAACCTAGCCATAACCCTAATCTTAAACAAAAATCAGAACCTAGCCCAAAGTGTAACTCTAGCCATAACCCTAAGCCTAAACAAAAACAATCCCTATCCCAAAATCGAACCCTAGCCATAAACCTATCCCTAACCCCAATTGTAACCCTAGCCATAACCCTTGGCCGAAACATAAACCAATCCCTATCCTTAAACCCAACCTTAGTCGTAACCCTAATCCTAAAGAAAAAACAATCCCTAGCTCTAAGTGTAACTCCGGCTATAAACCATAACCTAAACCTAAAACAAAAGTAACCAACTCTAGCCCTAAGTCTATCCCTACTTAGAGTTAGAAAAAGTGTAAAAATATAAGCAGCTCTTGTGCATTTAAATCAGTACAGCTGCACTCTGCATAATCAGTGCCAAGATAAAAAGAAATCACTTCATTGTAATGAGCTTTGTTATTTCTGTTACTGCCTATGCAGAGCGCAGCAGCTAATGACAAGCTTATCTCACCTGTTGCTCTCTGTATTAGCAACTCTGGGCAGGCAATCATGATGTACTTTAATGGTGCTGTCACACAGCACAATCTGGCCTGCGATGTCGGAAATGATGCGCGGGTGCACGGTCGCTTCCGACATCGCAGGCCAGCTGTCACACGGCAGGACATTGCCGGTGACACCGCAGCGATGCGGGTGGAGCCATCGCTCGCTGGGCTGGGATCAACCCAGCGAGCGATCCACAACAATGCTGCGGTATAGGCTGGACCGCCGCCAACATCGCTATGGCGGTGTCAGACGGCGCGATCCAGCCTAATCGCTGGTCGCAGGTTGACAGGTTTACGGTCTTCCTCGTACACCTGTCAACCTGCGACCAGCGACAATTCGCGGTCGCGTCGCGCTGTTACACAGCGCAATGGCGCTAGCGACATCGCTGATACGTCACTTTTTCGGCGATGTCGCTAGCGACGTCGCCACGTGTGACAGCACCATTAGGTGCCAACCACTTCACACTGCGGACACAGTGGGTGAAGGTCTGCACCCACACAGACTATGGCACATGGAGCAACCATCCCCTGCCTCCCCCACGCTACGTCATTATATACACTATGGTTACATGGAATTCTTTGGATACAGAAGAGACAGCTGCACCTTAGGCTTTTACTTAAAAGCAGATGCCCCTTTGCTACATAAGGAGACATTAGTGTTATACATTAGATGGCACATGGAAAGTGAAGACTGAAATAGATTTCATAATATGGCAATTAAGCTAAGAGAGTTTTATGCCTTACTAACGGGAGGAAATCGACAATTGCTCTGACCACTTGAGCGATGTAGTTGAGACAAAAGGATCTCCAACTACGCACAACTCAAGAGTCTTGAGTGTTCTTCCAGCCTGAAACATCTGGTTCTAGAGCATCTACGTAAAGTGGTCCCATTATCTAGTTTTGGGTCTTGCCATACCCACTTCATACCCATACAGTTGAGGACACCATGATACTAATGAGCGTTTTATGTCATAAGTAGTTTACCGAATAGACACAAGGAAAAAAGTGGTCTTTGTTTAGTAAAAACCAAGGTCATCAAGGTTGTAGAGGCTAAGAGATCGACAACTTTTGGCCACATAAGTTTTGAACCTTGGCCAACCGGTTGAGATCTACGTTGAGTTTATTGTATTGACCTTCACTCGAAATGCTGTTTAAGCTTCTTGAATAAAAAAAAAACAACCACATTATTTCTCCAAGTGTTTGAAATATCATCTTTGTTTTACTGCTTCCTTCTCTCTCCATCAGAAAGCCTTAAGAATTCCACCGGGGTCAGGCTCAACAGCCCTTTCAAGGCCCATGATTAATGACACATTTTCCTAAGCAACCTGACAAGAACTGGAACATCTCCAGAGATGAAGCCAAAGTCAAAAGAAGCCTCCGGCCAAAGGACTTGGAAGGGATCGTAGAGGTTGTGAGGATGGTGTGAGGGGGATTGTATCTTATAGCCTTTAGAGGATTTTTTGAATAAGAGCCAATTAGCAAAAAGAATGAATTCCTCTCAAGCCAATGAAATATTTAAAGATTTGTGACATTTTGATTTATTGAGAACCTTTAATGGCCCCTTTACACGCCACCACTGAAAGGTAGCACCTGCCTGGCATTGGGGATAATTGTGCCTGTTGCCATGAAATTGCTACGAAATGGCAAAATGTAAATAGGGAAATTCCAGTTGACTCAGATACCTGTTGCTGAGCCTTTGCTCAAAAACCCAAGGCAACGGAAAGGCACAATTGCCATGGTAGTGGCGTCTAAACGGGGCACAGGCATGGATGTTGCGTCGCCTAGTGATTTCACAGGGGCGTGCCACAGCGTCATGGATACACACACCCCATCAGCAATGATTGGTGGAGGCTACTGTGTTTCCATTGGCTGTCCCTTCACAGGGCGCCATATTTAAAGAGCTGACCATTCACACTCCACAATTGCAATGGTGTCATGTATTAGCCAGCCTTCTGCGCAGGCTACCCAATCATGATGCTATTGCGTTGTCCAATCAGCGTACGAGCTTCACAACTCTGTCACGCCTATGTACTTGCGGCGCGAAAGATGTACGCTCATATTCCTTTTTGGTAGTGGTGTGTAAAGCAGGGAAGGTATTCCACAGGAAGTAAGCCGCAGGATCTGTCGGCACTTCCGGGGAACACAGATACCTTCAGTGGACAACGCAATGGCGGCGTCTGTATGCGTCATTAGTGATCGGTATCCACCGTTAAAAACTCGTGGCAGTGCAGTGGATACCTGTTGCTACGCACAGTGGCGGCGTGTACCTTAAGAGATTTGGATGTCGTTGTGCCTATGCCTTCACCTTGTAGTTATACAGGATACAGGCTAGATCATGGCCGGCAAGGTGAAGACTGATCCCTTCACCCAAAGATGGTGAGATCTTATTCAATCTTCCAGCATTACATAAACACAGCAGTGTTTCATAAGCTCATGGGTGGTTGAGAATTTATCTTTGGATTATTAAATAACAAGATCTATGAATTGGCATGCACACACTGAGCTAGTAAAAGTAGCCCATGATATTCCTCTAGGATACTCCAGAAGACCCAGGCTCTGGCCCAATACAGAGAAACAAGGGTCTAGCTAAGAGAAAACCCAACTTAGAGGCAACTTTGAAGACAATCACTTGCCACTAGTGTCTCTTGTCTTATGGGTTGATTAAATAAAGGCCCCATTACACGCTTCAATGTCTCAGCGATCCGACCAACTATCCGACCTGGCCGAGATCACTGGGACATCGTTATTGAAGACACAGCTCCGATTCCGACATGAGCCATTATCTAATGTAAGATCGTGCAGTGACCTATTTTTGATGCCAATTTGTGGAATTCCTGCTAATTACGTATGGCATCAGCCCCCTGCAGTGTACTAGTTTGCAAAATTTGGACAACAATTATACAGTCTAGTTGAACTAGTAAACAAGAAGAGAGAAACCTTGTTTATTCCTCCCTCGCCCCCCCAATCCTTTAGGGCACAATGTCTTGTAATGGAAGCTGAGGGATATAAAAAGGGTATTTTCCTCTCACTGGTGTGGTTCTATAAGAATTCAGCCTAGGGACAATGATTCCAGTTGGTGGATTACAGAACTGCTCCACTGCTCAACACTGAACCTACACATTAGTTTTCAGCACCCATGTTGGGGTAATCTGGTCAACTGGCCACATACCTCGCTGTACTCGGTCAGTTTCTTAACCTTGCCGCTATCTCCTCTCAGTATGTGTCTGCCAAAAGCGGGAAACTGCTGACTAGGATATGGCCCTGGATGCCCTGAAGTCACGTAGGTTCTAATTCCTGGCGAGGCAGTGGAGGGTAAGACTCTGTCCCTTGCGCCATCTCGTATAGTTGTTGGAAACATAATATATGCTGCTGACTGTTAGTAAGCCAAGAAAGTCTTACTGGATTGTTGTACCCTCACCTTATTTTGTCTGAGTAGTATTCTGCCCATTGGAGAAGAGGATGGACATTCAGTGGAATGGGTCCTGGCCCATGCAATCTCTCTAAAGACAGCCAAGCCAGTGGATAAGAACATCCACTGACCCTCATGTCTCCACAAAACTGTCCAGAAATGGGCTGATTGCCAACCATCAAAATTTTACTTTTGTTGATTCTTAAGGATTCTTCTAGCCATCAATAACCTAAATCTTAGTCTTGTACAGTCTCAATGGTTCTTCTATCCTTCAACCACCCAAATCTTAGTACTGTAGAGTCTTAAGGGTTCTTCTAACCACCAACCACACAAATTAGTCTTAGAGACTCTCAAGGGTTTTTCTAGCCTCCAACACACAATCCTTAGGCTGGCTTCACATTTGCGTATGTGTCTGCATGCTGATGGCATGCAGACACATACGCAGAGCAAACCAGGGTCTAAAAGATGTGTCCGCAGCGGAGAATGTCCGCCTGCGGACACATCACTGTGGAGCCCAGCAGCCTATCAGCGGTGTCCGGGGGCAGAGATCAGCACCGGAGATCTCCCGGCCGCCGGTAAGCTCCGGGACATGTCGGCGGGGAGAACAGCTGATCTGACAGCTGTTTGAATCTTCCCGCGCCGACACCGAGAGGAGATGTCGGCGCGGGAAGATTCAAACAGCTGTCACATCAGCTGTTCTCCCCGCCGACATCGCTAGCAGATTACCAGCGGCGGGGAGGAAGAGGACAGCAGTGGCTCCAGCTGATCTCCTGGTGGCCGTCGGTGAGCTCCTGTGACATCACCGGCGGCCACCGGGAGATTTTTCAATGGGTCCGCAGCGTTCTCCTGCGCTGAAACACTGCGGACCCATTGAAGCCAATGCATTTTTTGTGCGCTTGGGGACGCTTGCTGATTTTCCAAGGTCCCCAAGGTCCCAAGCGCACAAAAAAACCCAACATGCTGCGTCCCGGGTGCGGATGCTGGACACCGGAAGCAGCAGATATCGTCCGCATTCCGCACCCGAACGCAGCAAATGCAAGCACTATGCATTCCTATGTTAAACATAGGAACGCAGTGCGCATGCGTTTGACTGCGTATGGGAACGCAGCAATACGCTGCCTTCCCATACGCAAATGTGAAGGCAGCCTTACTGTTATAGAGTCTCAATAATTCTTCTAGCCTCCAGCTAACCAAACCTTAATCTAGTAGACTTTCAAAGATTCATCCAGCCTCCAATAACCCAATCCTTACTCTTGTAGAGTCTCAAGATTTCTTCTAGCCTCAAACTACCCAAACCTTAATCTTGTAAAGTCTTAATAGTTGTTCTAGCCTCCAATCACCCAAAGTTACCTTTGTAAAGTTGCAAGAGTTCCTCTATCCTCCAACCACACAGTCCTTACTATTGTAGAGTCTCAAAGTTTCTTCTAGCCTCCAACTACCCAAACCTTAATCTTTGAGGCTAGAAGAACCATTGAGACTCCACATCTCCCAAGCCTTACTTTGTAGAGGCTCAAAGATTTGTCTAGCCTCCAACCACCCAAAACCTATTTTTGTAGAGTCTCAAGGGTTCTTCTAGCCTCCTACCCTTGATTCAAGAACATAGAACGTGGTTCATAATGTAGTTTGTCCTTGTGGCACTACTCATATAAACCTAATTTATAAAGGAAGGTTAGGCTGTAAAAGTTGATGTAGAAGATGACCTTACAAGTTGTATTGTTTCAGTAGTGAGTGGTTTGAGTGAGGGAGAGTCAGTGTGAGTGTTGAGTGTTGAGTGAGGTAGTAGTAGTTAGGTAGAGGAGTGTCATATGAGTGTTGGTGGGGAGAGTCAGTAGTGAGTGTGATAGGGTGTCAGTAGATCTATGTGGATTCAGAGGAGTGGGGATCACAAGTATTGAAGATGGGATAGTAAAAAATAGAAGGATTTTTATTAATTGTATCTTTTTGTTTGCCCCCCACCAGCCATTTCAAAGCTCTCGTTAACGGGATCAGCCCAGGCATCAATTCAATCTGCCGCATGAAACATTGTAATCACAGATATACACAAAAAGCAAGAAAATGGTTCTCAGTAAATTGCATAGTGCAAACATAATTCTGCAGAAAAGTATACAGTCCATGACTAGCCGGGAACTAACTGGTAATATCATCCTCAAAGGTGTTATTGAAAAGATAATGATGGATATGTAGTCACCTTTTCTATTACCAGGACACAGAGGTGTCAATCAACGCTAGATTCAGATTCAAAGGATAAGCGATAATATAAAATAAATCTTACAAAACGTATAAAAACCCCTCAGACATAGTAATGGGTTTCCATTGTCTGCACATACCTCAAAAAAGTAAATGTCCTCTTCAAACAGAACCTGATACCAGATTGAAAGCAGTGAGTTTTTACACTTAATATATTCTTGCCGGTCACCAGAGTATTTTACATTTTTCTTTTTTAAAATTCGTCACATGGATCCAAAGATATAAGCCGTTCTAATTTATGTTAATTGTCATGGTCTCTATCACAGGGTTCTTTGGGGGCGTGTCTTTATGGTGCTCTACATACCCTGTGAGCCACGCCTCCGAGGTACAGACCATAAAAGCTAGCACCAAATGTAAAGGTCCATATCTCTTTAACCGTATGGCGGATTTAAAAAAAAGAAAAAAGCCAAATACTCATTGGAACGACAGAATTAAATAAAAGCAAAAAAATGTCCACTTTTGATTTGGTGAGAAGTTCTTCTTAAAGGGGTTGCCTACTACTAGGATAACCCCTTCTGATTTCCCATAAAATAAAGCTATACTCACCTCCCATGCTGGTACTATTCCAGCGATGTTGGAAATCGCAGTTACGGAGCCAATTGTGACATCACACAAGCCCTGCATCCAATCTCATATGACCCAAATCCTGACATTGTGGGGCCTACTAAGGGCAGGGAGTGCCAGTGCAGAAAAAAAGGGAAATGCTCAAGAGGATGATGCTTTCCGTTATATACTGTATGTGCACTCTGAGTTTCTATTCAGTGCCGGTTATATTGCTGACCACTTTGAACGAGGCTGACTCTGAACAAGCTGAGGAGTTTGTTTCTGTTGCTGCAGCAAAGTTCCTGTTGGAGCAGCTGAAGATTTTTGTTTGTTGTGTCTATTCCCATCTGTTTGTCTTACCTCCCTCGTGTTGGTTTATTGTAGTGGTGAGATTAGTGTCTTGCTGACCTGTACACTTGCCAGGGTGAGTTCAGGGCCAGTGAGGGATTAGGCATGTGACAGCGATGGAGGGAAGGACCGGTATAGGGACATTAGGGGTGCGCAGGGCTTAGCCTCAAGCGAGTGTTAGGAGGTGACACCTCGCCCCTCTCCCTAGCGCTAGGGCCTTCCACTATCACCTTACCTTGTGCTCCCCTCTGTGTTGCGCCACACGCCGGGCATTCCCCCGCCCAGGCGTTTCCTCTGCCACATAATTTACATAATCTCTTCCGTGAGTAGGTAACAATTATTTATGGGAAATCTGTTTAATCAAAGAAAGCCTGGAAATGATCAAACCCCTTTCAGTAAATCGGACAAAAGTCAGGTTAATTTGAAGTCTTGGCTTGTAAATAGTCCAGTGGGCGGGGCTTGGCTTTTCCAGTTATAAAATGAAGACTTCTTTGGGACTTTTGATTATGGCTGTTCGCTCACCTCTAATTTTAGTCCTGTTATGTAGGTGAGATGGTCCTGATGAAGAATCCCTTTAGTAATGTACATTGCTGACATGTTTAGCTTTGCACTTTGTCACTTTTTTATACTTCACATTTATTTCCTCCGTATAAACAAGCTGTGAACATACACAATCACAGCGGGGGACGTGGTGAGAGGATTCCCCCCCCCCCAGCCTAAACATGTTTAATCAGGTACCTGACAACTTCCTACGTGTAAGTAACACGAGTAATCCCCGATGAGACGGCACCTGTCTGCGATTTCAGCTTTTTTTCCAAAGAAACAATGCAGGTTAGGACGCTTATTACTCCATATGGCGGTGACAAGAGATGCCAGCTGGGCACAGTCACAATATGGCGTTCTTCCCCATCAGTGACACGCAAAAAATGATCCCTTCCATTAGCGTGACATAATCACGAGACGGAAAAGTGACCAATCTTATTGTGTCTGCAAACCCAACCATGTTGAAGATGTAGCTGAGCTGTATATGTGATATGGGAGGACACTAGGTCATCTATCATGACTGTAAATCTATTGTAAGTGGATCAGATAGTATTATATTAATAAGCAAAAAAACATATTCAGCTCTGCTACATCTATACATTTCAATGTCATCCAAGCAGCTGATGGAGCAGGCGTCCTCCTTAGAGGATGATATGACCTTGACAGAGCAAAGGTCGTCCATGCAAGAGGATCCCCCAGGATATTGGGAAAATGCTACTTGCAGATGAGCTGCATGTATGGCGGTGCTGACGAGCGGCGCTGCAAGCTCCAGGGACCCGGTGTACGGTGCAACGAAGCAGAATATTCCAGTATTCCATAATACTCGTGATCGAGGATGAGAAAAGCATTCAGGAATTATTAAAAAGACCAGATTCATGCTTACACAAAATCAAACATCATATTACAGCCGGAGATCACAGAATATAAGAGTATACAGACATTACAGCTGAGGATCACAGAGTATAAGAGTATAAAGACATTACAGCTGGGGATCACAGAATATAAGAGTATACAGACATTACAGCTGGGGATCATAGAATATAAGAGTATACAGACATTACAGCTGGGGATCACAGAATATAAGAGTATACAGTCATTACAGCCGGGATCACAGAATATAAGAGTATACAGACATTACAGCTGAGGATCACAGAGTATAAGAGTATAAAGACATTACAGCTGGGGATCACAGAATATAAGAGTATACAGACATTACAGCTGGGGATCATAGAATATAAGAGTATACAGACATTACAGCTGGGGATCACAGAATATAAGAGTATACAGTCATTACAGCCGGGATCACAGAATATAAGAGTATACAGACATTACAGCCGGGGATCACAGAATATAAGAGTATACAGACATTACAGCTGGGGATCACAGAATATAAGAGTACACAGACATTACAGCTGGGGATCACAAAATATAAGAGTATACAGACATTACAGCCGGGGACCACAGAATATAAGAGTATACAGACATTACAGCCGGGGACCACAGAATATAAGAGTATACAGACATTACAGCCGGGGACCACAGAATATAAGAGTATACAGACATTACAGCCGGGGACCACAGAATATAAGAGTATACAGACATTATAGCCGGGGACCACAGAATATAAGAGTATACAGACATTACACCCGGGGATCACAGAATATAAGAGTATACAGACATTACAGCCGGGGATCACAGAATATAAGAGTATACAGATATTACAGCCGGGGATCACAGAATATAAGAGTATACAGACATTACAGCCAGGGATCACAGAATATAAGAGTATACAGACATTACAGCCGGAGATCACAGAATATAAGAGTATACAGACACTACAGCTGGGGATCACAGAATATAAGAATGTACAGATATTATTATTAGAACTTATTATTATTTCAAGATCTAATAATTAAATGAACAACTGATCATTCTAGATTATCCAAAAATCATTTTTTGCATTTGGCTTTTATTAACATGTTGCACCAGAGTGCAAAAAAATTAGAAAAATGACAAACTCCTCCTGCAGCCAGTGCCACACAAAGACTATGGGGGCAAATTCTTGAAAAACTCACTTGCTAAAATGATTTTTAGCCAAAAATACATGGATTTAAGTAAAAAAAAAGTCCCAAAAAAAGTGAACAAACCCCATTGATACTGCAATATTTAAAATAAGTGCACAATAAAGCTTCACATTCTGAATTTTTATATGTTGGGGAGTCATGAATCTTGCAAAATCTCTAGGTTCACCTGAAAGGGAACTTTTGCATTGGGTAACAATGGGGTTGGAAGGAGAGAGTGCCCATGATGGTTGCAACTGCAAGCTATTAAAAATCCTCTCCTTGTGCTATATTGATAGATCCAGTATGGATGAAGCCGATGCCTGTTATGATTTTTCCTGGCTCCATCCTACAGGAATGATTCTCCGATCTCGCAGCATCCAGCATTCCTCTTACAGAAAGCAATAATAATTTTTCAAACCCTATTAATGAAAGCTGGGTATTCCATCAGCAGGCCTTATACAAAGGGGAATATGTGCTATAGAAATCCTGCACTCACAGCAATGTAACACTGTAATATACCTGCACCAATCAATAATGTTATAGCTGACGATCAATACACCTGCAATTGTATCTTAATGGAAACATTTATACTGTTATTTACCTATAAGTTGGAAGTTCTTTAGTGTGATGCCGACAAACAGTGCATACAAAATACTACAAGAGTGTAACCACTTCCAACACAATGCACAAAAGGGAAAACACAGAGTAGAGTAGTAGAGTCTAAGTTGTAATAATGCTACTATAATACTGCTCCTCTATACAATAATATAATTACTATAATACTGCCCCCTATGTACAAGAATATAACTACTATAACACTCCTCCTATGTACAAGAATATAACTATTATAATACTGCTCCTATGTACAAGAATTTTAACTACTATAATACTGCACCTATGTACAAGAATATAACTACTATAATACTGCCCCTATGTACAAGAATATAACTACTATAATACTACTCATATGAACAAGAATATAACTACTATAATACGGCTTCTATGTACAAGATTTTAACTACTATAATACTGCCCCCTATATAGAATAATATAACTACTATAATACTGCTGTAATGTACAAGAATATAACTACTATAATACTGCCCCTATGTACAAGAATATAACTACCATAATACTGCTCCTATGTACAAGAATATAACTACTATAATACTACCCTATGTACAAGAATATAACTACTATAATACTGCTCCTATGTACAAGAATATAACTACTATAATACTGCCCCTATATACAAGAATATAACTACTATAATACTGCTCCTATGTACAAGAATATAACTACTATAATACTGCTCCTATGTACAAGAATATAACTACTATAATACTGCTCCTATGTACAAGAATATAACTACTATAATACTGCCCCTATGTACAAGAATATAACTACTATAATACTGCCCTTATGTACAAGAATATGACTACTATAATACTGCTCCTATGTACAAGAATATAACTACTATAATACTGCTCCTATGTACAAGAATATAACTACTATAATACTGCTCCTATGTACAAGAATGCAACTACTATAATACTGCCCCTATGTACAAGAATATAACTACTATAATACTGCCCTATATACAAGAATATAACTACTATAATACTGCTCCTATGTACAAGAATATAACTACTATAATACTGCTCCTATGTACAAGAATATAACTACTATAATACTGCTCCTATGTACAAGAATATAACTACTATAATACTGCCCCCTATGTACAAGAATATAACTACTATAATACTGCCCCTATGTACAAGAATATAACTACTATAATACTGCCCTTATGTACAAGAATATGACTACTATAATACTGCTCCTATGTACAAGAATATATCTACTATAATACTGCCCCTATGTACAAGAATATAACTACTATAATACTGCCCTATGTACAAGAATATAACTACTATAATACTGCCCTTATGTACAAGAATATGACTACTATAAGGGTATGTGCACACTGGGCGGGTCTTCGGCGGTTTACCTGTGTAAACCGCCGTTTTGCATACATTAGTTTTATTTAAATTTATGTTAATCCAAACCGGCGTTTGGATTAACATTGAAACTAATGTAACCCGCCCAAGGCTGTGCACATAACGGCGGTTACCCAGCGTCATCCGTTGCTAACCCGCAGGTTTCCAGCGGGTTAGCAAAGAATGACCATGTTCTAAAAACCGGCGGTTCTGCAGCGGCTGCAAGCAGAATCATGTGCTGCTTCCAGCCGCTGCAGAATCGCCGCCGAGAACCGCTGGGCAGCCGCCGGATACCGCCCGGCTCCCGCAGCTCATACCGCCAAGAAGCCGGTGCACGGCGCGGAGCTTCCTGGCGGTCCCGCAGCAGCCGCCGACCGAACCGCCGGGTAATGTGCACTTACCCTAATACTGCTCCCTGTTTAGAACTACATAATAAGAAAGCACTGTTATACATATGAATAAGTTTAAGGTCTTGGAAAAGTCATAAAGACGGAGGGATTTGTCTTGCTGCCATATGCCCATGTTTATTACTATATACCATAAGCGGATCTTAAGTGAGCGGCAATAAAGTAAATTCCATTTAATGGCCTGGTGTATATGGCGGTATAAATACATATCCAGTTTACAGCTGGTTGTAGGGGCCTGAGCAGGGAGCTCTGCTGTCTCTGTTATTTCCCCCTTGATCCGGTAGATAGATGTTAGTAAGTTGATCGTCCTCGGGGACGGTTAATCCTGAGCTGTGTACCCGCTGTGCGCCCGTCACCGTCATATGGTGTCCAGGCCTGAGTCACTAACAAACCAGAGAGGAGAGCACAGCAGCACGCAGGGGCAGACCAATAAAACCGCAAACTATAGCCTCAGTAAGGAATAAATAGCGGCCTGTAAAACACTCCAGGTATCCACAATGATTTTTTTGTGTCACCTGAAGGACAAGTATTTTTCCACTTGTACATCTGTCTGACTCTGGATTATATGTTACATTCCTACAGAGGCGGTCTGCTCAGAGAATTCATTGTCAAATACTTTATTAAAACAGTCTCAGTTGATTGGAGGACCACTGAGGATCCAACTGTGCAATACTTACTTTTACCTGGGGTGGTGCTGTGTGGAAATTGAACACTTGTTCCCCTGCAAATTACAGGTGATCATTGGGGAGCTCAAAATAAATTTCGCAAAAGTGGATTCTTGAAAGAAGATAAGTCTTTAAAGAAGAGCTATAGACCATGGTCGCCTCCACCTCTGTAAATCCATCATCGCTAGATCTGTTTGTTTCTCTGATTCAGTGTCTGTACATATGAAAGCTCAGCTAAGGGCCACATCACGCGGGTCAATTTTATGATCGATATTGTTAGAGATCACATGCACGCACGATCGCTAACAATATCGTTCAGATCGCTGGTGATCTGTCACACAGGCAGACTCACCAGCGATCAATAGACCAGAGACATCGTGGAAACAATTTAAATATCGTTTCCATGATATCTTGCTCCCGCTGCCAGCCTGCGGTAAGCGGGAGCAGGCTGGTCTCCAAGGTAAACTGCGGGTATCTAGGCAGCGCGCGCTGCCTAGATACCCGATGTGTACGTTAGTTACCAGCCTTCTCTGCTCACCGGCTGGTATCTAAGGTACACAGCGGGTAACTAGGGTCCATAGTTACCCGCTGGGTACCTTAGATACCAGCCGGTGAGCGGAGGAGGCTGGTAACTAAGGTATACATTGGGTATTATAGGCAGCGCGCGCTGCCTAGATACCCGCAGTTTACCTTGGAGACCAGCTCCCAGCGCTTGTGAGAAGCGCTGGGAGCTGGCTTATTGATCGTCTGCCGGTGTCACACGCAGAGATGCTGCGTGTCCACTGGCCGACCGACAACAGATTTGTGAACATGTTCACAAATCTGCGATCAAACAATCAAGCGATTTTACATTGTAAAATCGCTTGATTACATGCAGCGACGCACAGACGATATCGCTTAAGCGATCAAAAAAGGAGATCGCTCAAGCGATATCGTTCTGAAAATTGACCCGTGTGACGTGGCCCTTAGGGTACCGTCACACCTGGAGATATCGCCAGCGATTTCTATGGTGACGCACGTGCGCGCGCACGTTTTTGCGTGTTGCCCAACGTCGCCATCGCCTATTTACACGTGGTGACAACTCAGGCGATGCTTAGGCGATGAGCCTGACCGGAAATTGCCTGGGCGTCACCCAAGGCCCACGAGGGATCAAGTTGGTGGTGGCCGCATCCGCGTCACACAGAGCAACCACATTAGCGATGTGGGCGTTGTTTTGACCCGCGTCTCGGAGATAGGCGTTACACATTATTTTGTGTGACGCCTCGAAGACGTGTGATTGGTTGCAAACAAACACCAATTACTATGTCCTTGTTCGCCGCGCCACATCGTAAAATGTAATCATGCATGTGCGTATTGGCTCGGTGCTCAGTCAACTCTCGTGTGATGTGTCGCCGATTATTGCTAGACGCATTGGCGTGGGCAACAAGGCAAAACCCGGCGCTCGCGTGTCGATTAATTGTACAGTGAAGCCGTAAGGCGCTTTTATGTAATGTGTGTTGTGCTACTACGTTGCCTAATAAAATCACTCTTGCCTTCTTGGTCCGGATTATATTGGATCCTTGACCAAGTATGTGTGTGCACAGATATTTGTGTCTTGGCAGTTAGTTAGGTGGGCCATATGTATTGTTCACCTAACATTTCCTTGTCCATGTGTGTGTACAGAATATGTGTAATGAAATACATGTATATGGAGGAAAACACACACAGGCACCATACAGTGTCACCACAAAGGCCTGTCCCTGGGTCCCGTACATAAGTCCCCAATGCTTATGTACCCCTATAAATCAGACATTATGTCACCATACGTTTGTGGTACACCATACTGGGACATGCAACTCATTCCTGGACAAATAAACACACAGTATTAGTAACATAATTAATGTAATTCAGCCACAGGATTCACTGTATGCTTTTGCGTCATATACTTTAAACAGGAAGGCTGCCACTACAGCGCTCATGCAGACATTAGTTGAGATGTAATGACAATTGTGTTGATGTTAGCACTCATTTTCAGTCATTTTTGCCCGTCGCACATCGCTGCACTTTTGAACACAACCGCAAACACAGAGGCCACATCAATGCGCTCCTGTACAGTATGTACGCTCCTGGGTAATACACCTTTGGACGCACACATCATCAAATATGACGCTGAGGAACAAGACAACCAATCGGAACGCTACAGCTGCCACCAATCCACACAGACCGGCAGAGGTAGTAAATACGCCCTGAAACGCCTACCGGAATGGATTAGGCGATGTGTGCTGTCGCTCTTGACATCGCTCTTGACACGTTACACACGGCGATCAGTACACATTGCCCCAGAATGGTCGCCTGGTTTCAGAGCTGTGATGTGAAACCAGGCGACCACTCAGATGTGTCGCCCTCGCCCATTTACATTAGGCGACGCGTTGGTGATGTCGCCGGCAATAGGCCACGCCTTAGCGTCGCCATAGAAATCGCCGGCGATATGTCCAGGTGTGACAGTACCCTTAGGGTGTTGCCAATGTAAGGCTTGATAGTTCCTATACCAATTTAGGGATTTTTGCATATTTTACTAAATGTATTATTTTGTTGAAAAAAAAAGTTGTAGATTTGCACAGACATTTGCACTGTTTCCCCTCTTCCAATTTTCCATTTTTGACGAGTCAGCAGAAAAGTTTGCAAAAGTTTTAAAACTCCAAGATTGCATTTTGCACCTAAAGCTGGAGTGAACCACTGTGCATTCCTCAGGCCGTTGTAAATGTAGGCCACCGCCACGGCGGCTGACAGTACGGCGAATCCGAGCCGCTGTCCCGCTGTAATTGGCCAATACTGGAGTAGAGAAGGAGAAGTAGCGTCTGGTAATAACGTAGGTTAATTTTCAAGACAGCGATCAGGCGACTGCATGAAATATCTGCAGTGAGTGCACATTATTAGTGATGGGGTTATACAAGGGCACAATTTTTTTCAGTCACCTGTCAAAATTTAATCTATGTGAAAAGGGTATCTTTGACTTCTGAAGTCTCCAGTAGATTGAATAAATATATATTACGCCACAGTAAGACTCTCATTATATTCACACATCTTGAAAAAGTCCATAAAGAATTCACAGCTTGAAATCTGGGCAAAAAATAAGTGAAAGATTTAAGGAAAAATGTGGAGGTTTTTAAAATCATGCAAAAATATTATTTAGGTGCCGCTTAGCTCCGCTGAATGCAAGATCGGACACCCGAAATATATGAAGCACAGAAGTGGGGGTGAGTTGTATAGAGCAGACGCACAATCTGAGCCCCTTTTTGGACCAGCTGTTCTCTGCATCATGGAGGCAGTTTAGACTTTTCTAATGGTGTCCCGTCATTGATATACTGCCTCTGTCACACCTCATAATAAATACAGACCCCAGATCAAAACCGTAAATTCACCTGAACCCAAAGTTAATCAGACCCTGATTAGACCTCTAAATAGATGACGTAGAGCAAAAGATGAATTAGACCCCAAATGAAACTCCAAGATTCAATTTTGGCTTCTAGACAAAACCCCCAAATTGACCAAAGCACAGATTAGACTACCACTCAAAATTCAGACCCCCTGTCCCCCCGCTACTCCCCTGTCTCCCCCCTCTGCCAAGCCCTTCACTGGCTCCCTACTTCCCAGAGATCCCGGTTTAAAACATTAACCATGACATACAGAGCCATTCACAACCTGTCCCCTCCATACATCTCTGATATGGTCTCCCGATACCTACCCTCACGCAACCTGCGATCCTCCCAAGAGCTCCTCCTCTACTCCCCCCTCATCTCCTCTTCGCACAACTGCATACAGGATTTCTCCCGTACTTCACCTAGACTCTGGAACTCTCTGCCCCAACACATCAGACATTCTCCTACCTTGGGAACCTTCAAAAGAAGCCTGAAGACCCACCTGTTCCGCCAAGCCTACCACCTGCAATGAGACCCGGTCCACCACACCGCCTCACGACTGGAACTTCCCCCTCCCACTCTATCCCCACCCGCCCCTCGTAGACTGTGAGCCCTCGCGGACAGGATTTCTTCCCTTTTGTATCTGTACAACTGAATTGTTCACATTTATTGTTACTTGTATTGTTACTATGTTACTTGTCCTAGTCTGCCCCTTTCAGCATGTAAAGTGCCATGGAATATAATGGCGCTATATAAATAAATAATAATAATACAAGAAGCAAGAATATATTATAGATCTCAGAACAGACTCCTAGATAAGTCTAGACCCGAGACAGTACACTAAAATTAATTATATCTCAGACCCCTAAATAAATTCAGACCCCAGACCAGAACCCCATACAATGTCAGACTCTAAAATATATTTAGATCCAAGGTCAGACTCCTTAAAATATTCAGAGCTCAGACTAGATGGCTAGATAAGTCTAGACCCGAGACACTACCTTAAAATTATTGAGATCTCAGACCCCCAAATAAACTCAGACCCAACCAATTCACAAAATTAATTGGAACATGATCCAGACCCCAAAATAAATTTAGATGTCAGAATAGAACACTAAATAATTTCAGAGCTCAGATTAGACCTCTATATAAATCTAAACTCAAGACAGAGCCCTAAAATTAGATCTCAGACCCCTAAATAAATTCAGACCCCAGACCAGACCTGTAACTAGACCCCAAATCAAGCACCTATAAATTTAGATCCCAGAGCAGACCCCTAAATAAATTCAGACCCCAGACCAAACCCACATGTAATTTCAGACCCCAGATCGGACCCTAAAATAAGTTCAGACCCCAGACCAGACCTTAAAATGAATTTAGGTCCCAGTCTAGACCCCTAAATAAATTCAATGCCTAAACTAGATCACTAAATAAATCAAGACTCAACACAGAACCCTACAATTAATCAGATTCCAGACCAGACCACTAAATAGATTTTGGCACCTGGATAAATAAAGATCTGAGACCAGACCACAAAAAAATTCAGAACCGAAATTAATCACATGCCATATCAGAGAAAAATAAATTCAGACCAGGCTGTTCCTTGCTTCCAGCTTCTCTACTAGGCCCGGCACACAAAACGTTCTGATGGTAGCCAGTGTCAGGACCTTGTGTGCCAGGGTTGATGAGACAGGAGTCATTGTCCCATGAGTAGCGATGAGAGAGCACTTTAGTGGTTGAATGTTCTCAAAATGAGCAGGTCAGATGGGCTCGACTCGATTACCGAGTGTAGTAGAATTCAATGGGAAACTCAAGCAATTTCCTGGAAAACTGCTCCAGTTTCCCATTGACTTCCATTATATTCGAGAGTTGAGTCGAGCCCATCTGACCTGCTCATTTTGAGTAGCGAACATACAAGCACTAAAGTGCTCTCTCATCGCTATCCACGAGTTATGGTACCTCATCGTAACCGATGTGACCCACTGTGACCCCAGCTACTTCCTAAAGGTACCTTTACAAGCTGCAACTACGGTGTAGCAACTGAGAGGCAATCCGGAGTTCCGTCACCATTGCCCTGAAATTGCTACGAAGTTGCGGCGTGTAATTGTGGAACCCGGTGGTGATTTTGAAAGTTGCTCCCGGTTGCGATTTCAGAGCATTGTTCAAAAACCAGCCGCAACCCTGAAGGTGAATTTCCCTGGTTTCGGCATGTGAAGGGGCGATAGGGATGGAATCAGCGTCGCCTACTGATTTCCCAGAGGCGTGCCACAGCGTGCTGGATACGCCCCCCCAGCGATGATTGGTGGTGGCTACTGTGTTTCCATTGGCTGTCCCTTCACAGGGTGACATATTGGAAGAGCTGTCCATTCACAATACACAAATGCAATGGCGTCATGTATTAGCAGGCCTTCCTGCGCATGCTGGCCAATCATGACGCTATTTCGTTGTCTAATCAGTGTGTTTGGGGCGCAGAATGCACAAGTCTGTCGCGCCTATGTTCTTGCGACGCTGAACATGTACGCCCACATTCCTTTGGGGATTGCGGCATGTGAAGCGGCGTCAGGAGTCAACCGGATGTTTCCCAATGTTGGTGTGGGAACTTCCGGGACGACACATCACCTTAGGTTGAGGGTGCAATTGCGGCGTGTAAATGCGCCTTTGGCGTTCGGAGGCAACCGTGAAAAACGTGCACGCGCACGTTCGGTTGCCTCCGATTGCTGCCAAAAGTTGCGGCGTGTAAAGGTACCTTAAGACATCAACAGACATAGAGCTGGAGAGCTTCTTTAAGACCATATCTGAATCTCCGGGACTTTTGCCAGGTGAAATTATCTTCTGGAATTTTGTAACTATCTTCATGTTTTCGAGTTCACTTAGTTTCCAAGTTTCAGTCGGCTCAAGATGTTTTATGAAGAATTAATAAACTTGGAATATATGTGTCTATAGCAGAACTTGATGCCAGGTTTTAATACCTCTTGGAGCCATCGCGGTTATTAGCATCCACTGTAAATATCAGTTTATGGACCGGTTAAGCATTACTGTAAATCGCAGCATCACCATTTATAGTCTCATCTGTTTTGGTCTGTAACTCTTTGCCTTTTTTCATATGTCATAAATAATGATGCCATCTTTGTAGTAACTATTGACCTGACTAACATGACTCCGAATCTTTCATGCATCTTCATTTTGATATATCGTCTTCTTAACCTTTGTTTAAAAACTTGCATGGTTTCATCCTCTACCTTTAGTTGCCTATCATAGGAGCCAAAAACAAGTCAGTGAAGAATGCAGAGGAAGTCTCTTGTCTAAGAGATGCCGATAGCGGCCTCCTCAAACTTTTCGATGTAAGACGTTTCTTGTGCTTCCCTTCTCTCTTTCTAACTTCTATCCGATGCTCTCTAACCCTCCAAGTCTTCTACAGGGTGGGACATTTATATGGATGCACCTAAATAAAATGGGAATGGTTGGTGATATCAACTTCCTGTTTGTGGTGCATTAGCATATGGAAGGGGGAAAACTTTTCCAGATTGGGGGGGGGGTGACCATAGCGGCCATTTTGGATCCGAGTTTATTGTTTTTAATGGGAAGAGGGTCATGTGACACATCAAACTTATTGAGAATTTCATAAGAAAAACAATGGTGTGCTGGGTTTTAACGCAACTTTGTTCTTTCATGAGTTATTTTCAACTTTCTCTTTGTTTTGTATTATTATTATTATTGTTCACAGCCATTGACATCTCGCAGAAGTTAACACGTGTGGAGTGGATAGAAATTGTGTTGATGTCATGTTGATGTTGCAGATTTTAATGCAAGACACCCTGCGAGACCACCCATCTCCCATGCTACAGACAGCAAACTGATTGCCAAATTTCGTGAAAGAGGTTCAGTGTTGAATTTGCCAAAATGTGGATGCAAGAAAACTGTCACTAATGAAGAATCATCAGTGGCTTCATTCAGCAGGAGCCCGCAGCGTAGCACTCGCAGCATGTCACTGGAGAGTAGCATCAGTCCAACATCCCTTTGGCAGATATTAGCTGCTCACAAATGGCCCCTTACAAAATCCAGTTGCTGCCGCATCTCAACCAGGATGACCCAGATCGGCGCACTGGATTTGCAGAATGGGCAAGACAAAAATTGGACCAGGACCCTCAGTTTACACAGAAGATTATGTCAGTGATGAGACAAACTTTTTTGTTAATGGTGAAGTTAACAAACAAAGCCACCACTATTGGTCTGACACTAACCCACAGTGGATAGATCCCTCCAAGACTGCTGGAACACAAACATTGAGGGTATGGTGTGGTATATGGGGTACAAAGATAGTGGGGCCATTCTTCATTCTTCATCAATGGAAACCTCAGTGCCATGGGATATCTGAAATTACTACATGATGATGTGTTGTCCTCTTTATGCACTGAAGATGGCACATTACCTGAGTTATTCCAACAAGATGGTGCACCACCACATTATGGGAGTCAGGTCTGAGCATTTCTACATGAAAAGTTTGTTGGAAAGTGGATTGATCGTTGTGGGCCATCTGAATGGCCACCAAGATCTCTCAATCTGACCCCTTCAGACTTTTATCTTTGGGTCATCTGAAAGCAATTGTCTGTGCTGTACAGATACGAGATGTGCAGCATCTGAAACAACGGATACTGGAAGTCTGTGCAGCATTTCTTCTATGGTGTTGCTATCACTGTGTCAAGTGTGGGAGAAGAGGGTTGCATTGACAATCCAACATAATGACAGCACTTTGAACACAAGTTTGATGAGTCACATGACCCTCTTCCCATTGAAAAAAATAAAGTTGGATCCAAAATGACCAACTTCAAAATGGCCGCCATGGTCACCACTCATCTGGAAAATTTTTGCCCCTCCCATATACTAATGTGCCACAAACAGGAAGTTGATATCACCAACCATTCCCATTTTATTTGGGTGCATCCATATAAATGGCCCACCCTGTACATTCATTGAAAACTCACCTCATCTAACAAACAGATACCCTAACCAAAAACATTGGGTGCTACACCACGAACATCATCCAACATATTTAGAGCTGCCTCCTCTTTTTCCTGAACTTTGATATTTAGTCCCTATTAGAGATAAGCAAATCATTACACTTGAGTTTGTCAGCTTCACAAAATTTACCCCAAAAATGTAATTGTGGCCAATTGGTTAATCATGAATTGAAGGTCCTTCAAAGCCTCAAATTGCCCAGAAAAGACATGTAAGATCCTACATGGTCTCCTAAGACTGTATGCAACCTATTCCAGCTCTTTATCACAAATACATCTTTAGTAATGTCAAAATGACCATGACACATACAGTATAGCTATGGGTAAACTGATGGTGGATGGTGGTAACCACCAGACTGTTCTTCATACACTAATCATCTTTACTGTTTTGCTGTCACTTACTATCTGTACAGTCTCTTTAGGGTTTGTCTTTCTCAATCCCTGGCTAAGCTGTAATATCTTCTCATTTTTCAGATTACCCATAAAATGGCTGCTGCATTCCGTTCCTCGACTTTTATATTGGCTACGAAAGTCCCTCTTGATTGATCATACTATAAAATGGATGTGATAGCTGTCAGTCGAGTATTGAGGAATTTGTTTTAGGATACAGCGAGTCACAGATCAGAGAAACAAGACCAGACAATATCAGAGAACTTGGATCTTACATTTTACTAAAGGGCACTGATTAGGGATATCTGACAGCACAACAAGGGTAACCACCAAAACAATATGACATACACTCATTAAGAATTGACCCCGACCAATGTGTTCCCCAACAACACAGACCAAAAATGTTATGAAGCTATGCAGCAAATATACACCCTGTCTAGTACAGGAGAGTGCAATCTACTCTAGTGACAATTAAAATTACTGGGTGCATGAAATGGCCTGTCAGTGAGACAGCACAACTCTATTCTTCCTCTCTGTACTCACACACAGCAGAAGGTTACCTGGGTACCAAACGTGAATACTGACTACAATCTATATTAGTGAAAAGTTTAGTTCTCCTCATAGTGGCTGCAGCTTCTCTAACCTGGTTTGGTGCCAAACACCACCTTTGCGTGCACACTTCCCACCAAAGATGTCCACAGCATGGCCTGAGCTCACAATTTACAATTGGGAAAATGTTTTGTCTTTGCTGCTTGCCTGGATCTTGGGAGATGAGGCCGGAGCCTCAACTCCACACTCAAAGGGAGAGTTTCTTGTCCAGTTGCTGAAAACCCTCCGAACGGGTCACTGCAAGGGAGCCAAAGAGGAATTCAGTTCTACCGACAACAAAAGTTACCTCCTAGAAATTAGGAGCCAATGTGCCGATTAAGGAACTTGTCTTCCTGGCACAACTCACACTAGTGATAGGAAAGTCTCTTTAGATTCCCAAGGCTAGAGTCCTCTGTGGTGGGACTGACCTAGATCACCTTGATGACCCACTGGGAACTAAGCTCCACTGCTACACATTCCAAATACGGCAATCTTCTCGCCAGTCTTAACAGAGACCCCAGGTAGACAGGTGGTGACACATCCGGCGTAACCTTCACCCCACCAAAACTGCAAGGCATTATTGGCAAAACCAAGAACCATTGAACCTTTGGCTGATGCAATCAATCTCTTACAATGTCTAAAGTAATGGTGGTAATTCTAGAGGAGTCACATCTCTAGTCACTTCCCCTTATAAATGTGCTTACTCGTAATGCTAATTTTTTAAGGACTAATAGTAAAAAATTGATTACATTATTTCTCCCTGCTAGCAAAGTCCTCAACAGAACGAAGCTCACATCACAACCTCAAGGTGGTCCCGCACATCATAAACATCTCATGAGAGAGTACCACGAAAATGTTTTTTTTTTTTTTTCCCAAAAGGTATGTTGAGCCAAGAGACAACCTATTTTGTGGAAAGAGCAGTATTTCTCTTTATGTAAGAAAGGACAACCCCTTTAAGACTGCAGGTTCTTCCTTGTACTCAGTATTTATAGCACTGCACACAATCAGAACTTTGGATCGGCTCCATCGTATAATCACTGTGGCTGATATTCATTTTCTAGCACCTTTTATCTTCTGCGCTAATAATTATTGTGTTGTCCTTGGGACGATCGCTCGGCAATGACCTTTTTAGTTCTAGGAAAATAATTTGAGATAAATTTAGAACATTCCAGTCTACGCTTCTCCTCCACGACCTAATGAATCTTTCAATAGTTGCCAAGCACAGAGGGGGTCTGAAAATGTTGTCTTATATAAGTTTACAACATGGATGAAACTGAAAAGGTCTCTGCTGCACCAGAAACCCTGAGATATATAGCACTCACAGAACGCCTTCGTTTCTTATAGAAGTCCGCATTTTTCTTCTATCTTGTGCATAACGAAGCGGAATTTCTACCCCTGAAATACATCAACTACAATGGACATACTGTAATTGTGCAGATTAATTTTAGAACTAATAGTCCTCCAAATAGTATAATTTCCCACAGAGCCCTCCATACAGTATAATGGCCCCATATAGCCCTCCAAACAGTATAATAGCCCCACATAATCCCCAAACAGTATATGTCCCCACATAACCCTAAAAGCAGAATAATGCACCCACATAGTCCTCCATACAATATAATGGCCCAACATAGTTTGCCATAAAGAATTATGGTCCCACCTAATCCTCCATCCAGAATAATGGGCCCCACATAGCCTTTAATACAGAATAATGGGCCCCACAGAGTCCTCTATACAGAATAATGTCTCCACATAGCCTCCATACAGAATAATGGCCCACATAGTACTCCATACAGAATAATGGCCCCACATAATCCTCCATACAGAATAAGGGGCTCCACATAGACCTCAATACATAATAATGGTCCCCACATAGTCCTCTATACAGAATAACTGGCCCCATATAGTCCTCCATACAGAATAATAGCCCTACATAGATCCTCCCCATACAGAATTAGGGCTCCACATATTCCTCCATACAGAATAATGAGCCCACATAGTCCTCCATACAGAATAATGGACCCCACTTAGACCTCCATACAGTATAATGGCTCCCACATAATCCTCTATACAGAATAATGGGCTTACATAGCCCTCCACATAGTATAATGGACCCCACATAGTCTTCCATACAGAATAATGGCCCCACATACCCATCCTAAACAGAATAATGGGTGCCCACTCAGCCCTCATACTGAATAATGGGCCCACATAGTCCTACATACAGAATAATGGGCCCCACATAGTCCTCCATACAGAATAATGGGCTCTATATAGTTCTCCATACAAAATAATGGGCTCCACATAGCCCTCCATACAGAATAATGGGCCCCACATAGCCCCATACAGAATAATGGGATCCACATAGCCCTCCATACAGAATAATGGGCCCCACATAGTCCTCCATACAGAATAATGGGCTCCACATAGTCCTCCATACAGAATAATGGGCTCCACATAGTCCTCCATACAGAATAATGGCCCACTACATAATTCCCCAAACAGTACAGTATAATCACTCTAAACAGTATAATGTCCCTCGTATATTAAAATACTTCCCCTCCCCTAGTTCCCCCACTGTTCCGGTCTCTGCACAGCTCTGTAGTGATGACATCGTGCCCACTGCACCCAGACGCACAGGTAGAATGATGAAGGAGGGAGCTGATGGCTCCCGTTCCATCATTGCTACAACTGCATTGGCATCAAGGATACCAAATACACTTAAGCGTGATGCTAATGAGTCAGTGGGGTACCGGCATTGGGCATCCTCTACTCTATGGCCCCATAGCTGCCTCGTGGTGTGCCTCTATTAGTGATATGCCACTGGTCGGACCCACCCAGCTATTAACATTACCTACCACACCCCATCACTATAAGACCTAACATTAACCCATTCCTTACTCCAACAATTCTTCTACATATTCATTACATCCTACAAAATAATTGATTGCTTTTTCACCCAACATAAAACTTTGCAGAAAACTTTGAATCTGCGCGTGCCCTCCACACTCCTGGTGGTGATCTATAATAATGAGTGATTTTTCTCCACCACCCCCGAGCTTCGGTCATATTTTGCCCCAGGAAAGTGAGATAATCAAGCATGTCTGTATGAGCTATTATCTCGATGAGAGGACTCGCTCAGGATTACAGTCTCCGCAGGTCCAGCGTCTATTTGTGGCAGGTGTTCCAGGATACAAATGATTCACACCGCCGCAAACATCTGGAATATCAGGCAATTAGAGCGCGGAGCAAGTGAGCGCCCGCACCCCCTGATAAATCACTTTATTACCGTGGCAAAATATCAAAGATTTGGTCCTGAGTGGAACCGATGTCAGGATTAATGAATCTTCACAAACTTTCCACTGAGGATTGATCCTTCACATGACGCCTCCACCATAGTCAACAGCCCAACACACAGCCTGGATTGGTCGTGATTCAAGATATATTGTTGTGCCCTTTCCCCGCTTATCATAAAACTGATTAGAATCAGGAAAGGAGAGAATTCTGAGAAAGATTCAAAACCGATCAATCAGATCGTATCAGAAGAACGAGAAAGGGACAAAGTTGAATGACGAGATATGCAGAAGGGCAACTACTCCATCACATACATCATAGCTGGAGGCAGTATTATAGTAGTTATATTCTTGTATATAGGAGCAGTATTATAGTAGCTATATTCTTGTACATAGGAGCAGTATTATAGTAGTTATATTCTTGCACGTAGGAGCAGTATTATAGTAGTTATATTCTTGTATATAGGGGCAGTATTATAGTAGTTATATTCTTGTACATAGGAGCAGTATTATAGCAGTTATATTCTTGTACATAGGAGCAGTATTATAGTAGTTATATTCTTGTATATAGAAGCAGTATTATAGTAGTTATAGTCTTGTACAAGGGGCAGTATTATAGTAGTTATATTCTTGTACATAGAGGGCAGTATTATAGTATTTATATTCTTGTACATAGGAGCAGTATTATTGTAGTTATATTCTTGTATATAGGAGCAGTATTATAGTAGTTATATTCTTGTACATAGGAGCAGTATTATAGTAGATATATTCTTGTACATAGGAGCAGTATTATAGTAGTTATATTCTTGCACATAGGAGCAGTATTATAGCAGTTATATTCTTGTACATAGGAGCAGTATTATAGTAGTTATATTCTTGTATTTAGAAGCAGTATTATAGTAGTTATATTCTTGTACATAGAGGGCAGTATTATAGTATTTATATTCTTGTACATAGAAGCAGTATTATAGTAGTTATATTATTGTACATAGGAGCAGTATTATAGTATTTATATTCTTGTACATGGGAGCAGTATTATAGTAGTTATATTCTTGTATATAGGAGCAGTATTATAGTAGTTATATTCTTGTACATAGGAGCAGTATTATAGTAGTTATATTCTTGTACATAGGAGCAGTATTATAGTAGTTATATTCTTGTACATAGGGAGCAGTATTATAGTAGTTATATTCTTGTATATAGGAGCAGTATTATAGTAGCTATATTCTTGTACATAGGAGCAGTATTATAGTAGTTATATTCTTGCACTAGGAGCAGTATTATAGTAGTTATATTCTTGATATAGGGGCAGTATTATAGTAGTTATATTCTTGTACATAGGAGCAGTATTATAGCAGTTATATTCTTGTACATAGGAGCAGTATTATAGTAGTTATATTCTTGTATATAGAAGCAGTATTATAGTAGTTATAGTCTTGTACAGAGGGGCAGTATTATAGTAGTTTATATTCTTGTACATAGAGGCAGTATTATAGTATTTATATTCTTGTACATAGGAGCAGTATTATTGTAGTTATATCTTGTATATAGGAGCAGTATTATAGTAGTTATATTCTTGTACATAGGAGCAGTATTATAGTAGTTATATTCTTGTACATAAGAGCAGTATTATAGTAGTTATATTCTTGTATAAAGGGCAGAATTATAGTAGTTATATTCTTGTGTATAGGAGCAGCATTATAGTAGTTATATTCTTGTACATAGAGGCAGTATTATAGTATTTATATTCTTGTACATAGGAGCAGTATTATAGTAGTTATATTTTTGTACAGAGGGCAGTATTATAGTTATATTTTTGTACATAGGGGCAGTATTATAGTAGTTATATTCTTGTACATAGGAGCAGTATTATAGTAGTTATATTCTTGTACAGAGGGGCAGTATTATAGTAGTTATATTCTTGTACATATAGGCAGTATTATAATAGTTATATTCTTGTACATATAGGCAGTATATATATAGTTATATTCTTGTATATAGGAGCAGTATTATAGTAGTTATATTCTTGTACATAGGAGCAGTATTATAGTAGTTATATTCTTGTACATAGGAGCAGTATTATAGTAGTTATATTCTTGTACATAGGAGCAGTATTATAGTAGTTATATTCTTGTACATAGGGGCAGTATTATAGTAGTTATATTCTTGTACATAAAGGCAGTATTATAGTAGTTTATATTCTTGTATATAGGAGCAGTATTATAGTAGTTATATTCTTGTACCTAGGGGCAGTATTATAGTAGTTATATTCTTATACATAGGGGCAGTATTATAGTAGTTATATTCTTGTACATAGGGCAGTATTATAGTAGTTATATTGTTGTACATAGGAGCAGTATTATAGTAGTTATATTCTTGTACATAGGAGCAGTATTATAGTAGTTATATTCTTGTACATAGGAGCAGTATTATAGTAGTTATATTCTTGTACATAGGGAGCAGTATTATAGTAGTTATATTCTTGTATATAGGAGCAGTATTATAGTAGCTATATTCTTGTACATAGGAGCAGTATTATAGTAGTTATATTCTTGCACGTAGGAGCAGTATTATAGTAGTTATATTCTTGTATATAGGGCAGTATTATAGTAGTTATATTCTTGTACATAGGAGCAGTATTATAGCAGTTATATTCTTGTACATAGGAGCAGTATTATAGTAGTTATATTCTTGTATATAAAGCAGTATTATAGTAGTTATAGTCTTGTACAGAGGGCAGTATTATAGTAGTTATATTCTTGTACATAGAGGGCAGTATTATAGTATTTATATTCTTGTACATAGGAGCAGTATTATTGTAGTTATATTCTTGTATATAGGAGCAGTATTATAGTAGTTATATTCTTGTACATAGGAGCAGTATTATAGTAGTTATATTCTTGTACATAAGAGCAGTATTATAGTAGTTATATTCTTGTATAAAGGGCAGAATTATAGTAGTTATATTCTTGTGTATAGGAGCAGCATTATAGTAGTTATATTCTTGTACATAGAGGGCAGTATTATAGTATTTATATTCTTGTACATAGAGCAGTATTATAGTAGTTATATTTTTGTACAGAGGGCAGTATTATAGTTATATTTTTGTACATAGGGGCAGTATTATAGTAGTTATATTCTTGTACATAGGAGCAGTATTATAGTAGTTATATTCTTGTACAGAGGGGCAGTATTATAGTAGTTATATTCTTGTACATAGGAGCAGTATTAGTGTAGTTATATTCTTGCATATATGAGCAGTATTATAGTAGTTATATTGTTGTACATAGGAGCAGTATTATAGTAGTTATATTCTTGTACATAGGAGCAGTATTATAGTAGTTATATTCTTGTACAGAGGGGCAGTATTATAGTAGTTATATTCTTGTACATAGGGGCAGTATTATACTAGTTATATTCTTGTACATATAGGCAGTATTATAATAGTTATATTCTTGTATATAGGAGCAGTATTATAGTAGTTATATTCTTGTACATAGGAGCAGTATTATAGTAGTTATATTCTTGTACATAGGAGCAGTATTATAGTAGTTATATTCTTGTACATAGGAGCAGTATTATAGTAGTTATATTCTTGTACATAGGGGCAGTATTATAGTAGTTATATTCTTGTACATAAAGGCAGTATTATAGTAGTTATATTCTTGTATATAGGAGCAGTATTATAGTAGTTATATTCTTGTACCTAGGGGCAGTATTATAGTAGTTATATTTTATACATAGGGGCAGTATTATAGTAGTTATATTCTTGTACATAGGGGCAGTATTATAGTAGTTATATTCTTGTACATAGGAGCAGTATTATAGTAGTTATATTCTTGTATATAGGGGACAGTATCATAGTAGTTATATTCTTTTACATAGGGGCAGTATTATAGAAGTTATATTCTTGTACATAGGGGGCAGTATTATAGTAATTATATTATTGTGCATATGGGCAGTATTATAGTAGTTATAATCTTGTAAATAAGAGCAGTATTATAGTAGTTACTAGATGGGTGCCCGATGCTATTGCATCAGAAGGGTGGCAGCCATCTCTCCACCGTCTGCTCTCTCTCTTCCCTTTGTGCCGTCTTCTACCGTCCTGTGCGCTCTCATTTAAGCTGTCTCCCCCATGTACGCTCTCTCCCCATGTGCGTTTGGACCTCCCCCTATGCACTCGCTCCATGTACTCTCTCCCCTTGTGAGTGCTCTCTGACCCTGTGCGCGTCTCTGCCCCCTGTGCATTGTCTCTGCTCCACTGTGTGCTGCCTCTGCTCCCTGTGTCCTTTCTCTCACCCCCTATCCACTTTCTGCCCCCCTGTACGTTCTCATTCCTTTGTGCGCTCTCTCTTCCCCTGTGTGCTCTCTTTCCCCTGTGCACTCTTCTCCCTATGCGATGTCTCTGCCACCTGTATGCTGTCTCTCACCCTTGTGCTGTCTTCACCCCATACGCTCACTTCCCTGTCAACTTTCTCTTCCCCCCTGTGCTGTTTCTCCCCCCCAGTGCTGTCACTCCCTCCTGCGAAGTCTCTCTTCCCTGTGATGTTTCTCCTCCTTGTGCTGTCTCTACCCCAGAGATGTCTCCTCCTATGCTGTCTCTCTCTCCTCCCTGTGCTGTCTCTCCCCCCTGTGATGTGTCTCCCCTTGTGCTGTCTCTCTCCCCCTGTGCTATCTCTCTCCCCATGATATTTCCTCACATGCTGTTTCTCTCCCCCCTGTGCTGTCACTCCACCCCTGTGATGTCTCTCCTCTTGTGCTGTCTCTCTCTCCCCACTGTGCTGTCTCTCTCCACCGTGATGTTTACTCTCATGCTGTCTCTCTGTCCTCCCTGTGCAGGTCCATAAGTGCTCAGTTTCGTAGCATTTAGAGTCTCAGCGATCAGATGTCCAATGTGAATTTTCTGCTATGTAACTCTTCGAACTTCTCTTTAAGGTTAGGTGAAGGATTCATTCCTGGTTCTGCACAGCTATTTGCACATTCATTTCTATATCCATTAGAAAACCATAAGAGCTTAAATGAATAAGTTTGCCGAGTGCTTCTATCCGGCAGATTCAGGTATTATCCATTCCTCCCGCATGCTATTTATCAGGAGTATTTGAAAATATAAAACTTTTCTTTATGTCCCGTCCATCCTGGGAAAATCTGAATTGCAAAAAAGGAATTGAAGAGAAATAGAAAAAGAGGTTTTGAAAGTTCTAGCAGCAGAGGAGGCATAAAAAGAGACTTTCATGTGACAGGCCATCAATCATCCCTCAACCGGCTCAAAGTGTCTCTTCGAGGATCGTCCCAGGCCGGACTTGTGTCTCGTTTCCAGAACAATGCTCATACGGAGCCAGCGCTCATTGTCGACCACGTAGTGTTCACGGGCAGCAGACCGGGTCATGTTTAATGCACCATCTCAAGACTAGATATTAGTACTTACTCCTGTCTGACCTTGATTTCATCCTTACCCTGGGCTATCATCAGTGGCATAACTTCAGGCCCAGGGACCCTGATGCGAAAGCTCCAATGGGGCCCCCAATTATTGCAAATCTTTAATAGTATTAGTCTTTTTCTATAGGCCAAAGAGACTTTTGGGGCCCCCCTAGGCTGCAGGGCCCCGGTGCGATCCCAACCCCTGCACCAATTGTAGTTACGCCCCTGGCTATCACATACAGATGATCAATGAATTAGAATATCATAAAAAAAATTATATTTTTTAGTCAATCAATACAAAAAAATGAAATGCATATGTTATATAGAGTGATCTATTTCAAGTGTTTATTTCTGTTAATGTTGATGATTCTGACTTTAATGCAGTATAGATGCTGTAATTCAGGCAAAAGGAGCCTCGACCAAGTATTGAGGGCATAATGCCAACATTCGTGAGTTAAAATTCATTATTTCATTTGGTCTTACATAATATTCTAATTTTATGAGATAATGACTTTTGGGTTTTCATTGGCTGTAAACCATAATCATCAACATTAACAGAAATAAACAATCAAAATAGATCCCTCTGTGTAATGACTATAATATATGTGTTTCACTTTATGTATTGAATTACTGAAATAAATTACGGTAACTTTTTGATGATATTGTAATTCATTGAGATGCACTTGTATATCAAGGCAAAAGCATGATTCCAATAAATATATAAATTCTGGGGTAACTTTAACCCCTTCATGACCTTGCCATTTTTTGCAATTCTGACCAGTGTCCCTTTATGAGGTTATAACTCGGGAACGCTTCAATGGATCCTAGCGATTCTGAGATTGTTTTTTCGTGACATATTGGGCTTCATGTTGGTATTAAATTTAGGTCGATAATTTTTGCGTTTATTTGTGAAAAAATCAAAAATATGGCAAAAATTTTGAAAATTTTGCAATTTTCAAATTTTGAATTTTTCTTTTGGTAAACCAGAGAGTTATGTGACACAAAATAGTTATGAAATAATATTTCCCACATGTCTACTTTACATCAGCACAATTTTGGAAAAAAAAAAAAATTTTGTTAGGAAGTTATAAGGGTTCAAAGTTCATGAGCAATTTTTCATTTTTCCACCAAAATTTACAAAACCATTTTTTTTAGTGACCACATCCCATTTGAAGTCCCTTTGAGGGGTTTACATGACAGAAAACACCCAAAAGTGACACCATTCCAAAAACTGCACCCCTCAAGCTACTCAAAACTACATTCAAGAAGATTATTAACCCTTCAGGTGCTTCACAGGAACTAAGCAAATTGGAAACAAAAAAATGGATATTTAAATTTTTCTAACAAAAATGTTCTTGTATCCTCAATTTTTTCATTTTCACATGGACAACAAAATAAAATGGATCCTAAAATTTGTTGGGCAATTTCTCCTGAGTATATCGATACCACATATGTGATCATAAACCACCGTTTGGGCGCATGGCAGGGCTCTGAAGGGAAAGAGAGCAATTTGACTTTTGGAGCTAATTTTCCATTCAAAAAGTGAAATGGCGCTCCTTCACTTCTGAGCCCTGCCGCGCGTCAAAACAGTGGTTTATGACCACATATGAGGTATATCGGTGTACTCAGGAGAAATTGCCCAACAAATTTTAGGATGAATTTTATCCTGTTACCCATGTGAAAATGAAAGAATTGAGGCTAAAAGAACATTTTTGTGAAAAAAAAGTACTTTTTCCATATTCACAGATCAATTTGTAAAGCATGTGGGGGTTCAATATGCTCACCACCCATCTAGATAAGTTCCCTGGGGGTCTAGTTTCCAACATGGGGTTACTTGTGGGGGAGCTCCAAAGTTTAGGCACACAGGGGCTCTCCAAACGCGACATGGTGTCCGCTAACAATTTGAATGGAAAATCACCTCAAATTGTTAGCGGACACCATATCGCATTTGGAGAGCCCCTATGTGCCTAAACATTGGGGCTCCACCACAAGTGACCCCATTTTGGAAACTAGACCCCCCAGTGAACATATTTAAATGCATTGTGAGCACTTTGAACCCGCAGGTGCTTCACAAATTGATCCGTAAAAATTAAAAAGTAATCTTTTTTCCACAAAAATGTTTTTTTCATTTTCATGAATTAATTTGTGAAGAACCTGGGGGTTCAATATGCTCACCACCCATCTAGATAAGTTCCCTGGAGGGTCTAGTTTCCAAAATGGGGTCACTTGTGGGGGAGCTCCAAAGTTTAGGCACACAGGGGCTCACCAAACGCGACATGGTGTCCGCTAACAATTTGAATGGAAAATCAGCTCAAATTGTTAGCGGACACCATGTCGCATTTGGAGAGCTCCTGTGTGCCTAAACATTGGGGCTCCCCCACAAGTGACCCCATTTTGGAAACTAGACCCCCCAGGGAACATATCTAGATGCATAGTGAGCCCTTTGAACCCCCAGGTGCTTCACAAATTGATCCGTACAAATTAAAAAAGAAAGTTTGTCTGAAAAAAAAGTATTTTTACCTTATTACGGATCAGTTTGTGAAGCACCTGGGGATTCAAAGTGCTCACTATGCATCTAGATAGGTTCCTTGGGGGGTCTAGTTTCCAAAATGGGGTCACTTGTGGGGGAGCTCCAATGTTTAGGCACACAGGGCCTCTCTATACACAACCTGGTGTTTGCCAACAATTGGAATTGTTAGCGGACACCAGGTCGCGTATGGAGAGCCCCTGTGTGCCTAAACATTTGAGCTCCCCCACAAGTGACCCCATTTTGGAAACTAGACCCCCCAGGGAACATATCTAGATGCATAGTTAGCACTTTGAACCCCCAGGTGCTTCACAAATTGATCCGTACAAATTAAAAAAGAAAGTTTGTGTGAAAAAAAAGTATTTTTACCTTATTATGGCTCAGTTTGTGAAGCACCTGGGGATTCAATGTGCTCACTATGCATTTAGATAGGTTCCTTGGGGGGTCTAGTTTCCAAAATGGGGTCACTTGTGGGGGAGCTCCAATGCTTAGGCACACAGGGGCTCTCCATACGCAACCTGGTGTTTGCCAACAATTGGAATTGTTAACGGACACCAGGTCGCGTATGGCGAGCCCCTGTGTGCCTAAACATTTGAGATCCCCCACAAGTGACCCCATTTTGCAAACTAGACCCCCCAGGGAACATATCTAGATGCACAGTGAGCACTTTGAACCCCCATGTGCTTCACAAATTGAGACGTATAAATGAATAAAGAAACTTTTTGTGAAAAAACATACTAGTCTAGTAGTTACAATTCGCAGCATAGGGGACCCAATACATTTGGGTCTCTCCATGCTGAGGATTCTAGCCCCCTAGCTGCCAAGTTGTACCTGGCGGGCAACCAAAAATACGGCAAAGCTCCATGTCATTTTATTTGTAGAATTTAAAAAAAAAAAATGACATGGGGCTCTGCCATATTTTTGGTCTAGCCAGGTACAATTTGGCAGCTACGGACTGCCACCAGCCCCCAGCTGCCTCATTGTACCTGGCTGGAACCAAAAATACAGCGAAGCCCTTTTTTTTTTTTTTTTAATTTCTAGAACTAATTCTAGAAAAAAAATTACGTGGGGCTCCGCCATATTTTTGGTCCAGCCAGGTACAACTAGGCAGCTGGGGGATGGAATCCTCAGCATAAAGAGGCCCAAGCGTTCTGGGCCCCCCCTGGTGCGAATTGCAGCCCGCAGCCACCCCAGAAAATGGCGCATTCATTGAAGCACCATTTTCTGGCGCTGTACCCACGCTCTTCCAGTTGCCCTGGTGCCAGTGGCTAACTAGGTAATAAAGGGGTTAATGCCAGCTTTTTATTGGCGGCTGGCACTAAGCCCGAGATTCATAATATAGGGCCAATGTTAGACCCGCCATTAGGAATCTCTAGTACGGTAAATAGTCAATAAATACACACAGAGAAAAATCTTTTTATTTGAAAAAAAAACACAAACACAATTCGGACTCCATCTTTATTATAAAAAGCTCCGACATAGTCCATAATGAAGGTCCCACGACGTTCGATTGTCTCCGACGTAGTCCACAACGAAGGTCCCACGCCACTCGATCGCCTTTGCTTTCAGATCGCTACTCTGGAGCCCAATCCGCCAGCATGGTGATCGAGCTGCAGAAAGTGATCTGACACCCCTGGCGCAGTGACCCACTATATGCATCACTGCGCCTGGGCTGCCAGATCACTTTCCGCAGCTCGATCCCCATGCATGGGGATCGAGCTGCGGAAAGCGATCTGGCAGCACAGGCGCATTGACCCACTATGTGCATCACTGCGTCCGGGCTGCCAGATCGCTTTCTGCAGCTCGATGCCCATGCAGGGAGATCGGGCTGCAGAGCAGCGATCTAAGAGCCTGGGCACAGTGACCCACTATGTGCATCACTGCGCCCAGGCTGTCAGATTGCTTTCTGCAGCTCGATCCCCCTGCATGGGGATCGAGTTGCGGAAAGTGATCTGGCAGCCCAGGCGCATGTGATGCACATAGTGGGTCACTGCGCCCGGGGTGTCAGATCACTTTCTGCAGTTCGATGCCCATGCAGGGAGATCGGGCTGTAGAGCAGCGATCAAAGAGCCCGGGCGCAGAGACCCACTATGTGCATCAGTGCGCCCGGGCTGTCAGATTGCTTTCTGCAGCTCGATCCCCAGGATCCAGCTTCAGAAAGTGATCTAATAGCTCCAGCACAGTGATCACATATTGGTCACTGTGGATCACTGTGCTGGAGCTGTCAGATCATTTCCTGCAGCTAGATCCTCAGGATCCAGCTGTAGAAAGTGATCTGACAGATCCAGCACAGTGATGCACAGTGATCACATAATGGTCACTGTGGATCACTGTGCTGGAGCTGTCAGATCATTTCCTGCAGCTAGATCCTCAGGATCCAGCTGTGGAAAGTGATCTGACAGATCCAGCACAGTGATGCACAGTGATCACATAATGGTCACTGTGGATCACTGTGCTGGAGCTGTCAGATCACTTCCTGCAGCTAGATCCTCAGGATCCAGCTGTAGAAAGTGATCTGACAGATCCAGCACAGTGATCCACAGTGATCACATAATGGTCACTGTGGATCACTGTGCTGGAGCTGTCAGATCACTTCCTGCAGCTAGATCCTCAGGATCTAGCTGTAGAAAGTGATCTGGCAGCTCCAGCACAGAGCTGTCAGATCCGGAGGCGGTGAAGAGGAGGAGGAGGAGGAGCGGGACGCAGTGGAGACAGAGCGGCCGCCGGAGGGGTGAGTGGGAGAGGCGATCGCCGCTCCGGTGATCGGGGGGCAGGAAGGGGGTAGAGGGGGGGTGACAGGAGAAGTAGGGGGGCACTTAGGAGGAAGCGGGGGCAGGCAGGAGGAAGCGGGGGCAGGCAGGAGGAGGCGGGCGGCAGGAAGAGGAAGCGGGCGGCAGGGACAGGAAGCAGGCGGCAGGAAAAGGAAGCGGGGGGGGTAAGAAAGATGAAGAGGGGGCAGGAAAGAGAGGTGGGGGGCAGGGGGACAGTTAGAGGATGACAGGGGAGAAGATTTGAGGGTAGGGATAGCAGCGGCAGACAGGGAAGCATTACAGGCGCCGTGATTTTCACTTTCACTTTTGAGTGCCAATCACCGCGCCTGTAGCCGGGGGGGTGGGGGTGGGGGCAAATCGACCCCCCCTGGGGTGTTGTACAACTCCCCATGTACCTGCAGGCCGAATGACAGGTCAGTGACACCCTCACTCGACCTGCAGGAGCCTGATCATTCCATGGCCCAGGGGGTGGGCCAAGGGTCTGGAAGGGGTTAAAGGGAATCTCCAGCTGTAACATCAGAGAATCCCCCCACAATGTGCCGCATAGTATCACAGTAACCTTCTGTTCCACATTTCATACAAACATTGATTTCTAACACTAATCATCCACTCTATCCGCCATCCGTAGCTTCATCTTTACCATGCGCCCTATGACGTCTTGTCTCCACATCCCATACGGTGGTGAGATCACATTTAGTAAAAGATGTAAAGCTGAAATTGATGAGGATGAAACTCCGCCCACCTGCTTCCAAACCCCGCCCACTTGAAGCATGCCCATTAAATTGATGATTGGATGCGGATGGGAAATGTGATGTCATTCGAACACCGAAATGTTATGCAAAGTGAGAGCCATTAGTAGAATTTAGTGGCTCTCACTTGTGTGTCGGCATCCATCGTTCACAGCAGTGAGCCCACTCTTTGCCTCCGACATTAATGCTAAAGTCCACCGCCCCGCAGGGAGGAGCGGCCATGATCACGTACTGGGAGGTTAACAATATCCTTTTTTGAGAATATCTTTGATTATTAGCTCAACGCATTCATGGACTCTTTGTAATAATGTGGCACCAAGGTGATATGTCATAATCATAAACAAAAGGGATGGCCCCGATTCATCAAGACAGGTGATTTATATAACCATCTTGATGAAGGGTTCACTGGATTAAGGTGCTCTAGGTTCAGAGCTGTGCACCTTAATGATTTACATACATCTTTTACCTGTGGTTGAAGTACATTTTTGTCCTTTGTGGCATAAATTATGAAGACTTTGTCATCCGCCCATGACCATGACCCTTCACACTTTTCAAAATTTTGGACTGTCTTGAGAATACAAAAAGTTCAGTGATGCTAGACACAAGTTGAGAGGCAGGGTAGTCAAATATTCCGGGGTCAGATACCAAGAGATCATGTCGTGGACTAGGGGAGTAGGCAAAGGCATAGTCAGGCCATGGTCCAGAGTCATAATAACAGGAGGATAGCGGATCAAAGCAAAGGGACAAGATCATTAGATGGTCAGAGGAGGTCCAAGGTCAAATAGATCGGGACAAAAAAGCACAGATGGAACACAGCCAACGTGCATCAATGAGCAATATGCTACAATTGGAAGAGATCTGGGATTAGCTGCTCAGCTAAGTATCTGGGCAATCACAGAAAACAAGGAACACCTGAGTTAACTCAGCACCTTGCAGTCTCAGATTAGATGGCTGACCTGACAATTAACACACCCACAGTTCAGCTCAGCTGTTACTCATTAAACTGACAGCTCAGCAGAGCCCAGATTCCACAGTGCAGCAGTCATTCATTGCGTTGTGACAGTTCCCTAAATGTTTCCAAAGTTAGAAGAACACAGAGACAAAACAGACAAGAAAACACATATAGGATTTCACATCTTCTCCAGTAGGAAATGTTGCAGCTGCAATAAGAACGAACACCTCAGCTTTTCGGAGACAAGCTTCTTCAATGTGGTCAGTATAGAGAATCTATATTCGGCATAGATTGAAGCCAGAGGTGAGTAAATATAGCGAAATGGAGTGACAATAAGAAGCTGCAGCTCAAATTTAGTTTAATAGAAGGGGCAAATATAGTATACTATTTATTTTTTATTTTTTTGCAAATTGTAATTAACCGGATAGGCAGACAGCTATTATCTCTCGCGAGCGCCGTATCGTTTCCTTCCGTTCGACCTTCACTCAATAATCTTGTCACCTTGCAAGATGCAGTTGATCGGGAGGGGGGTGATTATTTTGGAGAACACCTCGGAGTGTGTTGGAGACGGCAGCAGAGCCGATCGGGGAAAATTCAGAGGACAAACGCGATAAATTAGAAAGAAAATCAATTAAAAAAAAAATTCCCATCCCCTGTAGGACGTGATATACGGCTATGGAGGAGCCTCGGTTTCTAGAGAAAGTGGCAAAGGCATAAATTATTTTTTTTAAACTCTATTTTCTATTGCGTTTCTGCTACTAATGATTCCGCTCGGGTCGCTGACAGCTCGGCATTCAATATAATAAATTTACAGCCAATCAAAAAATACCATGCTGGGTTTTAATGCATCTATCACAGTTTTTTTAGGCGCCTGTCATCCGGATGACATGATCATACTTATAGCTGTTCTGAAAAAAAGTTATTTTTTTACATATTTTTTTATAACATTTTTTTATGTCATTTGTAAAGGTTTTTCTAGTTTTTTTTTGCATTAAATCAGAATATTGTTTTAATCTTTGTTCTTTTTTCTGCCTTGTGACCTTGCTCAATTTAATAGCAGCACGGAGGGAAGGGGGCGCAGGTCAGAAGCAATTTCCCAGCACTTTGAAAAGGGCGTCTAGCTGCTGTGGTTGTGCCATGAAGTTCACGACTTTCAGGTATCTGTCAGGTTTATTAAAAATGGATCTGTCGCCGGCAGGAAAGGCATGCAATATTCATTAACTCTCTCAGACCTGATGAGGCAGATGTACTTCTATTGAAAAATTGCATATCTACCGTATTTTTCGCTTTTTAAGACGCACCGGATTATAAGACGCACCCCCAAATTTTGGTGAAGGAAAAGAGGAAAAAAATAATTTTTAATGTTAAATGGGGTCCATCTTATAATGTCAGTATAATCTTATAATCAGTATATATGTCCCTCATTCTTGTACATGACCCCCCACATCATAGTATATGTCTACTATCCTGGTATATATGTCCCCATCCTGGTATATCTGTCTCCTTTCTGTATTTTTTCTGGTTGTTTGTTCCAGCATCGCAGCTAGCACCAGTTCACACAATATCTTGAGCGCTGTGCAGCTTTTTTCTGTTTTTTTCAGAATATTGAGTTTTTTAAAAAAACATAAGTTTTTACATTTTTTTCCTCATATATAAACCGCTTATTAGCATGTGGACATTATTGGTAGTAACTGAGTGCTGCAGTGAATTTTTTCTGGTTGTTTGTTCCAGCATCGAAGCTTGCACCAGTTCACATTGTCTGTGAGTGCTGTGCAGTTATTTTCTGTTTATATCTTTATATTTATTTATCTTTCAACCATCTATTATCTATCTACTGGAAAAAATGGACGGCAGCACTTCCTTTAGAAAAGCAAATGTGTTTTTTTTTCACCCAGGGACCGCAGGTTTCGGCACAGAGCCTTTCTCAAGCAATCTATCTATCTATCTATCTATCTATCTATCTATCTATCTGTCTATCTATCAGTCTATCTCTCTATCTATCTATCTATCTATATATCAGTCTATCTATCTATCTATCTATCTATCTATATCTATCTATCTATCTATCTATCTATCTAGCATATATCGTATCTCTATTATTTATATTTAGTTTTTCGGAATGCTGCCTCTGCTTTTTGGTAACTATCTATCGACCATCTATCCATTACTCTATCAATCCCTCTATCACCTATATATCTACTATCTATCTATCCCTCTATAGATCCATCTATCATCTAGAAACCATCTATCATCTATCTATCTCTCCATTCATCAATCCATCCATTCATATACAGCTGCATCTCAATGAATTAGAATATCATCAAAAAGTGACTTTATTACAGTAATTCAATACATAAAGTGGCACACATACATTATAGAGTCATTACACACAGAGGGATCTATTTCAAGTGTTTTTTTATGTTAATGTTGATGATTATGGCTTACAGCCAATGAAAATGCAAAGATCACTATCTCAGAAAATTAAAGTAGGGAGGATGAAGGGTCTGAGAGATAAAATATGACCTAAATAGGTATCAGAGTCTTCACCTTGTGTGGTTGTGAGAGTCACAACCACTATAAAAGCAGATCACGGCTGCTGCAGTCCCCAGGGTGGTGCATATACGGAGGATGAAGGGTTAAACACTGCTCTGACATATTCCACCAGATATCAAAGGGTGAATATAATATTGACTTATTAGTCAATGCATTTAACCCTTCATCCTCCCTACTTTAATTTTCTGAGATAATGACCTTTGGGTTTTCATTGGCTGTAAGGCAAAATCATCAACATTAACAGAAATAAACACTTGAAATAGATCCCTCTGTGCGTAATGACTCTATATAATATATGTGCTTCACTTTATGTATTGAATTACTAACAAAAATAACTTTTTGATGACATTCAAATTCACTGAGATGCTCCTGTATCTATCTATCTATCTATCTATCTATCTATCTATCTATCTATCTATCTATCTATCTATCTATCTATCAATCTATCTATCCATCAACCCATCCATCAATTTATTATTAATAATAATAATCTTTATTTATATAGCGCCAACATATTCCGCAGCGTTTCACAATTCAAAGTTCATGTTTACACAATCATAAGAAACCTTTATTAGGAAATGCAATACAATGCAAAAAACAGTACAATACAATGCAATACAAAGCATAATACAAAACAATAATTAGAGCAAAATAATGACCGCCCTGCTCATAAGAGCTTACAATCTACCAATGAGGTGGGGGTGACACAAAGTACAGGCGCTCATTTACAATGATATTATAGTCAACTTGAGGAGATGGGGAACAGATAGGAGCAGTATAAGTGACCATCAACCATTATTTGTGATGCATTTGAGACTGGTGGAGCGGATAGGCTATGTCTAGATGACTTTGACTAGGGATCATGATAGGCCGCCCTAAAAACATGTGTTTTTAGGGATCACTTGAAACTATGAAAATTGCGGATAGACCTAATTTCTAGGGGTAGAGCATTCCAGAGAATAGGTGCAGCTCAGGAGAAGTCTAGGAGCCGGGAGCAGGAGGATCGGATTAGTGCAGAAATGAGTCTAAACTCACTTCAAGAGCGAAGAGAATGGGTGGGGTGATAGACAGAGATGAGGGAGTAGATGTATGGGGGTGCTGCACTGTGAAGAGCTTTGTGGGTGAGAATAAGCAGAATTGGATCCTATAGTGTATAGGCAGCCAGTGCAATGACTGGCATAGAGCAGAAGCATCCGAGTAACGGTTAGCTAGATGAGTGATCCTGGCTGCTGCATTAAGGATGGACTGGAGAGGGGGAGAGTCTAGTGCGGGGAGGCCAATTAAAAGAGAATTACAGTAGTCAAGGCGAGAGTAAATCAGGGCCACAGTGAGGGTTTTTGTGGTTTCCAAGGTGACAAAGGGGCAAATTCTAGAGATGTTCTTTAGGTATAAGCGGCAAGTGCGGGCAAAAGATTGTATATATGGGTTGAAGGAAAGATCAGAGTCAAACATAACACCCAGACAGCGAGCCTGCTGACTAGGCGTTATCATGGTGCCGCACACTGAGAGAGAGACGTCAGATTTAGGGAGGTTAGTGGAGGGCGGGAGCAGAAGTTCAGTTTTGGAAAAGTTGAGTTTCAAGTAGAGAGCGGACATGATGTTGGAAACTGCGGTTAGACAGTCATTGGTGTTCTTTATTAGAGCGGGAGTAAGGTCAGGGGAAGAAGTGTATAGTTGTGTGTCATCAGCATAAAGATGGTACTGAAAGCCAAAACTGATGATATTCTGTGCAATCGGGGCCGTGTAGAGAGAGAAGAGAAGAGGTCCAAGGACTGAACCCTGAGGGACCCCAATAGTGAGGGAGGAGGGGAGGAAGTGGAGCCATAGAATGATACACCGAAAGAGCGGTCAGAAAGATAGGAAGAGAACCAGGAGAGCCGTGTCCTTGATGCCGATGGAGTGCAGCATAGAGAGTAGGAGATGGTGGTCAACAGTGTCAAAGGCTGCAGAGAGATCAAGAAGGATAAGTAGAGAGTGGTCACCATTACGTTTTGCTGTCAGTAGGTCATTGGTCACTTTGGTGAGAGCAGTTTCTGTAGAATGTAAGAGGCGGAAACCAGACTGTAATGGATCTAGAAGAGAGTGAGCGGAGAGGTAACGGGTGAGGCGGGAGTAGACCAGGCGCTCTGGGAGTTTAGAAATGAAGGGGAGATTGAAGACTGGTCTGTAGTTGATTGTGCAGGATGGGTCGAGAGAAGTTTTCTTTAATAATGGAGTAATACATTCTATCTATACAATACAATACAATGTATCTAATCTATCTATCTAATCTATCAATCTAATCTATCAATCTAATCTATCAAACTTAGCTATCAATCTTATCTATCTATCTATCTATCTATCTATCTATCTATCTATCTAAATTTTAGAACTTAAAAAGCAGAACACCAGTTTGGACAAGATGGCTGTCCCCATGATCATGTACATAAAGTAAAAGAACCCATAAAACCTATAATAAGAAATAAAAAGCAGGTCAGAAAAATTACCATATATACTCGTGTATAAGCCGACCAATGTATAAGCCGACCCTCCTACTTTTGCCCCCAAAAGCTGGGAAAACCTATTGACTCGTGTATAAGCCTAGGGTGGACAATGCAGCAGCTACCGGTACTGAAAATTTTTAAAAATGAAAATAGATTAAAATGTTGAACTTTCAATTTGTTTAAATAGAAACAGTTAAACTACCAAATGCAGCAGGAACCACCTCCTGTTTATAAAGCCCCTATCACTGGTAATAATAGTCCACCCAAATCCCCTGTATATAAAGCACCATCACTGTATTATAGTGGCCATAATAGTTACACAGTTTAGCCAGCATCAGGGTAAATACAGGCCCTCATCATGGTATACCAGGCCCATCAGTGTATACAGGCCCATACAGTGGTATACAGGCCCATCAGTTGTTATAAAAGGCCCATCAGTGGTAATAAAGGCCCAGACAGGGTAATACGCCCCAAGCAGGGTAATACAGCCCCAAGGGTAATATCAGCTCCAGTAGGTAATACAGCCCCAGCAGGGGAATACACAGCCCAGCAGGTAATACACAGTCCCAGCAGAATAATCTCACACCTAGTCGCAGGCAACCAAGATCTCCAAGCTGCTCCGTATGCGTGCCCCGGCTTCTGATACCGGCGTCTGCCCACTTACTGTTGATTGCGATCATGTGACCGTCACATGATCACATTCAAGCAGGAAGAGCGTATAGACCCTTATTAGAAGCAACGTGGGAACCAGCGAGCATCTGGAGACCGGTGCAGCCCGTGGGGTGAATGGTCACTGCGGTGTGGGCCTTTGTAAATACATGGGGGCGGAGGAGACAGCGGAGAGCTATACGTGTCTGGGAGCAGCAATGTACTAAACGCGCTCCCCATGCATAATAAGATGAGCGAAAACACGTGACGTGCCGCTCATTCTGCAGCCTCCCCCGCCTCCTCCTGCTCCGCAGTGACCGACACTGCCCACCGACACACACTTATATGACTCGTGTATAGCCTGAGGGGGGGACTTATCAGCCCAATTTTGCTTAAAATGGTAATACACGAGTATATAGGCTAATATTCAATTGTTCAAATCAAATTTATATATATAGATATTAATAATTTTGTCCTTTTAACAACAATATCTGTGCCTAAAGCTGATGACGACTTCGGGCGTAGCCAAAAATAATTATATTTCACGTCTTCGCCTCATGACATTGATGATATAGGCAAACGTCTGTACAAATCGTTCAACAAACAACATCCCAGACACTTTATACAGGAAAACGGTGTTTAATGTGAATTGCTACATTTAATCTAAGATTGCTTTAATGTCTATTGATGCATTTTTAAATATTTAATACCAAGAATAGACCTAAATAACCGTCATCAATGACGCGGTGAGGAGCTCCAAGCCACATCTATAATTTTCTACGATTAGCATCACGCTGTTCTCAAATTATTAACATACGGTCTTTTATTGTTAGGAGACTCCAGAGAAGAATATTGTTCTGGTGTCAGTCAATGCTAAGAACAAACCAAGAAACAGAGCAAAAAGAATGAGCCAAGCAAAAAGCTGAAGACTTTCTGCTTTAAAGTGAGATCTAAGGGGCAAGGTTTCTCTTGTGGAGAGTGACATCCAGTATGAGGAGACTGTATAGTCCGCAATGCTCTCTGGAAATAAAATATGCAAATGTCTTTCAAGAGGAAAAAACTAAGGCCCCGTTCAATGTCTCAACATCCTTACCAATGATCCGACTGGCCGAGATCGCTGGACATCGTTTACTGATCGCTGCTAGGTTACACAAACAATATGTGAAATACGCAGCAACGTCCGCGACAAGCACGATGCATCCTGCATTGTCGCCTACGTGTTTCAGTTCTGAATAGGCGAAGTTGTAAATGAGATCGTTGAAAGTGTTCACCAACACCAAATACTGCAGGTTAACGGACGACAGGTTTTGAACAATGTTCATTAAATCTACGATCAATGACTTATCGTTGGTCATCGGTCCGTCTAATGTTCTCCTCACCACATATCGTCTATGTACCGATCGATCATGTTCTCCTCTACCAAATCATTCAGATCTATGTGACCGAGTCTCGATCTAATGTTCTCCTCTTACCAAATCATCAGATCTAGTGACGAGTCCGATCTAATGTCCTTAGCAAATCATCGATCTAGTCGAGTCCGATCTAATGTTCTCTACTCTCTTACCAAATCATTCAGATCTATGTGATCGAGTCTCGCTCTAATGTTCTCCTCTTACCAAATCATTCAGGTCTATGTGACCGAGTCTCGATCTAATGTTCTCCTCTTACCAAATCATTCAGGTCTATGTGACGAGTCTCGATCTAATGTTCCCCTCTTACCAAATCATTCAGATCTATGTGACCGAGTCTCGATCTAATGTTCTCCTCTTACCAAATCATTCAGATCTATGTGACGAGTCTCTGATCTAATGTTCTCCTCTTACCAAATCATTCAGGTCTATGTGACCGGTCTGATCTAATGTTCTCCTCTTACCAAATCATTCAGATCTATGTGACCCAGTCTCGATCTAATGTTCTCCTCTTACCAAATCATTCAGATCTATGTGACCGAGTCTCGATCTAATGTTCTCCTCTTACCAAATCACTCAGATCTATGTGACCGAGTCTCGATCTAATGTTCTCCTCTTACCAAATCATTCAGGTCTATGTGACCGAGTCTCGATCTAAAGTTCTCCTCTTACCAAATCATTCACACTATGTGACCGAGTCTCGATCTAAAGTTCTCCTCTTACCAAATCATTCAGATCTATGTGATCGAGTCTCGATCTAATGTTCTCCTCTTACCAAATCATTCAGGTCTATGTGACCGAGTCTCGATCTAAGTTCTCCTCTTACCAAATCATTCAGGTCTATGTGACGAGTCTCGATCTAATGTTCTCCTCTATCCAAATCATTCAGTCTATGTGATCGAGTCTCGATCTAATGTTCTCCTCTTACCAAATCATTCAGATCTATGTGACCGAGTCTCGATCTAATGTTCTCCTCTTACCAAATCATTCAGATCTATGTGATCGAGTCTCGATCTAATGTTCTCCTCTTACCAAATCATTCAGGTCTATGTGACCGAGTCTCGATCTAAAGTTCTCCTCTTACCAAATCATTCAGTCTATGTGACCGAGTCTCGATCTAAAGTTCTCCTCTTACCAAATCATTCAGATCTATGTGACGAGTCTCGATCTAATGTTCTCCTCTTACCAAATCATTCAGGTCTATGTGACGAGTCTCGATCTAATGTTCTCCTCTTACCAAATCATTCAGATCTATGTGACCGAGTCTCGATCTAATGTTCTCCTCTTACCAAATCATTCAGGTCTATGTGACCGAGTCTCGATCTAAGTTCTCCTCTTACCAAATCATTCACTATGTGACCGAGTCTCGATCTAAAGTTCCCTCTTACCAAATCATTCAGATCTATGTGATCCGAGTCTCGATCTAATGTTCTCTCTCTTACCAAATCATTCAGATCTATGTGATCTGAGTCTCGATCTAATGTTCTCCTCTTACCAAATCATTCAGATCTATGTGATCGAGTCTCGATCTAATGTTCTCCTCTTACCAAATCATTCAGGTCTATGTGACCGAGTCTCGATCTAATGTTCTCCTCTTACCAAATCATTCACACTATGTGACGAGTCTCGATCTAAAGTTCTCCTCTTACCAAATCATTCACCTATGTGACCGAGTCTCGATCTAATGTTCTCCTCTTACCAAATCATTCAGATCTATGTGACGAGTCTCGATCTAATGTTCTCCTCTTACCAAATCATTCAGATCTATGTGATCGAGTCTCGATCTAATGTTCCCTCTTACCAAATCATTCAGATCTATGTGACGAGTCTCGATCTAATGTTCTCCTCTTACCAAATCATTCAGGTCTATGTGACCGAGTCTCGATCTAATGTTCTCCTCTTACCAAATCATTCAGGTCTATGTGACGAGTCTCGATCTAATGTTCTCCTCTTACCAAATCATTCAGTCCTATGTGACCGAGTCTCGATCTAAAGTTCTCCTCTTACCAAATCATTCACACCTATGTGACCGAGTCTCGTCTAATGTTCTCCTCTTACCAAATCATTCAGATCTATGTGACGAGTCTCGATCTAATGTTCTCCTCTTACCAAATCATTCAGATCTATGTGACGAGTCTCGATCTAATGTTCTCCTCTTACCAAATCATTCAGATCTATGTGATCGAGTCTCGATCTAATGTTCTCCTCTTACCAAATCATTCAGATCTATGTGATCGAGTCTCGATCTAATGTTCTCCTCTTACCAAATCATTCAGGTCTATGTGACAGAGTCTCGATCTAATGTTCTCCTCTTACCAAATCATTCAGATCTATGTGACTGAGTCTCGATCTAATGTTCTCCTCTTACCAAATCATTCAGATCTATGTGATCGAGTCTCGATCTAATGTTCTCCTCTTACCAAATCATTCAGGTCTATGTGACCGAGTCTCGATCTAATGTTCTCCTCTTACCAAATCATTCAGTCTATGTGATCGAGTCTCGATCTAATGTTCTCCTCTTACCAAATCATCAGATCTATGTGATCGAGTCTTGATCTAATGTTCTCCTTATACCATATCATTCAGTCTATGTGACCGAGTCTCGATCTAATGTTCTCCTCTTACCAAATCATTCAGGTCTATGTGACCGAGTCTCGATCTAATTTTCTTTTACCAATCATTCAGTCTATTACCGAAGTCTTCGATCTAATGTTACCCCAATTCAGTCTAGTCGATCTGACATAGTTCTCCTCTTACCAAATCATTCAGATCTATGTGATCGAGTCTCGATCTAATGTTCTCCTCTTACCAAATCATTCAGGTCTATGTGACCGAGTCTCGATCTAATGTTCTCCTCTTACCAAATCATTCAGGTCTATGTGACCGAGTCTCGATCTAATGTTCTCCTCTTACCAAATCATTCAGGTCTATGTGACCGAGTCTTGATCTAATGTTCTCCTCTTACCAAATCATTCAGGTCTATGTGATCGAGTCTCGATGTAATGTTCTCCTCTTACCAAATCACTCAGGTCTATGTGACCGAGTCTCGATCTAATGTTCTCCTCTTACCAAATCACTCAGATCCAGGTGAACAAGTTTGGTGACTGTGAATTCACATCTCCCATCCAGATAAAACCTCATTCGCTCCACTGAGAGATAAAGTAGCAGTAAAATCAGCTCTGTCATTAGCTGCAAGTCATTTTAATGTGGCCTGCAGCCCCATAAAAGATAACCAGCAAAAGGCAAGTGGCAGGCTATAATTCTGAGCCCTGAAATGTAATGTTGAATCTACACACTGATAATTGACTTTCTTGCTATTCACAAATCATAAAGCTTTCACAGTGCCGGAACCGGCTGCCAAGTCGGGCTCTCGGTGCAGACCTCATAGCGGGTACTGCAGACAAGGCAACACCTGTTCGTTGTGTGCAAGCGCTTGCCAATCTTTCTAGCATCACACAATTAGCCATAACCAAACGGATGAAGTGTGTAGACAACTATATCACGCAGAGTTACATCCTATGTCTATGGCAAAGAAAACAAACAGTCTGGCTTATAAATCTATTTATACAAATGCGTATATAGGCTGACACACAGAGCCTGCCAAAAGTATGAGATATCTCCTTTAATTCAGCATGGCGGGCGGTCAAGATAATGGAGGTCTACCAGAATTTATTTCATAGTAGGATCCATTTTTTTACTTGTCTTGTCTGTCTGATACAACAACACATTTTTCTATAACATCCCCTTTTTTTATGACTGGTTAGTATCGAGGGCCTTGGTTGGTTACAAATGATCATCACCAACTTCCTCAAATAATCTCTATCAGGATTGAACATGGGCAAGGTCCTCAAAGTTACTGGAAATGATTTGTGGTTGGTAAGACTGAGAGATAGATAATGAAGGGTAGTCAAGCAGGTCAGTGGATGGTACCTATCATGGCTGAACACTGGAGCTCGATCCAGTGACCTCTGGCTGTGTGGCCGGTTTCCCTCTCTGTTGGACCACAACCTGTTTTGTCTCTGTCCAGTTGCTAATGATTCTCTTGCCTTTCCTTTCATTTGTCTTGTTTTCCTTTTTATTTCTCTTCAGGTGTTTTCATTGCTCGTTTTGTTTGCCCTATCACATCTTGGGAGGGGCTATTTAAACACACCATACACATTCTTTCTTTGCTGGGTATATTACTAGGTGGAGTCCCAGCTCTCTAGTTAAGGATTCTCTTTCTGAAAAATATAATTTTTACCTATGGTTTGTTTGTGTATTTTTCTTCCTAACATTCTTCATTTTGTTACATTTAGGGTTTAGGAGGTGTCTACACGTACTTTTAGTCTTTTGGGTTATTTCCGTTTTCCTCCATCTTCCCTGTATGACTGTCTGAACACGTTCTTAGCACAGTGTCTCACCATGTGCTTGTGTGCACTTCCTTTTTGGTTATTGTTTTTTGTTACACCTTTTAGTTGAGGGTGCAGATAACGACACTAATGTTCAGCCAATGTTGAGTGGGGGCACCATTGTGTAATCTTAGGGTACCAACCTCCGTGGTCAGGCAGGGACAAATCAGGGTCTGATATAGGGTCGTCTTATAGTCTAATATCTCATGATTTGTCCATTCCCTAATGGGCTCAGTCATAACAGTAACATCAGGTGTCAACCTCGAGTAGGTTATGTAGTAGGAAAGAGCAAACATGAGCAAAGGATTGGTTAGCAGAGAATCAAGAAAACTAGTTGGGAGCTGGCTCCCAACATTCAAAGTCAGGTTCACAAGCAGTAGTCAAAACTAGGGTACAAACACCCATAACTGGCAGCGTAGACCCACTACCACCCCTTAAAGTGACCGATGGGTGGAGGAATGCTCATGATGTCCCAACCAGTCCCTGTGCGAGAAACTCTACAAAAGAATCTGTAATGGAGTAAAAACTTTTCATATTTGATGCCTTGGTCACTTGGAGACAATGATTCTCCCGCTGTTCACCCCCTTAACCTGCATTAAAAAAGTTAAAACAAGAAGGACTTACCTGTAGACTCTGGAAGCTTGTCCTAATGTTGGGAGGAGGACGTTCTGGTGGTGGGAATCAGTCCCACCAATAGTGGAAGGGTTTATTTTGCCTCCATAATAAATACATTGAATTTCCCCATAGTTCCTCTGATTAATTTAGCACACACTCCAGCTCTGGCCATCACATCGTTTCTGTGCATCAGCGAGACAAGTGCACAGAACATTATGCAGGCAGCAGGTTAACTAAGTCACATGTCACTTCTCCAATTATACAAATTTGTCCTCAGTCAGATCTGAACGTTATAAAATGATAGGATGCTATTCCTGTACAGTACGGCTCAGACTGCGAGTGCATGGCGGCGCCTGCTATGCAGATATCAATCACAGCCGGGCAGATTATGTTTGCACGATAGCAGATTCTAATAACTGTCGCATATCAGTCAGGTGTGGGGGTTTTGATACATTTTTGCACATTAAATCCAATGAAAATAATTTGGCGGTCCAAAAATGAAGTCCCGGCCTCTAAAATAGATCTTAATTTGGTGTTATGCCTTTATATTGTATATACATTGATGCTTTTATAAGATGTCGGGTGTTTAGGGTTGGTCCATCCCAAGAGTACGGCAGAAAGTTCTCCAGTGGACCGACGTCAAGTGCACCCATCATAAAAGTAGACATGCTCACTGGTTGGTTTCATTGAATACGTTCATTTCCATAGGAATCACATTTTTAGCAAATAAAGAGGTTGGGAAATGGTCAAAGGGTTATGAACATGGCTTTGACAGGAAAAAAAAACCTCCAGGATCTTCTGTCCTAGATGTCAAACCATAATTGCTATGATGTCCACTGTATTTTCTGTACACAACTAGCCCAAGCTCAATGACAAGGCTCCCAAAGGTCAAGTAGTGGTAAACCTCATTTGGATACACCTGTGAAACAATTACTATTAAAAGGGTTGTCCGGCATAAAATCACAAGTCTATTGAGTCCTCACTTTGTGCACACTTTGTGTTGTGCAGATTCTCTGGTGTCAGTGGTGTAAACTGTGGTCACATGACAGCAATTATGCAATACGCATATTGGGCACCCTGAGTCTGCATCACCATAAATTGGTTGCTGATGTAATATTGCATTATGTATTGCTAGCTTTGATGGGAAAGCTACATCCACACATTTACTTCGACACCTTACTGGAGCTATGCACTTTGCCTGTGTATTGGGCTTGTGTACAGTCCCTAACTGGGGAGGATGTGTTAGTGAGCCAGTCTAGTTGTAGTGGAGCAAGAAGGAACGTCCTGGATGAGGGCAGTGGGCCCTCTGAAAAGATGAGCTGCAAATGGAGAGGTCTCAGTCCCTAGGCCGCCCCGACTTTTAAGGTCCGGTGGTAAATCTGATCTTCTGTGCGGTCTCTAACACCCAGCAGCACGTGCAGTTCCCAAGAGCTCAGCAGTATCGCACCAGCAGGGACCTGCTTCAGGCACGTGTGCCCACAGGATCCAACTTGCCAGCTTGCTGGATGAAACACATGGATACGAGTGCTAGGGTGCTAGGCAGTATTGTCAACTTCAAGCTCCAAGAAGCCTTTTGTTCCAGGAAGGGATTCAGCAGCTGGAAGGTAAAACTACAACACAGCAGAGTAGTCAAACCCCTATCATGCAGGCTAGACTGAAGGTGTACTGTGCCCTGTGGATCTGGCTGGAGTTTGCAGTGAATGGTAAAATTGACCATCCTGTCTCCTGCTGCCTTATTCTCTGCTGCACTACACTAACTATATTCTCTTTGGGAGCCAGCCCTAGTTGGGAAGGGTTAATCATCTGCACTGATCATCACCATCTATCTCCCAGGGACCCTCTGCAATAACGGCCACATCCCGGCATTATATCCCAACTGGCATCACATTCGTTTTTCTATTTTCCTTCTTTTTACTTTTACTATTATGAACTCTGCACCCCTTTTTATAAGAAGCCAATACCACAACTAGTCAGTTTCTGGCCTGGAGTCTGCATATCCCATACTTGCGGTCACATGACCTTTGTTTGCGCCACTGACACCGGGGTATCCTCACAGCATGTAGTGTGCAAGACGCGAGGACTCCCAAGTCTGCAGTCACATAGAGTAATAGAGCGACTGCAGACTTATCATTTTTGACCGGAGAACCCCATTAAGATTTATTTCTTGGCATGCTTCACAAATGATTAGATCTGATTGATTAGAGTTGGGAGAATCGATTAAATACTTAGCAAGACCATGGGACAATATGAATGTTTAATACTAGCTTCTTCTTAGACTTAACTACAAAAAGGAAGAACTGCTTGTCCAAGAAAGAACTCAAAGCACGTCGTGATGAAATAGGAGAAGTCCTTGGTCAGACCTGGTTTTGGACACAGTAAGGCTGGGGTCACAGTTGACATGAGTTTTTTTTAGTGATTTAACAAAACTCATGCGTTTTTTCATGTCAGCATGAGTTTTTTAAGATGTCTGATGGCTCCCTGCGTTTTTGGCTGCGTTTTTAAATCTGCACCAAAAAATAGTGCATGTACTATTTTTTGCTGCGTTTTGAAAAACGCATGCGTTTTTTTAACTTGGGCTCCTATGGAAAACGCATGCGTTTTTGAAAGGCACTAATTGTACATGCGTTTTTGCATGCGTTTCCCATAAGGCCCCATATTAAAAAACGCATTGTACAGTCACACATGCGTTTTTGCTATTAGGGCATGCGTTTTTTTAACATGGGTTCCTATGAAAAACGCATGCGTTTTTGAATGGCACTAATTGTACATGCGTTTTTGCATGCGTTTCCCATAATGCCCCATTGTACAAACAAACGCATGCGTTTTTGGAAATGCACCAAACACGCATTGTACAGTCACACACGCGTTTTTGCTATTAGGGCATGCGTTTTTTAACATGGGGGCCTATGGGTGTGTTTTTTACATGCGTTTTTGAAAACGCAGGTCTCCAAAAACGCTTGTGAAAAATGCAACTGTGACCCCAGCCTTAGCCTGTATTTACGACAGTTTTAATCCAAGGCAACAAGGGTACGAGACGTGAAGGCAGATACGACGGACATTCACACTTGACAGAGAATTGTTCACAGGAGACGGGTGGCTGTCGGCATAAGAGGCTCTTGACGTTCGGAGAAGTCGCTATTGGATTTCAGATTGACTCTAACCAATAAAAGAATCACAAAAAAAGAATCTCAGAGCGAAGGAGCGCGGGCTGCACAGACGACGAGGGCGACGTGACCTAAAAATCTGAAGACGTACAAGTGCCTGACCTAGAAGTCAAGAACCCGAGAGTCCAGGAGTGGAGACACTCCGACAAAAATACAACCCGAGAAGAATCACTCGATGAGAGAAACGTGCCAATAATGCAAATGGTGTTAACCCCATAAAGTATCATTAAATCTAAATAAGTAGCAGATCTGAATATGTACATGGCTCTGTCTGCCTGCGAACATTCAACTTGAGTCTCACAAACTACAAGCTCAGATAGACTTTTATTTATCATAATGAAAAAGTTAAGTAAAAACAAAACTCATAACAACTAAAATACTCCCCCTATGTACAAGAATATAACTACTATAATACTGCTCCTATGTACAAGAATATAACTACTATAACTACTGCTCCTATGTACAAGAATATAAACTACTATAATACTGCCCCTATGTACAAGAATAAAACTACTATAATACTGCCCCTATATACAAGAATATAACTACTATAATACTGCTCCTATGTACAAGAACATAACTACTATAATACTGCTCCTATATACAAGAATATAACTACTATAATACTGCCCCTATATACAAGAATATAGCTACTATAATACTGCTCCTATGTACAAGAATATAACTACTATAATACTGCTCCTATATACAAGAATATAACTACTATAATACTGCCCCTATATACAAGAATATAGCTACTATAATACTGCTCCTATGTACAAGAATATAACTACTATAATACTGCCCTATGTACAAGAATATAACTACTATAATACTCCCCTATGTACAAGAATATAACTACTATAATACTGCTCCTATGTACAAGAATATAACTACTATAATACTGCCCCTATGTACAAGAATAAAACTACTATAATACTGCCCTATGTACAAGAATATAACTACTATAATACTGCTCCTATGTACAAGAACATAACTACTATAATACTGCCCCTATATACAAGAATATAACTACTATAATACTGCTCCTATGTACAAGAATATAACTACTATAATACTGCCCATATGTACAAGAATATAACTACTATAATACTGCCCCTATGTACAAGAATATAACTACTATAATACTGCCCCTATGTACAAGAATATAACTACTATAATACTGCCCCTATGTACAAGAATATAACTACTATAATACTGCCCCTATGTACAAGAATATAACAACGATAATACTGCTCCTATGTACAAGAATATAACTACTATAATACTGCCCCTATGTACAAGAATATAACTACTATAATACTGCCCCTATGTACAAGAATATAACTACTATAATACTGCTCCTATGTACAAGAATATAACTACTATAATACTGCTCCTATATACAAGAATATAACTACTATAATACTGCCCCTATGTACAAGAATATAACTACTATAATACTGCCCCTATGTACAAGAATATAACTACTATAATACTGCCCCTATGTACAAGAATATAACTACTATAATACTGCCCTATGTACAAGAATATAACAACTATAATACTGCCCCTATGTACAAGAATATAACTACTATAATACTGCTCCTATATACAAGAATATAACTACTATAATACTGCCCCTATGTACAAGAATATAACTACTATAATACTGCTCCTATATACAAGAATATAAACTACTATAATACTGCCCCTATGTACAAGAATATAACTACTATAATACTGCTCCTATGTACAAGAATATAACATAACTACTAATACAGATTACCTAATGCTCTATACAAGAATATAACTACTATAATACTGCTCCTATGTACAAGAATATAACTACTATAATACTGCTCCCTATATACAAGAATATAACTACTATAATACTGCTCCTATGTACAAGAATATAACTACTATAATACTGCCCCTATGTACAAGAATATAACTACTATAATACTGCCCCTATGTACAAGAATATAACTACTATAATACTGCCTCTATGTACAAGAATATAACTACTATAATACTGCCCCTATGTACAAGAATATAACTACTATAATACTGCCCCTATGTACAAGAATATAACTACTATAATACTGCCCCTATGTACAAGAATATAACTACTATAATACCGCTCCTATGTACAAGAATATAACTACTATAATACTGCTCCTATGTACAAGAATATAACTACTATAATACTGCCTGTATGTACAAGAATATAACTACTATAATACTGCCTGTATGTACAAGAATATAACTACTATAATACTGCTCCTATGTACAAGAATATAACTACTATAATACTGCTCCTATGTACAAGAATATAACTACTATAATACTGCCCTTATGTACAAGAATATAACTACTAAAATACTGCCTCTATGTACAAGAATATAACTACTATAATACTGCCCCTATGTACAAGAATATAACTACTATAATACTGCCCCTATGTACAAGAATATAACTACTATAATACTGCCTCCTATTATTACCGTATTAATCAAGAAGAAAAACAATAATTCAGAGAAAACCCGTTCTTTATAGAACTATGAAGGAGAGTTTATATTTTTATACAAATAGGATGTCTTGGGAACCAAAACCTCCAAAACCCGTCAGCGCACCGTGTGCAGGGAGCGTGGAGAGGTGTCAGTGCTGCCTGTGATGGGGCGGTAATTACTTTTCCTTCGTCCACTTCTGCTCCTGATTAAAAGCTGCGCAGAACTAATTCTCCAAGTCGTGTAATTGTCTTTGTAGGAAACTCCAAGAATCTAACGCATTTCGGGTCACAGATAATGGTAATTTTATTTATTTATTATTTACTTTATTTATTAATAAATTTTGACCATTGTTAAGATCTCTGCGCTGCTGGAATTATATTTCACTTCCACGAACAACTTTTATTGAGTGTTTGCGCCAACACAATCCTCACCGGCTGCAGAAATCTATTTCCTGTTCTGACAGTTTGTTACAATGTATCAGTAAAAATAAATCTATATTCTCTATTATTTTAAAAAATAACAAACAAAGATCTAATTTCCTTTGAGAAAAGGCGTTGTGAGTCCAGGTGTGTTGATGATCTGCGTCTGCGGCGCCTCTGGGAGTTTTCGATAAGGCAGATTAGCATCCGAGCGTAGACCGAAACCTCTATTGACAGGCATGAAGTCTAGAAGCCGGCAGGACGCTCGCAGACATGGCGGAATCCGCGCTCCGAGGCGACTTGTCAGCAATAATCATTGCCAAATTAGGCTCTGGCCACAAGGCGCAAATACTATGGAATACAAGGGGGTGGGGGACACGGACTGAACGCTGCCGGCTACACCGCCCCGAGTCCGGGCACAATGGAGGATTATACACACAACGCCATTCATAGCAAACAACGAGCTGCAATTGTGATCACAAAATAATGGGAACATCAAAGGTGCGCTGCCATGTGAGTGATCCTCATCATCCTCCCCCCCGGTGACATCCGCCGAAGAAGCCTGTAAGGTGCTAATGACGCCCCGACAAGTGATGAAGGCCTCACTGTGCGGAAATCACACAATTTGTTTTTCTCTTTCTTTTTTTTTGCTTTTAATTTTCAACACATTGTAAGTCAAATTATCAAAAATACTCTGATTAGGTGAAAAATTAATATATTTGATATCTATATAGATACAAGTGCATCTGAATGAATTAGAATATCATCAATAAGTTACTTTGTTACAGTAATTCAATACAGAAAGAGAAACACGTATTACACACAGAGGGATCTACTTTATGTGTTTATCTATGTTGATGTTGATGATTATGGGTTACAGCCAATGAAAACCCAAAGGTCATTATCTCAAAAAATTAAAGTAGGGAGGATGAAGGGTTAACAACCGCACAATGTTGCCACAACGTTTCAGTTTGCAAAACCTTTTTTAAGTGGTTACGCTGAAACGTTGGGCCAATAAGGCTGCATACCCATGATCAGTATATGCAGCGTCTTGCCGATGCGTCCAAAATGCTGCATTGTATAGTATCAGCAGAGTGGATAGCATCCTCACTATGCTTAACCCGACTGCAGCGATCTGACAGCTGCGGTGCGGGTTGCTGGAATTCCGCTCCTGCGCATGTTCATTTTATGCTGCAGAGTTGGAAGTGGCTCCCATTGGTTGACTGCAGGGAGAAGCCGCCCCACACACGCCGCACATGATGAGTACAAGGCGGCTGCGGGCACCCACCTCTCAGGTCCAGAGGAGCTGCATCCAACACACAGCTCCTCCGGACCATGAGCTCATACCCTTAAAGGTTGGGGAAAACGCATATTCCTGGCGTGCTGCCTTCATTGCTTTTTGACATATGGACTTGCTGCAACTTTAAGATTGCAGGGAGGATTTTGCACCTTGAAATGTGTGCAATAATTGTCAAGCGCTGCTCTATTTTTGTTCTCTTTATATACATCTCTCTATTTCCCTCTCTCTCTATATATATATATATATATATATATATATATATATATATATATATATATATATATATATATGATTTATATTTTTATAATATTATATCTTTTTTTATATTTTTATTTCATAATTATGTGCAGCAATTTACTACATAGATCTGTTTTTATATTATCTTTTTCTTTATGTTTTTTTTATCTTTTAAAGCATATTTTATGAATCATTATTTACAGTGTTTTATTATGTATATTATTTTTTATTTATTTTTCACTTTTACATTTAATTTCAATCACAGTTTGGGTTGCTAATATAAATTAAACTCTATTCAGGTAAAATTCTTATATATATATATATATATATATATATATATATATATATATATACATGCCATATATATAAAATATATATATATATACATATACAATATATACCGTATATACTCGTGTATAAGCCAACCCGTGTATAAGCCGACCCCCCTACTTTTGCCCCCAAAATCTGGGAAAACCTATTGACTCGTGTATAAGCCGAGGGTGGACCCCAGCACAGGTATACAGCCCCCAGCGGTGTGGTATACAGGCCCCCCCAGTGGTATACAGGCCTCCCCGGTGGTAGTATAAAGCACCCTCCCCAGTGGTATATACAGGCGCCAGCAGTATTACAGCAGCCCCAGTGGTATAAAGCAGCCTCCCCAGTGGTATATACAGGCCCCAGCAGTATTACAGCAGCCCCAGTGGTATACAGACCCCCCCCATCAGTGGTATACAGGGCCCCAGCTGTATACAGCAGCCCCAGCTGTATACAGTAGCCCCAGCAGTATACAGCCCCCCCCCATCAGTGGTATACAGGGCCCCAGCTGTATACAGCAGCCCCAGCTGTATACAGTAGCCCCAGCGGTATACAGCCTCCCCCATCAGTGGTATACAGGGCCCCAGCTGTATACAGCAGCCCCAGCTGTATACAGTAGCCCCAGCAGTATACAGCCCCCCCTCCCCCGTGGTATCCAGGGCCCCCCCTTGCTGCCGCACACTTGTAAAGTAAGACATCATTATACTTATAGCTTTCGTTGCTGCCGCCGACGCTGCTCGGTCACCGCGCTCCTCCGGGTCTTCATACTTCCTCCTCCGGCGCACAGACAATGACGTCATTTCCTGTGCGCCGGAGGAGGAAGCATGAAGACCCGGAGGAGCGCGGTGACCGAGCAGCGTCGGCGGCAGCAGCGAGAGCGATAAGTATAATGATGTCTTACTTTACAGGTGTGCGGCAGCAAGGGGGGGCCCTGGATACCATGGGGGGGGGGGGGGGCTGTATACCGCTGTGGCTACTGTATGACTCATGTATAAGCCGAGGGGGGACTTTTCAGCACATTTTTTGTGCTGAAAAACTCGGCTTGTACACGAGTATATACGGTACTGTAAATATATAAAAATATATATGTATATAGATCTTTTATTATTATTTAATATTATATTTTTTTACACATTTTTTGATCTTATTAAGTGTAACGGTACCCTTACACGTCACAACATTGCTTGCAATTTCACTGGCAATTTGCTGGTTTCAGTGAAATCATAGACACATTGTTCTATTTTGTTGCCGTGTACAAATGTAACAATGTGTCCATGATTTCACTGCAACCAGCAAATTGCCAGTGAAATTGCATGCAATGTTGTGACGTGTAAGGGTACCCTTACTTGTTTTCATTTTCATTCCATAAATCAATAATAGACATAAAAATAAGAAACTTTTTAATCGATCTTATCAGAGAAATCAGCTTCTTTCTCTTCCTGGATGGATCTTTCATGCTCAAAATTCTCAATTCTTAGGTAAAATTGGTTTTCAGTGAATACAGATATTTATTATCAAGCTCAAACTAGGATATTTCCGGTGGACGGTGCAGCAAAGAGGTACAACGAGAGGGAGAGGAAGACCCTGATGATATGGAGTGTGGATGGGACATCTCCTGACACTAACCTGTGTCTGGCCCCTAACGTCCCTAAGTGGGTCCTTCCACCTGCCACCATTATGTGCCTAGTCTCTGAATGTCCCTCCACTCACATTGGATAGTGCGTATGTCGGTGAGTGCACTAGACGTCACCACTGTGGTAAAACGACACAGTGGAAAGTAGACAGACATGGAACATACACAATAAAAGATACAACTCAAACGTGACAGCTGCAGCCAAACACCAGGACTGCAGATGACACGGCTCCAACAGAACTTCAACAGCCACACAAAGCTTCCTCCTTCAACTGTGGTCAGTGCGGAATGAATTATATTACCGGCAATAGGAGATGGGTCATGTGACTATTCACGACCAAGAGTGTAATAGAACTCCCTGGGCCGTGTCCTTCCCTCTGATGCGAGCTCACACCCTGAGGTCACATCATTCCCTGTAAATGTCAGCTGATCTGATCAGCCGATAACCCCAGATGCGGTCTGGAATCACTTCCTGTGGATGCCTGGCGAGTGCCTGCACCTAACGAAAGTGCACAAACCTTCACCATCAGACCCCATTAAAACGTATCAGTCGTCCACGCCCTGCCGTCGTCTCCATCCCCTCACTTTTGGCCAAACCTGGCCCCTACCTGTGTGATGAAGCGTGCAATATGATTAAAATCTGAAGATTTTGCCGTTGGTGAGCGTTGCCATTCTTATTTCTTTGATACTGAATAAATGATTGCAGGTTCAAGTCTCATAAGGGGATGAAAAAACATCAGAAATGTCCCCACACCGAAAAAAATGTAATAAAAATCTATCAAAGCGTTCCAAAGTGATACCAACAATGACGTCAGTGAAAGCAAGCCCAGGCATGAAGAGGTTAAATAATGTCGGAGTCCTATGTGATCGCTCATCTTAACAAATGGACGATAGTGAAGGACGGGGGGCAAATACTTTATCACATCACTGAGGATCCATAAATGGCATTATTAGTGACCATGAAGACAACAAGCCAATTTCTACCCTAGAAGAAATCAGGCAGGATTGACTTGTCCGCGTGTCAGGAGGAAAAATGCGCATTAGGCCCCTCTGAATATCCGCGGACGACTGAGCAAACTTTGGCCATTTGTCGGAGTTAAGATCCAAGACGGGAAGACATGACTCATGTGAAGATTGAGAGCGCGGACCGATCTAACCTTCCCTCTGATCTCTTCTATCAGGAGCTAGAAGCCATTTGTCTGTAGATCCTGCGCATTTCCGAGCTTTTATGCCCGTCCTGGGAATACATTATATAACTCAGATTTTTATGATCTTTCTTGCAGCGTAAACAGATACTGTATTCACTTGACATTTTATAAAATCCTATTTACAGGGTTCTTAGTCCAGCTAGTAAAATAGAGTAAAGTCATCCTTAAAGGGGTTATCCAGGATAAGAAAGGCATGTTTTCCTTCAAAAAACATCTCCACACCCAAATGTGAGGTCCTGCAACTCAGTCCGATTTACTTCAATAAAGCTGAGCCGCATTGCCAGACACAACATGCAGATAGGTGTATTTGTGGCAACCACAAATGGTACTACATGTATTTCTATGTGTGATATCATGCCTGGAGGTAAGTGAAGGACATTTTGATGAAACCCCCAACATACACTCAACACATCTGCTCTTCAGGACAGGGAAGTGCTGGTTGCAAGAGACCCACCTTTAGGGCAGTCCCCACTTCATAGCTGAAGGGAGGAGTTAGGTTAGGGGTGGGTGGCAAGAAGGAGAGTTCTAGTCGAGTCTAGGCAGCTTAAGAGACAGCATGGAGCGTGAAGTGCTAGGCCAAGGGCCAGGAGAGACAAATCTGTTGCCAGCTGTTGAAACTGGGCAGAGGAACTAGCTTCAAAAGGGGTACCAGCCCCAAATCAATCAGGGTACTTCAGGAATGGTTGTGAAACTGGAGGTCATGTGGACCTTCCTGAGGCTGAAGGGGCTATATAGAGTCAGAAGACAAAAAGACTGTTGCTCACAGGACCCACAGCTACCTGTCTGGCAGGGAATGGAAACTACGATCATTCAGGAAAGGAAAAGGGTAGCAAATGTCAGAAAAGGCAGCTAGAAGGCCATATACCCTTTGTCTCAGAAAGTGGATTCTAACTATCTCTGGGCTGGCCAGGCTGCGTTCATAATGAACATCGTACCCTGGCTGGGTTGAAATCCTCAACTCCAGGTAAAGTGATCCTTTCTGCGTCTCCCTCCACCACTACCCTCCTCCTCCTCTGCATTATCTCATCCATTTCTCTACACTTTCCAAGGGATCTCTGCCCTTACTGGAAAAGGCTTACCACCTGGCTGCCCTACCATCCCCTTGGAAGCCCCCACAGCAGCCACTGGCCATCTCTGGTCAGAACTCCCATCACAAACTACTGCTATCCTTTGTAATTAACCCTCGGATTTTTGAGTACCCCGGCCCTTATGGTCGCAGCATATTCAGGGGTGTATTTAGGGAAGAGAGGCGGGGCATTAACTGGGCGCAATCGGCAGTGGGGCTTCATCAGGGCTGCCTGATGCAGCTGCGTTTTTCCGCCCCCTGTAGTTACGTGTCAGCCGTTCTCAGAGTGGACCTTCAAGCTGACAGCAGGCTCAGAGAAGGTGCAGCTGGCTCCCAGCGATCAATATTACTCACGTGTCCTAACTCCTGGGACTTCTGGGTCAGCGCAACATCAGCAGCATGATCAGGGCAGCTAACCACACAGCTGACATTACCCCTTGGCGCCCCAAAGGCAGCAGACAGCGTTGGAGATAAGAGCTCCAGTGGAGCTGAACACACTGAACATGTATTGTAATTAGGAGAAGGGGGTAGAAATTTCACTACACAGTATGGGGAGAGAGTTTGGAGGGAATGTATACCGACACAATTTGGGGAGCGAGGGGGAGAGTATGCGGACACAGTATGGGAAGCAAGGGGGGAAATTTGAGGATGCAGTATGAGGGGCGAGGGGATAAGAAATTAGAGGACCCGTTATGTGGCGGGAATGGGTGGTGGAAATTTGATGACAGTATGTGAGCGAAGGGGGGAATTTGAGGATTGCATGGGTAATGATGGGAGTGATGAGTTAGAATGTAGTTAGGAGACAGTATGAGATAATAAATATGTGAATGGTACATTTAATAGAGACTGGGTACAGTGAAGGTTGTGGTATGGAGAGGGGGCAGCATGGAGGGACAGTATGAGGCCACAGCAAGGAGTGGACAGTATCTTAAGAAAGAGGAGTGTGATGAGTGAGCACAGTATAGATAGAGACTGTGTATAGAAGGTACACAGTGTGAGAGGACAGTGTGAAGAAGGGACCCAGTATGGTAAGGAGAGGGCAGTTCAGGGGACACAATGACGATAAATTATTTTTTCATGCGCTCTGTGTAGGGCAGGTATTTTTATTCAGTAGCATATTAAGGGTATGTGCTGCAGAAGAGCAGAGAAAATGGAAGTCTGAGAGATGAGCTGTGGATGTGAAAAGTTAACATGGATTCTAGACAAGATGAAGAAAAGAAAGGAAGAGAAAGACTCCGATCAGAGACAACATCCTCAATAGGCAACCAAGATTTTAATGTTTGTGATACTAATTAATTCTCCTCAGTTCTGTGGTTCCTATATGGCCCCTAGTCTATTGATGACTTCTAACAACTCCCAGTATCTCCTTACCATTATTAAAGACATACTAGGAGTTGATACAAATGTATATGGGCCAAAGGCTAGGGTCACATTTGGAGAGTGACCCATGTTTCCCGGATTCGCTAAACGCTTAGCCCAGTTTGCTGTAATGGCTAGTGTAAACGTCGCTTGCTGCCTGGCAATGCTGCTCCATAGTAACCCATAGTTTACCTTGCAGGTTGCAGACGTTTTCCTGTGCGCTCAGCTAAAGCTCACTTCCTGGGGCTCTGTGTGTGGCCGGATCCAAGGTAAACTACGGAGCAGCGTTGCAGGACAGCAAGCAACATTAACGCTAGCCGTTACAGCAGACTGGGCTAAGCGTTTAGCAGACCCGGGAAACGTGGGTCACCCTCCAAGTGTAACCCTAGCCTAACCAGACATTACAATTGATGTATCATGTACCATGTACTCATAGTAGTTTTGATGCTGTTTCTGTATTGATTTATTTCTGCCACTGCTAGTGGTTTTGGTGATGTATTTCTATACTGATGCTTTTTTTCTGTACTGATGGGGGTTCTCGTTATGTATTTATAAACTGCTAGTGATTATGGTTATCTATTTCTGTATTAATGAGTATTTTTATGCTGTGCTTCTCTACTGATACATTTCTGTGTTGATGATGAGTTTCTTTGCTGCTTGTAGTTCTTATGATGAATTTCTATAACACTGGTGACACTGGCGTGTATTTCTGTAGTGCTAATGGTTTTGGTTATGTATGACCTATATTACCAGGGATTCTACCACTAACATTTACTACTCACCCCTTGCTCACCAGGGATACTACCTTTCACATCTTACTGCCCTGGAGCACAAGGGATACTACCATTATCACCCCTACTGCCCTGACTTTTACCAATAATGCTTTAGTTCCCTGTATTACTATTAATATTATCAAAACCCTCTCTCATCACTGGTCTACTAAAGATGCTTACATAAACATCTTCCTATCTGTAGACCACCAGGAATTTTGACATTAATCACTTCAATACATTAATTCATCTAGAGAGTTGGCATTGATCCCATAAAAATGACAAACCGTAGTGATTTTAATGTCAGTTCTTGTAGAACCCAGGACTTTACGAGAATAAAGTCATCAGTTGAAAACCAATATTGGAATATGGTTGACCCACCTGGATAAAGCTAAGCACCTGGCTGGTAGAGTTTTACTAATCACTTCATGGTTCTAAAAATGTGCCTAGATTTAACCTCCTTTATATCAGGCCATTTTTAGGACCCTGAAGTGGTTTGTAAAAATGTACAATCCAGGTGGTTAGCTTCACGTTGGTTGACCATTGTGATGGCTTCTCTGCTGGTTCTCTAGAAATCCAAAGGCTTCTCGAGAACCAGTCCAACGTTGGCCACTTTTATCTAACGTCTTTTTTTTTCCCATAAGACCCTCTTTGAGTCTTCTTTGTTGGTTTCTATAGTACATTTTCCATCCAGGTTCTTGACAAACTGCTGCCTTCATCTCTATGTCATCCACTAGTTAAACCACACAGTAGACTGGATCCATAAAAGGTTTATGTTGCATAACATATTGAATATGCATCTCCTATAAAATGGTTCAGCTGCTGAGAGGACTACAATGATGATAAGATGAATGCTTTACAAGGTATATTTTCACTGGTATTTTTAATGAACCTGGAGAGTAGTGTAGAGTGAAATGCTAATTACCGGTTGCCAGGAAAAAGGTTACTTGTAAAAATATTCGTAGAATTTCAGCCATCATTACAATCGTTTATTGCTGCTCTACGTCTTTGGGAAGTTAAAAATAAATGGAAACTTGTCATTTAATTTTATTCTAAACTAAATCCAAATATAGTAGCGTCTCTCTAAAAACTAGAGCTTGGACAACTTGTTACCGGGTTGTCGAATTCCTAGGAAAAGTTCCTTTGGTCTACTGTACTGTAACAGTTACTTTTAGTTTTTGGTCCGTTCGGTTCTTGGCAGAGCGGTACTTGAAGCTGAGATAATGAGTACCAGTCACCAGAGGTAAGGGATGCTATATGTATCGGAAGGGGTGAGTATACTATGACTGGTTCTTATGAAGGATGAAAATGTGAAGAACGTTTTGATTTTAAGAATAGTTGGGCAGGAGAAGCCTGGTTCTTGTGTGGTAGATCAACCTAAGAGTTTAGAGAAACTAAAGAGCCAGTACAGAAAGAGGCTTCAAAGAGTAATGACTGCATTAAACAGTAAAACAGTTTTAAGATATATGTATATTCTTAAGGTATGCCTCGTATTAAGACTTCAGAGTTTTGTGCTAAAGACTTTTGATGGAACATTGCCATGATAGCTCAATAATAAGGCTTCCAATGGAGCTTTCCACTATTTTTTTTATTTTGCTGGAGCTGTAAGGAGACTCAGTAAACTCATTTCACTCTTTGAATTAGATGTACCTGATGGTAAAGGGGGAAGGTGTGCATACTTTTGCCCAACCAGGGGGCTGATCATAAGAACAAGGTGTAAAAGGAGAATACCCATGTTTAGGGGTTGTGGTTGGCATGATGTGGAGACAAGTTGTATCTTGGTGATCTTCCTTCCAGTGACATGTCTGGTTGATTTGTTCCAGTATTGATGTGTTTGCTCTTCTTGTCATCCATGGTATTGATAACGTCCTTCTCCAGCTCCACATTTTGAAGGAGTTGATTCTTCTTCTGTCTTGTTTCTTTATCATCCAGAATTTGCATTCATATCTTACTACAGAAAAGACCAGACTATGTATGAGCCGTATCTTCGGTGTTCTACATGTATTTCAAGGGAAGTTGGAGAACCTGCGATTCTACCCCATGAATCAAATTTTATTTTTAAGATTAGCCCAATCTAGCAAATTTGAACTCTAAAACATTCGATCATCTCTAGTGAATACACATTCCCGCTACTGCTTCTATCCAATCAAATGACAGTAATGGAGGCTCAAAAGGTTATGGAGCTTTAAACTAATTTAGAGATTGTGAAAAGCTGTTTTATGTCTAAAGATATGATGTCTCATCCTTTGAAATTGTCTTCCCTGGCCACCACAGAAGACAAAAGAATTCCTAACCAAAAATACAAGATCCATTGCTGGGTTTTAGACACCATGTATGGAAAATCAGTCATCAAATTAATGGTAGCTTGTACGTGCTACTGATACTACTATCCAAATAAGTGACCACCCTGGAGGAGCAGTTGTATAAATTCACTCTACTACACCTTACTAGGAAAGAAGGCAGCTCATTGTATCTAATGGGCTCCATGACCAGTTTTCCTCTATGGAGAAGTAGACCTTTTACTCAATGAAAAAACATTTATATAGCTTTGTCTGAAATTAGGGGTGGTCTTATACCCAACAAAGATTCATCCTTCAGTATGTCCTTTGGTAGAGTAAATATGGAAAAGGCTCATTAGGTAGTTTTCACATCTTCGTGTCCAAGAAAGAAACCCAACCTAAATTGGGGTCACCCTTCTCCTTCCCTGTTTCTTGGCCTAATATTACCTGATTGTAATTATGACCCTTACACCCTCAATGACCTCAAAAATGGTGGTGACCATTCTTACTGGAGAGGTCACTTCTATCGTAGAGTCTCCAAATCTTTTTCAATAGAAATAGGGGCTTGGTATCCCATTGTCAGAATTAGTCAGAACCCCCCCTCCATCGGTCGGCCTTTTATAAGTCTATTGTGGGAAATACCCTTGAGATCAGCTGAAAAGCTTACATATCTACATAGATTTGTACATTTTTATAGATAGCTTCGAAAAGTCTGCAAGTAATTTCAAAAGTCAAGAAATCGACGAGTAGAAACCAATGGAGGCGGCGGCGGTGGCGGCTCAGCGGAGACATTTTGGGGAGGTTTACTAATAATATATGCATAGTTAGAGCAGGTAATTAACAAACAAGGAGAGAGGGAAACATGTCAGTGATTATTCTAAATTTAGTGTAGCAAACCACAGAGGATAATGACTGTGACCTTCTCCGCTGCCGGATGATGAAGAAAAACAGAATTTTAAATTATGAAGTTTTTCTTCCTTGATTTCAAAGTTTTTTTCATTTTTTTCTGGTATGGAATTATAGAATTCATATTTCATGATCTGTTTTAGAAAAGTTGCATTAAAGGTAAATGACTGAAATGTCAATTTTTTGACGTTATAAATTATTCGCAGACTTTTCGCAGCAACCTGTGAAAATGTACAAATGTATGTAGATATGTAGCCTTTTCGGCTGATCTCAAGGGTCTTTCCCACAATAGATTTCTAAAAACCTGACCGATGTGGGGGAGGGGTCTGACTAATTCTGATAACGGGGTACAAAGTTCCTTTTTCTGTCGAAAAAGATTTGGAGACTCTACTATAGAAGTCACCTCTCCAGTAAGAATGGTCACCACCATTCTTGAGGTCATTGAGGGTCTAAGGGCCCCGTCACACCTGGTGACGGGGCTGGAGATGTTTGCGGCGACTGGCGGGTGCACGCACATTTTTGGCGCCCCGCCAGCGTCGCCGTCCCCCATTTATACGGGGCGACATCTCCAGCCCCGCATGGGCGAGCTGTCAGGGGCATCGCCGCCGGGGTGTCTGAAAACCCCAGCAGCGATGCAGGACAATGGGAGCCATAGGGAGCCATCGCCTGACAGGTCACCGGCGGCCAGTTACATGGGGCAATGTGTGCACATCGTCCCAGATCAGTCGCCTGGTTTCAGAGCACTGCTCTGAAACCAGGCGACCTCCCTGCGCTGCCGTCATCGCCCCTTTACATGAGGCGACATAGGGGTGATGTCGCTGATGATAGGCCACGCCCCTATGTTGCTTATGTAATTGGCGGCGATGTCGCCTCGTGTGACGGGGCCTTAAGGGTCATACTTACAATCAAGAAACAGAGAGGGATATGGGAGACCCCCGTTTAGGTTGGGTTTCTTTCTTGGACACATGGGGTTTCACATAACTAGTGGAAACTGCCCAATGACCAGAATTGCCGGAAGGAAAGTTCAATTTTCCCTAAGCATAAAGTGACCAAAAACACTCCTTTTCTTGACCTACCGGACATTAGAGTTGGGGCAGCACTGTGGCTCAGTGGTTAGCACTGCAGCCTTGCAGCAAAGGAGTCCTGGGTTCAAATCCCACCAAGGACAACATCTGTAAGGAGTTTGTATGTTCTCCCCGTGAATGTGTGGGTTTTCTCCGAGTTCTCCGGTTTCCTCCCACACTTGAAAGACTTATACTGATAGGATTTATAAAGCATATGGAATTAGAAGCACTATATAAAAACACATATTATTATTATTATTATTATTCACACAACCCCTCCTTATATGCAAATAAACAAATTCTGAGCTTAACCCCTTCCCAACCAATTTTTCATTTGTGCAATTTAGTATTTTGCTCCCCTTGTTTTTTTTTTTTTAACAAATCTCTTTATTTGAGTTTCCAAACATTTTCACAAATTATTCAACATATTAAAGAATACAAAAGTTGTAAATGTCATTCCCACATAACCTCCAACCAGGAGTGAACTTCCCACCCTCCCCCCCCCCCCCCCAACAGTGTTCTTCTCTTGTCATACATATATTAATCATGACAGTCATTTGAAATTAGCGACAGTATTACTATCATATCCAGCCTTCTTGTCACTTAAATAATACCGGAAGCGGGAGTGATTCAAGTTACTTCCAGCCTTCCCAGACTACCCTGCAACTGCTCCATCGAATACCAGGTCGAATTTTTGAAGGGCCAAACTACAGATTTAACCTCTTCATCAGACAGATAATTTAGGATAAATCCCTTCCATTTATTGAAGAATTTTTTTGTTAGGTCATCTTTATTAGTTTCTGCCTCTATTTTTTCAGATCTCAATGCTGTCTTGATGTCGTTTAGTAATGATTCCTGAGAGGGCGATTTTGCATCTAACCAGTGTCTCAATATAACTCGTTTGGTTAGAATAGCCAGTGTATGTAGCATTCTCTGTTCATTTCTAGTACCATGTGAATTATTGATACAATGAAACAGCCATCCATCTCTATCTAAAATTCCCGGGCCTCCCGTAATCCTACCTGCCATATCTTCAGTAAATGACCAGATAGGGCGTAGTCGCTTGCATTCCCATATACCATGGAAGAGATCCGTGTTTGGTTTGTAGCATTTCGGGCAAGCCTGTAACCTATCATTTGTTGATCTAGTCTGGTATATTGTAAACCCATATATCGCTCTATGTATCATTCGGAATTGGGAGTCCCGCCATTGTTCATTGACTATGTTTTCTCTAAATGCCCTCCATCCATTCAATATTTTCGTTCCCAACTCCTCCTCTTTCAGTCTGGTTTCCCATCCTTTGAAGAGTCGTGTATGTGTTTTCTGGATTAGCTGGGGCCCCAGGTCTTTATATAAGGTGGATACACTTGTGTTAACTATTCCTCTTGATAGCAAGTCATCCCACGCATTCATCACACATTCTGATTGTACGTTAACCAGTTTGGCCATAATATAATGTTCCAATTGTTTGAACTGAAGCATATGGTGACTTGGCAACATCAAAGAGTCCAACAACTCCGATCCTTTCAACCATCTAGATTCTGTTTGACAGAGAAGGTCACCGGCCCTATCTATACCCCTCTCTCTCCAATGTTGGAAGAGGCTATTTTCTCTTCCCATCGGGAATTCAGGTGAGCCCACAGGGAAACAAATTTGGACATTTTCCAAGAAAGGCCCTGTTTTCTCCTAATTATCTTCCAAGCTGTTATGGTGTCCCTTGTCACTATTGAGTATTTTATTCTGTCTGGGAGATTGGTTCTCGACGTATGTAGTATCGAGACCAAATTCCATGGTTTGCATAGCTCAGATTCTAATTCCCAATCTGAAAATTTACTTGTCCCTCCCAGCCAATCCAAGATATGTCGAGCCAGACAGGTCAAATTATAAATTCTTACATCAGGTATGGCTAAACCTCCCATCTCTTTTGGCAGCATCAGAGTTTTTAGGCGGATTCTGGGTCGTTTGTTTTGCCAAAGGAACTTGACAAACGCCCTATTTATTCTATTAATGTCTTTGGCGCGTATCATTATAGGCAATACTTGAAGCGGGTAGAGGAGCTTAGAAAAGCTCATCATTTTAAGCAGGTGTCCACGGCCCAGCAGAGGAAGTGGCAACGCCTCCCATTTACTAAGATCCGATTCCAACTTTGCTATTAATGGGTCATAATTTAAGCTATAAACTAGATCAGAGTTTCGTGCTAGCTGAATCCCCAAATATCTAATCGATTTTTTGGCTATTGGTATGTCCAGAAATTTATCTAGATCATCTTTTTCCCTTTCCCCCCGTCTCTTTTGTGTTATTAGAAAAAGTATCTCACATTTTTCCTTATTTAGTTTAAATCCCGAAAAGGATCCAAATTTCTCGATTCTTTTTAAAATGGCTGGTAGTTCCGTCGCTGGCTCCCCCAAATAAAGAATTATGTCATCTGCAAAAAAATTGGATCGTATCCTTTGGGAACCCACGGCTATCCCATCAAAATCTTCCCCACTCGTCAGGTAACGAGCAAGTGGCTCAATTGCCAGATTAAAGAGTAGAGGCGACAACGGGCACCCTTGGCGAGTTCCCCTGTGTAAAGGAAATACATTAGACAAAAACCCCGGTGTACGTACTCTTGCCCTAGGATTCGTATAAAGTGCCTCTAAAAATGTTCTAAAGGGACCCGTCAATCCCACCGCATCCAGCACCTTGCCCAGCCATGGCCACCTAACATTGTCGAATGCTTTTTCAGCGTCTAGTGTGACCATGGCTGGGTTTCTTTCTGTTTTTACCTCTCTATCCCATTTGATCGAGTCGATCGTTAGTAATGCTCTTCGTATATTTCCCGTGGCCGATCTCCCCTTTACGAAACCTGCTTGATGGCTACCTATCAGCCCCGGGAGATACACTGCCAATCTATTGGCCATCAATTTAGATAGTATCTTGAGATCCACATTGATTAATGAGATCGGCCTGTAATTAGCAGGTTCTTCCAGGTCTTTACCCCCTTTAGGGATCAGCGTAATGTGTGCCATGTTAACTTGCTCGGGTATTGTACCCCCCTGTAAAATTGAGTTGTAGAAATCCGTCAGGGTGGGAGTAATCATGGGAGAAATTGCTTTGTAAAACCCCCCACTAAAACCGTCCGGTCCAGGGCTTTGTGTGCGTTTAGTTCTTTAATCACCCCCGTAACTTCTTCATCAGTAATTTCTCTATTAAGGTTTAGAAGGTCAGTTTCGTCTAGTCTTGTCATAGGGTATCTCTGTAGCCAGTCATCCCCCCCCTCCCCTTCTGGTGGTGTACTATATAATTTTGTGTAGAATTTTCCTAGTACCTCTACTATTTGCTTCGGATCTTTCGTTATCCCCCCTCCCTGGTTTCTAATTGCGTTGAATGTAGTATACTGTCTCTTTCCCCTTGCCAGGTTGGCCATTAGCTTGCCCGCTTTATTGCCATAGTGATATAATTTTGCCTCCCATCTCTGTCTGAACATGGATTCTTTTTGTTTGGACCATTCATTAAAAATGTCTCTCTGATGCCGCCAAGCACGCCCATTATCAGTAGATGGGTTATCGAGAAAGGCTTTGTATGTCGATCTCACAGCGTTGCTGCTTTCCAAGAAGGACTGTTCCACCAGTCTTCGCCTCCCTCTTGTGTAGGCTATAATTCTACCTCTTAATACTGCTTTGGCTGTTTCCCAAAATAGCGCACTATCATCCTTATGTTGCGCGTTATCTGACGAGAATGTCCCCCACCATTCACCCAATAACTTTTTAAAGTCAGGGCTATCCTGCAGTGCCGTAGGAAAGCGCCACACTATGTCATTTCCCCTTGGGTAGATGTCTGATATTGACAAAGTTATTGGGCTGTGATCGGATATCACCAAATTACCAATTTCTGTATGTTCTACCTTCGATAGGAGGTGTTGACTAATGAGCATTACATCTATCCTTGACCAAGACTCGTGGCGGTGAGAAAAGTGGGAAAACTCTCTCTCCTGGGGTTTCTCACTCTCCAAATATCCCAAAGGTGCAGGTCAGATGCAAATCTTGCTAATGGAGACATATTCGTTTGGTCATCTTTTTCGTCATTTTTTCTAACGTTACTGTTTCTTAGTATATTTGTTTTTCTGTCCTCACTAGCGTTCATGACTAGGTTGTAATCGCCCCCCACAATGATGTTGTTCTCCGTGTCTTGTAGTATGGACGGCATGAGGGTGTCTAAGAAAGCGCCCTGGCCCGTGTTAGGGCGTATATGTTATGGATGCTCAGATTCATGCCGGGACATTCTATCAGTATGTGTATGTGTCTTCCTTCCGCCAAACTATCATGTGAGATGATTCTATGCGTTAATGTCTTGTTAATCAGGATAATTACCCCTGCTTTTCGGTCTAGCGCCCCCGAGCCAATCACTTCCCCTACCCAGAATTTTTTGAGTCTGAAGAAGTCTTCCTCTCTTAAGTGGGTTTCCTGTAAAAGAACAATGTCTCCTCGTAGTTTTTTGAGATGACGAAGGATCATTGAACGTTTACTCGGAGAACGTAGGCCCTTCACGTTCCATGATAAAATCTGTACCATTGTGTGACTATTATTAAGTGTGGCTGCGTAGCTTCAGGTTGAATATAATCGTCTAGTCTTCTAGAAACTGCTCTGTCCTGGTCTACTTTAAGAACCCTTCTTTGAACCGTCAATACATAGTAATCCCAACATGTAACAGTAAATACAAAAGAACTCACCAATTTCCCTCCCTCCCTCCCTTTTTGTCCCTCAACTTCCCCAACAATAGTTACATCTTCCGACATCCTGGGCGCCATTTTCCCTTATTCATGGCTCCCACCCTCCCGCCTTTGCTACAATAGAACATAATATTGTAAGCCCACTTATCAATTGGACCCATAATAAGTAATAAGTTGTGTCAGATATCTGCACCTTAATCCGGGAAAAGTGATGAAAATACTGCAACATATATTGTAATATGAAGAAGAGAAAAAAGAAAAAAAAAAAAAAAAAAAAAAAAAAAAAAAAAAAAAAGGATTTCCTCCTCATCTCTGTATAAAGCGAAGTTCAGTTCAATTCAACGGAGTCGGTGCCTCTGTATTACTGCTTACAGCGAGACCGGAGTATCCAAAGGTATGGTCATGTATAGTCCACAGATTATGTCTATCAAGTAATAACAGGCGAGTCCTGAACGGCGTCTTCTGGCGTCTCCCTGAACGGTTGTGTAGCTGTGGCTTGTGGGCGCCCGGCTCTTAATTCTTCCTGATGATTGGTTGCATTTGTGGGTGACTTGTGCCCATAGGTTCCATCCATGTGTCTCCTGTAGTGAGTATCTCCCTCCTCACTCATTGTCAGTTTACGCCATGCGTCTTTTGCATCTGTATAGAATCGTGGTTTGCCATCTTGGCCCGTCACCTTTAATGTAGCCGGGTACAGCATTTGGAATTGGGTACCTCTCTTGAATAACATGCTGCAAATGTCATTAAATGCCCTCCTTTTTCTGACCACTTCTGGGAATGATCGTCATATATGCGTACTTTGTGTCCCTTTAACATCAATGGTTGGCGTCTTTTCCTGAAAGCCATTAGTAGCTTTTCCTTATCTTTGTAATCCAGGTATCTCATTATAACCTGTCTATGTTTTATGGTTTCTGGATGCTGTGTGACTTTTCTGCTGTTCATCTCCCTTGCTGGAGGAGGGGGCCCCACTCGGTGTGCCCTTTCTACTTTGCACCGTCTCTCAAATCCCAGGGCTTGGGGCAAGTCAACCTCACATATATCATTCAGTTGGTTATGGGGTACAGATTCAGGCATCCCCACAATCCTCAGGTTGTTGCGCCTGGATCTGTTTTCTAAATCGTCTAATTTAGCTTTCATCCAGATTGACTCTTTGCAAACAGATCCCAGCTGTTGTTCAAGAGCTAGCACTCTATCTTCATAATCAGATATTCTCTGTTCAGCTTCTATCAGTCTAGTTTCGTGCTGCTGTGTGGTGTTTTGTAGGTCTGCCAGGGCTGTCTGCACTGTGTCTCTGACTGCTCTGCTGAGCTCGGCTGTGAGATGGGCTTTTAGTTCTGCTACTAGGGCTGAATGCAACTGGGCTCCAGGTGATTATCTGATTCCTGGCTTGTGCCCATTGTTGGTGCTGCCTGGCTAGTAAGTGTATTCGCTGCATTTTCTTCTCCTCTCTGCTGCCTTGTGCCCGCTTGTTGTCCCGCATTGCCTTTCTCCTTTGCTTTCCCGCCCGCCGCCATCTTACCACTACCTCCTGGTGCTGTGCTGAGGCGTCTCGTGGCGCTAGCGGGGCCCGAGCTGCGTAGCCACGGGTCCATGTAGTTCCGGTCCGTGTGCGGGACTTCTCCTCTCCCTCAGTGTCAAATTTGGGGCTCTCCGGCGGGTGTATTGCGGGTATTAGGCGGTGGGTGCCAGGAGCCTCCCGATCAGCGTGCGGCCATCCCGAGGACCGGAACCGGAAGTGCTCCCCTTGTTTTAAGAGCCATAACTTTTTGATTTCGTGGCAGCACAGTCCTTTGAAGGCTTGTCTTTTTCATGGAAGGAAATGCCATTTTGAATGACACCATTCACTTCCAATGTATTCAAGTAGGGGGAAAAAAACTGTAAAAACAAATGCAATTCCACAATTATTTTTTGGGGGGGCTTTTCTGTTTACAGCATTTATTTTATAGTAAAAATAACGTGGCAATGCGATTCGTCAGGTCGATACGATTACGGCGATACCAAACATGAAATGTTAAAATTCTGCCAGTTTAAAAAATAAAATCTAAATTTTTTTTTAAAAAGTATTTGTTTTGTGACACTTTTCTTTGAGATCTGTAACTCCTCAACTCTTCTGTGGATGGGGCTGTGTGATGGATGGTCTTTGTGCAGTGAGCTGGTGGTTTTATTGGTATTATTTTGAGGTACACACTATGTTTTGAGGTTTTTTGCTTCTTTTGAGCAGAGTAAAAAATATCATTTGTTTAAAAAAATGTTTTCTATCTGGCACTTAATTTATTTTCAATAATTTTACACTATGATGAACTAAACTTTTACAGACACAGTAATATAACTTTTTTTTTTTATTTCGTCATTTTTTAATTGGGAAGAGGTATGTGGCGCCCCTGCGGTCCGCGTCGCCATAGAGCGGTACTGCACCCATCCCACGGGTGTGGTATTCCTGTTCACAGGGAAACGGGTTGGTGAGTCCAGACACCCACAAAAGCACCCAACACACCCGGTCCCAGGGACAGCAGGTGGACCCGATAGAGGGAGGGCTCAGTCAGTCAGTGGGATGGAAGGAAGAAAGGTGGAGGGTGGGAAGTGAGTTGAGGCAGTTGGGAGGAAGTAGTGAGTGGAGGAGGATCCGGAGGACTTGAGCAGTGAGGAGCTTGTCCTGGGTCCCCGGACAGCAGAGTGCAAGTGAGACAGAGGGAGCCCTACGGGCGCGGGCAGAGGACCCGTGGCTGCTGAATTGGGGCACTGTGTGTGGAGACATGAGTAGGAGAGAGGTGGACAGTTAGCGCTGAGAGAGAGAAAGAAACCTGTGAAGGAAGGAACATAAAAGGGGTGTCTTGGACGAGCTATCCTGGTTCATTGAGGACTATCTGGACTGAGATTCAGCAAGGACAGTACCCTGTGGTGTCGTTGAAGTGAAAAGCTAAGTAAACCAGGTATAGAAGTAAGAACTGTGTGTGAGACTGTTCATTTTCCGCCTGCTGAGCGGTAAATTGATAATACGTGCTGGCCACCAGAGACTGGCCTGCGAGATGCTTTGACCCCTCTCTCCAACAGCCCCGCTGGCCTACCACCACCATATATTTTACACTGGTTGCCCTGGGGAACCGCTCCACCAGTGGGGAGCGACACCACCAAAGCTGCAATCCCATCATCCCCACAGGTCCCGCACAGCAGCGTCGGCCCCAATAGCCGAACACCACGTGTGGCTTCACGACAACCATCCCTAAACCCTTAATCCCCAAACTTTTTTAGTTGACGCCCAGGGTCATGGAGTCGGGTCTCGACCCCTGTGACTCCCCGGAAGCATCAAAGCCTGGTTCCGAGCACCCCATGGCCCTCAGGTGGGACAGGTAGGTGATTGAAACTTTTACATTGATTTTATTTTTTTACTTTTTAAAAATAAATGTTTGCTGTTTATGATATAAGATGGACTTTATTGGGACATCCAGGAAGACATTGATACCTGACTTAAGTAGATGCCCCAACTGTAAGGGAAACTCATTGACTCCTTGCGAGGAGAGCGATGGACCCGTGAATTTTGTCATGTAACCATTCCTTCAAAATTATGTCAGAGATCAACAGAAAAGACAATTCTTAGCATACGTATGCTCATTTAAGACACTACCCAAACTAAAAGAAATTTGTCAGGTCATTTTCTACCACAATACTAATGGTATCCTGAAATAGGGATTGGGCACCCCCTTCAGGATCAGTAACTTTTAATGCTTTACCTTCTCCTGTTATCTTGCTGTAAGCTCTGGAGAATTCAATGTCACATACCGGCTAGTCAAGCATATGTAAATCCAAACTGATTATGCCCTGCTTCCCACACCCACCTCTCAGCAGTGATAGTAAATGACTGAAGATTTTTATTATCACTGTGCCAGAGTATGAGAGGTGAGCAGGATTATGGGCATGAAGAGCAGTGCATAATCAGTTTGGATTTACATATGCTTGACTAGCCTGCATATGACACTGTTTTCTCTGGGACTACAGCAAGATAACAGGAGAAGGTAGAGCAATAAAAGTTACTGATCCTGAAAGGGCTGCCCAAGCCCCATTCCAGGATACTATTAGTATTGTAATAAAAAATAATTGACAGATTTCTTTTAAAACACAGCAAAAAACTACAGAACAATTCGGAAGCTATATAAAATTAATTAACTTCAGTTGTTTTCTATTTCAAAAATGTTTCTTTGATTTATTACCTATGCTATGATCCATGGTAACTAGAGATGAGCGAATAAATTTGAGTGAAATTGAATTGTACTTGAATCTTCCCAAAATCAGCATTGGCTAATAGTCACATTTTTTGTCATTCACTGCCGTGTGGATTCGGTAGCATATCGCCCACAGGGTACCATTTTACTAGACCATAAAATGCCATCTCTATGTTAAGAGAACATCCTCGTACTCCACTCGTTGGCCCTCGACATCATCCGAACGGATCTTATTGCATTTTCAAATCCCTTTCAGTAATGCTGAAATCTCCGAGCCTCTCAGAACCTCTGGCTTTGGGGACTCTAAAGGTCAAAGTGTCATGACCTCACAGCCTGTGCCGATACCTTGCACCCATGTATCCAGAAGTCTCCCAGTTCCCATCAATGCTGGAAGCCCCAAGCCCAGCAAAGGGACACCAGGTATTTTAGAGGAAATACAGGGTGAACATTTTGCCTGACCCTCTCGTCTCCACTGATGACCCTTCTCTACAGTTCCACATGTGGCCGTGTTGGGGAACTGCAGTTTTATCTACTTATATAATTACCTTTGGACTGGAAGTCGAGATGTCAAGTTTTATTCTTCATCTGACTGGTCCACATGACCAGCCCAGATTGGCCACCGGAAACACAAAAAAAAATAAAACGGCTGCCATATTGGCACACCCAAGTGATGTGCCAGTATGCCGGTCGCATACTGAGGTCATCCCCAGGTTTGGGTCCACGCTTCAGTCCACCACTGCTGTCTTTGCGACTGGGAGCCCTGTCCATGGTAAAGAAGAGCTGAAGGACCTGTGAGGATGTCACCACCTTGTGCCCAGTAGAGGAGGGGGCAGAGCTCAGGCAGCAAGGTACACAGAGACAGCAAAGAGGGACACAGAGACCACACAGGGGAGGCCACAGAGAGCGCACAGGGGGGCCACAGAGACCACACAAGGAAGGCCACAGAGACGCACAGGGGGGCCACATAGACCACACAGGGGGCCACAGAGAGCACACAGGGGGGCCACAGAGAGCGCACAGAGGGCCACAGAGAGCGCACAGGGGGCCACAGAGAGTGCACAGGGGGGCCACAGAGAACCCACAGAAGGGGCAATGATAGTAGACAGGGGACACAGTGAGTGCACAGGGGGTCACAAAGACAGACAGAAGGTGCACAGACACTGCACAAATGAGCACAAAGACCGCACCTACCAGATGCGATACATCGGGCCCATATCTAGTTCGTTATATTAAGAATCCTAGTTATCTTATCAGAGAATTGCCAATTTATCTCTGCTACCTCCACACGTGTACCAAACTATAATGCATAGATAGGAAAAACGAAACTGACGCCTTCGAGACCTGACCCCCATTGTCTTCATTACATTAAACAATTGCGGTTTCTGTGTCCCAAACGGATTCTTCTTTTTGTAGTATTTATATGTTTCGATGCAGATTTTCCCGGGCCTGGGAGAACAGTAAATGCTTGCACACCCTGGCCAATTATCCCACTGGCCGCCCTTATGGAATACAACGCGCAATTTTCAGCAAGTTACAAGGTTTTTTCCCGTCTGACCATGGAGAAAATGATGATGTCTGCAAAGAGTTTTACTCTATAAAATGATCACCTTCAGGCACAATTTTATTCAGCCATTCATTACATTTATAAGGGAAACGTTCAAAGCTATTGTAAAATACACTGCAATCTTCACGAGACCTCAGTCGCAGATTCCAGACCAGAAAAAAAAAAACTTTACGAGGTGATATAGAAAGGTGAATTATGTATTCATTACATTATACTACTGTTCAACATTTATAACAAAGCACCACATAATGCAGACCCTGAAGCAGCAGGGACTGATAGTGAGGCAGTTAAGCTATGCTCACATCACGCATTAGCCAAAGGTAGGTGCTCCCCTGAAACCTTCAAAATTAGTATTGTTTAAGTAAGGCTTATGTTCACATGCGGCACATTTTGCCGCGTATTTGGCAGTGCCACTTTTTTGCGCTACTGCATGCTGACGCCGCGCTTTTCTTGGTGCGCTTTCCCCGAGGCCATGTTAACATGTAGCCCTATGATGAAAGGCTCGAAAAAATCAAATTGAGTCAATTCTTTTGCGCAGGCATTTTTTGGTGAAAGCGCCTGTGCAAAAATAAAGCTGCAAAACGCGGCGTCTGCACGCCCTCCAGCAAAAGCCATAGCTTTTGATGGAAGGCGTAACCAGCTTTGCTTTTGCACCGCTTTTATACGAGCGCTCAAAAGTGCCAGTAAACGCAGGAATACGCGGCTATTACGCCGTGTGTGAAGTAACCTAAGACTACATTACTGACAATGCATCATGTACCTTGACCTAAGCAGACATTGAAGTAGCAGGGGATGAATGAGAGATTTAAGGTTAGGGCTAAGGAGCTAATGTAGTTTTGGATTAAAATAATCAGAAAAAAAGACTAGGTTTCAGACAATGAATGACGGGAGACCGACACTGAAGCAGCAGGTAATGACTTAGAGATTTGAGATCAGGGCTACAAAGTCAATTTTAAACTAAGGATGACATCTAAATCATGCTAGGGAGTAATATAAAGATCACATTTGGAAAAACTGCACCACAGAGCAACAGACAGCACAGAAGATGCTGATACAGCAAGGGATGACTCAGAGACCAGGGCGTGACTACAATTGATGCAGGGGTGGCAATCATACCTGGGCCTTGGAGCCTAGGGGGCACCCAAAAGTCCCTTTGGCCTATGGGAAAAGACCACTGCAATTAAAATTTGCAATACTTGGGGGCTCCCGATGAAGCATTGCATCTGGGCCCATGGCCTTCAAGCTACGTCACTGCTTAGAGATGTCAGCTTAGAATTAAGAAGTCAATTCTGAAAGCAGCGTTGGAGTCATACCATATGTGATGTAAAGACAGACATTTCAAACTGTTGCGCAGCACAATATTCCCAAAACAGACACTGAAGCAGCAGGGAATTACTGACAGAGTTAAGGTCAGAGGCAAGAAGCCTATTTACTTTAGTTGTGCATCATAATAATAGTTGATTGTAAGAGTATAAAAGTCACAGGTATCACATATTATCTCAGTCAGAGCAGACAATGAAGCAGCAGGGGCTGACTAAGATATAGTTATTACTGAAAAGCTAATAAATTAAATGTTCTGCCAATAAATTACAGCAGATAGAAAATAAGGCAGTATGGATTTACTATGAGATATTAGATGAGCACTAAGGACCCCACGGTGACCAGAAAAATACCAAGAGAAAACTTTCCACAGGGTTAGCGTTAGGTTTTAGGATCTAGTTAGGGTTGGTGTTAGGGTAGGGTGTTAGTGTAGATTAGGGTTGGGTGGTAGGGTAGGGTAGGGTTGAGTGTTAAAGTAGGGTTTGGGTTAGATGTTAGGGTAGGGTTAAGGTTGGGTGTTAGGGTAGATTTAGGGTTGGGTGTTAGGGTAGAGTTAGGGTAGGTTTAGGGTTGGGTGTTAGGGTAGGTTTAGGGTTGGGTGTTAGGGTAGAGTTAGGTAGTTAGGGTTGGGTGTTAGGGTAGAGTTAGGGTAGGTTTAGGGTAGATTTCGGTTGTGGTGTTAGGGTAGGTTTAGGGTTGGGTGTTAGGGTAGAGTTAGGTTAGGTGTTAGGGTAGAGTTAGGGTTGGGTGTTAGGTTGGCGTCAGGGTTGGGTATGGGCATTTTTCCTTGTAGACATTTTTCATAAAACCTGCCCCCACACATGAGATTGAATAATGACTGGTCGTTTGTCTTTGTTCACACGACCGTCCCATACACTTGTCCTATTACACTATAAAAATAGCTTTAAGATGAAGCCATACAATTTCAATGAACAGCAAAGGACAACTTAATAGACCCGAGGTTGGAGCTAGAAATAACAGATCGTTAATTTTCCAAACGATCAGCGCATACATGTTAAGCTATGGACTATAGTCAGGCAAAAATATCAGAGATGCTGGATCCATGTTTTGGATGACTGTGAAAGTTTGTTGCACAAAACTCGTTCGTTAGCCACCTGAAGAATGGAAAAACTGATTTGGTCAAAAGTGTACATTTGGTACCACTTTAATCTAATGTGTATGGGGGCCTTACAAAGTACATTTTAAATAATAATCGGGACATTGATCACATTAATAAATAGCGATTTATATGAAGACCACATATTGGTCACAGAACATGTCCAGTGCAGGTGCCGAAGCAGCAAGTAATGACTCAAATTAGGAAGTGAATACTAATTGCGATGTTCCATTACACCATAGGAATGTTTAATGTCTGACCACAGCATAACATGTCCAGTGCAGGTATTGAAGCAGAAGGGAGTCATAAGGTAAATTCTGAACGTAGTTTGGATGTAGAAACCTGGTGTGACGACAAGCATGGAAATAGTGCCAACACCCAATGCAGCTTTGGATGAATCTGGCTGATGTAATCAATGCCGGAGCTTAGACATTAGGTTTTTTACAGTCCATTCTTCTTTCTTCGGTAGGGTCTGCTAATATCTTTGAGGAAAACTAAAAAAAAAATAAAAAATGAAAAGTCTACTACCCTGACATGTAAAAACAAAACTTTCAAACTTTCACTTCTCTCGAAATAAGTGAAGCCAGAGGTGTTTCATCCAGAAAAAATAACACTGGTGTCTTAGAAGTATGATTGTTGGCAAAAAACTCTCACGCTTATAACCATCTACAGCCAAGGAAATCGTGTAAAATGTCTCATTATTGTTATGACTGAGCCCTTCCACTTACAAGGTGTTGAAGAAATCAGGAAAGATATCAAACCAGCAATCCACAGGTACCTTTTCAGTTTAGGAGAAGCCTAAATCTGACTTTGATTTGTCCCTGCCTGATCTCGGAGGTTGACATGCTAAGATTACACAATGGTACCCCCACCCAACGTCGGCTGAACTTGAGTGTCCTTAATTGCTCCCTCAACTATAAACAAAGTATAACATAAAACAACAATAACCATAAAGGAGGTGCACATAAGCAGATGGTAAGACACTGAGTTGAAGATGTGTTCACATAGGTATACAAAGAAGATGGAGGAAAACTGAGATATACCAAAAGACAAGCGGTGTAAGTGGAAACTCCTAAATCCTAAACGTAACAGAATAGGAAGAAAGCTGGAAAGGACAATACACAAACAAATCGCAGAGGAAAACAGTAGAGATATTTTATAAAGAGAATTCTTAACTGAAGAGCTGGGGCTCTAAACATTGATCCACCTAGTAATGTAGCCAGCAAAGAAAGCATGTGAATGGTGAGTTCCTCTCAATATGTTATAGGGCTCAAGATGCAATAGGGCTAACAAAATTAATAATTGAAAATATGCGAAAAGAAATAAAAAAGAAAGCAAGAAAAAGGAAAGGAAAGGAAAGGCAAAAAAACTATCACGATCTCCACATTGTACTTGACTGCTATGTTACTATTGTGTTGAGGCTGTCAGTCTTTTTTGGTTGTGTTGGGTCTGTGCTGCAATCATTTGTGCTCACTTCCCTTGATTAGTCCTCTACTTAAGCATGCTAGTTCCTCTATCCAGTGTCAATCGTACTCTTGCTGCTGCCTGTATAAGACTGATCCCTCTGTACTCTGTGTCTGAGCCAGCCTAACCTTATTGCCTTACCTGGACTTTGACCTTTGCTTGACCTGACTACTCTTTTGCCTGCTCACTGTAAACTGTCTTCTCTTTCTGGTTTTCTGACCCCAGCTCGTGAATTGAATTTCATCTCTGACTACCCCTTGTTGTACTGCACCATTTCCTGGACCAGACCTTGGATTGTCCTGCAAACAGTTGTGTTCACTTCCCTAGATTAGTCCTCTACTTAAGCATGCTAGCTCTTCCATCCAATGTCAATTGTACTCTTGCTGCTGCCTGGTAAGACTGATCCTCTGTGCCTGACCCAGCCTGACTTTATTCCCTTACCTGGACTTTGACCCTTTGCCTGTGACCTGACTACTCTTTTACTGCTCCTGTAAACTGTCTTGTCTTTCTGGTTTTCCTGACCCCAGCTTGTGAATTGGATTTCGTCTCTGACTACCCCTTGTTTTACTGCACCATTTCCTGGACCTGACCTCGGATCATTTGACCTCCCTTTACTTATCCAGTAAGTAATATTATAATATTATTACTATCTGTAATTGTAGTCTTTCTTTCACGACTAGTTATTACTGTAGTGACTTGCGTCACAAGATCTATTGTCCAATTGCTGATAGTTCTTTTGTCTTTCCTTTTTCTTGCTAATTTTTTATTCCTAAAGAGGCTGTGGAGTCCTGTAGTCAAAGTATGACAATTATATCTACATAATTGTTTAATTTGGCCAATCATTGATAACTAGTCCACATAATAGTACTTTACCACTATATATGACCTCCCCACTTTTACGGTGTTTGCCCTTTAAATGCATTATTAAGAACTTCTTGAGAAGTTACAACTCTCTATCTATAATCACCTGTTTTCAGGAAGAATATTTGATAAATGGACTTCAGTTGACCTAACACTTGGTTTTGCTGTTGCAATTCCCTTTAGATTGTCATCTGACCTTTCCAGAGCTCTAAGCTGTAGAAGACTTTTCAGGCTGCGGATAAATATTTGGACAGAAGAAGGAAGCAGTACAATTCTTTAAAGACAGATAAGTTTGATGAAATAAGTATCAGATCAGCAGAAGAGAAAAAAAGATGTTAAGGCTGGGGGTGGCGGGGGCGTTTGTAGGGCTTAGGATAGGCAACGTGCTATATATCAGACAACGGCTGATCTTCAAGTCCCCGGTTGACATTAATATAAACATACAGATGATGAGAAGAAAGACAAGTTCATGTCGAGGCTCCTGCTCTTCTGGATTGTTAGTAGTTCAGGTCAATCACACATTTTCGTTCCTCCTGTAAGGTATCTTCAACCAAATTCGGCATTTAAGAAGTGATATTTGACTTGGCACTTGGTAAACATCCATGCAGCACAAACAACGACTCTAAGGCGATGCTCAATGGACCTTGAGGAGCCTAATTAACCTTAAGTTGCTCAAGAGGCTGACAAAAAGTTCAAAATGTTTTCGAAAGGCAACAGTTGACATTAAAGAGCAATTCTACTCAAAAGGTATGGAGATAATCAACATTAAGCCTTAAAGAGAACGTCGATTTCCTTTGTAATCATTGCTGATGTGTCTTTTTGAATCATTCCTTAGTTACATAGTAGATAGATAGAGGATGATATTGGTGGATCTACAGTTCTGCTCTTAGTTATTGGCACCCATGAAGTTAAAATATCTCCTGAAAAAATTAATTCAAGTGAAACAGCTTTTTTGTACAAAGACGTATGTTCCATACAGTGGCGTAACTTCATTAGAGCGGGCCCGGTTGCAGGAATTAAACTGGGGCCCCTTAGATGAGGAGCGGGGGGGTGCTGATGACAAATTTTGAGGAGCTGGGGGGGGGATGGTTTGGGTTGGGTTGCCTGTCCCAGCTCTCACTGACTCCGCGGTCTGCCGGCCAGCGTCTGCGCAGAGGAGAGGAGGGGCAGGCACAACTGCAGGAAGTGAGGCTTCTCTCACTTCCCGTCCCATCCTCCCTCCACTCCTCGTCCTCGGGACAGCGCTACCGTTGTCGCGGCAGGCGGCGGGTCTCAGCCGCGACTGCTGCGAACACGGTAGTTACGCCACTGGTTACATACTAAAGGGCAATGAGAAACAACAATTTATAACAAAAAACAATGGGAGGAAAAAATAGGAAAACCTAAAGCTGCCATCACTCTGGTATTGGCACCTTTACATTAAATTAGTATGGAAACACAATTTGACTTGCTTGTGGTAAATCATAAATGAGAATCACTTGTCTAAAATTGTCATTACCCATGTGACATGAATTAGTCAATGAATAATAACTTCAGTGTTTTAAAAAGCCCCATGTTAGGCCCTGTTTCTTTGTCACAATGGTGAAGACAAAGGAGCCGTCTGAGGACATCACAACAGCTATTATTAGCAAACACGAGACTTACAAAGGGTATAAGGCCATTTACAAATACCTTGGTATGCCAGTTTGAACAGTGTGCAATGTTATTAAGACGTTTTCCAAGCATGAAACCTACAGGTACCTCCTTACACGTGGGGGAAAGAGGAAAATTCAAAGGTTGGTGAGAATGGTGGAAAAACACCTTGTTAAACATCCAAAGACCTAAAGACCATCCTGGAACAGGCTGGGGTCATGGTTCAAACAATTACCATATGCTGCACTCTAAACCATACAGATCTTTAGGGGGAAGGCAAAGGAAGAAACCATTGCTGAAGAAAAGACATAAAAAGGAAGGACTGATCTTTAGCCAAAGAGCACCATGACAAATCTTAATCCTTCTGGTAAAATGTTCTGTGGATAGATGAAATAATAAATCTTTTTGGCAATGCAAAGCATTATTGTTTACAGATGGTGCGATGAAGCTTGTAAGGAAAAGAACACCCTAACAACAGTTAAGAATGGTGGAGAATCCATAATGCTGTGAGGTTGCTTTGCAGTGTCTGGTGCTGGAGGCCTTGATTGTATCACAGAAATCAAGAAATCAGACAATTATCAAGAGATTTTTGGAGAGAAATGTCCTACCCAATGTAAGAAAACTTGGTTTGAATCGAAGGTCTTCCAGCAGAACCTTGAGCCAAAGAACACATCCAAAAGTGCACAGGAATGGTTGAAAAAGAAACAATGGACTGTTTTAAAATGGCAGCAATGAGTCATGAGTTCTGATCTCAATGAACTAAATTCCATTGAAAATTTTTGGGATGAGCTGAAATCTGCCATTGGGAAAAAGACCCTGCACACATTCAAGAGCTTGAACATCTGCAAAGGAAGAGAAAATACAGCTGAGAAGAGCAAGAAGCTTCTAGATGCTACAAGAAATGTATGGAGGAGTCATCAATGTCAAAGGATGAGCAAAGTATTACTTAGGAGTCTTCACTGCTGCACGGGCTGTTTAGTCTGTTTCTTCTTTGAAATTGCAACATGTAATTTGGCAATGTTTTCTCAATAGTTTGGACACTAATTAAAAAAATCCTGAGGATATAACTTTATTAAATTACCATTTATTTCTGAAGATATTGTAAAGTGTATGGAAAAAAATGAAGGCAGGGTGCCAACAATGGTGAGTAGCACTATATATGATCTGCTGAAGACCCTCATTGTGTAGATCTGGTTGTATTTACTTACAGTATTTCCCCCACTAAGATGTGTGAACTCTGCTGCCAAACAAAATAAGATCATGGGCTCATAGCAGGTGTCTCTTTATTTTCCAAGGGGGTGGTGGGTGACCTAATAAAGGACTGAATCTGATGTCAGCAGCTGGTGCTAACCACTCGATATATGTGACATAAAGTGGTCATCATGGGGCATCTAAGTCATCCAATTATTGAAGCCTACAGGTAATTCCCCATCATGTAATGGCTGGTAACAAAGAAAAATAGATTAGGTTTAGATTACTCTTAAAGCGGACTTGTCCTTTCATAGAAAATCTGGAAAAAAGATTGCTTTCCTTATCCCCCATGGCTCTTTTGAAGCACATACCAGTCTAATGTGTCTACGAACTGTCCTAATTCTCATGCTTTATGCCTTGAAGCTTGCCCTCCACTTTTTGTGAATTGGTGGTTCCTCTTCATCTGCTTTCCACCAGCACTATATGTCTGTCACTTCCTTTATATGTTGCACTCTCTGTTGTCATTAAATGTATAGTTAATAAAAAACACATGTATGTTAAGTTCATTGGCTTGTTTGTCATTAACAAAATCCCACCTCTCTCATTTCTTATAAGCAGTTTGAGGAGAGATACAGTGACCCACCTCCACTTTCAGTAAGAGACAAAGAACCACTTACACTTCCTGTAGAGACTAAGATGTGCTCCACTTCCTGTAGTGAAAAATACCCACCCAAATTTCCTGTAGAGAAAAAAGACTGGCCCCCCTCTTCCTGTAGAGAGACAAAGACCCACCCCCACTTCTTGTAGTGAGAAAAAGAACTACGTCAACTTACTGTAAAGTGACAAAGCCACACACACTTCCTTTATAGGCAACAGATCCACTTTCTACTACTTCCTGTAGAGACAAAGACTCACCACCACTTCCTGTAGAGACAAAGACTCACCACCACTTCCTGTAGAGAGACAAAGACTCACCACCACTTACTGTAAGAGACAAAGACCCACCCAACCACCCTTCCTGTAGAGACAAAGACTCACCACCACTTCCTGTAGAGAGACAAAGACTCACCACCACTTCCTGTAGAGAGACAAAAACCCTTATCTACTTCCTGTAGAGATAAAAAGCCATCCCAGTTCCTGTAAAAACACAACGACCCGCTGCCAATTCTTCAACTGCCCCACTTCCTGTGGAAACAAAGATTTGCCCCACCTTTGTAGAATCTACTTTGATGCCTCTGCTGCTAGTGGTAGATTATACTTGACAACAGGCAGTAGACAATAAGTTAGAAGTGAGTCACCTAGTGACAATTTCCACAAATCCTCTCATGGTGCCATCATTTGACTCAATGACCAAAAGAGGTATATTACCAGTAACTCTTTTTTTTAGGACTCATTAATTTATTAGGCTTCATATCATTAAATATTACGGTACCCACAATAATCTGTGCTGCATTAATGTAGCTTTTTTATCGCATGCACTTTTGAAAGTAGTACTTTAGAGGTATAGTACCTTAGAAGCTGTCATGCTTCGGGATTCGATCCGGTGACCCTCTGCTGAGCCACAGCAGGTTTAGTGTCTGTCTGAATGTTGATTATCATTTACCTTTGTTTCATTCTTGCTGATCAGAAGGTGTTTCAAGTTATCATTTAGTCTGTCCTATCACATTGAAGGTGTACCTATTTATGCCTTCCTTTTCACGGTCTTCACTGCTGGCTATACTCTAAAGTGGATCTTGCTTGACGGTCCAGCCTTACTGCCAAGGATTTATGAGGGAGCTCAGCTAGGTTTATTATCTTTGCTGTCAACTCTGTCTATCCTTCTCCTTTCTCTTTACAAGGGTTAGGTAATTGGAGGGTTTCCTTTCTTGCAGTGCTACTTTACTTTTCCCAGTTTGCATCTGTGTTTTATGTTTTATCACTTAGGATCTCTTCTATCTCCGCATGCTTTTCCATATTGCTCTGCACTTCTCACTGATTCCTAGGGAAGTACGAGGAACACTTGATGGCCTCTTAGGCAGCCAGGCCCAGGTTGTCATAACCTAGTATTTGTGGTTAGAGAGAGTTATTCCAGCCCACTCAGGTGCCATCAGGGACTATCCTCAGAAACATGTCTGTACAGGAACCGGTTGGGTCAGGTACAGTCCTTCATTTTGACAACTATAGCAGTACAGTATACTGATGTGAGCATGAACTCTAAAGATTGCAAGAGTACTATGTAGGTAATATGAGATGACCATGGGCATCATTATAGTATGTAGTCATCTCTTTCTGCCTCTATAGGGGTCATATGCCCATCTGCTACATATAAAGACACCAGCAAATGAAAAAAACACATGGTAGGTGGGAGTCTTGTTGTAGATTTGGCAGTAAGGCACAGGAACTAGGAGTTATGCCTCTGGCCATTGATCCACCTACAGTCAGTGATAATAAACGTGAAGTACGGGCTAATTATCCACACCCAGGATTTATGTGCAAAATCACAGCTATGACTCATCCCCATGTTCTGTTTTAACCTCATAAATAATTTCTCCCATTAGAAAACTTTATTTTATTACATGGAGATTATGGAAAAATAATTTCTCCGTCCAACTGTTAGAAGAGCTTCTAATTGCAACTTAAGGTAATTACCTGGCCAGTTCGTTAAATAGCACTTAAGGTCACCCACATAGGTAGTAATAACCACACAAGCGTTACCGGCAATTCACAACAGCAATGTGCAGTTTTTACTTATTAATATATTATAGCGTATTATTGTTAGTATTAGCCACACAAACAACAGCCGACAAATATTGTACTGCCTAATCATAGTGCTCCTCATAGACCAATATTGTAGTTCTTAAGGTCTATATGCTTGTATGGTATATAGGAGCAGTATTATAGTAGTTATATTTTTTTACATAGGAACATAGGAGCAGTATTATAGTAGTTATATTCTTGTACATAGGGGCAGTATTATAGTAGTTATATTCTTGTACATAGGGGCAGTATTATAGTAGTTACATTCTTGTACATAGGAGCAGTATTATAGTAGTTATATTCTTGTACATAGGGGCAGTATTATAGTAGTTATATTCTTGTACATAGGAGCAGTATTATAGTAGTTATATTCTTGTACATAGGGGGCAGTATTATAGTAGTTATATTCTTGTATATAGGAGCAGTATTATAGTAGTTATATTCTTGTACATAGGAGCAGTATTATAGTAGTTATATTCTTCTACATAGGTGCAGTATTATAGTAGTTATATTCTTGTACATATGAGCAGTATTATAGTAGTTATATTCTTGTACATAGGAGCAGTATTATAGTAGTTATATTCTTGTACATAGGGGCAGTATTATAGTAGTTATATTCTTGTACATAGACGCAGTATTATAGTAGTTATATTCTTTTACATAGGGGCAGTATTATAGTAGTTATATTCTTGTATATAGGAGCAGTATTATAGTAGTTATATTCTTGTACATAGGAGCAGTATTATAGTAGTTATATTCTTGTACATAGGGGCAGTGTTATAGTAGTTATATTCTTGTACATGGGGCAGTATTATAGTAGCTTTATCCTTTTACATAGGGGCAGTATTATAGTAGTTATATTCTTGTACATAGGAGCAGTATTATAGTAGCTATATTCTTGTACATAGGAGCAGTATTATAGTAGTTATATTCTTGTACATAGCGGCAGTATTATAGTACCGTATATACTCGTGTATAAGTCGAGTTTTTCAGCCCAAAAATTGGGCTGAAAAGTCACCCCCTCGGCTTATACACGGGTCAATACGGTAATCCTATGGTGTCCGGGTGCTGGAGAGGCTGGAGGAGGTGGGGGGAGGCTGCTGAATGAGCGGCCCGTCACGTGGGGCCGCTCATTAGATATGCACGGCTCCCCCCGCCCATCACAGTGGCAGGGGAGCCGTGCATACAGCCCCCCCCCAGTGTATACAGACAGACCCCCCCCAGTGGCACTAGTCCCCCATCATAAGAACAGCCCCCCCCGCTTTGCAGAGCCCCCCCCGCTTTGCAGAGCCCCCCCGCTTTGCAGAGCCCCCCCCCACTTTGCAGAGCCCCCCCCGCTTTGCAGAGCCCCCCCCGCTTTGCAGAGCCCCCCCGCTGCATAATCTTACCATCCAGGGTCTTCTTCACCGGAGGTCCTGCAGTCATCATTGCGCGCTGTGTTGTGGTCTCACGTGACCCGGCGCGGTGACGTCATTCCACTGCGACCGCCGGGTCACAGGAGACCGGGAACACAGCGCGCAAGGATGGACTGCAGGACCACCGGTGAAGAAGACCCTGGATGGTAAGATTATGCAGCGGGGGGGCTCTGCAAAGTGTGGGGGGCTGTTCTTATGATGGGGGGCTAGTGCCACTGGGGGGGTCTGTCTGTATACACTGGGGGGGCTGCTGTAGATACACCTGGGGCTGCTGCTGTAAACTACCCCTGGGAAGGCTGCTGCTGTATACTACCCCTGGGAAGGCTGCTGCTGTATACTACCCCTGGGAAGGCTGCTGCTGTATACTACCCCCCTGGGAAGGCTGCTGCTGTATACTACCCCCCTGGGAAGGCTGCTGCTGTATACTACCCCCCTGGGAAGGCTGCTGCTGTATACTACCCCCCTGGGAAGGCTGCTGCTGCTGTATACTACCCCCCTGGGAAGGCTGCTGCTGCTGTATACTACCCCCCTGGGAAGGCTGCTGCTGTATACTACCCCTGGGAAGGCTGCTGCTGTATACTACCCCTGGGAAGGCTGCTGCTGTATACTACCCCCCTGGGAAAGCTGCTGCTGTATACTACCCCCCTGGGAAGGCTGCTGCTGTATACTACCCCCCTGGGAAGGCTGCTGCTGTATACTACCCCCTGGGAAGGCTGCTGCTGTATACTACCCCCCTGGGAAGGCTGCTGCTGTATACTACCCCCCTGGGAAGGCTGCTGCTGTATACTACCCCCCTGGGAAGGCTGCTGCTGTACACTACCCCCCTGGGAAGGCTGCTGCTGTATACTACCCCCCTGGGAAGGCTGCTGCTGTATACTACCCCCCTGGGAAGGCTGCTGCTGTATACTACCCCCCTGGGAAGGCTGCTGCTGTATACTACCCCCCTGGGAAGGCTGCTGCTGTATACTACCCCTGGGAAGGCTGCGGCTGTATACTACGCCTGGGAAGGCTGCTGCTGTATACTACGCCTGGGAAGGCTGCTGCTGTATACTACCCCTGGGAAGGCTGCTGCTGTATACTACCCCTGGGAAGGCTGCTGCTGTATACTACCACTGGGAAGGCTGCTGCTGTATACTACCACTGGGAAGGCTGCTGTAACACTGCTGGGGCCTGTATATACCACTGGGGAGGCTGCTGTATACCACACTGCTGGGGGCTGTATACCTGTGCTGGGGTCCACCCTCGGCTTATACACGAGTCACTAGGTTTTCCCAGATTTTGGGGGCAAAAGTAGGGGGGTCGGCTTATACACGGGTCAGCTTATACACGAGTATATACGGTAGTTATATTCTTGCATATAGGAGCAGTATTATAGTAGTTATATTCTTGTACATAGGAGCAGTATTATAGTAGTTATATTCTTGTACATAGGAGCAGTACCGTATATACTCGTGTATAAGCCGACTTTTTCAGCCCAAAAATTGGGCTGAAATGTCCCCCCCTCAGCTTATACATGAGTCATATACTTTTGTGTGAAGTGGGGGCTGTGTCCGGGAGCAGGAGGAGGCAGGAGGAGGCTGGAGGAGGTGGGGGACGGCTGTAATATGAGCGGCTCGTGACGTGGAGCCGCTCATAACTTATTCATGATATGCACTGCATCCCCTGCCCATCCGCGGGGGGGGGAACAGTACATATCACATTACAGGCTCCCCATCACAGTATGGCACCCCCCGCCACAGTAAGGCCTCCCTATGCTGCCGCTGCTCAGTGTACAATACATAGTGTTATTAGCTCTCACCAACCCCGGGCTCAGTGCATCCTCCCTCCTCCCTGCGTGTCATGTGACCAGCCGGTGACGTCATCGCCGTGAGCCCCGGTCACAGGACAAGAAGGAAGGAGTGAAGATGCACATCCAGGAGCGGGTGAGAGCTAATAACACTGTATTTATTGTACAGTGAGCAGCGGCAGCATGGGGTGGGTGGTACTGTGAGGGGGGGCGCCATACTGTGAGGGGGAGCCTGTATACCAGGGATGGGGTCCTGTATACCCTGTGCTGGGAGCTGTATGCCCTGTGCTGGGAGCTGTATACCCTGTGCTGGGAGCTATATACCCTGTGCTGGGAGCTGTATACCCTGTGCTGGGAGCTGTATACCCTGTGCTGGGAGTTGTATACACTGTGCTGAGGGCTGTATACACTGTGCTGGGAGCTGTATACCCTGTGCTGGGAGCTGTATACCCTGTGCTGTGAGCTGTATACACTGTGCTGGGAGCTGTATACACTGTGCTGGGAGCTGTATACACTGTGCTGGGAGCTGTATACACTGTGCTGAGGGCTGTATACCCTGTGCTGGAGTCCACCCTCGGCTTATACGCGAGTCAATACGTTTTCCCAGTTTTTGGGGTCAAAAGTAGGGGGGTAGGCTTATACACGGGTCGGCTTATACACGAGTATATATGGTATTATAGTAGTTATATTCTTGTACATAGGAGCAGTATTATAGTAGATATATTCATGTACATAGGAGCAGTATTATAGTAGTTATATTCTTGTATATAGTGGCAGTATTATAGTAGTTATATTCTTGTACATAGGAGCAGTATTATAGTAGTTATATTCTTGTACATAGGAGCAGTATTATAGTAGTTATATTCTTGTACATAGGGGCAGTATTATAGTCGTTATATTCTTGTATCTAGGAGCAGTATTATAGTAGTTATATTCTTGTACATAGGGGCAGTATTATAGTAGTTATATTCTTGTATATAGGGGCAGTATTATAGTAGTTATATTCTTGTACATAGGAGCAGTATTATAGTAGTTATATTCTTGTACATAGGAGCAGTATTATAGTAGTTATATTCTTGTACATAGGAGCAGTATTATAGTAGTTATATTCTTGTACATAGGATCAGTATTATAGTAGTTATATTCTTGTACATAGGAGTATTATAGTAGTTATATTCTTGTACATAGGAGTATTATAGTAGTTATATTCTTGTACATAGGGGCAGTATTATAGTAGTTATATTCTTGTACATAGGGGCAGTATTATAGTAGTTATATTCTTGTGCATAGGGGCAGTATTATAGTAGTTATATTCTTGTACATAGAGGCAGTATTATAGTAGCTATATTCTTGTACATAGGGGCAGTATTATAGTAGTTATATTCTTGTATATAGGGGCAGTATTATAGTAGTTATATTTTTGTATATAGGAGTAGTATTATAGTAGTTATATTCTTGTACATAGGAGTATTATAGTAGTTATATTCTTGTACATAGGAGCAGTATTATAGTAGTTATATTCTTGTACATAGGGGCAGTATTATAGTAGTTATATTCTTGTACATAGGGGCAGTATTATAGTAGTTATATTCTTGTGCATAGGGGCAGTATTATAGTAGTTATATTCTTGTACATAGAGGCAGTATTATAGTAGCTATATTCTTGTACATAGGGGCAGTATTATAGTAGTTATATTCTTGTGCATAGGGGCAGTATTATAGTAGTTATATTCTTGTACATAGGGGCAGTATTATAGTAGTTATATTCTTGTACATAGAGGCAGTATTATAGTAGCTATATTCTTGTACATAGGGGCAGTATTATAGTAGTTATATTCTTGTGCATAGGGGCAGTATTATAGTAGTTATATTCTTGGACACAGGGGTCATTATTATAGTAGTTATATTCTTGTTAATATGGGCAGTATTATAGTCGTTATATTCCATCCAGCACAATACGTTCTGTGTTTAGTGCTATCCGTGGTAAATACATGCAGGATTACTATCCAGGTGTCGACTCATAGAATAGAATCAAATTAGAGAATTTTGTAGAAAAATATCCGTCATCTAGTTTCCGAAACTGACAAAAGCCGCGATGCATTGATTTTCTTCCAACCTGTCAATCCTAGATAAAAGTCCGATATTATCATATTGAATGTCACATTTATTATGCCGCTCTGGCTTTATCGGAAGTTACAGCTTCCTGTCTAAGTGGGACAAGAATTTAAATTTCTCTTTGTAATATCTGGCTGTGAAGACGCGGCTAAACAATCTCTGAGATGTTTCCAAACCCGAGAGGAACCGCGAGAATTATGGGAACTTTTAAATCTTTCTTAAACTGCAAGAAAAGTTTGGAACATAAATTGATCACGATGAGCTTTCACAGGCGCCCGGGTCTCTTCCTACCATTAATTCTTTTACACTAGTTACTGAATTTACTGAAAGTAACTTATGAATTCTTTGGGACTTGTCTGGGTTTAGAAAAATATTTTACTTTCTTTTAAATATTATTATTTATTTATATAGCAACATTAATTTCATGGTGCTGTACATGATAAGTAGGGATGGGCGAATCTACTCGCTACTATTCAGGACTCGCCCGAATAGTAGCGGACTCGGGGGACTCGCTACTCGCCGAGTTTCCTTAGGAATTACTCGGAGGTAGCGAGTCCCTGTACTTTTGCAGTGTATCTATACAGATACACTACAAAAGTACCCTAAAAGTTAATCTAAGGGGTTAAAAACAATAAACATTCATACTCACCTTCTGTGGGGCCTGTACCTTATGTACCGGGTCCAGTACCGAAGACCTCCGGACGTCACAAGACCTCAGATCACCAGGAGAAGATGGGCTGAAGGACCTGTGAGATTTCACCCAATCAGCATGCGGCAGAACGGTCACATGGGTTTGTCACGTGGCCGCACTGCCAGCCAATCAGATTGGCCAGAACGCTCATTGGCTGGCAGTGCGGCCACGTGACAAACCCATGTGACCGCTAGCCGCATGCTGATTGGCTGAAATCTCACAGGTCATTCAGCCCATCTTCTCCCGGTGATCTGAGGTCTTGTGACGTCCGGAGGTCTTCGGTACCGGTCCCGGTACATAAGGTACAGGCCCCACAGAAGGTGAGTATGAATGTTTATTGTTTTTAACCCCTTAGATTAACTTTTAGGGTACTTTTGTAGTGTATCTGTATAGATACACTGCAAAAGTACAGGTTACTATTCGGACTCGCTGGACTCGCAATGAGTACCGAGTCTCGGACCCGGACTCGTTAGAGTCCAGCGATTCCGAGTATTTCAGGATTCGCCCATCCCAAATGATAAGGGGTTGCATACAAAATTATAGATATAGTTTACAGTAAACAAATTAACAATAACAGACTGCTACAGATGCGAGAGGACCCTGCCCTTGCGGGCTTACATTCTACAGGATAATGGGGAGGAGGCAGTAGGTCAGGGGTGCTGCAGCTCCGGTGGTGGAGAGGTGGCAGTGGGGCAGCAGCTTTGGTGGCTGTGGGGCAGCGGCTCGGTCATTGCAGGCTGTAAGCTTTCTTGAAGAGATGCGTTTTCAGGTTCCGTCTGAAGGATCCGAGCGTGGTGGATAATCTGATGTGTTGGTTGCACAATTCCAGAGAATGGGGGATATTCGGGAGAAATCTTGGAGGCGGTTGTGTGAGGAACAGATAAGTGTGGTGGAGAGGAGGAGGTCTTGGGAGGATCGAAAATTACGTGAGGAAAGATAGTGGGAGATTAGTTCAGAGAAATAGGGAGGAGACAGGTTATTGATGGCTTTGTAGGTCAGTGTTAGCTTGAACTGGATTTGTTGGGGAATTGGGAGCCAGTGAAGAGATTTGCAGAGGGGAGATACGGGGCAGTAGCGAAGAGAGAGGTGGATTAGTTGGGCAGCAGAGCTGAGGACAGACTGGAGGTGGAGGTGCAAGAGTGTTAGCAGGGAGGCCACAGAGGAGGAGGTTGTAGTAGTTGAGGCGGGAGATGATGAGAGCATGTACAAACATTTTAGTAGATTTAGGGGTGAGAAAAGGACGGATTCTGGACATATTCTTGAGCTGGAGGCGACAGGATGTGTGGTTTGAAGGACAGGGCAGAGAATTACTATGAGATAGCTAATTTGAGGAGTGGGAGAAAGTGTGATGCCATTTACCATAATAGATAGATCAGGTGGTGAAGACGAAAGATAGGATGGAGGAAAGATGATGAGTTCCATTTTATCTACTAGTTTTAGGAAGCAAGAGGAGAAGAAGGAGGCTGAGAGACACTCCGGGATTCTGGACAGCAGAGAATTGACATCTGGGCCAGAGAGATAGATCTGAGTGTCATCAGCATATAGATGGTACTGGAAGCCATGGGACTTTATGAGCTGTCCTAGGGCAAGGGTATAGATGGAGAAAAATAGGGGCCCCAGGACAGAGCCTTGTGGGACTCCAACAGAGAGAGGGCAGGATGAGGAGGTGGTGTAGGAGTGGGAAATGCGTGGTTGGAAAGTTATGAGGCAACCCAGGACAGGGCAAAGTCTTTGATGTCAAGGGTAGAAAGAATCTGTAGTAGGAGAGAGTGGTCAACTGTGTCAAAGGCAGAGGACAGGTCAAGAAGGAGGTGGATTGAGAATTGTCTGCTAGCCTTGGCTGTGAGCAAGTCGTTAGAAATTTTGGTTAGGGCAGTTTCAGTAGAGTGGTAGGGCTGAAAGCCGGATTGTAGGTTGTCAAGGAGAGAGTTGGATGAAAGGTGGGAGGAAGGTTGAGCCTGGACATTGCTCAAGGAGCTTGGAAGCAAACAGGAGCAGCGATATGGGGCGGTAGCTCATCATAGCAGTCGGGTCAAGGTTTGGCTTTTTGTGGATGGGCCTGATGGTGGCATGTTTGAAAGCAGAGAGGAAGGTTTTCAGATGTTAGCGACAGATTTAAGTGGTGGGTTAGTGCTGGGATGAGCATGCTAGTGACGTTGGGGAGGAGGTGGGAAGGGATGGGGTCAAGTGCACAGGTGATGAGGTGTGATTTGTATAGGAGGTGACGACTTCACTTCTTTCAAACAAGCTACACTTGCCTTCAGATCAGCCCTCACCTCTGCTATACAGACCTACTTCACAAACCTTGCATCTTCCTTATCCTACAACCCCAAACATCTGTTTTGCACTTTTAACTCTTTTCCAGGAGGGCACTGAAATGCGTAGGATGCAATAAAGGATTTGGATATACTACATCTGATCGTGAGTTTTATCCTTGGAATAAGTGGATCCTGGCAGCGCGGACTGGTGAACACCGTTTCCTTCCCCATATTACTGTGTGATTCCACGTGCAAGTGGTCGGTGGGAGTCCTGCAGCAGCCATCTGGATAAAACACTACATGTCTATATACCAGTTGTGGGTCGCACAACTGAAATAGGTGAGTGGTTCCTTTATACCACCGTACTGTGAGTGTCTAAGTGATAGGGCACTCTTGCGCCTCTTGTTCCCCTTCCCCTTTTTTTCTTACAACTGCCAGGAAGATTGTTTGGGAGGCAAGCAAAAACCCACAAATAACATAAAATGAAATACAGGACTCACTGAAAACTAGCGGTGTGGCTGTTTCAAGATGTACAATAAGGTGGCACTTGAAGAAAAATGGGCTGCATGGTCAAGTCACCAAAAGAAAGCCATTACTGCACAAAGTATCTCTTCTACACTGCGCCAAACAGCACAGAGACAAGCCTTCAAACTTCTGGAACAAGGTAATTTGCAGTGATGAGACCAAAATCAAACTTTTTGGCCACAACCATAAACGTTACATTTGGAGATATGTCAACAAGGCCTATGATGAAAGGAACACCATTCCTACTGTAAAGCATGGAGGTAGATCGCTGATGATGTGGGGACGTTTGAGCTACAAAGGCACAGGAAACTTAGTCTAAGTTGAAGGAAAGATGAAAGCAGCACGTTTTCAACATATACTGGAGGCAAATTTGCACTTATCATCCTGAAAGCTGCAGTTGGGATGTATTTGGACATTCCAACATGACAACAATCCAAAACACAGAACCAAATTGATCTGTCATTGGCTACAGCAGAACAAAGTGAAGGTTCTGGAGTCCCCATCTCAGTCTCCTGACCTCAATATCATTGACCACTCTGGGGAGAACTCAAGCAAAGCACAGTTCATGCAAGAAAGCCCAGGAATTTACAGAAACTGGAGGCTTTTTACCAAGAAGAATGGGTTGGGGATGTGGTTGGACCAGGAGAAACGAGTCACTTAGTCCTTTAGTGATAATCTCCTGCTGATAAAACACTGATTTAATTGAGACATTGAAACAGCAAAAATCTAGAAAGTGACAAATCATAAATATCTCTGCCCCAATATCTACATTGTGGTGCTCTAAGATTACATAAAAGATAGCTGTAAGATTCCCTTTAAAGGGGTTCATCTAGACATTTACATGGTTGTACCTGAGAACCCACTTACATCGGTTGATCATCATGTGTCTGTTATTGCATAGAAGGGTATAGACGGCCAAAACATAACACGTATACATAAAAAGAAAAATTGGCGCACCAAAAATGAATAAAAGGATTTTTTCTTACAGGCAGTAGAAAAAAATGTAACGTTTCGACCCCTATATTTGGGTCTTCATCAGACAGAGACTGCTACAATGTATGGTTCTAATTCATAGCATACGCATAAGCCAAGACTGATGTTATACCTGAACCTATGATGACCTTAATCGTATGACAGAAAGGCTGTTTTTTATATTTGTAATGAGTTGTCTGATTACAACCTTCTTCCTAGGACTGTGCTACCCAAGTTTTCAAAAACAATAACTTTAAATGACAAATTCAGCACACCTTTATTTCTAGTTTTCCACTTCAATGTCTGTACCCCTCCTAGTGTATCATGACCATAGCATTATTATACAGTAATACTGCCATGTGTTTCCTAAATAACACTGAGGGGCCAGTTTATTCATTTTTCGTGATCCACAAGGTGATTGAGGTTTGATATTGTCTGCAGTTGGAAAGCCGCCGGTTGGGGTTTGGAGAGCCAGATATGGCTCCCAAGGGACTGAGTTGGAGAACTCTACTGGATATTGTCCATGACTTTCCCTATTTTTTGAACATCGTTACTTTCTGGATTCTTCTAATGGTGGGTTTACACGCTCCAACGTCGGTCCGATATTGGATCCGACGGCGCGGGAGCCGGAGGTTTACACAGCGCGATATCGGCATACAACGTCTCTACGATGTGTACGCCCCCTTATACGGCCGACCAGGAACGACCATTTAACATGGGAGTGAATAGGGGACGTTGTACTGCACATTGAAGTTGGGCGTTCACACAGCACGATCCTGCTCCAACCTCTATCCAATATCGGCCCGTTGAGTAGCACGCTCATTCGATCCCCGATATCGGTTTGACATCGTTCATGCATCGTATTGGTCATTTACACCATACAACGCACGAACGATATCGGGTCCAACGCACGAACCACGTGACTTTTGGTCGGAGTTGGACGCCGATATCGGGACGTGTAAACCCACCATAACATTGGACATTTCTTAATGAAGCTTCACTGCAAAATAGGAACAAATCTGAGCCCATCTTATTGACAGAAATACAGACACATCCGCCTCCACTATTCTCCGCTGCCATTAAGGCATCATTTTTGGGAAGAACTCTCCGCTATCACACACTTGATGAATATTTTTTTGCTTTTCTCTTCTTGCAAAATTACTTTATTAAGCTCGAAACCAAAATGCTCCTTCTACAACTGTCCAAATCAATACTCCATTTTCTTCAGTTTCAGGCAAATAATCTGTGGGGAGAATGACAGATTTGTGCTACGTCTCATTGTGGATTTTCTATTTGGGAAAATTAGTCTCAAAAACTCTTTCTGAGACATGTGGGACGTGGATCTTCTGTGCAGTAAATTAGCCATTAAGAAACCTGAAGCAATTATGTTGTTGATGTGGATATAACAATGTGCTTTTTGTGGAGAAAATGAGCCGAGATGCATAAAGGCAACATAAGAACTTGTGATGTCCATGGGCTCTTCAAAAGATGTGAAAAAACGAGGTGTTTGGAGGATAGCATTATAGGCTAGAACCAGGGAATTATTGGCCTGCACCTTTTATGGGTCATCACTGATCATTACCCAACATGTGACTTTGAGGACTGAAGGCACTGTTATATGTTCATTGTACGGTAATATGGATTTCATGGTTGGTTTATCACCATAAAATGTAGACGTGTAAAGTCCAACCTAAACAGCATTAAAAATGGCATCTGGTAAAGTTGGACTATTTCACCGAAGACCATGAACACTGTCGGACTACCAAAATGTTTTAGATTTCTTCAGTAGACTCCGGCTTGACACGATGAACCCCAAAAGTCAAGCAAATGAAATTCTATTTAAATCCAAATTGGAGGATCCAAGGATAAGTGCCCACAATTCAAGGCAACAAAATCAAATTATCTCCAAGCACCCACTTCTTAGGCCAGTGACTTCAAAGTCCTGCCAAATATCCACTTCTCAAGCAATTAACAGCAATGTAATGCCAAGTGCCCACTATTCACAGCTATTGACATGAAATTATTGTGCTATGTTTTCACTACTCAAGCCAATGACATCAAAGTGTCTCTTTGTACCCATCCTCATGCTAATGATGTGAACACCAAGTACCCTCTACCCAAGCTGATGACATACAAATACTGCCAATTTTACAACTACTCAAGCCATTGACTTCAAAGTACTACTCAAGGCAATGAAATCTGTAACACCAACGTGTTGTGCCTGCCCTCCATCCCTGGCCTGGGTGCCCTGGGAGTAAGCTGCAACAGTAACCCCTGAGGTCCAGTGGATCCACTTCCCCATGCTCGCCTCAGTATGCGTACCATCAAAGTGTCACATGGTAACCACTATTAAAACCAATGATGTCAAAAGATCACCAAGCACCCTCTACTTCAACCTGATGACTAGGGATGGGTGAACCCGAACTGTAAAGTTCTGAACCCATACCGAACACATAGTGTTCATGCACAAGGTCCCGAACACGGGTTTCCTTGAGAAACATGTGTTACAGTTCGGGTCCAGTTCAGGTCCAGGGGCTGTAAAAAAAGCACATTGTTAGTAAACATTATGATTATACTTACCAATCCAGGGATGTGTCCTCCCGTTCCACTGTCTCCCAGCCGCTTCTGCTTATTAACTTCCGGCTATATTCACTGCACTCGGCTGTCTTCGGCTTTTTCTGGCCGTGTTCACGGTGACGTCAGGGTTCACCCGAGTTCATGGTTCTGCTATGTACTGGATTGAACTCTGACTGTCACTGTCAGTCTCAGCCTGCTTCTCACTCTGTATATACGCATGTTTATATAGAGCGATGTAGCAGGGTGGCCCTGTGGATTACATCAAACTGAGGATTTCTTTTATAATAAAGATGAAATCTCTGAAAAAAATTTTGTATTATATCTAATAAAAAATATTTTTCTCTGTGTTGTGTTTTTTTAATCTTTACTAAAAATTCATGGTGGCCATGTCTAATATTGGCATGACATCATGAATTTGTCTCCAGTGACTGCCTCCATGGCTTCTAACTGTAAGTTTTACAAAGGCTATATCTCGGGGTACACACACACAGACACATGGGGGACCCCTTCCCTGAATGCAGCAGACATGCTGCTTTCAGTGCTGCATTTAGATTGCCATGCAGCAGGGAGGGGTGACAGGTCCTCTTTAAAGTATTGCTATGTATCCAATACTCAACCGTATCCACTACTCAAGTCAATGACAAAGTGCCACTAAGTACACACAACTTAAGCAAATACAGTAAAAGGAAATTGCAAAGGGTCACCAAGCACTTTCTACTGAATCCAATTATGATTATTATTATTTATTTATATAGCGCCATTATATTCCATGGCGCTTTACATGCTAAAAGGGGCAGACTAGGACAAGTATCATAGTAACAATACAAGTAACAATAAATGTAGACAATTCGGTCGTACAGATACAAGAGGGGAGAATCCTGTCCGCGAGGGCTCACAGTCTACGAGGGGCGGATGGGGATACAGCGGGAGGGGGAAGTCCAATGACTTATAAATACTGCCAAGTACCCTCTACTCAAACCAATTATATCAAAGTACCTCTAAGTACCCACTACTCAAGCCAATAGCTTCAACATCCTCTCACATAGTCACTACACTATCCAATGATAACAATGTAACAATAAATGCCAGCTATACAAACCTTGGTTCAACCAAACAAAAAGAGGGTTTCTCCAGATTGAGTAGATGTCAAAAAATAGCCCATACTGTATTTAAATTTTAAAATGCATTTCTTTAATGATGTTTCCAATTAAAAAACATACAAAGTTGGCATTCACAAAGACCGTATGCAAGTTAATACAAGACATCACAATTTCTTTTTTTACAACATTTTCTTACAAAGTAAAAAAGTTGCACAAGTCAACGAATTGGACCCTTAAAGCTTCCCAAAGTTTGAGGTAGTAAACTCCCTGTGTATTTGCTAGATTGGGTAGGTATAGATAATGTTATGGTAGGATCATTTATCCAAGGTTGGCTTTTTTTTATTCAATGCATCAATTAAAGAACAGGCAGATGCTAACCAGGTCACTAGCCCAGTCTCCTCAATTGCTGGCTTCCATTAATGTATAAGCTATAGCACGTTTGGTATTAAATGTTCTGTTCCAAAACAGGCATAGAGTTTACATGCACAATAAACCAAAACTACCCTTTCTCAAGGTTTCTATATTGACACTTTGAAGCCAGACAAAAAAGCAGGCTAATACCAACTAATGTCAATAGCCCAGTCTCTATATTCTGGGCCGAATCCCTCAACCGCAAAGATTCCGCTAAACCATTTCATCCGACTTACCCATAGGGAACAGGGAGTGAGATGTCCGGAGTGCCCCCCCCCAAAGAATACAAACCTTGGCATGAAAGTATTATTATATATCCAGTACTCAAGCCCGTGACATAAAAATACTGCCAAATATCAACTACGCAAGCCAATGATATCACTGTAATGTCAATTACCCACTGCTCAAGCCAATGAATGTTTATCCACTATTCAAGCTAATAATAAAGTACCACAAAGTACCCACCACTCAAGCCATTAAGAGAGTATTGCTAAAGTATTACTAAGTACCTACTGCTTGAGTTTATGACATCCTAGTACCTCCAAGAACCTAATACCCAACTAAATTGCATCCACTAAATACTCTCTACTCAATCCAATAACTTAAAATACCACCAAGTACCACTAAGTCAAATTACGCCAAAGTACTGTCAAGTAACTACAAGTCAAGCCAATGACATAAACATAACGGCCAATACTCACAACTCAAAATGATGGTGTCAATGTACTACCACTGCCCCAGTACTCAAGTCAACGGCATCAAAGTACTTCTATCTACCGACTAATCAAAGATGGTGAGAACAATCAAACATGTGAGGGGTGGAGATTTATTTATTTATATGAAGGCGGGTATAAAAGAAGAAAGAACAGCTTTCATTTTAGACCATGGAGGTCAGTGGATCATGGCATAGACCATGAGAACCATCGTGGTTCTTGGACCTCTTAGACCGGTAAGTTCACCAAAAAACGATTTTGTGGGGATAGGTCAAGAAGACCGGTTTGGTGTAAAAGGACAAACATGGAGCTTTCCTTTCTTTCTTGAAAACTTGATCACCAAGTGATGAACAATATACAAAAAACTGGAGCCAAAGTGTCATCTCAACATTCACGTCCTTTTGAAAAATGTTACAGACGTTTGTCGTTGTGTTTCCGAAGAAACCTAAGCATTCCTTCTCCCACTGACAGACTGAAATACATATGGATAAAACGACGATAGATCTAGCGGTAAAAATAATACCATATGTAGGTTAAACACTGAAGAGGCCACAGCCCATAAACGCTGACCCTTGACAATGTGAACAAAGCGGGTTGAAGGCAGGTGGTGATCCATCAATCACTACAGACGCACATTGAACATTGATGCCCATCCCGTCTGTTGACATTATATAAGAAATCTTAAAATGTATCAGACGGAGCCTTTGTGTTGAAGCTTCTCCGTGACACAAACAAAAAAAATAGACTCGTTCATCAGATCCCAACGAGCAGATACATCCTGCTTGGGCAAATTATGGTACCCGCTGATCCATGCGAAGAGACAAAGTCACCTGGAACATATTATATCTCTGGCTTTTTAAAAATGAAAGGCTTTTGTGACTCTCGGTGGGTCAGCCTAAAACGGGCATTGATCTGTGGCGGAGACCTGCTCTAGCTGCATGTGAAGCGTTACCCAGGGTGTTGTCTGTAAATCTTTTAAGGATTGTGTCCTTTGTGAAAAAATACAAATAAAATAAAATAAAAAAAGATAACCGTGTCTTTTTACCAGATGTTTCCGGCACATGAGGAATCCTTTGAGTCACTGAATCTGGAATGTCATTACATTTTTTGAGATTCTTAGTATTTAGTTTTTCACATATTTATTTTAACAGAAGATGTGAAATGTTAATCCAAAATTCAACCACGTTTTGATTTATTTTTTTAACTCCTTGACCCCTTAATGCCTACTGTTGCATACTCGCATCATACCACTTCTATTCATTTATATGCATATGTAATTTGCTTGTGATTCTGGGGTTGCCCATGTGTGCAGAGAGCTTAGCAGATGGCATGCTGCCTCTATTATATAGCTGGCATCAGATAGCTGCATGTAAATGGTTAACAGCAGCGATCACAGTTCAGCTCTGGCCGCTGCTGTTAACCATTTACATGCCACTACCTGTCACTCTCTGCAGCGTTTAAATGGCGTGGATGCCAGTGCTCTCGCGATCATAGCGCACCGAAGGGTCTCCACGAGAGTCCGCGGCCTGCTGCCACTACCTATCACTGTCTGCAGGGTTTAAATGGCGTGGATGCCAGTGCTTTCGCGATCATAGCGCACCGAAGGGTCTCCACGAGAGTTGGTGGTCTGCACTACCTATCACTGAATGCAGGGTTTAAATGGCATGGATGCCAGTGATCTGGCGATCATAGCGTACCGAAGGGTCTCCACGAGAGTCAGTGGCCTGTTGCCACTACTATCACTGAATGCAGCGTTTAAATGGCGTGGATACCATTGTTCTTGCGATCATAGCGCACCGAAGGGTCTCCATAAAAGTCTGTGGCCTGCACTACCTATCACTGTCTGCAGGATTTAAATGGCGTGGATGTCAGTGCTCTCGCGATCATAGCGCACCAAAGGGTCTCCACGAGAGTTGGTGGCCTGCTGCCACTACTTATCACAGACTGCAATGTTTAAATAGCGCAGTACCAGTGCTCTCAAGATCATGGGGCACCGAAGGGTCTCCACGACAGTTGGTGGCCTGCTGAATATATGAAGAACCTTGCTGCTGCCATCTTGGTGTTCCTGTGAGGCTCAGCCAAAGACTGGGCTTCATAGGAGACAATGATTTTCACTATATACTTCAACATTGGGGCGGACATATCAGTGGTGCACCCAGTGTGGACTTTACCAGGTGGCCTGTTGCAGCCACGTTAGAGCCGGGGGGGGGTGTGGTCGTGTCGGCGCAAGGGGGGGGGTACCGGTGGCAACGGCGGTGCGGTCCGGGGGAAGTTGCGATGTGGTGCTGGCGTTTGCGCGGCTCTCCTACTGCGCGGCCAGAGGGCAGATGAGAGGGGGGCGGGATCAGGCAGGGAAGCAGAAGCTTTCTGCTTCCCTTGCCTGACCTCCTCTCCCCTGACGGCGGCTTGTGTAGTCGGCTGGGGCCCCTGCAGGCTTGAAGGGGCCCCTAGCCGGTCGGGGCCCTGGTGCAACTGCACCAGCTGCACCACGGTAGTTCCGCCCTGTGCAACCTGTGAAGCCGACAGGGCCCAGGAGGTCCAAGCAAGTATTTTGATGAGCTATAGGACTGCAAAGGGGCCCAGTAAATTATTCTTGCACTGGGGGCCTTTTTTGTCTGTGTCCGGCAGTGATCAATACTCCAAGTATTCTATCGTTATTCAAGGAACTAAAGAAAAGTTTTTAAAACTAGTAAAAAAAATATATATTTTTGTATAATCTTTTCTCTGTTCATTAAATATACGTAATGATTTATTAGTCAACATGTTTAAGGGCTCCCTGAAACATGGCAATATGATATTGGTTTTTGGTGATATTCTAATTTATTGAGATGCACTAGTACGTCATATGCATTCCCGAAATTGGGACCAATAAGACAGTGAGAGGCCAAAAGGTTTATGGGTATCGGAAAGCAGGTTTTTTCTCTTTTATTTTCTTACAAACTTCTAAATGTATTCATAAGTATTCATAATAAATGTATTATAAGTTTGCTATTGCCGTAATCACACCGCCCACGCAGAATCATACTGCCAAATGCAAGAGGTTCTGCAGCGTCCGGATTGTTGATGTTTTCTCTTTATATACTTTCCCAAAAAAAAAGATATGATTAAAATCCAGGAATATTTGTCAGCGTGTCCTGCTGTGGTTTTATAGGACACTTCACCGGGGCGTATTCATGGCGTTTTTATGAGCCGCGCCGGGCTGACGTTCCGCGGTGACTGATTTTTCGGTAATAAATGATAACACGCGCCCTGTTCCGCATCAGATCTGCCCAAAATGAGTAATAAAGCCTCGACAGACATGTACATAAATCAAATTATAATTAAGCCTGAGATTTACATCTGAGCGGCGTTCCCTCCTCGCTTTTGTCATTTATAGAAACCATTTACATTCAGATCAAGTTTTTCACCCCCCCCAAAAAAAATTCTCCCGTTAATGATTTCTTCTGTACAGGTATAATGATCGCTCTTGATTTAATTATGTCTGCTGGAGTTTGTAAGCGAGCGGCGTTTTGTGCATATATGAGGCAGAGCAGATCGCTAGCGCATTGATATATCTGACGTGCTTTTATTTTTTTCTAGCGGTAATTACGCCGCTTGATTTAACATGCGACCGTCAAAGCGGATTGAAGAATATTCCTGTCAGTCTGGAAAAAAAGAAAAGGCAATCAGCGGAGAAAGCGAGTTTATTTTTTAATCACATATTCAAGGTTATGGAAATGAAGGGAAGAAAAAAGAAGCCTCGACGTAAAGTCGTTTTGAGAAGTAAAATTACGGAAGAGTCGAAGTAGAGATGTGATGTCACGAGTGGAGGGGAGCGGGTCTGCTGACGGCCGGCAAACTTGGCAAAGTCTTAAGAAATCGATATTGTGTGAACTGAGTCTACCTGAATCGTAAGAAAGAACGTTGCTTTTTTATTATCTGCTGGATCCACACTTGACTATATGATAATTGCTAACTACATGTCTGTTCTGCGGCTGCTGATCTTTGCTGGCTCTTAGGCAGCAATCTGATTCTTCCGTCAGGGGACATATCATTGATGCAGGGGCCCAAGAGGCAAGGGGTCCATTTCCGGCTCAAATCAGCACACAGCTGTCATAGACAGAACTATTCAACTGCCAAGGGCTATGTCTGTTCTTCCTCAGGGGCCATTTTCTGTGTACGTCAACCACTACTTTACTCAACAGAGCAGCTGCTTCTCTTCCGCTATGCTCTGTCAACAGGGTGTGGCGTTGATGTCCTGCTGATTGACTGTCGGCTCCTCAATGAGCAAGGTGGGTTACAGTCCATTATCGCGGCATATCGAGGCACACGCGGAGCAGCGCATTTGTGACGTTATGTCCGCACCACGCCACTATTACACTGCCGCGAACGGGTGCAATCGTACCTACGATGTCTACGCCAGCCAACGGACCCATTTAACTGGGAGTAAGGTGACGTCAGGTACACACTGAGTTGCTGTTACATGCTACAGATCTGCTAGCAACGCCATGCTGTCATCTTGTGGCATTAATAGCTACTGTATACAGATATGTTTTGGATCGTTCCATGATCCGTTTGCAAAGCACCAAAATGCTGATGACGCGTTCGGCTGCCTTCAAACGCATAAGGCTTGGGTCAGACTTGGAGTCTTAATGCTATGCGCTATGCCTGCCTGGCACTAACGGCAGGTAATGCTATCGCCGCCTACTGTGCATTGTTATGTTACTTATGGTTCCCGCACCCACCGCTCCACTGAACCTGGATATGCACTTTTGATCAGCGCACAGGAAACGCGGTTTACAGCAATCCATAAGGTAACCATAGCGATGCACAGGCAGGTGGCGCATAGCGTTACCTGCCATTAATGATATGCCTGCCTGGCACTAAGTTTTAAACGGATGCGCAGGGTTAGGGTCACACTTGGGAGCTTGCATCTGTTTGCAGGATGCATTAAAGGATCCTTTTTTCCCCCTTGCCATTTCATGCCATGTGTGCATAAATGTTGGCTCAATTGACTGATGCGTTAACTCATGGTACATACATGTATCGTGCGTTAATGGATGCTTTGCCCATAGACTCCCATTTTGCAAAAGCACCAAAAAATGCTGCAGACCGCGTTTTTGGTGCACTTCCAAAAACGCATAGCGTCAAACGCATTGCACTTTTGCAATGCGTTTTTTTGCATGGAGTCTATGAGTGCGTTAACGCATCTGTTTTTTCAAACAAATGCACCCGTTTAGAGGATGCATGATGCAAGTGTGACCCTAGCCTTACTGTGAGAAGCCAACTAAGGCTGGAAACACACTGATCATTCACCCGTCACGACCCCTGACTCTTTGGACGGGATATCGTCAGTGGTATATTTTACTATGTAGTTCCACTGCTCCCGTCCAGATAGGGGGAGGCCAATCCTGGGTGATTGATCCAATACTCGTACGAGTAACTTGCATGTCAATCGGACAGTGTGTTTCCAGCCTAAATCAGTATAAAGTCGGACAACCATACCCATTGACAGAGAAACCCCGAAGAGTAAGTACATCGCCGGCAAGAGCGGTCAGTAAACTAAAGAAGGACATGTGGTATTCCACACTCCGCATTCCTCATGCCTCTTTGCTGTGTTTCTTTTGCCTTTGGAATAAAGTTTATTGATTTTTTTACATATTGGAGGTGCCACAATTTCTTCTCTATTACAAGTAATTCATAGACTTTTCTTTTTTTGTACTATTACTGTGCACCACGGGTATAAGATTGCAGTTGCAGAGGGTGTTGACCATGATTGGGCTGGTGCGCGAGGAGGACCCGCTAACAACAGCACATATTTTGGCAGGATGTATATCGCTGGGTTGCACTGCAATACATGCCGCCAACCAATTAAAGGTTAGCAGCTAACATCAGCTTGTCAATCACAAGCGCATATCAATGACATCATGTGTTGCCGATAGCAGACAAGCAAATATCAGCCTGGCTAAAGAAGAGGACATTGCGTGTTGTGGGAGTGAGAGAAGGTGAGAAGAATCTTTTTTATGTGTTAGAGAATAGGCGACATACAGTATATACCAGGAAGGGGCCAAGGATTGTGACATATATAACAGGATGAGGGATGTAAATACCAGTGAGTGATATTTACACCTGCAAGGGGTCCAGGATGGGACATATATAACAGGATGGGGCATATATACCTGGAAGATGATGACTTATGTACCAAGCTGGGGACTATATACCAGGATGGGTGGCATATAAAAGATGGGGTACATATATGCCTGGAAAGGAACCCAAAATGAGGACATATATACCAGGTTGGGAACCTATATACCAGTTAGTTGGCATATGTAACAAAATGGGGCATATATACCAGGAATAGGATATATATACCAAGATGGGTAACATATATACCAGGAAGAGGGTCATAATACCGATGGGGAACATATATACCAAAGAAGACGGTCATATATACCAGGATGGGGAACATATATACCAGGAAAAGGGTCATATATACCAGGATGGGGAAATATATACCAGGAAGAGGCCCAGGATGGGGGATATTAGTACAGGATTGGTGCATTGCTTTATAATGGATGGGGATATGTATGTCTGTATGGAATTTAGAACTCTACAAAGGCCCATACATCTGACCAACATGTAGATTGGGGGGCAGGCCCAAATCTTGCCCTGGGAGCCACAGGGCTTTAGTTCTGCCACTGCTGAGCACCAGTGGAGTGTATGGGAAATTGGGCTCTATTTGAAGTGCGGAATGATTTGCATCCATAGTGGGACATGTCTCCGGAATTACATTTTTTTGTGCATAATCGGCCTGCAATAAACAAAATCACATGATTGTGTAGAGTCTGTGATCTATCAGCAAAAAGGACAGATACAAATAAGTACCAACAAAACTGATGTGTGATAGAGCCCTAATGAAGACATATTGGTAGAAAAATATCTGGTCTATAAATGTTATTTTTTTTGCTGGCAGGCTGAAAAATTGCTCCGTTCCAAAGGCATCTCCAAGTGTGGCGCTGCATGAATGACTCTTATTGGACAATAATTCAGCCTGACTCAGTGACCTTTCCGATATCTTACCCTTTATCATATTCGGTGTCCCCCGCCCCTGCAGAAGACGAGTGAAATCCAGGAGTGTATTTTGTGTCTACATTGAAATCTGAGACGTCTCGCTCGCGGTCTGCAGATCTGTAGCGGATGATGACTAGTAGGCGAATATTACAAAAACATTGGTATTTCTACAGCTGAATCTGATCACAGTCTATATCACAGATGATGCCCCTAAAGATACCTCGAAAACCCATAATTCCTGGCCGACTAAGAATTCCCATCAATGGGCGGCTGCTGTAGGGGCGCAGTATTATAACTATCTACTCATGCGGGGACTTTAACGGTTACGAAAACTCCATTTTTCTCTAAAGTTTCCTTTTTTCCTCCAGTAAATGATGCCCACGCAGGAGGATCAGATTAAAGCTGCCAAAAGTCTTTAGAGAACTGTCAGCCGAAGACTTGTTAGGTCACAGCTACTCATCCTGACTCATGAGAATGCATGTGGTTTCTATAGGGAGATGGGAATAACTTGAAGAAGAGTAATAACCTGAATCAGAGAATTGGGCATGATGACATCCCTCTTTCACTCTAAATGTGCCATATTGCGAGAGCTTTAAGAGCACCATTCCCATCAGAATGTCTACCGGTCACCCCAAATTGGATGGGTTTGGCCAACTTTCTACCTTTAGGCCGGATTCACATACCCATAGAAAGGCCGTGGGTCTCCTGATCCATAGGCGTATAGTATGGGTTAGGAGGCTTGCAATCAATCAATATATATACAGTTGTGGCCAAAAGTATTGACACCCCTGCAATTCTGTCAGATAATGCTCAGTTTCTTCTTGCAGGGGTGTCAATACTTTTGGCCACAACTGTATTATTAATGCATTTGATATCATAGTGCAAGTAAAAGTCCAAAAATATACAATGAAGTAACCTGAACAGGAAATTGTGTTATGGAAAAAAAAGGTGAAATCGCTCATTTACATTCACGGCACTAAAAAGTGATCAAAACCTCAGAAAATGGTACCAATAATAAATAGTCCTCACCAAGCAAAAACCAGCACTTACAGCTCCGTCTAAGGCAAAATAACAAAGTCATGAGAGTCAAAAAATAACAACATAGGTGATAGCAGGTGGTCAGATAAGGAATGTACAAGTGTGGAGGAAAGGAGGAGGTCTTGGGAGGATCGAAGAATATGAGTTGGATGATATCGGGAGATTAGTTCAGAGATATATGGGGTGGACAGATTGTGGACGGCTTTGTAAGTCAATGTTAGGAGTTGAATTGGATACGCTGGGGAATTGGGAACCAGTGGAGGGATTTGCAGAAGGGAGAAGTGGGGGAATAGCGAGGAGAGAGGTGTCGGGCAGCAGAGTTAAGGACAGATTAGAGAGGTGCAAGAGTGTTAGCAGGGAGGCCACAGAGGAGGAGGTTGCAGTATTCAAGACGGGAGATGAAGAGGGCATGCACTAGTAGTTTAGTAGATTGAAGGTTGAGGAAGGGAATATTTTTGAGTTGGAGGTGGCAAGAGGTGGCGAGAGCTTGGATGTGTGGTTTGATTGATAAGGCAAACTCAAGGGTTACTCCAAGGCAGCGGACTTCAGGTACAGGACAAAGTGTGATGTCATTTATTGTGATAGATCAAGTAAGGGAGGTGCGTGAGATGGGGGAAAGGTGATGTGTTCAGTTTTGTCTACGTTTAGTTTAGTTTAAGGAAGTGAGAGGAGAAGGAGGAGGATATGGCTGATAGACACTCTGGGATTCTGGACAGCAGAGAGGTGACGTCTGGGCCAGAGAGGTAGATCTGAGTGTCATCAGCATACAGGAGGTACTGGAAGCCATGGGACTTTATATGTTGTCCTAGGCCAAGGGTATAGATGGAAAAAAGAAGGGGTCCCAGGACAGAGCCTTGAGGGACTCCAACAGAGAGGGGATGGGGTGAGGAGGTCGTGTGGGCATGGAAGTCACTAAATGTGCAGTTTGAAAGGTAGGAGGAGATCCAGGTGAGGGCAAGGTCCGTGATATCAATGGAAGTGAGGATCTGTAATAGGAGGAAGTGGTTGACTGTGTCGAATGCAGAGGACAGGTCTAGAAGGAGGAGAATGGAGAAGTGTCTGTTAGCTTTAGCGGTAGGTAGGTCGTAATTTTGGTTAAGGCGGTTTCAGTGGAGTGGTGGGGTGGAAGCCAGATTGAAGGTTGTCAAGGAGAGAGTTGGATGAGAGTTAGGATGAGGTACAGTGTGGACATGCTTTTCAAGACGTTTGGAGGCGAACGGGAGCAGCGATATGGGGCAGTAGCTGGATATCGAGGTTGGGTCAACGGATGGCTTCTTTAAGATAGGTGTAATTGTTGTGTGTTTGAAAGTTGAGGGAAAGTTACTGGAGGTTAGTGATAGGTTGAAGAGGTGGGTTAGGGCTGGGATAAGCGTAGTGGTGAGGTTCGGGAGGAAGTGGGAAGGGATGGGATTTGATGCACAAGTGGTGAAGTGTGATTTGAAGAGGAGGTGGCAAGTTCTCCTTCAGTGATGGAGGGGAGGAGGGTTAGTGGGGGAGGGGAATGGTCGGGTTGTGATGGTTGGGCAGCAAAGATTTGTCTGATCTGATCGATCTTGTTGGTGAAGTGTGTTGTGAAGTCTTCTGCAGAGATACGAGAAGTAGGAGGGAGTTAAATGTGTTGAATAACTGCCTGGGGTTGTGGACACAGAGGATATGAAATAATTTATATTTATAATATGAAATAATATAATGAAATCATTCTGTTTAGTGGTGGTGAGTGCTGACTTGAATTTGAGAAGTGCTTATTTTAAATGATGTGTATCTTCTTGTGAATGTGCTTTCTTCCAGCTCTGCTCAGCAACCCTAGACTCTTGCCGCAGCAGGAAGCAGGATGGGGACATATATAACAGGAAGGGGTACATATATACCAGGATGGGCCCATATAGATTATATATACAAGGATGAGGGACTTATATACCAGGATGGGCCCATTTAGATGATATATACCAGGATGGGGGACATATATACCAGGATGGGGGACATATATACCAGGATGGGGGACATATATACCAGGATGGATGGACATATATACAAGGATGGGGTACATATATACCAGGATGGGGGACATATAAACCAGGATGGGGACCATATATACCAGGATGGGCTTTTAAAGATCATATATACCAGGATGAGCGACCTAAATACCAGACTGGGGGATGTTTGTACCAGGATGGAGATCATATTTACCAGAATGGGGGACATATCTACCAGGATAGAGGACCTAAATCCCTCGCATGGCTGTGCCTATGGAACAATAATAAGTTGAGATCAATGGAAAAAGTTAAAAAGTTATAAAGCAAAAGCTCAATGACCAAAGAATGACCATGGCAGGGAAGGGTTAAAACTAGATTTGCTTGAAACCAGTTCCCAGTTCCGGCTGTATCGTCGCCTTTTGTACATTAGTGTTGTCCTCTCCATTGTGCTATTTCATTACCATTTGTCAAATACGCCTTCTGGAAGGCCGAGCGAGCGGAACGTCAGCGCGTTACATGATACGTTTTTTCCTTTATTTCAACAATTGAATAAAGATCTTTCCCAAATATTCCACTTCTTAGAACATCCCCTATAATTGACTCATTGTGAGGGGATGTGTGGACTATAAGAGTGTAATTAGAGGGGCCCCTCCGGCCCTCGCCCCGCTCTCCTTCTGTGCAGCTCAGCACTTCTTGATGTGACTAATTGTTCAGGAGTTTACTAGAGATGTTTTTTCCCGTACTTTTGTGTGTGATTGTTTGGGTACAAACAGCTTCATTCTCCCCATCGAGATCCATATAATAGGAGCAGCACCTGCCCCATCCCAGAGGCCAGGATGGAAAGCCCAGCGGGGGGCGGACTATGAGATCATGGGAGAGTCCTCCTCCACCACCGGGGAGTGGAGGACCAAGACACGGACAAGGAGATACAGACGATTAACCATGACCAACGTCACATAGAGAATACACAGGATATATTTATTAGTAAATAGAATAAACCTTATGTCCCTCATCTATCTGATATCAGTCTCTATCTGTCATATCAGTCAATATACATCTATTCAGTTTGTTTTAATCACATATCTATCTAAATATGTAATATATATTTATATATCATTTATTTATTCTTTCTTTCTTTCTTTCTTTCCTTCTTTCCTTCTTTCTTTCTTTTCTCTTTCTTTCTTTCTTTCCTCTTTCTTTCTTTTCTCTTTCTTTCTTTTTTCTTTTTCTTTTTTCTTTCTTTCTTTCTTTCTTTCTTTCTTTCTTTCTTTCTTTCCTTCTTTCTTTTCTCTTTCTTTCTTTGTTTTCTCTTTCTTTCTTTTCTCTTTCTTTTCTCGTTCTTTCTTTCCTTCTTTCTTTCTTTTCTAATATATGTATTTTAACCTAGCTAATATCCATATATCTAAACTATCTTGTATTGATCTGTCTGTCTATCTATCTATCTATCTATCTATCAAACAATTAATCTATCATTTATCTATGAATCCATCCATCTAATAATCCATCTATATACAGTATCTATCTATTAATCTATTATTTATAGACAGTATTAAAGCATCTATCCATCTACTAATCCATTCATCTACTAATCTATTAATCAATCTATATCCATTTTTTATCTACTAATCCATCTATCAATCCATCAACCCATCTATTTATCTATATCTATCTATCTATATCTATCTAAAGAAAAAAAGTTTGGAGCAGTGTTTAACAATCCTATTAGGTGCTATATCAGTCCTATGTGGGGATCAGCCACTATGTATACAGACCATATATATTAATAAAGGGGCTGCAGCACTCTCCTTGGAGATGTTCTCAAGCCTTTATGGGCCTTCAGGCAGGTGGCACGACGTTTCGGTCAGCAAGTGCCAATAAAAAATATGGAATTGAACAAAAGGGCAATAAAATGTGGTGAAAAAAGTACATAAAGTAAAAAAGATTAATTGCACTGCCACTTTAAATAATAATATATGCACTGTCACTTTAAGTGGTCAAGATATATATAATCAATATATTTGATATATACGGTAATAAATGTAGCTAGACCATTTATGAGAACTAATACTAGAATCACCTGTCATTTTAAAAATTGTACACATAACACAATTTTATTAATTATAAAGAAATACCGTAAGTTTGGAATGATACCAGCATGTTCTAAATATGAAAGTAGCACTAACCGCTACTTAATAGGGATAAAATTAATAAGAGATTAAAAACTATGAGGAGGATGAAATGAAACAAATAGCACGTAAGGCCGCGAACAAAAACAATACCGCGCACACGCAGGAGTCCCAATATGGCGCCAAGTCCGTAACGCGGTAATGGCTACAGGAGGCATCTAAACGCACTACACTTAAGAATAACTGGCGTTCTATAAGTAAATATGAATATTAATAACTAATCAAGCAATTTAACAGATACCAGCAGGTGGATCTCCATATTACAGACTATCTAAGAACAAAAAGCATTATAATGTTTGGAAAGTATGGTAATATAATAGAAATGAGTGTAAAAAGTCACAGAATACAATATGTTATTAAGAATGAGCACAAAATATGAAGTTATGTATATTAATTGTACTAAAAAAAAGGCTTGAAGAAGGTTACTATCTATCTATCTATCTATCTATCTATCTATCTATCTATCTATCTATGTATTATTAAAGACCATTGATGTCAGGCATATGAGTGTGACTAAGGCCGGTTTCACAAGTATCTGGTTCTGTCTGGTGTTTTGCAGGAAACACCAGGCAGAACCTGATAGCCCTGGATAGAACAGAACCAGAGGGCAAATATGCCCTCCAATCCTGTTTTCTGCCGGAATCGGCAGATCGCAGGGTTCAGGAGCTGTCCCTGTGGAAATGTCAGGATCGCGGCTTGCGGGGAGCTAGTGTGGCACCCCAGGGGTTAATGTGCCATAGTAACATCAACCAGGGTTAACTCCCCACACAACCCAGAACACTACACTAGAGCCTCCAGGCCAGAAGGGGGAGCTAAAGCAACTCCCCTATATATTCTGGTGTGGAGAGGAAGTGAGCAGTTCAGTACGTAGCAGTACTGTGAAGAGTTCAGTTCCTGGGAGAACTGAGGAAGAAGGACTGTGGTGTAAAGGAGCTGTATAAGGCTAGGTGCACATTTCCGGCGGGTTGGTCGGCGGCAGCTGGGCGGACCCGCCAGGAAGCTCCGAAGCTGTCCACCGGCTTCCTGGCGGGTATGTACGGCGGGAACCAGGCGGGTGACGGGCGGGAGCCGGGCGGTTGCACAGCGGGTTCTCGGCGGCGGTTCTGCAGCGGCTGGAAGCAGCACATGATTCTGCTTGCAGCCGCTGAAGAACCGGCGGTTTATAGAACATGCTCATTCTTTGCTAACCCGCTGGGAAACCAGCGGTTTAGCAACAGATGAGCCTGTGTAAACCGCCGGAGTGTGGACACCGGGTGTCGGTTTACATTGGTTTTAATGTTAATCCAAACGCCGGTTTGGATTAACATAAATTTACATAAAACTAATGAAAACCGACCGCCGGTTTCCGCTGCTAAAACGGCTATAACCCGGCCAGTGCGCACATACCCTTAGGCTTCCCCACGGTCCGCTGCTCAATTCCAGGCCTAGCCAGGGTCTGAAGGAAAGCGTCAATAGGAGCAGAGGAACACGTCTGGGAGACTGAGTTACCCCATAACTCGCCCCGGAGGAGCGCACAGACCGGATACCGGATCCGAAACTATGACTGACACAAGCAGCACAGTAAACACCGGACTAGTGGAGGTTATAGACCTGCACTGTACCACAGTGAAGCAACACAGCGGGGTCAGAAACACACGGATAAGACTCAAGTTGCCTAGCAAGGCGGTACCTGTGAGGAGAGACAGTGCCGGCAGCCTAGCTGAAGCGGCAGCAGGGCCACACACACAGCGCAGGAGTGGGAAGCCAAGGACTCGGTCAGGGTGGGAGCAACCCGGCCCCGGTACAGACTCCGTGGACAGTACTCTACTGAACAACAACTACAGTAAAGACGTGGAAAACTACAAAACCGTGAGTCTGTGTAATCCTTGCGCTCAAGCCCTACTTTCCCTCACAAACTGCTATCATCTCTACCATTACCCCTACTCTGCATCAACTACAGACTATTTACTACCACTGCCCAAGGGAACCAGGCTCTGCCCGTGGAGAGCCGTTACATCACCGGCTGCTAAACATCATCCCCAGAGGTTCTGAAGCAGCGGTGGTCACCCTGACCACACAACACGGGTGGCGTCACGACTTTCTCCCCTGTAAATACCCCCCATTACTTGTGGGCTCGGGACACGGTCTGGACCAAGACTGCCATGATACCCCCAGTGATACCCCGGTCCGGTACCGAGTACCCTGTCCTGGTGGGCTCCACACTAGCCGCAGTCCTGAAATCTCGGCAGGGGACAGCTCCAGGTGCTGAAGTTCAGCGCGACCGATACTAAATATCAGCACCCGCTGTGCGGGAACCTGACAGATTCTCAGTCGGGTCTTGCGTGATTCGGCGCCCCATAGACTCCCATGTTAGGGGGCGCCAGATCGCGCCGGTACCGGGAGAATCCCGGACACAAAAATGCTGTAAGCTCCGTTTTTGTATCCGGGGCAAAAAACAAATGCAGCCTGATGCTGCCAGACAGGGACAAAACCGGATGGCAAATCCCTGCCATCCGGCCCTGTCCAGCACCATAGGGCTACATTGTGTCAAAATCGGGTCGGGGCTGTCAGGTTCGCATCAGACAGCCCCGGACCTGATCACAGCGTGGTGTGAACCCGGCCTTGGCCTTAGTTTAGACTAGACAATCTCTTCTGACCATTAATTAATTCTTTATGGATAATGCACAGAAATGTTTCCGTACTAACAGTGAGGTTACTGTGACTCGGGCAAAGGGGAGAATTTAGGAAATGTGCACTGACAGCTTGGAGACATGTGAAGAAACACTATTTTTATCATTTAGGTCAAATTCACCTCTTTCATAACGACATTTACTGGGTCTCTTAAAAGCGCCGGATGCGGAGGGCAAGCACATTAAGGCGTATAGTGCTGTCTGGATAGAAGAGTCACACCGAGGGAAGGTGGTGAGCACTGCTAGCAAAATAAGAAATGATGATTTCAATAATGTCCTGCGATCATCCTCCAACCAGAAATGACTGCCCATCTATAAAGCATCAGACCGCTACTGTGCTTGTGATCCTGCGACACAGGAGGGGGCCAATACTTATATAGTCTCAGTGGTTTCTATAAACCTTACCTAAATCAATAGTACAAGTGTATATAGGAAACTTCGTAATATATCTTTACAGAGAAATCTTCTTTCTCCACGTATGCACCACTCCCTCCCTTCTGAACTCATCTATTAAAGTCCATGCTGGTCAGAACGAATACAGACTGATTAGATGACTGCTACCTATATGCATAACACGGGGGAAGAAGAGAGTCACACAGGCACACATAGTGGGTGCTGCTGCTTACTAGTGTTTTATCTCACCCCAGAGCTGTAATCACAACTACACCGTCACTACTATGGTATAATGTCCTCCAGGCTGCTTACAAGTAAGGATCTGATTTCAACAAAGAGAAGGATTCACTGCTATACTGCTCAGTACTGCTGTATATTATCCTCCAATCTGTGGCTTACAAGGGTTTTGATTTCAACAAAGACAAGGATTCACTGCTACACTGCTCAGTACTACTGTATAATATCCTCCATGCTGCTGCTTATAAGGGCTTGATTTCAACAAAAGAAGGATTCATAGCTACACTGTTCAGTACTGCTGTATAATGTCTGTCAAGCTACTTCCAAGTAAGGGTTTGATTTCAACAAAGAGAAGCATTTGTAGCTATACTGCTCAGTATTAATGTATAATGTCTTCCAAGCTGCTGCTTCCAAGTAAGGGTTTGATTTCAACAAAGACAAGGATTCACTGCTACACTGCTCAGTACTACTGTGTAATGAAGTCCATGCTGCTGCTTATAAGTTAGGGTTTGATTTCAAAAAAGGATTTATAGCTATACTGCTGTATAATGTCTTCCAAGCTGCTGCTTCCAAGTTAAGAGTTTGATTTCAACACACAGGCACACATAGTGGGTGCTGCTGCTCATTAGTGTTTTATCTCACCCCGGAGCTGTACTCACAACTACACTGTTACTACTACTGTATAATGTGCTCCAAGCTGCTGCTTACAAGTAAGGATCTGATTTCAACAAAGAAAAGGATTCTCAGCTACACTGCTCAGTACTGCTATATATTGTTCTTCATGTTGTTGCTTTGTAATATATATTTTAGTCAGTGACATAACTGGAAACTTGTGAGCCCCAATGCATTATTGCAGATCTTTAATCGAAAAGGTCTTTCCTTATTGGCCATTTTGTGCAAACTAGGCTGCAGGACCCAGTTGCAATTGCAACCCCTTTATGTATTACTAGCTGTGAGCCCGATTCTAAAGAATCGGGTAGTCTAGAATGCATATATAGTTTTATTTACTAATATTTAGGGGAGTGCGGTGAAATTAATTGTGTGTATACAGGTGGCTCAGTGGTTAGCACTGTATATGGTGGCTCAGTGGTTAGCACTGTATATGGCGGCTCAGTGGTTAGCACTGTATACGGTGGCTCAGTGGTTAGCATTGTATATGGTGGCTCAGTGGTTAGCACTGTATATGGTGGCTCAGTGGTTAGCAGTGTATACGGTGGCTCAGTGGTTAGCACTGTATACGGTGGCTCAGTGGTTAGCACTGTATACGGTGGCTCAGTGGTTAGCACTGTATACGGTGGCTCAGTGGTTAGCACTGTATACGGTGGCTCAGTGGTTAGCATTGTATATGGTGGCTCAGTGGTTAGCACTGTATACGGTGGCTCAGTGGTTAGCAGTGTATACGGTGGCTCAGTGGTTAGCACTGTATACGGTGGCTCAGTGGTTAGCACTGTATACGGTGGCTCAGTGGTTAGCACTGCGCGGTGGCTCAGTGGTTAGCACTGCGCGGTGGCTCAGTGGTTAGCACTGCGCGGTGGCTCAGTGGTTAGCACTGCGCGGTGGCTCAGTGGTTAGCACTGCGCGGTGGCTCAGTGGTTAGCACTGGGCGGTGGCTCAGTGGTTAGCACTGGGCGGTGGCTCAGTGGTTAGCACTGCGCGGTGGCTCAGTGGTTAGCACTTTAGCACTGCGCAGTGGCTCAGTTGTTAGCACTTTAGCACTGCGCGGTGGCTCAGTGGTTAGTAGTGCGCGGTGGCTCAGTGGTTAGCAGGAGTATGGTGGCTCAGTGGCTAGCAGTGAGTGGGGTGGGCAGAGTGGTCAGCGCAGTGCGGCAGGCAGAGTGGTCAGCGCAGTGCGGCGGGCAGAGTGGTCAGCAGAGGACAGAGGCACTCTGCCTGTCATACTTACCAGCAGGTCATCGTCTTCCCCGCCATGGCATTTTCACTCCGCCGTCGCCAGCATGTTGGCTCCACTCATGCAGAGCATTGCTCCTGTGCAGGCTCCTCTCTGCTGAGTATTGCTCCTGTGCAGCCTCCTCTCTGCAGAGCATTGCTCCTGTGCAGCCTCCTCCTCTCTGCAGAGCATTGCTCCTGTGCAGCCTCCCCTCATGCAGAGCAATGCTCCTGAGCAGCCTCCTCTGTGCAGAGCATTGCTACTGTGCAGCCTCCTCTCTGCAGAGCATTGCTACTGTGGAGCCTCCTTACTGTAGAGCATTGCTCCTGTGTAGCCTCCTCTCTGCAGAGCAATGGTCATGTGCAGCCTCCTCTCTGCAGAGCATTGCTCCTGTGCAGCCTCCTCCCTGTAGAGCATCGCTCCTGTGCAGCCTCCTCACTGCAGAGCATTGCTCCTGTGCAGCCTCCTCTCTGCAGAGCATTGCTCCTGTGTAGCCTCCTCTCTGCAGAGCAATGCCCCTGTGCAGCCTCCTCTCTGCAGAACATTGCTCCTGTGCAGCCTCCCCTCTGCAGAGCATCGCTCCTGTGCAGCCTCCTCCCTGCAGAGCATCGCTCCTGTGCAGCCTCCTCCCTGCAGAGCATCGCTCCTGTGCAGCCTCCTCTCTGCAGAGCATTGCTCCTGTGCAGCCTCCTCCCTGCAGAGCATCGCTCCTGTGCAGCCTCCTCTCTGCAGAGCATTGCTCCTGTGCAGCCTCCTCTCTGCAGAGCATTGCTCCTGTGTAGCCTCCTCTCTGCAGAGCAATGCTCCTGTGCAGCCTCCTCTCTGCAGAACATTGCTCCTGTGCAGCCTCCTCTCTGCAGAGCAATGCTCCTGTGCAGCCTCCTCTCTGCAGAACATTGCTCCTGTGCAGCCTCCTCTCTGCAGAACATTGCTCCTGTGCAGCCTCCTCTCTGCAGAGCATTGCTCCTGTGCAGGCTGCTCACTGCAGAGCGTTGCTCCTGTGCAGCCTCCTCTCTGCAGAGCATTACTCCTGTGCAGCCTCCCCTCTGCAGAGCATTGCTCCTGTGCAGGCTGCTCACTGCAGAGCGTTGCTCCTGTGCAGCCTCTTCGCACCTGTATCCTGGAGATCAGCTCTTGGGGGCTCAGTCCGGGGTCCTCTGTCAGCTATATGTTCCCTTGTGATCGCAGGATGTCAGAGGCAGAGAATCAGTGATGAGGACACGTCTAATGTGAGACAGCGGCATGATGTCTCCTGTGCTGACTGCAGCAATGAAAGTGCCTGTGATGATGTCACAGTCATGTGATATAGCCCCGCCCATACCAGTGACATCATCTCAGGTCCTGAGAGTGAGAGACTGTGCATGGACTCGCAAAGGCCTTGCCAAAGGCATTGCGAGTGAGGAGAGACTCTGGAAGGACTCGCAAAGGCATTGCGAGTGTGGCAGCCACGCATACGACGACGGAAACACTGCCGAATATGACGGAAGTGGCCTTAGGGTAATTATATATTAGATAGTTCTGCAGTTGGTGTTAGCTCACCTGAGAGCTGGAGTCATTCTGCTCAGTACTGCTGTATAATGTTCTCCATGTTGCTGCTTCTACATATGGACAACGTTGAGAAAGGAGAGCAAGAATCCCTCCTGTCTGTGTGTGCTGTGTATGGGAGACATCATAACAGTCAGGAGTTAATGACAGGAGGGTATATTTGGGAATTGCCTACAATTAGGATCTTCAACAACCCCCATACCAAAGGGAGTTTTTTATGCTTATATGTTTGGTGTCGTCATCATCAATTTAATCCAAATTACTGTCCTGTACATTCTTAATGGGAACTTTTGGGGGACACAATGGGCGACTGGCCAGCCTCTACAATACCAAAGTGAGGGAATTACCATATTTTTCGGCACTACAGTAGCCAATTAGAATCTCCAGGAAAGTAGCATCCCACCACCAAGCCTTTTCATCACTATGATGGTGTGTCCTAGTTTCCAGAGTAAAAATCAGGGGTTGATGACTGGAGAAAGGATGGGATGTGGCCTGCTCGAAAAGAGCATGGTTAAGCAAAAGCAAAAAAACTGCCTATGTTCTAGAAGACGATTTTGAAAAGTTGGCAATTGTGGGATACTTTGTTAATTTTTGGTGCTGGTCCAAGTCCCAGGACCTCTGTAAACCAGCACAATAATAGAGACATTTTATTTTATTGGCCTTTAGCTGGACCTTGAGCCATTGTGACCTGAAGGATGAATGCTCTGTAGGACGATCGGTCTTGTGGAAGCCTAGATAAGTCCACCAGGGCCTTCACCAAGCCTAAATAGAACCTCCAGCGTATTCCCCAAGCCTATATGTCTTCTCCAAACCTAGATAGGTCAAACAGGGTCTCTTCCAAGCCTCGATAGGTCCAGCAGAGTCTTCTCCAAGCCTATCAGGGTCTTTCTGTAAAAGGGGAGACCGCCTGGACACATCAAAGAGTTGGCAAAACTCTGGCACTGCACAATATTGCTAGAACCTCCAAAAACGTATTTTCCCCTAACTTTCCCATGGCATTCAGAGATGACAATGGGGTATGGCGTGCCAAAAAGGGATTTGAGCTATGACCTTTGGAAAGGAAGTATGGCTATTAGGAGGTAGCGGCTTACGTTAACCAGAAAGTGAGTCAGTGACCCAAGTGTTAAAGTTAAAACCACACGTTTATTTTACAAAACACACTTTAGACAGACCTGGACCCCCAGAGCACAGTCAGTTCACTCATTTAACGTCCTGTTACATGCCAATCAACACCTGTACCACTGTAGCCATGTCGGGTGCAGAATGCTACCCGCATTTGTTTGGATAATCTGTAGAGATCTCCATTTCTGGTTTGTGTTGGGCTCACACAGAGCCTTCTGCTCTGCAACCTGACATACAACAAGACACACCCAGCTGTGCACCGTAACGTTAAATAGTAATCGTGGCCATGGGCCAGCTGCAAGACCTGAGCTGGAGGGAGAGATCCATCCCATTACCATCCTACAGATTTTCCTAAAAGACCAAGCTTGACCAAGTTCACACTATTTTGTGTTGCACTCACTGTCTGTGAACACAACACACTCCAGCGGGTCTCAGTTGGTTTCTATGCACATTCTGGTGGATACATAGTGACCTTCACATATGACACCTGTCACTGCCTCACACCATGTAAATGCAAAATTAGCAATCTTAAGAAATGGGCAAGTATGTCCTAACTTCTACCTTTAACTCATTTATGTTTGTTTTGAACTTGTATTTCTCCGCCACCTTCCAGAAGCCATAATTTTTTCGATATAGCCGTATTAGGGCTTTTTTTTGAGGGACAAATTGTATGTTTTTGAATGGTACCAAAAAATGTACGGAGAGATGGGAACAAATTCCAAGTGGTGTGAAATAGTTTAAAAAAATGGAATTTTAACATTTTAGTTTTTTACTGGGTTCATTGTGTAGTGACGTGACCTTGTTGCTTTGTAGGGTGGTGGAGGCCTCAAATGGAAGCATGCATGGGTGGGAATTCTCCTCTTGTGTTTATATAACTTGGCCGCTCTTTTCCATCAGGCTAGAGACAAACTTTATAGCCCTTGTTTTTCAAACTTTTGGAGGCCTCATTAATCATCCGGATTAAAATCTCTCCTTTATCTAAAGATGACCCCAGTTTGAAGGCCACAATGAGTCCAAATAAATTCCGACACCGATACAGTCAGTCGTCAACAGCGTCCCGGGAACTTTCTTTCCAGCCGGCGATAAAACTCAGCCTTATATATAGCAGAGCCATAAAAGCGGCTTCAGATGGAGCGAGACGTTAACCGTTCCTGAGAGTACGTCTGCAAATTTTCTGTCGTCTTAAAAATGACAAGAGAGAGAATAACCGGCCGAGGAGACTTTTTTATTTTTTGTTTTGCAAAAGTCATGATCAACAACCCATTTTATTAGACAAACCAAAAAAGGTGGGGTGAGTGGTGCCGGCCATCTCCGGCAGTTATATAAAAACACACACAACCCCTTCCCCTCCTGCCAGGAGAGCATGCTCCATTAGTTTGTGTCTACAGGAATCATGAACTAGATTTTCTATAAACCATTAGCATCTTCCCCCGTGAAAGGTGACTCTTACATATGTGACCTACATCTCAATGCGCTGCCAGCCGTGGAAACATTACTGCCTAACGGTTATATATACAGATACAGCAGAGCAGAATTTGTCATTTCACTCTTCAGGGTGGCATTTATCCGGCACGGTGGGGATGGTGGGGTTAGCTGCAGTCTTGGGCAAAGATACAACACGTTGCGCAACTACCGGGAAACGTGCAGGATGAGAACTCCGTCCAGGTTGGATTTTCCCATTGGTGTTTCTCAATTCTAACTCTTCAAAACTTTGAGATGATGAAACATTAATACAGCATCTTACCATGATATCCCTCTGACCTCAGGCGTCCATTACCTTTTGGTGTCATCAAGACTCTGAAATAATGTACAAAGTCATGTCCAAGTCCCGTAGTCTGGCAATGACACAAGAACCTACGGGTCCTCCAATAATAACAATGACACTAATGTGTCTTGGGGTGCTTCAACAAGGTGCCATCTATTTACATTGGACTCCATAATTATGACATTGGTAATGATGGAATAACAAACATACATGCTAAATGTCCCAACTTATGATAAACCTCACCAGTAGCCGACCTTCATCCTGGTGAGCCCTGGTGCAGCTCTAGGTGAGGAGCGGGTGAGTTGGGGGGGTTTGGGGGGGTGCTAGCAGCTGCAGCTGTGGAGTGGGAAGGGGGGGTGCGAGCGGCTCCTACCTGCGCCAAGCCGCGCGTTGAAGGTCTGGGAGCTGGGGCTACAGAGGAGAGGAGGGGAGGGAACAGCCAAGGGAAGCAGGAAGCTTCCCTCAGTTGCCCTCCTCTCCTCTGACACAGGATCACGGGGGACCCCTACTGATGCTTGAGGGGCCCCCTACCCAGTCGGGCCCTGTGCAGCTGAACCAGCTGCACCACAGGTAGGTCCGCCCCTGAACCTCACTCTTAAATGGATGTTTCTGGGCAAAACTGGTTAGAAGACCAAGAAGTCACTAAATTGATAAAAGACTGCAAAAAAATGGCACTTTGCCACTTGAGGTCATGGTTAAACATACCTTCAGTAAAGGGAAGATGGACCACTTTAAAATTGATTTTGTGAGTAGCTGCCACCCAATTTCCTAACTATTTTTTGTCCTAAAGGGTTGTATCTATTTCATATATGGCTCTTGCAGATAGCACTTATAAATTCAAGCACTTTTGCAATTTACTGATTGTTAAAATTTACAGACGTTCCTGAGAAATTAAAGGGAATCTGCCAAAAGGGTCAACCCTCCTAAGCCATCTATAGGGGCATGTAGGTCATAGGAAGCTGAACATAATGATACCTTGATATCTTTGATGCAATGTTTTACTCTAGAGATATCTACTTTTTTCTTATATGCAAATGAGATGTTAAGATCTATGAGCTGGACATAGAATCCACCTTCAAAGCTTAATTTACATAAAAGGGGGTGTTACCAGTGTGAGACATGTAGATCATGGAAAGCAGACTGTCAGTCATTACATGGGTAAGAAGAGACGTGTACACATCCGGGTGAAAAAATAGTCTAAAAGTTATTTCTGCCATAAAAGGTAACAACGTTTCGACCTTTCAAAAAACTTGATAAAGCCCTTTTTTGATGGGTTGAAACGTTGTTACCTTTTTATGGCAGAACAAACTTTTGGACTATTTTTTCACCTGGGATTTGGACATTGTCTCTTCTTGCCTATTGGATTTTCTTCAAGTGGGTCACTTGGAGTTCTTTTGAGTTTGTGTCCACAGATAGCGTGCTGCAGATTGTTCCTCTTTGCTCTGTCAGTCATTACATGTCTCAACATGGTAAAGCCCACTTCCATTCAAATTAGGCTCGGAAGGCAGATTCTCCAGGAGTTCTATGTCCGGCCCATAGAACTTAACAGCTATCTTACATGATAAAAAATGTGAACATCAGTGTTTGTCTCACCAAAAATCCTACTCTAGCTCCTGCTGAAGTTGCATACCGAAAACCATTACTCATCATGAGTTAGTCCCCCATCCCACCCACTTAGATGGAGCTAAGTGAAAATGGTGTGAGAAGGAACAAAATGTGTTATGGTTGTGTAGCAACTCACACAGGAGATAGGTAACACACTAAACAAATGTAACTGACCCTGATGGTTCCTGTGCAGACTAGAGATCCCAACAGAGCAGTCACTAATGGTTTCCGCGTAAGTTGGGATAGCACTAACCACATACTAAAGGATGGCAGCTCAGACCTGTTCTGCCTGATCACACGTTGAGCGCTTCACGTTCCTCCTAAAGAAACAGAGGGCAGAGCAGAGTGCTGTATACCTACAGAAAGGAAGGTGTGCTGAGATAGAAAGTGATCCCAGAGTGAGAAAAACTAACTAAATACAAGAGAAGGTCAATTCTGCTAAAGAATATGCTGCCTAGTTCCTAATAAGAGACATAAGATACGTGCAGGGTAAAGAACATAAACAGCAGAGAGATGAACCCTAGCTGGTCTTCCAATGACTGGCATAAACAAATGGTAGTATGGCTGGACATCCACATGAGAATATCATCAGCAGGAAAGACCAGCAAGGGGAAAGTATCTAAAGCTGTACCCAAAAGGTAATTGGGCAGACAAATGAGTAAATTAATACACCTATTACTCTAATGAGACAAAAGCAAGGATATGAGAAACTATACACCCAGAGAAAGATGTACCTGCTGTAGTTCAGTGGATAGAGGAGCCGACCACAGAGCACAGACTCAACGGTTTGAAGCCAAACGCATGACAAATATCCCATAATTTTGGTGCACTTCAAGGCTTTTTACCATAAAACTTTGATGAATCAGGTTCCTGAAATCTTGAAACACTGATTTTAGATTCAGAAATTAGTGCCCAACGGGGCTCCACAATAATGACTTCAGATCCAATAACAATGGCACTTTGACACTCGGTGGTCCTATCAGTTCCTAATGTCAGACCGATGTTGGAGATCCCCCCCTAATGACACAGCTGTGGTCCCGCCGTGATAATCAATATCTTCTAACTCCAAATGTGAGTTATCAAGCAGCAGAAAAGCCAATTCTCCAAGAGATAAGAACCCGCAGTCATGTTCGAGGATGACCGGCACATATAGAACAAACAAATGGCCATTAATAACAGCCATGACAGCTAAGCCCAGGGGGGGACCGTCGAGAAATATCCTTCATCTTCTTCTCTATTTTCCCCTAAAGGTAAAAGTAAGACAAGCAATTTAAAGGAACAAAACATGTTTTCTCCTTTATTTCATAGCCTGACCTGCTTCCTGCCTCCTGATAATTACACTGCCATTCAGTACCGGCACCACCATGGCACCGCAGTGTTCAAAGGAGGCAGCGGGAGCGCAGGAAAAACAGGTCAAGATTCCCACTGCACGTGCAGCATTGTAGGTCAGACTATCCCCATGCTAAACTGGATTTCATGCATCCTAGTCTTTTAATGTCAGAGCTCTGCAGGAATTGTGCACATTCAGTTGAATAATGGCGGTTGAGTTTTATTAACACAGATGGTCAGGAAGGGCTTACTTAGCTTTTTGGAGCCCTGAATGACAAATCAGAGGTTTACAATTCAGAAATCCTATTTATATAGGGGAAATCTGGGGTAAGTGTGAATGGTCTCCTTCCTAGAACCCTCCTGTATTAGGTAGAGGCTAGAAAAAGCACCGTATGCTCTAGAGGACCTGATACATCCATTGATTAAAGATCTTGTCTGGGACTTTAACATTGATTACCCATCCTTAGAATAGATCCTTGGATATCCATAGGGTAGGTCATCAATGTTCAATCGGTAGGTATGTGAAACCCAACACCCTCGCCGGTCCACTATTCTTGCTGTCTCGCAAGGAGTGGTGTGTGTCCAAATCCACCGCGTGATAGTGGCGCATGTACCAATGGGTGTCCGCACCCGGCGCACAACACTACACACAAGGGAACAATAACAACAGTAGGCCCTGTCGGTATGAAACGGGGGAGGGACACCCCCTGCACTCACCTGAGGCTGTACCCTGATCTTTCTACTGTCCCCATACGGGTACTTTCATCCTGTCGCCGAGCGTCATACCTAGTCCCTTGTTAGCCCTGCTTTTATCCCCTACTTGGAAGCTGGCCGGCGAAAACACTAGTCCCACCGCTGCACCATGAATGGACGGAAAACATACAGGGGAAAACAGGGTTAAAAAAAGACTTCACAGCTGCGACCAAAGAGCCTAACCAGAAGATCGCTTGGCACCGGCAATTCACCAATAGGTCCTTCAACCCAGGTGGCTTGCAACGAATGGAACACTAGTGCCTGTTCACTGGTAGTAATGAACTGTGCAGTAATGCTGGCTGTTTGCCCGAATTAGGGTGCACTGCTAGATTCCCACCCTGGTGTCTGCATGAAGCAGAACACAAAACAGGGTAGGATCTGGTGCCTGCCGCTCGCGCAGGTGTAATGCAGTCAGACTGGGACGAGAGAAGAGGAGGCACCCGGAATACTAAAGAGGTGGAGGAAGATCAGAGGGATGGTGACGACCGGATGCAATGAAGACCCATCTGACTTATAAGTATCAATTTACATACAGGGCAGGAAAGTTTATAAATTAATTATTTAGGTGTACAGTCATGGCCAAAAGTTTTGAGAATGATACAAATATTAATTTTAACAAAGTCTACTGCTTCAGTTTTTCTAATGGCAATTTGCATATACTCCAGAATGTCATAAAGAGTGATCAGCTTAACAGCAATTACTTGCAAAGTCAATATTTGCCTAGAAAATGAACTTTAACCCCCAAAACACATTTCAACATCATTGCAGTCCTGCCTTAAAAGGAGCAGCTAACATCGTTTTAGTGATTGTTCCATTAACACAGGTGTGGGTGTTGATGAGGACAGGGCTGGCGATCAATCAGTCATGATTAAGTAAGAATGACACCACTGGACACTTTAAAAGGAGGCTGGTGCTTGGTATCATTGTTTCTCTTCAGTTAACCATGGTTATCTCTAAAGAAACACGTGCAGCCATCATTGCACTGCACAAAAATGGCCTAACAGGGAAGAGTATCGCAGGTAGAAAGATTGCACCTCAGTCAACAGTCTATCGCATCATCAAGAACTTCAAGGAGAGAGCTTCCATTGTTGTCAAAAAGGCTCCAGGGCGCTCAAGAAAGACCAGCAAGCGCCAGGACCGTATCTTAAAACTGTTTCAGCTGCGGGATGGGACTACCAGCAGTGCTGAGCTTGCTCAGGAATGGCAGCAGGCTGGTGTGAGTGCTTCTGCACGCACTGTGAGGCGGACACTCTGTGAGCAAGGCCTGGTTTCAAGGAGGGCAGCAAAGAAGCCACTTCTCTCCAGAAAAAACATCAGGGACCAACTGATATTCTGCAAAAGGTACAGGGAGTGACTGCTGAGGACTGGGGGAAAGGTACAGGGAGTGGACTGCTGAGGACTGGGGGAAAGGTACAGGGAGTGGACTGCTGAGGACTGGGGTAAAGGTACAGGGAGTGGACTGCTGAGGACTGGGGGAAAGGTACAGGGAGTGGACTGCTGAGGACTGGGGGAAAGGTACAGGGAGTGGACTGCTGAGGACTGGGGGAAAGGTACAGGGAGTGGACTGCTGAGGACTGGGGGAAAGGCATTTTCTCTGATGAATCCTCTTTTCGATTGTTTGGGACATCTGGAAAACAGCTTATTCGGAGAAGAGGTGAGCGCTACCACCAGTCTTCTCTCATGCCAACTGTAAAGCATCCTGAAACCATTCATGTGTGGGGTTGCTTCTCAGCCAAGGGAATCGGCTCACTCACAGTCTTGCCTAAAAACACAGCCATGAATAAAGAATGGTACCAGAATGTCCTCCAAGAGCAACTTCTCCCAACCGTCCAAGAGCAGTTTGGCCCCAACAATGCCTTTTCCAGCATGATGGATCACCTTGCCATAAAGCAAAGGTGATAACTAAATGGCTCAGGGAACAAAACATAGAGATTTTGGGTCCATGGCCTGGAAACTCCCCAGATCTTAATCCCATTGAGAACTTGTGGTCAATCATCAAGAGACGGGTGGACAAACAAAAACCAACACATTCTGCCAAAATGCAAGCATTGATTATGCAAGAATGGAAGAATGGAAGAATGGACGGCGATCAGTCAGGATTTGGTCCAGAAGGTGATTGAGAGCAGCCAGGGAGAATTGCAGAGGTCCTGAAGAAGAAGGGTCAACACTGCAAATATTGACTTGCTGCATTAACTCATTCTAACTGTCAATATAACCTTTTGGTATCATAATATGATTGCAATTATATTTCTGTATGTGATATAAACATCAGACAAACACAAATAAAAACCAGAGGGCAGCAAATCATGTGAAAATATCATTTTGGTGTCATTCTCAAAACTTTTGGCCATGACTGTACAGGGGGGTAGAAGGATAAGAGCCACCTTCATAAAATGCAGTATAGGCGCTGCTGAAGGTGGCACTTTTAGGCTGAAAAGAGCAAAAGGGGTAACAAGTTCACTTTAAGGTTATGTCCACATCAAGTTTTTTTACATGGATTTTTCTGGATGAAAAGTGCTCTTAAAAAACAAGCTTCAAACATTTTTATGGTGCTTTCTGGGTATATTTTTTACTTTATAATTGTTATTTTTTTCTGCTTCAATGTATTGGCAAGTCAAATATGTAGTGCTTTGCAACTGGATTTAAAAATACATTGAGAAGAATCATACAGTAAACAAGTAATGGTGCCAAAATAAAAAACCCACTGCTCAGTGATGGTGAAAAGCCTGGAGAAAAGTGCTAAAATACACCTTGAGACACCAGATTTTTATCTCACTGAGGGATCAGGTTACATGCTCACAATACATTTCTACGGACAAGGGTATAGAGAGGAAGAGGGAGAAGCAACTCGACGGAAGCAGAGGCTGAGAGATGCACTGAGACAGTGTGTAACAACTAGTGTGGATATCTAAGGAATCTAATGGCATGCAGGCAAAGACATGACTGAGACAAGGTATAAGGTCAAAGTCTGTATTTACACATATGGCAAACAAGTACAAATGTGCAGGTGCAACAAACAAGAGCAGAGTTCATAAATCGTTCACATAATAGTTCATTCACAGTGATGCCAAATGGAATAGTGTCTATTAACAGTTCACACTTGAAGTCGCTAATAACAGAACAGTTTATAAGTATCAGTTCATACCCAGGAAGGCCTGAAAACGGTAAGGGCTCTGAGAACAAGTCCAGAACTGAATGCAATGCAGAGTTGCTAAACACAAAGTCCCGAACAATCCAGAACACTGCTACTGCAATAAAATAAACTAACAGATACGCTGCAGCTGAGCTTTTTAGAGCAAAGAGAGCTTACGTGAAGCAAGGCAGGCTGGCAGAAACTGAAGCAGAAACACACTCTACACAGAGCAGCTTGAAGCAGGTGTAATTTGGCTGACAATCAGATTCCAGAATAGTTGGAGAAGGAGCACAAATATGAGATGCACAAAGGAGCCAGAGATCCAAGCAAAATACTCAAAAAAGGACTAGAAGATGGACCAGAGCTTACATAGGCAGGAAAGCAGGAACACATGAACAGGAAAGAGGAAGCAAATGCCATCTTGGATAAGGGTGAGAAGACACAAAGGGTAATCTGAAGAGCCATAATCCTGACACTGTGATGCTACTGGATTCACTTCTACACTGCTCAGTACTTCAGAGAGGTAAGTGAACAGGATCTCATCTTCTCTGTGTGCTGTGAATGGAGGACATCATGCTAACCGGTCTTTACCCACAAGCTCAGAGACAACTCAGAATTAGAGGTAGAGCCTTCAGAAGGGAAACCAGATAAAAAGAGGCAGGACACCCATCATATAATGGGCAGAAATAGTGCTATAACTCATGTTCACACACAGTTCAGCTCACTCTGAAATGTCACCTAAAACCACAGGTACGTGCTAAAAGGTAAAAGTGGCCTTTAAGGGGTTAAACTATAACCTGGCACAAGGAAAGAAATCACTTTGTATAGTCCCTTAACATAAACCTCTGTCTAATCCCTAATTATAGAAGCTGGAGAATCACTGGGGCTTTATTTACTAAGACACCGAGCTCAGCGCTCAGCTTAACTTCACCAAGATAATAAGTCAAGGAGTAATCTGCAAAAAAAGCAAAGGTAGGGAACGGCGCTCACCGCGGGTATTGTCCTGGAAGATCTCCCGCTGCTAATTTAGCTGGAAATAATATTCGTAGAATTTATTATTTAACGGATGTCATTAACCTTGGACCTTGGCGTTTTGCCTGATCCTAATACACAAGGGCATAATCCCCCGATGACAACTTAAGCTGCAATTGGAAAACTCCTGGCGCAGAGTCCACAACACAAATCATCATTATCCATCATTGACATGTAAAGATTTCATTCTTTACTCATTTAGTGTAAAAGTTATTTATCTCAATATCTATCTATCTATCTATCTATCTATCTATCTATCTATCTATCTATCTATCTATCTATCTATCTATCTATTCTAACTATCCATCTATCCATCTATCCAAGAAAAACTGGCAGCACTCCCAAATCATAGGTGAACTGTGGATTCTTTAATGATCCATGTGGCAACATTTCGAAGTTTATACTTCTTTGTCAAGACCTTCCTATCTATCCTTCTATCTACTGTCTGTCTATCTATCTATCTATCTATCTATCTATCTTATCTTATCTTATCTACCTATCCATCTATCAGAACGTTCATCCTTCCATCTTCCCAATGAATATTTGTTTATTAATTTTCTGAATTGAGATTATTTTTTATTTCACTCCAATGTATTTACAACATTTTTTAAAGATTATTTATGATATTTCCCCTCTTGGCAGGTTTTACAGCCCAATGAGACCTACGCGGTGCTATCTCCTGCTTCTCATCAGCCCGGTGTGATTAATATGTGGAGTAACAGAGATTAGACTGAATGAAGGGACTCGATGCTCGGCCCGGGTTGTGGCACCTGCTCTTTCTAGGAAAAACTCTTAGGCTATGTGCACACTTGGAGGTTTACTGCAGGTTTAGCAGCGGAAACCGCCGGTCGGTTTCCATGAGGTTTATGTAAATTTATGTTAATCCAAAAGCGGCTTTTGGGCTAACATATAAACCTATGGAAACCGACCCCCGGTGTGCACACACCGGCGGTTTCCACATGCTCATCCGTTGCTATCCCGCTGGGTTCCCAGCGGGTTAGCAAAGAATGAGCATGTTCTATAATCCGGCCGGTTCTGCAGCGGCTGCAAGCAGAATCATGTGCTGCTTCCAGCCGCTGCAGAACCGCCGGCGCTAACCCGCTGTGCACCGCCGCACACCCGCCCGTCTCCCGCAGCACGGACCCGACAGGAAGCCGGTGGACGGCTCCGGAGCTTCCTGTCGGGTCCGCCCAGCCGCCGCCACTAACCCGCCCCCCATGTGCACATACCCTTACAATTACGGTATTACTGTGGATTTATTTAAGAAAATAATCTGATGAATTTTTTATATATTTTCCCCTTCGTCTCTCTGTCCTGGAAGGTTCCGCCATCACTCACTCTAATAAAGCAGAGATGTAAGAAGACTTCCATCCAGTGTGTACGGCTCCGGTGACATTAGCCTGAACTTGCTTTATACAAAGTAGGTTTGAAGAATTCCTCACCTTTAGCTAAGGATTAAGATATCTCATTCACTTGCTGGGAAGTGTTTTCTTGATGAACTTTATCTATCTATCTATCTATCTATCTATCTATGGCATACATAGTAATCATAGGACCCCATAGTAGCATTTCTAATTGCTCCCCCTCCCCCACCTCCACCCCCAAAAAATATTTGGTTGGGTCACAAAACTCTGCAGCCCTTTCAAAGTAATGCTCGTCCTATTGAAGCTCCTGGATTCCTCTTTCATTGCAGCCATGAAGTATGATGCCAACAAAAGTGTGCCACAAACACACTATGATCTACCCACACAGTATGATGACCCTACTGTACCCTCCTCAACAACCCCAGCAAGGTATGGTGATCTCAACACAGTATGATCTCTGGGACCACCACACAGCCCTCCATGCACTATAATGGTCCCTACTATCACTCCAAATGGTGTAATTGCCCCCACACAGCCCTCCATACACTATAATGGTCCCTACTATCACTCCAAATGGTGTAATTGCCCCCACACAGCCCTCTGCACAGTATAATGGATCCCACACAATCCTGTATACAGTGTAATGGCTCTCAATAGGCCTCCACAAAGTTTAAAGACTCCCGCATAGCCCTCCACATATTACAATGGACCCTGAATAGCCTTCCAAATTGTATAATGGGTCCAACATAGTCCCCTATATAGTATAATGGGTCCAACATACTCCTCCATATATTATAGTGCACCCCCATAATCCTCCAATTATATCGCACACATAGTCCTCCATTATAATGCACCTCCACTGCCACAGGCAATGGGGACCGGGTGCCCCGTGGCTCATGGGCCCGAAAGCAGCTGCTTGGTCTGCTGCCATTGGGGGTGCATCACTTGTACCTTTCTAATTTATCTCATCCATCCATCTATCTAGTAAGCTCCCTCTAGTGGTGGCATCTGATAGCCGCTATGATAATGTAGAAGAAGCAGTTCTAGATCAGACTCTAGGATCCACAGACTACCTGAGGATCCTATGGTGGGCACAGATGAAATAATGAGACATCGGAGAAGACATCTAAATTCAGAGATGACTTTGGAGTTGTTAGGTATGTGAGTGTGGATCCACTGGGCCACAGGCCAGCCTTACCTCGAAGGAGTGTGGCTAAGCACCTACCGGATAATCACTAGAGCCTCTGGTAGTGAGGCTGAACCTGGCTGCCGGTAGACACCAGGTACCACTCCTAGGCACTCCCTGGTAGAAGCAGCTGACCTCAGGGGCCAGAATTGAGAGAATGGACAGGTTCATGGATAGGCTATGAGAGACAGACAGGACTGGTAGGTTGGTAGGTACTGGCAGGATCAGATTTTTGGGTACATAGATGGGGTTTGGGAACACAGGTACAGGATAGCAGGATAGGTACAGGTACAGGGGGTCTGACAACTAGCATAGGTGCAGACAAACTGACTAAAAACAATGTTGCTCAGTCACCTCCTAGTGGGCAAAGGTGCTATACTCAGTGACTCCCACCAATAGGCTGGGGACACTTACGGTTTGTAGGCTATGACCCTTTAGGTATTGTGAGAAAGTGCACATGCACTCTAAGGGAGTTGGTAGGAGACCTTAATGGCGTGCGCAGGCCCTGAGAGCAGGTGTCTGTGACGGGAGCCGGCACATGTGGGGGAAAGAGCGGGATGGCAGAGATGGTATGTTGGCGTCACTGCGAGGATGTCGGCATTACAGGAGCATTTTACAAAGATCCTAAGATGGGCACAGACTCAATAATAAGGTCTTGGAGAATATATCTAAGTTTGGAGATAACCTTGGAGCATTAACTGAGTATCCTATGGTGGGCGCAGACCCAATAATAAGGCCTTGGAGAATATATTTAAGTTTGGAGATGACCTTGGAGCATTACTTGAGTATCCTATGGTGGGCGCAGACTCAATAATGAGGCCTTAATGATGACATCTAAATTCAGAGATGGAGCAATCGGTTACTTATGGACTGTTAAGCATAAGGAATAAGATGGGCAAGAAGAGAAATCGCAAGATAAAGGGAAGAGGCGGATCAAAGTGGCAAGGATCAAAAGGTCAAGGCGGGGGTGCCAGAAGCAGGTCTCAGAGTGTGAAGGCACATCTGCAGGCCCAGAGCTGCGGGGGAGTAGCGGTGGCAGCGAGCAGTGGGCGCCACCATGTTCTTTGTACCCGGTTGCATTCACTAACTTGGCGGCCGGTCGGTAGAGGTTGAGACTTCAACAAAATGGCAGCGGCCAAATGGAGATCCACAGCCGTTTTGTAGAAGTCTCAACCTCTACCGACCGGCTGCACAGTTAGTGAATGCAGCCGGGCACAAAGAACATGGCGGTGGCCACCAATCGTGGCCACCGCTACTTCCCCGCAACTTTGATACTATGTTTTTGCTTTTGGGGGCCCCTCCACCGCTCGCCGGTTACGCCTATGGTGTAGGTCAGATTTGCCCACTAGGTTATCACCTTCTCAGACTCTATGGTATATCCTAATATTCAGAGCAACACAACCCAATTAAGGGCCACTTCACACTGCGGCATGATCCGGTCCGGTTCTGTCCGGTAGGACCCAGACAGCTGCGGACCGGATCAGCACACAGAACTTGGGGGCTATTATGCCCTCCAGTCCTGTGTACAGCGCGCAGCTGCAGCCGCTGACAGGTCAGGACAGCCCCAGTCCTGTGTGCTGATCCGGTCCGCAGCTGTCTGGGTCCTCCCGGACAGAACTGGACCGGATCATGCCGCAGTGTGAAGCGGCCCTTAGAGATGAATTTGCAGACAACCTCTACAGAAGTAGGATGGTTCCTCACAACCATGTCTTCAGGTGGATCCTGGAGATCTTTCCCTTTTATTAAGTACCTTTAGTTTTAGTTTTAGGAATGCTTTACATTTTTTATTTGTTTCCCTTTCCTCCCAGCCTGCGGCCTTTTCTCTGTAGTAGAATTTATCATCATTTTATCAATTACATTCGAAGCAGCAAAAAGAAAAAAACAATAAAAGTCTCAATGTAATATAATCGATGTGTTGTATCACCGGCCTCGTGTTCAGGTTCAGGCTCCCCGGTTGTAGATTTCCTTCCTGTTACTTGGATTATAATGTTCTCCTTCTTTATATTTATTCTACAAAGGGGAGAACAGACACCTAATTTAATGGAAGAAATACAAGATGTTGCACTCTCTAACAAACGGAGGTGAAACGTTCTGGGGCGCTCTTACATCCGCTCCGGGGGGCGCGGCCTGGTTTGATTTTCCTAGTCAGATTGCTCGTTGTGTAATAATTTGTCACCACTCCAATGTCGAGGCGTTAAACTCAAGAGTACGGACACTGAATGTTATGATAAAGTTATTTTGTCACTTTCTTCTCGTCTTCAGCATTCGTCGTGAATGGCAGAATAAATTACACCTTAACTCCGTAGATGTTTCAATTAAATGCTCGATGCCGTCCAATCCCATCTTCTTCACACCGAAATAATCTTCTGTGTCTATTATGCTCTCGGGTACTTGTCACATACAACATCTTCACCTTTTTAAATTCACTGCTCGAGGTTTGGAAATTGACATTGCCCTTGTCCCATGCCGGTCTTCCTGCTTCCAGAAGGGGACGTCATGTCAACATATAGCAAATCAGTAGCCACTGACTGACTGTGTCTTTGGCAATAGTGATAAGTAGTCCGGCTCTTTTTGGTGATACGGCTCAATTGGCTCCATTCACCAAAAACAGCTAGGTCTTTTGGATGCTAAATGGATCCCTATTAAATATGTGTGAACACATATTTAAGGTAGCGTTAACAAAACCCACCTGATGCCAAACCCCCACCCACTTGCAGTTAGTTAATTGCTTGTGGTGTCAGGGGTTTTGGGTTTTGGGTGGGGAGGATGTCATCCAGGGGGATTGAATTGTAACCGTGGGTCTTAAAGGAATTAGCTTCACTAGGGTGTCGGTCCGTCGTTCCGAAAGAGTGATTTTGTTCAGAAAGTTGACGAATTCTGACCCCTTTTTTTTTCCCCCAAAAAAACCCTCTTTCTTTCCTGTAAGAGGAAAAGAGGTCCCCCCTGAAAAGGGGCAGAGGGCCACCCGGAAGAGGAATAAGCCTTCTGGGAGACCCAAAAGTGCCCCCCTGTAAGGGACAGGATGCCCACCTAAGGGGGATGAGAGGTCCCCCCCTGGAAAGGGAAGAGGTCCCATCCCGGAAGAGGATAGAGAGGCCCCCCCCCTGGAAAGGCAGGAGCCATCCCGGAAAGGGGGGGAAAAACCCCCCCTAGAAGAGGAAGGACCCCCCCTGGAAAGGGGAAAAAGTTTTGGAACAAGGGGAGGGTCCCCCTGGGGGCGGCCCCAAAGCCAACGAGTTTGGGGGTGCCCTTGGGAAAAACGGGGCCACCGGAAACAGAATTCCCCCCGGAAGGGGGGAAAAATAAAAGGAAGAGGGCCCCCCTTTGGAAAGGGAAAAAAAAAGGCCCCCCGAAACGAAGGACGGAGGGGGCCCCCTGGAAGGGGAAAAAACCCCCTAAAAAAAGGGCGAGTCCCCCAGAGAGGCAGAGAGGCCCCGGAAGGGCGGAAAATCCCCTTAAAAGGGGGGAGAGGCCCAGGAAGCACAGGGGGAGGTCCCCCCCCAGAAGAAAGAGAGGGCCCACCTGGAAAGGACGGGGGCCCTTGGAAAAACGGGTGCCCCCCAAGAACGGGGGGCAACTAAAGGGAAAAAGGGGGGAAAAGGGGGAAAGGGGTGGAAAGGGAAAGTGGGAGTTTTGTAAATTTTAATTTTTTTTTTAGGCCCCCTGTTATTTTTTTAAAAATTTTGGTGGGCCCCTTAATTTTTTGAACTGTTTTTTTGAAGTGTCCCCTTGAGGAGGGAACAAAGGGGCATTTTTTCACAAGAAAATGTTTTTAAACCCGGAGTGAAAACGTTTTTTTGGGGAAAAAATTTTTAAAAAAATAGCCCCCAAGGGGAAAAATTTCCCAGTTGGGGATCGGGTTTGGGGTTTTTTTAGGCTTCCCCCTTGGGCGCATGACTAAGTTGGCAAAAAAAAGGGATTCCGATCCTGGGGTAGGGCCGGGAGAAAGGCAATTTGGGAAAGGTTTTTTCCAACTGGAAGGGGCTTTTTTGTTTTAAACCTTTTTTTTAAAAAAATTTTTCCCCCAAAAAAAAATTTTTCCTTAAAAAATTTTTGTTTTTTTTGGAGGGGGGGGAAAAAAAAACAAGATTTTTGGTTTTTGGGGGGGGTCTCCCAAGTTTTTATTGAAATTTTTTCCCCCGGGGGTCCCTTTGACAAACAGGTAAGAATGGATTCTTGGACGGAATTTTTTTGACTTTTTTATGAAAGAGAGGGAAACTTTAAAAAATAACAAGTACCGATTTTTAACATTTTAAAAAAAAGAATTAAAAGGTTTAAAAAGGTTTTTAAAAAATTTTTGGAAAGAAGAGAAAAAGGAAAGGGGGTAAAAAAAGGAGGGGAAAAGGGAGTTTAACCTGAAGGTTAGAAAAGGGATAATTAAGTATTTCCCAATTTTGGGGGTGGAGGAAAAAATTTGATTTTTTAGACCGTCGGATGGTTTCCTGACCCGAAATGGGAAAGGGTGGAGGGGAAAAAAACCCCTTTTTTTGGAAAAATTTTTTAATGGCAAAAAATTTTTTTTGGAAAGGTGGTTGTTCATAAATCATACTTGCCCCCCCTATAAATACATTACATGCCTTATCTATATATCAGTGAATTACTTGTATTACATTATTGTTTTGATAGAGAAGACGAAAAAGAAAAGCAACAAGTCATTTTTTGTTGTGTGGACGGCTTAACTCCCTATCAGTTACACCTTGACACTCAATGATAAAACCCTCAGTAGGTGATGCGATCACTGTTGACTACAATATCAAAGAGTAAGAGATGGCTATATTTCAAGGATTCCATTGGAATTTTTGAGAATCTTATTGTATGCCCCACCCCTGAGGAGCCGATACTACATATTAAAGAATAACAATTGTATCTTGCAAGATTCCTTTAACCATATATTAAACTACTACAGTAATTAAATGAGTTTACAAATTTGATGTTAACTGAATTTTTTTCGTTAATTAAGTTAAGAGTATAATTAGGAACAGGAGTCAAAAAATAGGAGGAAAGGATGACGTTTAGATCAGCTGAAACTGGAGCTTCAGTAAGGGGCCATCACCTTCCAATGTGACTCTTCGGAGACTCCTTGACAAGGCTATCGAAAGAAAACTAATGACTTTTCTTCAGACTGTCTGGCACTGGCCCTTCTCCATGACCCAGCAAATGGTGTCAAAGATCTGACCTGAGAGGGTTGGAACATGCTGTCTCTCTAAATGGTCTATGGAGCATCCTTGGCTTGATCAATGGCTGAAGTGAGAAATGCTTCGTGTCTGGAATGTGTGTTGATTAGTACATCAAGCTCCTGATTGATTGCTCTTTTGAATAATTAATTGACTCGTTCTGGAAAACTTTTAGAGAGGCTCCACAGATATCGGCTTGTTCTTCACACGTTATTTGCTTCTCGTCTTTCCCTTTTGATACAATTAATGAAGCCTTGATGGTAAAGCTTTTTTTCGGTCCTCTGATGCTTACAACGCAGATGAGAAATAAAGGAGCCTATCTTGTGGCCCGCGCCACGCCGCAACGGTAATAAACTGGAGCAGAAAGATAATGGGTAGTCAAGGTCAGGGCTGTGCTAGAAAATGATAGAATGGATCTAATAAGACTGCAGGCTGTTATTACATTGCTTCTCATAAGAAGTGGAGCTGTAGCCAGGACCAGCAGGACCATGAGGGCCACCAGGACCGTGAGGACCACCAGGACCGTGAGGACCACCAGGACCGTGAGGACCACCAGGACCATGAGGACCACCAGGACCATGAGGACCACCAGAACCATGAGGACCACCAGGACCGTGAGGACCACCAGGACCATGAGGACCACCAGAACCATGAGGACCACCAGAACCATGAGGGCCACCAGGACCATGAGGACCACCAGAACCATGAGGACCACCAGAACCATGAGGGCCACCAGGACCATGAGGACCACCAGAACCATGAGGACCACCAGAACCATGAAGACCACCAGGACCGTGAGGGCCACCAGGACCGTGAGGGCCACCAGAACCATGAGGACCACCAGAACCATGAGGGCCACCAGGACCATGAGGGCCACCAGGACCGCCATTGTTCTTGGCACAGATGTAGCAGACATGATCTACTCAAATTGAACAAGCAAAGGTTTTTCTACGGGTCATTTTATCATCTTGCTTCGAAGATTAGCTCTCCTTCAGATCGTAGTGAGGTGATTAGGGAGCAAATTACCCAAAATAAGAAGTGATAGGGGTCTTAGGCTGCCTTCACATCACGTTTTTTTTCCTGTCCGTGGGATCCTACTTTTTGTAGGATCCTACGGACCAGAAAGGACAGGATCGGAGGTGACCTCCAGATGCTATTTCTGTATCCGGGTCCGTGATTGTCACAGACCCCGACACAGAAAGCCCGAACCTGCAAAGCGCAGGCAAGCCGGGCACTTTCACTCCCGCAAAAACATCCTCACCTCTCCGGCGGTGTCCCACGGTGTCTCGCTCCTTAAGGACCTGGCGTTGCCTGGCAAATGACCGATCAGCTGATTGGGTTGTCACATGACCGCGCGGTTTAAATCTCCTGCGCGCCGATCAATTTTGGCAGGCGCAGGATTTAAACCGATCAGCTGATCGGTCACATGACTGGCATCAGCTGAGCGGTTTAAATCCGGCACCCGCCAAAATTGATTGGCGGGCGGGAGATTTAAACCACGCAGTCATGTGACAACCTGATCAGCTGAGCGGTCACATTGCTCAGGTCCTTAAGCCCCAGGAGCGAGACAGCACGGGACACGCCGGAGAGGTGAGCATAATATTTTTTTATTTTTAATCCTTCAATTACTTAATTTCACTTCCGCAATGTATGTATATACATTGCGGAAGTGGAATTAAAGGGGAACAGAGCGGTTGTAGTGTACTGAGCATGCTCAGTACACTAAAATCAGGTCCGAGGAATGATCAGCTGTTTCCTCGGACCCGTGCTACATAGACCCCCATGTTAATTGCCGCGGATCGACTCGGATCCGATTCGGTCCGATTTGGTCCGCTGTGCCCAAAATCGGAGCAGTCTCCGATTTTGAGCACAGAAAAAAATCGGATAGAATCGGATCCGACACAAATCAGATGGCAATAAGGCCAAATCCGATCCGTCGCCCATAGGGATGCATGGGGGCCGAATCGGATCCGTGGCTGTCCATTTTACAATGGACAGCAAGGATCCTCCAAAATCGTAATGTGAAAACAGCCTTAGAGGGGTTGTCCAGATTTGAAAACTCATTTCCATATTATCCTGGGCTAAGAGAGCAGGGATGTCAAACTCATGGCCCTCCAACAATTGTAAAACTACAACACCCAGCATGCCTTGATAGATGTCGACAGTTCAGGCATGCTGGAAGTTGTAGTTTTACAACAGCTGTAGGGCAAGACACATGAGAAAAACTCATAGAATCATAGAACGGTAGAATTGGAAGGGACCTCCTGGGTCATCTGGTCAAACCATCTGCTCAAAGTAGGTTTCCCGAAATCATCCCAGACAGATGTCTGTCCAGCCTCTGTGTGAAGACTTCCATTGAAGGGGAACTCACCACCTCTCGTGACCGCCTGTGCGTTACTCACCCTCACTGTCATGACAATCGAAGAATCAACTAAAAAGCCCCCATCCTATATATAATGACATTCTTCAATGTCTTCCCATAAATTAAGTGACTAGTATCTCCCTTCCTACACCTTATAACTGCCCTATACTCCCCCCTTCCTCGCTAAACCAAATCCCTTAACCAAGCACCTTCACCGCCTTATTCAAACCTCCATGATAACTCTTTCTCCCTTTTAACTCCCTCCCTTCCTGGATGTCAGGAGGCCTGTCCACCCTATGGGTTCCCCGGGTTTCTAAAAGTTTTTTCTAATATCTAATCTGTGTCTCCTCCCATTCAGTTTCATCCCATCGCTTCTAGTTTTTACTTCTGCACAAATGAGAATAAAGCTGATCCCTCTGCAGTGTGACAGCCCTAGAATAAAGCTGATCCCTCTACAGTATGACAGCCCTAGAATAAAGCTAATCCCTCTGCAGTGTGACAGCCCTAGAATAAAGCTGATCCCTCTACAATGTTACAGCCCTAGAATAAAGCTAATCCCTCTGCAGTGTGACAGCCCTAGAATAAAGCTGATCCCTCTACAATGTTACAGCCCTAGAATAAAGCTAATCCCTCTGCAGTGTGACAGCCCTAGAATAAAGCTGATCCCTCTACAATGTGACAGCCCTAGAATAACGCTAATCCCTCTTCAGTGTGACAGCCCTAGATTAAAGCTGATCCCTCTACAATGTGACAGCCCTAGAATAACGCTAAACCCTCTTCAGTGTGACAGCCCTAGAATAAAGCTGATCTTTCTACGATGTTACCGCCCTAGAATAAAGCTGATCCCTCTACAGTGTGACAGCCCTAGAATAAAGCTGATCCCTTTACAATGTGACCACCCTTGAATAAAGCTGATCCCTCTACAGTGTAACAGACCTAGAATAAAGCTGATCTCTCTATAATGTGACAGCCCTAGAATAAAGCTAATCCAGCTACAGTGTGACAGCCCTAGAATAAAGCTGCTATCTCTACAATGTGACCGCCCTAGAATAAAGATTATCCCTCTACAGTGTGACAGCCCTAGATTAAAGCTGTTCCTCTACAGTGTGACAACCTTGGAATAAAGTTGATCCGTCTACAGTGTGACAGCCCTAGAATAAAGCTGATCCCTCTACAGTGTGACAGCCCTAGAATAAAGCTGATCCCTCTACAGTGTGACAGCCCTTGATTAAAGCTATTCCCTCTACAGTGTGACAACCTTGGAATAAAGCTGATCCGTCTACAGTGTGACAGCCCTAGATTAAAGCTAATCCCTCTACAGTGTGACAGCCCTTGAGATAGCTGCTGACACCCGAATAGTAATGATGGGACAGATCTCGCCCAAGGTAAGGGCTCATGGACATCCATGGTTCCTTCGAGCACATTCTGTTTTCTCCTATTAATCATGGCTCAGGTAGGAGATGATGTCTGGGATACAACACTGCGAGTTCTTCTAATCTATTCCGCTACATTAATTAGATCCTCAGTCATCTCCGGAAGGATCTCGGCGAGGCACGCTCTTCGGATCGCGCACGTCCCTCCATGGCTTGGCGCTCTCGCCGGGTACCAGAGATTTCACAATGTCAGACCTTTCACTGCGCAACAGAAAATCAATTTATGAATTCTCTAACCCCAATTTATGGAAGGGAGCAGAGTTGGCCACCTCTTATCTCCTGTCCATGCAAATGAGCAGTAAATGGTATTAAACTTCACAACCCGCTCAAATTTACAGAATTTTTTTTTTATTCTTAATATATCCAAAGGTGGAAATGGAATTATTAGGTTCCGGCGACTGCGAGAGAAACGCATTAGGGATGACACATTCATAATGATTTTTAGGAAAGAAATGATCCAAAAGGTTATTTCATCGGCGTTTTCGATTTGAGTTTAGTGATTAATTACTAACATTTTTAAAGGGTTTGTAAAGTTTAGCATCTTTTTCACATCTAAATAAAAACATGCAGGAAATGATCCCGAGGTGGTGACATCCGCGGCCTTCTCCTGTGTATCGAAATCAAGAGCTTTGCCAATATCCCCTGCAATTTGGTGTATACAGCTCCTATGCAGACAGACGTGCAGATGTAGCAAAGGTTATTGTGACTCACAGAAGGTTGTCTCACTTAAAGGGAATGCTACTAAAGGGGTTTCCAGAATGTGCCTAAAAATGAACATGTTGTTGGTTTGTAAATGTGGCGCCCCACTGGTCGGGACGTCATGTAGGGGTACTGCACCCATACAAGAATGTGTAGTATTCCTGTGACTAGCGAATTGGGATGCCGCACAAAGGACCCTCACACAACACATCCACACACACCCTAGGTAGGGGACCATGGGTGGACCCGATTCAGGGAGGACCCAGTCCCATGGGAGGAGCTTAGAGGGGTAGAAAAGTGTGTGGGTGGGAGGAGAGTTAGAACAGGTCAGAGTCACAGAATTGTTGGAGAGCTCCGTTGGGCAGTGAGGAGTGCTGGACGGCGGAGAGGCCGTCAGGACAGAAGGGAGATCCTAAGGGCACCAGGCAGTGCGGTGCGCCTGAATCTGGACCCGGTACATCTACTGACCTGATCTGGTACCGGGACACAGGAACGGCTGTGAACATGGTTCGGGTGTCTATCCACGAGCCGTCGAACCGGAGGCCCAAGCTTCTAGACGAAGTCGTGGCCGAACGCCCAGCGCATCCTGAAAAAAGCACCGAATAGGGTCCTGAGGACTCGGTGAGGAGTCCTTCAGAGAGGATCCGTAGGAGCTGGATTGATGCTCTGTGCGCGGGAGCACTGAAGGAGACAAGAGAGAGCGTAGTGAGGGACCGGATGGGAACGGCAGGCACACCACCGAGGGTCCTAAGTAAAGCATCCTGGTTTTGATTTTTCAGAACAAAAAAATGACGTGGGCTTCGCCGTATGTCTGGAACCAGCCGGATCCAGCAGGCAGCGACGGGCTGCCCCCAACCCCCAGGTGCCTATTTGTATACCTGGCCGGACACAAGAATATAGGCGAGCCCTCTTTTTTTATTATTTCATGAAATAATTTTAAAAAAAATGCGTGGGGCTCCGCGCAATTTCTATGTCTAGCCAGGTACAGCTAAGCAGCTGGGGGCTGGAATCCGCAGCGCAGAGAGGCCCAAGCTTTCTGGGCACCCCCCGCTGCAAATTGCAGCCCGCAGCCGCCCCAGAAGATGGCGCGTTCATTGAAGCGCCATCCTCTGGCGCTGAACCCCGCTCTTCCAGCGGCCCTGGTGGCGGTGGCACGCTGGGTAATAAAGGGGTTAATACCAGCTTTGTTATACAAGCTGGTATTAAGCCCGAGATTCTTAATGTGAGGCCAGGTTTGACCCGGCCACTAAGAATCTCCAATAAAGGGTTAAAAAAATACACAACACAGAGAAAATTTTTTATTAGAAATAAAAAAAAAAAGCCATTAGGGACTCCATCTTTAATTTAAAAAATCCTCTTCCGTCCGACATAGTCCAAAACGCGATGTCCTCTCTGCTACATCCCTGTGCATAGATATAGATGTCTATGCACAGGGAATGAGCAGACTGAGAACAATCTCAGCTCTGCTACATCAGGCAGCAGGCGGGCTCTAGGACCCTGGAGCAGCGGCAGCCTGGAGGTCCCGAGGGCACAGAGCAGACAGCCAGACTCATTACTGTGCGAGTTTCCCTGCGATTACTTGCACAGTAACGAGTCCAATGCAAGTCAATGGCAATCCTAGTTTTGTCAGAGTCTCTGACAAAACTAGGATTGCCATTGATTTGCATTGGACTCGTTACTGTGCGAGTAAACGCTGGGAAACTCGCAGACAAACAAGTCCTAGCAGATAGAGCCTGAAGCTTCCGAGACACATCTACGATTTGTAAATCGCACATTACTCGCTATTACTCGCTTCCCCATTCATTAACATTGGACTCGCTAGACTCGCAACGAGTAGCGAGTCCCGGGCTCGGACTCGCTAGAGTCAAGCGATTCTGAGTAATTTAGGACTCGCCCATCACTAAAATCCCTCAAATAAGAAATGTAGTATAGTTCTCCTTATGTGCAGGGCATTTCATCAGTGTCACAAGTGTGTCCCACACTGGGGAACCTATGGCAAGACTGGGGCCAGAAGATCTTCAACTTATGTTTAAATGTATCCACTTTCTTTTAGTGCTGCAGAGGTTTCTTTGCTGGCTATTTTTTGTGGCCTTGAATCTCAGGTGAAATAGTTATGACCACTCCCCTCCGCTATAAGTAGTCACATGCCTTAACATCTGATGCAGGTTATAGAATCTGTTTCTTTGCTGTCCTCTTAGGAAGGAACTAGTCTCTGGAAGAATCTATGGTGTTATTACAATAGCAGTTGTGGTGTTTTGCTGCAATTGAGTAGTTTTGCATTATATCATTTTGTCTGTGTCCCTTACCTTGTGTTGTACTATTGTAAAGATGAGTCTAGTGTCCTCACCAGCCTACACACTAACCAAGGTGAGTCCATGGCCAGCGAGGGCCTAGGCACGTGATGGTGATGAGGAGAAGGACCCGTATAGGGATGTGGGGGAGCGTAGGGCACAGACTCAGGTGAGCGTCGGGAGGTGACTCCTTTCCTTCTTCCTACAGCCTGGACCTTCTATATGATCCCTGTTGTCACCAGTGTGTTACTCCGCATGATGGGCATTCCATAAACTTCGGCGTGACTAGCAGCTTAGGTATCTATGGTTATGACCATAACCAACTAACTGACACTACATGAGTGGTCGTAACTATGGATACCTAACCTGTCATGTCCTGCACGTCAGCTAATCAGAAGAGACTATACTACATGTATATGTATAGTTGGAAGGATTTGCTAATATTATTATTATTATTATTACACCTACTACATTGTCACAGGGTTGTTTTCCGGTATCCCAGAATCAACAGAGCGAGAGATGTGTGAACAGCCCAAGAACCTTTATAGCTTGATAAACATAAAAATCCATAAAAACAATCCATCAGAATACTGTATATCCAGGTAATCCAGGTGGCTCTACCATGCTTCTGGAGAGCTCACCTCATCTTCAGCGTCCCACACAAAAGACTGAATCGGACTGCTTCTCCTCCTCCCAAATCCCAACCAGGTCTATTGACGCACTCCATGGGGGGGGGAAATACAAACATCTACAGGCGGCAGAGGACTAGAATGACCGAGTTAGGATATATCCACAGTAATTCAATTATCAGACAATCTGGAGTGTAATGATTACACAGGAAGTGGGGAAGGGGAGAATACACAATATAGGAACAACGCTTGTAAAATATAACCCACCATATCCACCATCACATACATATTGGGGTAGGATCTTAGAGATGGGAATATCCCTTTAAGAAGCTAAAAAAAAATAATTTTTCATGTAATCTTTACCAAAAATAAAAGAAAAAATTGCTTACACTTTTGTATACTCATCTGATGATCCAGAATAGATGCTGATTTAGTGCCTACGAGGTTGATCTGATTCCAGATTACAGGAACTTTTGTCCATATTATTTCTGAAGGTCACTTATATAATGTATACTGTATATATATGTGGCGTATTCCTCGGCACATTCTGCAGTCGGAGCTGCGGCCGCTCCCTGACATCTAGAGATCACGTCCGCTGACCTTCTGTCTATGTTTTCGCTCTGGGATTAATTAATATTATTCCCCAAAGAAAAACTTTATTTTTTTTCTGACTTCCCACATCATTAAATAACCGTGATCAAAACCAGTGTGACACAGAGAAGGAAAACCACCGTCCATGGGGACAGCGAGCCGGGGAGATACACATCTGACCAGATGATTGGCGGCCTGTAATGCAATAATGCAGCCTAATAATACCAATAAATATCAGATACTAATGTAATAAAGTATAATAATAATAATAATAATAATAATGTCACGCAGTCGAAGACACTTGGGAAGTGTTAGACTAGTGATTTAATACAAAATCCAGCATAATCATCTTATTTGCTGTGTGTAACTGTTGTATAATAATAATAATCTATTATATAAAACCCGAAGGCCACTTCCGGAGGAGGCCACGCCCACTTCCGTGATGGCCGTCGCCCAGGCTCATCCAGTGCACTGTAGCCAGCCTGCCCCCCGGCTACAGTCACCGACACACGGAACGTTCCGATCTCGGAAGTTCCGTGTGCCCTCCTGCCACTCCCCTCCACCCTCTGCCCTCCAGCCAGTACCTACATACCGGGGGGGGGCAGGGGGGCCCATTGCCCGCCACCTCGGAGGCCCACACACACCCTGGGGGTACCCGTGCTCCCTGCCGTGTGCCTGGAGAGGAGGGAGGGCGGGACTTCCTCTCCTGCAGCTCTGCCCGCCCCTCCTCTCCTCCTACACCCGACCCCGGCCACCGGTAAGTCTGCAGCCATACAGGCTGCTCTGCCCTCCAACCTGTGTGCCCCCTCTGCCCTCTGTGTCCTCTGCCCCCTCTGTGTCCTCTGCCCCCTCTGTGTCCTCTGCCCCCTCTGTGTCCTCTGCCCCCTCTGTGTCCTCTGCCCCCTCTGTGTCCTCTGCCCCCTCTGTGTCCTCTGCCCCCTGTCCTCTGCCCCCTGTCCTCTGTGTCCTCTGCCCCCTCTGTGTCCTCTGCCCCCTGTCCTCTGTGTCCTCTGCCCCCTCTGTGTCCTCTGCCCCCTGTCCTCTGTGTCCTCTGCCCCCTGTCCTCTGTGTCCTCTGCCCCCTGTCCTCTGTGTCCTCTGCCCCCTGTCCTCTGTGTCCTCTGCCCCCTGTCCTCTGTGTCCTCTGCCCCCTGTCCTCTGTGTCCTCTGCCCCCTGTCCTCTGTGTCCTCTGCCCCCTGTCCTCTGTGTCCTCTGCCCCCTGTCCTCTGTGTCCTCTGCCCCCTGTCCTCTGCCCCCTGTCCTCTGCCCCCTGTCCTCTGTGTCCTCTGCCCCCTGTCCTCTGTGTCCTCTGCCCCTGTCCTCTGTGTCCTCTGCCCCCTGTCCTCTGTGTCCTCTGCCCCCTGTCCTCTGTGTCCTCTGCCCCCTGTCCTCTGCCCCCTGTCCTCTGCCCCCTGTCCTCTGCCCCCTGTCCTCTGCCCCCTGTCCTCTGTGTCCTCTGCCCCCTGTCCTCTGCCCCTGTCCTCTGTGTCCTCTGCCCCCTGTCCTCTGTGTCCTCTGCCCCCTGTCCTCTGCCCCCTGTCCTCTGTGTCCTCTGCCCCCTGTCCTCTGTGTCCTCTGCCTCCTCTGCCCCCTCTGTGTCCTCTCCTACACCCGACGTCCGGCCACCGCTAAGTCTGCAGCCATACAGGCTGCTCTGCCCTCCAACCTGTGTGCCCCCTCTGCCCTCTGCGTCCTCTGCCCCCTCTGTGTCCTCTGCCCCCTGTCCTCTGTGTCCTCTGCCCCCTGTCCTCTGTGTCCTCTGCCCCCTGTCCTCTGTGTCCTCTGCCCCCTGTCCTCTGTGTCCTCTGCCCCCTGTCCTCTGTGTCCTCTGCCCCCTGTCCTCTGTGTCCTCTGCCCCCTGTCCTCTGTGTCCTCTGCCCCCTGTCCTCTGTGTCCTCTGCCCCCTGTCCTCTGTGTCCTCTGCCCCCTGTCCCCTGTCCTCTGCCCAGCCGCCTCTGCCCCTGTCCCCTGCCCCGTGTCCCCTGCCCCCTGTCCCCTGCCCCGTGTCCCCTGCCCCCTGTCCTCTGCCCAGCCGCCTTTGCCCCTTGTCCTCTGCCCAGCCGCCTCTGCCCCCTGTCCTCTGCCCAGCCGCCTCTGCCCCCTGTCCTCTGCCCAGCCGCCTCTGCCCCCTGTCCTCTGCCCAGCCGCCTCTGCCCCCTGTCCTCTGCCCAGCCGCCTCTGCCCCCTGTCCTCTGCCCAGCCGCCTCTGCCCCTGTCCTCTGCCCAGCCGCCTCTGCCCCCTGTCCTCTGCCCAGCCGCCTCTGCCCCCTGTCCTCTGCCCCCTGTCCTCTGCCCCCTGTCCTCTGTGTCCTCTGCCCCCTGTCCTCTGCGTCCTCTGCCCCTCTCCTCTGCCCCCTGTCCTCTTCCCCCTGTCCTCTGCGTCCTCTGCCCCCTGTCCTCTGCGTCCTCTGCCCCTGTCCTCTGCCCCCTGTCCTCTGCCCAGCCGCCTCTGCCCCCTGTCCTCTGCCCAGCCGCCTCTGCCCCCTGTCCTCTGCCCAGCCGCCTCTGCCCTCTGCCCAGCCGCCTCTGCCCCCTGTCCTCTGCCCAGCCGCCTCTGCCCCCTGTCCTCTGCCCCCTGTCCTCTGCCCAGCCGCCTCTGCCCCCTGTCCTCTGCCCAGCCGCCTCTGCCCCCTGTCCTCTGCCCAGCCGCCTCTGCCCCCTGTCCTCTGCACAGCCGCCTCTGCCCAGCCGCCTCTGCCCCCTCTCCTCTGCCCACGCCGCTGCGCTGACCACTCTGCCCACGCCGCTGCGCTGACCACTCTGCCCACGCCGCTGCGCTGACCAATCTCACCGCACTCACTGCTAACCACTGAGCCACCGCACTCACTGCTAACCACTGAGCCACCGCACTCACTGCTAACCACTGAGCCACCGCACTCACTGCTAACCACTGAGCCACCATATACTCTGCTACCCACAGAGCCGCCTGTATACACACAATTCATTTCACCGCACTCCCGTAACTATTAGTAAATAAACTATATATGGATTCTAGACTACCCGATTCTTTAGAATCGGGCCACCATCTAGTAATAATAATAATAATAATAATAATAAATGCATATTATATATTTTAATATTAAAATATATAATATACTATTATAATACGCTATATCATATATTATCGTTATATACTTGCTGTAGAACCCAGCATAGCCCGGACATAGTAACCAATTAGTGATGGGCGAGTCCTAAATTACTCGGAATCGCTTGACTCTAGCGAGTCCGAGCCCGGGACTCGCTACTCGTTGCGAGTCTAGCGAGTCCAATGTTAATGAATGGGGAAGCGAGTAATAGCGAGTAATGTGCGATTTACAAATCGCAGATGTCTCGGAAAGCGCTCGCATTGCCCACTCGCAACAGTTTTTTGCTGCTGTGTCCGTGTCTGTGGTTTTTATCCAAATTATATGATAACAAGAGAACAAGAGACAGGGTTTAATAGGGATATTGTCCCATCCCTGTCTGTAATGTGTGTTTTATAGACACTAGGTGTGGGAGAACACTTTTTTGTTATTTTAACAAATATTTATTAAAGGTTATATTTTAAAAGTGCACCTTAAGTAAGAAATGTGTCCGTGTCTGTGTAGCAGCACACTAGTCCCTGCAAAATGTATTAAGTGCGCACAAGTATTCGCACAAGCAGGTGGCGTACGTGCTATGTGCAGGTAGGAGAGCAGCAACGCACTGGTCTGCCACAGAGAAAATAAAGCTGAAGGGGTTATTATGACCCAAAATATATCAGGTGCAAAAAAATAGGAAATAGTACCTCAGTTAAGCCTTGACTTCAGCTATTAGGAAAGCTGTGTGATGCTGGGTTCACATTTGCGTTCCCCTCCGCAGCGTTCTGCAGAGGGGATCCGCAATGTGACCGCAGCGGCCGCGAGCTCCTATCTTTATAATGGGAGCGCACGGTGCTGCACTTGACCGCGCATGACCGTGCGCACCCATTCACTCCCATACGTGATCTGTGCGCAGGCGGACGCCTGCGCACAAATCACACAGTCTCGTCCGCACCAGGGACACGACATGTTGCATTCCTAGTGCGGACGAGACTGTGTGATCTGTACGCAGGCATCCGCCTGCACACAGATCACATATAGGAATGAATGGGTGCGCAAGGTCGTGCGCGGTCAAGCGCAGCACCGTGCGCTCCCATTATAACGATAGGAGCCCGCGGCCGCTGCGGTCACATTGCGGACCCCTCCGCAGAAGGCTGCGGAGGGGAACGCAAATGTGAACCCAGCATGAGTAAGCTAAGCTATGAGGTCGGTCCTATGTGCACTGTAAGGCTGCACCTCCCTGCCTGCCTGCCTGCCTACAGTCCTCTACACAGTACTCCTCTGTCCTCCTGGTAGCTCTCACAAGAGCTGTTTGGGTTAAATATAAGGAATCTTGAAGATTCCCTACACTGACTGACACTCCCTATGATCTGCTCCAGCATCTACCTCACCCTGCTCTAGGCTCAGATCTCACAGGAATGTGGAGGAAATGGCGGTGGCAAGGCTTATATACAGCCTCGCCTCTCATACATGACATAGGCATCACGATGGACAGAAGCCAATCATAGTCCTGCCACAACCAACATGGCTGTGGCATTACTGAATATGATTGGCTAACATGCTTGTCCATCTTCACAAGTTTTCTGACCTGACACGCTAGGCTGTCTCGGAAGCTTTGTCGGAATATAACAGATTCTGTATTCGCGAGTCCCGAATACAGTATACAGGACTCGGATTCGTAGACTCGCCCAGACTCGGATTTGTAGACTCGCTCAGACTCGCTGCTGACAGCGGGTATCCGTGAAGCGGTGCGATTGTTTAAACGATTTGGGGAGATTCAAGCTACATAGCGATGTGATATAGCGAGTCTAGCGAGTGAGAAAAAGTAAACTCTGACAAAACTAGGATTGCCATTGACTTGCATTGGACTCGTTACTGTGTGAGTAATCGCTGGAAAACTCGCAGAGTACCGAGTCCTGCGAGTCCCTTACTACTCGCCGAGTAACGAGTCCTGGCGAGTAGACTCGCCCATCCCTATAACCAATATATAGAGGGCTAAGAGACTGCATTATACTATGTGGAGGGCTATGAGGCTGCATTATGCTATATGGAGGGCTATGAGGCTGCATTATAATATATAGAGGGCTATGATGCTGCATTATAATATATAGAGGGCTATGATGCTGCATTATACTATATGGAGGGCTATGATGCTGCATTATGCTATATGGAGAGCTATGAGGCTGCATTATAATATATAGAGGGCTATGATGCTGCATTATGTTATATGGAGGGATGTGAGGCTGCATTATTCTATAATAAGGGTTATGAGCCTGCATTATACTATATTCTGTAAGACACCCCCATAATCAGGTGTCATTTCTGGTACTGTTAAACCCTTTGACCTCCCCTATCTCACAATTGAGTGCCATTGTTTGGAGTCTGACCCGGATCAAGTATTGGAATACAAACCTATTACACACTCTGTTTGCTTATTGTCCCACTGGACCAGCTGGGGTACAACAACCACCAGATTGCTAGAATATAAACCACGGGCTCAGCAGTAATACAACTATGAGCTTGTGTGAGATGGTTTTATGTATTTAGGTAAATTATTATTCACCCATTTGACCCAACAGTTTGTTATGACGTTGCCCCTAGGTCTGCTGGGATTTAATAATTGTATTAGACTCCATACTTAACAGTATTAATTCTCTAAAAATCAAAGATACAAGTTTTAGCTTTCCAATCGGTGTTCAGTTCTTAACCGATTACTCTGTCTACAGATTGTCCTGGACTCCTGGTGGGATACAATTATTCACCCACTAGACTACTATTACATTGCCCCAATATGCAATGATACAACCATTGATGTAGTCCACATTAGTGATCTGGGATATAAATATTAACTCAATAAACATTAGATGGCAGGGATATAAGTGATCCACTAGACATTAGGAGCAACAATATTAAGCCAATAGGCAAAATAGATACATGGGCCTAGAATCTGGTACGTGGGGCAGACCACGAAGTGAGCGTGCTCATCCGTTGCGGTGCCACTCTCTTGCCTTTGGCAGGTATCCAGACAGCGGCTTCAGGGCTGGGTTTGGTCGACCTTGGCATAGACTCTGGTAAACCAGTCGCCATTGGTCTAGCGGTGATGGAACATTTGTCTGGCGGCGCCCTATCGTTTATTTAGATGTGACCTTATGAGTGGGGTAGGGCTGAGGTTGCAGGAGACTCTTTGAATATGCACCCCGGTGTTGTGCACATCTATTGCTTTTGGCATGTATCCGGACTGTGGTTATCCCCTGTGGGGCTGGTCGACCTTAGCATAGAGGCATACAGGTTGCCATTGTGCTAGCAATGTAGGAACCTCTGTCTGGTGGTGCCCTATCGTTTCTTTAGATGTGACCCCATGAGTGGGGTAGAGTTGAGGCTGAAGGAGACTTTATAAATTCATGGCAAGTCATGGTGATGTCAAGGGACAAGAGTCAGAAGGTGCCAGGATGAGGGGAGCAGTCAGTGACAAATGATTTGTGGCGCTGCCGCTCCCCTGTGGTCTTGTCAACACAGTGGGGTACTGCATCCAATCCACGGGTGTAACCAGGTTGGTAAGTCCAGCCACCCACAAACACACCCGGTCTCAGGAACAGCGGATGAGTCCAGTCAGTGGGATGCCTCAGGCAGTCAGTAGGATGGTGGGGAGAGAAAGGTGGTGGGTGGGAAGTTAGGAAGAGCAGTCAGGAAGTAGGAAAGAAACAAAAGTAAAACACCACAGGAAGTGGAGGGTCAGTAGGAGAAGAAGGTTGGCGGAGTAAGCTGTAGAGAAGGACCCTGAGGACTTGAGTAGCGATGAGGCTCGTCCTGGGTCCCAGGACAACGGACTGCAGAGCAACAGAGGGAGCCCTAGGGGCAAGGGCAGTGAGTGATCCACCCATGCTCCCAAATCTGAGAGGGGCAGGGCGAGCACCAGGGACCCGGCCCTGAAGATGGCGAGGAGACTCTAAGCTCCAAACATAGAACCGGAGGCCATGAGACCTAGAGGAAATGTGGCTTACTCCTGACACATCTACTGAGAAGGCAGCCGTACTAGGGTCAGGGGACATGGACGGTCTCCCGACAAGGCCCGTGGCTGCTGCATTGGGGCACTGTGTGTGGAGGCGCGTGCAGGAGAGAGGCGAACAGGCAGCGCTGAGTAAGAACGACCCGAGAGGGAAGGAACATGAATGGGGTGTACTGGATAAGCCATCCTGGCTGCTAAGGACTATCCAGACTGCAATGGAACGTAAGCTGTAACCTTTGGTGCGAACAGAGAAAGTGAACTAAACTGGGTATGGAACTCAGAACTGTGTGTTAGATTGTTCACTTCCTGCCTGAGGAGCGATAGACTGAAACACCGCGCAGGCAGCAGGAGCCTGCCTGTGAGATGCTTCAATCCCTCCCTGCAGCCAGATCAGCCCCGCTGGCCCATCAAAACCCAATCCCTCTACATCGGATGCCCTGGGGACTCGCTCTACCCATGGGGAGCGACACCATCATAACTGCCATCCCATCATCCCCAGAGGTCCCAGACTGCAGCGACGGCCACTAATAGCCGCATACCATGGGTGGCGTCACGACAACCACCCCCAAAATGCCTTATTCCATAACCCTTTTCCCCTTTTTATTGACCACTCCAGGGCCATGGATTGGGTCACGCCACCATGACATCCCAGAGACTCCCAACCTCGCAGACGACATCGCCAGAAGAGACGAGAGGGAGAGGGCTCCGAGTAACCCCACGGCCCCTCCACAAGGTGCGTCATATACAACTGTGAAAAGCTTTAACCATGCAACGTTCATGATGTGTGACTGCCCATGTATCACGAGACTGTGTAAATAAACCTTCATTGAGAATTTTATTAGCCTATATGTGAGCTGTGCTCCTCACTGAGGGTAACCCTGAACTGAACAGTTGAATTGAGGAGTCGACTAGGGCTGGCTCAGTGAAGCCGGGCTACTCCGCGACCTCGGCATGGCTTCACTCTCGACTACTGGAGCTCCGAGCATCTGGCACTTCAACATATTAGACTCCGGGGATGTATGTTTCATAGACATCAGAAATATATTGTACGTAATCACTCGCCTGACACCAGTATACCTCTCAAACATCTTAGATCCAGCAGGATTGTCCAAAATTTGTGGATCAGTCCCCAGTAGGTCAGGGACATGTCCCAAAGTCAACCATATCTGTTTGTGCCTGGAAACTGTGGGGAACATCGTACTGTGTGTTGGGTGGGAGGGCGACACTGCACTGTGTGTGGTAAAGGGGTGTCACATTGTGTGCGGGTAACATGAAGGTATTATAAAATGTATGGGGGAATGTACAGTGGGGGTATCATACTATATGTAGGGGACTTTGGGCAATATGCTATGTGAGGAATTGTGTTAAGCATCAAACTGTGTGCAAGGGCTGTGGGGGCATCTTATTGTGTAATTGGCTTTGGGGGAACACATATTACTGTGTATGGGTGGCTGTAGGGGGCATTAAACCATGTGTGGGTGGCTATGAAGGACATCATACTGAGGGTAGGTGGCTGTGGCAGCATCATACTATGTTTGGGGTGTTGTGGAGTCATCATATCATGTGTTGGGGGGCTATATGGTCATTATACCATGTAGGCGGGGCTGTGGAAGCATCATACAATGTTTGGAGGACTGTGGGGGCATCATATTGCATGTGGTTGTCTATGGGAGCATCATACTGTGTGTTTATAGGGTATTGTACAGTATAGGGTGTGAGACAGGCGTGAGATCATATGCGAGGGGCGCTATGTCTCCCCCAGAATGCGCACTGTCACGTATTGAGCCCGGTGTAGGGTGTGAGAGAAAGGGACGGTCGCTCCTCCGCTCCGGGTCTTGCAGGTCCGGAAGGAGACACGGAGTTAAAAGCCTGAGCAGGAGGCAGGGCGGGGTCCCTTGTATACAGAATTGTGCCTTAGCTGCAGGAGCAGCAGAGATAGACAGGAGAGGTCTGGAGTTCCAGGGGGCCGTGTGCTATACTAACAGGCCTAGTCAGGAGGGCTGGAGGAACTCGGGGTGACCCATAACGGAGGCCTTTGGCCTGAAGGACCCGGGTTACTTTATATGAACTGTGTCCTGTGTACTCGGCTGCGACCCGATTCGGCAGACTGTGCCATTGCTGTGTGTATCAGCAATAAACACCGGGTCCTGTTTGAACTACTACCGGGCTCCCGTGTTTCCTGACTTGCAATCAGGCGCTGCCCCACAAGGCTATGGAGTTCTTATATTTTATGCAGGTGGCTGTAGGAGCATCATACCATGTATGCGGGCTGTGGAGCATCATATCATATGTGGGGGCTGTGGGGCTATCATACCATGTGTGGGGGCTGTGGGAGCATCATACCATGGATGGGAGCTTTGGGAGCATCATACAATGTGTGGAGGGCTGTGGGAGCATTATACCATTTGTGGGTCTGTGGGGGCATGGCATCACACCATGTGTGAGTGGCTGTGGGGCAGCATACTGTGTGTGGGGTCATCATAATGTGTGTGGGTTATCATACAGTACAGGCGCTATAAAGGCATTTTATTGTATGATGCTGGCTGTATGGGTACCATACCATGTGTGGGGACTCTGGGGCATTATACTATGTGTGGGTGTAGAGGATCATACAGATTAGGGTTATGGAGACATTATATTGTGTGATGGTGGCTGTGGGGGCATCATATCATGTTTGTGGTGCTGTGGGAGCATTATACCATGTGTGAGGGGTTGTGGGGGGCATCATACTGTGTGTGGATGTGGGGTATAATACAATATAGATTATATGGAGGGATTATATTGTGTGATGGTGGCTGCAGGGGCATCATATAATGTGTGGACAGTTGTGGGAGCATTATTGGTGAGGAGGTTGTTGGGTCATCATACTATATGTGGGGTGTCAGGTATCATACAGTGTAGGGGTTATGGAGGCATTACACAGTGAGTGGTTGTTGGGCTATCATACTATATGTGGGTGTGGGGTATCATACAGTATAGGGGCTATGGAGATATTATGATACAGTGAGGTGGTTGTTGGGGTAACATACTAAAGGCCCAGTTACACGGTACGAGATCGTGAACGATATCGCTCAAACGTCACGGGTTTGGAGTCGTTGTGCGTGACACAGATATATGACTACGATAAATCATGGGATCGTTGATCGCAGATTTGAGAACATGTTCTCATATCAGACGATCCTCGATCTAGCCAACCTGCAATTAGTTGTGTGTGACACCGCGATAACAATATCGTTCACGCCCATGAGATCGTTAGTGAGATCTTAACGACATTGAAGCGTGTAACGGAACCTTTAGAGTGATATTTCTGGGTGGGCGAGGATAGTATACAGGCAATATTTGCAGTATTTGTCCCAGTTGACAGGTTTAGACACCAGGGATAGCGATATGAGCCCATATGGACCCACCAATGGATGCCCCTGTGACCCTCCACAAACTGCAGCAGGGTAAGTACACAGCAGGGGGCGACACTGGGCACAGGGCAATCTCCTGCCAACATAAAGAGAAGATGAGATCATGTCTCCGTCCGGGGAATGATAGGAGCGATATGCGGAATAAAAAAATCTATTTAGCAAAATGTATTCTGCACAATGTCTTCACGGTGTAATGTAGAGATGCGACTGCTCTGCTCCTGCTCATATCATTTGTGACCGGAGTGGCACTTTAACAAAATGGAGTAAGTATATAAAATGTACTAAATGGCCGAACAGCGGGGGAATAATGGCCGCTGGAAGAATCCTATTATTTTGGGGCATTGGCAGGCGCAGATTCATCATGGAAATGAGTGCGGGCCGTGGCAGGCTTCCTTCTTGTAATGCTCCCGGTTACAGGACGGCAGAACATTTATTCTTATATTGTTTGCCACGAGTAGAAGACGGTTAAGCTCCTCATTTATATTTGGCTTCTCACATTTATTCTTTCACAGCAGAACAAAAAAAAAAAATAAAAAAAAACTGCAGGATTATTTTTCATGTGGGGTTTTCTGTAGCAGCTTCTGCCAACTGCCACTAGGGGACAGCACTGAGCGAACGTATGTATTGGGGCACCATACTGGTACTCGTATGTGAGGGTGCACTGCTGGACCTGTATATGAATATTAATCATGGGAGCATCCAAAGCGGCACTATTAATCAGGTTGAATTTTGGTCGGCAATGTTTTTATGGGATGCCATAATGGCACTATTGATTAGTACGGTGATCTCTGCTGATTCTGTATATTGGGGGCTCTGCTGGCATGTTTGTTGGGGCTCTGCGCATGTTGTGAGCGGATGTTAGCTTGCGGCATGTTTGTTGGGCCTGTGCATGGTTGGGGGAGCTCTGCTGGCACTTGTTGTGAGACTCTGCTGGCACTGTTTGTTGGGGCTCTGCTGGCACTGTTTGTTGGGAGCTCTGCTGCATGTTTGTTGGGAGCTCGCTGGCATGTTGTTGGATTGCTGGCATGTTTTGAGCTCTATGTTTGTTGGGAGCTCTGCTGGCACTGTTGTGGGGACTCATGAGTGGCACTTTGTGGGATACTCTGCTGGCACTGTTTGTTGGGGAGCTCTGCTGGCATTGTTTGTTGGGGAGCTCTGCTGGGCACTATTTGTTGGGGAGCTCTGCTGGCACTGTTTGTTGGGAGCTCTGCTGGCATTGTTTGTTGAGGAAGCTCTGCTGGCACTGTTTGTTGGGAGCTCTGCTGGCACTGTTTTGTTGGGGCTCTGCTGGCACTGTTTGTTGGGAGCTCTGCTGGAATGTTTGTGGGGAGCTCTGCTGGCACTGTTTGTTGGGGGACTCTGCTGGCGATTTTGGGGCACTCTGGTTTTGTTGGGGGCTCTGCTGGACACTGTTTGTTGGGGAGCTCGCGGCACTATTTATGGGAACTTGCTGGCACTGTTTGTTGGGAAGCTATCTGGCACTGTTTGTTGACGGCTCTGCTGGCATCTGTTTGTTGGGGAGCTCTGCTGGCACTGTTTGTTGGGGAGCTCTGCTGGCATGTTGTTGGGAGCTCTGCTGGCATTGTGTTGTTGGGGAGCTCTGCTGGCACTGTTTGTTGGGGAGCTCTGCTGGCACTGTTGTTGGGGAGCTCTGCTGGCACTGTTTGTTGGGAACTCTGCTGGGGTCTGGCACTGTTTGTTGGGGAGCTCTGCTGGCACTGTTTGTTGGGGAGCTCTGCTGGCACTGTTTGTTGGGGGGCTCTGCTGGCACTGTTTGTTGGGGAGCTCTGCTGGCATTGTTTGTTGGGGAGCTCTGCTGGCATTGTTTGTTGGGGAGCTCTGCTGGCACTGTTTGTTGGGGAGCTCTGCTGGCACTGTTTGTTTGGGAGCTCTGCTGGCATTGTTTGTTGGGGAGCTCTGCTGGCACTGTTTGTTGGGGAGCTCTGCTGGCATTGTTTGTTGGGGAACTCTGCTGGCACTGTTTGTTGGGAAGCTCTGCTGGCATTGTTTGTTGGGGAACTCTGCTGGCATGTTTGTTGGAGCTCTGCTGCATTGTTTGTTGGGGAGCTCTTCTGGTACTGTTTGTTGGGGAACTCTTCTGGTACTGTTTGTTGGGGAGCTCTGCTGGTACTGTTTGTTGGGGAGCTCTGCTGGCACTGTTTGTTGGGGGGCTCTGCTGACACTGTTTGTTGGGGAGCTCTGCTGGCAACTGTTTGTTGGGAGCTCTGCTGGCACTGTTTGTTGGGGAGCTCTGCTGCACTGTTTGTTGGGGACTCTGCTGGCACTGTTTGTTGGGGAGCTGTGCTGGCACTGTTTGTTGGGAGCTCTTCTGGCACTGTTTGTTGGGAGCTCTGCTGGCACTGTTTGTTGGGGAGCTCTGCTGGCACTGTTTGTTGGGGAGCTGTGCTGGCACTGTTTGTTGGGAGCTCTTCTGGCACTGTCTGTTGGGGCTCTGCTGGCACTGTTTGTTGGGGGCTCTGCTGGCACTGTTTGTTGGGGGGCTCTGCTGGCACTGTTTGTTGGGATGCTCTGCTGGCACTGTTTGTTGGGGAGCTCTGCTGGCACTGTTTGTTGGGGAGCTCTGCTGGCACTGTTTGTTGGGGAGCTCTGCTGGCACTGTTTGTTGGGGAGCTGTGCTGGCATTGTTTGTTGGGAGCTCTTCTGGCACTGTTTGTTGGGGGGCTCTGCTGGCACTGTTTGTTGGGGGCTCTGCTGGCACTGTTTGTTGGGGAACTCTGCTGGCACTGTTTGTTGGGAGCTCTGCTGGTACTGTTTGTTGGGAGACTCTGCTGGCACTGTTTGTTGGGAGCTCTGCTGGCACTGTTTGTTGGGGAGCTGTGCTGGCATGTTTGTTGGGGAGCTCTGCTGGACTGGTACTGTTTTGTTGGGGAGCTCTGCTGGCACTGGTTGTTGGGGAGCTCTGCTGGCATTGTTTGTTGGGGAACTCTGCTGGCACTGTTTGTTGGGGAGCTCTGCTGGTACTGTTTGTTGGGGAGCTCTGCTGGCATTGTTTGTTGGGGAACTCTGCTGGCACTGTTTGTTGGGGAGCTCTGCTGGTACTGTTTGTTGAGGAGCTCTGCTGGCACTGTTTGTTGGGGGCTCTGCTGGCACTGTTTGTTGGGGAGCTCTGCTGGCATGTTTTTTGGGGAGCTCTGCTGGCATTGTTTGTTGGGGAGCTCTGCTGGCACTGTTTGTTGGGGAGCTCTGCTGGCACTGTTTGTTTGGGAGCTCTGCTGGCATTGTTTGTTGGGGAGCTCTGCTGGCACTGTTTGTTGGGGAGCTCTGCTGGCATTGTTTGTTGGGGAACTCTGCTGGCACTGTTTGTTGGGAGCTCTGCTGGCACTGTTTGTTGGGAACTCAGCTGGCATTGTTTGTTGGGGAGCTCTGCTGGCACTGTTTGTTGGGGAGCTCTGCTGGCATTGTTTGTTGGGGAACTCTGCTGGCACTGTTTGTTGGGGAGCTCTGCTGGCATTGTTTGTTGGGGAGCTCTTCTGGTACTGTTTGTTGGGGAAGCTCTTCTGGTACTGTTTGTTGGGGAGCTCTGCTGGTACTGTTTGTTGGGGAGCTCTGCTGGCACTGTTTGTTGGGGGGCTCTGCTGACACTGTTTGTTGGGGAGCTCTGCTGGCACTGTTTGTTGGGGAGCTCTGCTGGCACTGTTTGTTGGGGCTCTGCTGGCACTGTTTGTTGGGGAGCTCTGCTGGCACTGTTTGTTGGGGAGCTGTGCTGGCACTGTTTGTTGGAGCTCTTGCTGGCACTGTTTGTTGGGGGCTCTTCTGGACTGTTTGTTAGTGGGACTCTGCTGGCACTGTTTGTTGGGGATAGCTCTGCTGGCACTGTTTGTTGGGGCTTGCTGGCACTGTTTTGTTGGGGGAGCTCTGCTGCACTGTTTGTTGGGGAGCTTCTGCTGGCACTGTTTGTTGGGGAGCTCTTGCTTGGTCACTGTTATGTTCAGGGAGCTCTGCTGGCATTGTTTGTTGGGAGCTCTTCTGTGCACTGTTGTGTTGGGGAGCTCTGCTGGCACTGTTTGTTGGGGCCTACTGGCACTGTTTGTTGGGAGTCACTGCTGGCACTGTTTGTTGGGAGCTCTGCTGGCACTGTTTGTTGGGAGCTCTGCTGGCACTGTTTGTTGAGGAGCTCTTGGCACTGTCTGTTGGGGACTCTGCTGACTGTATATTGGGAGCTCTGCTGGCACTGTTTGTTGGGGAGCTCTGCTGGCATTGTTTGTTGAGGAGCTCTGCTGGCACTGTTGTTGGGGAGCCTCTGCTGGCATTGTTGTTGGGAGCTCTGCTGGCACTGTTGTTGGGAGCTCTGCTGGCACTGTTTGTTGGGAAGCTCTGCTGGCACTGTTTGTTGGGGAGCTCTGCTGGCATTGTTTTTGGGAGCTCTGCTGGCACTGTTTGTTGGGAGCTCTGCTGGCACTGTTTGTTGGGGACTCTGGCTGGCCTGTTGTTGGGAGCTCTGCTGGCACTGTTTGTTGGGAGCTCTGCTGGACTGTTTGTTGGGAGCTCTGCTGGCATGTTTGTTGGGAGCTCTGCTGGCACTGTTTGTTGGGGGCTCTGCTGGCATGTTTGTTGGGAGCTCTGCTGGCACTGTTTGTTGGGGAGCTCTGCTGGCACTGTTTGTTGGGATCTCTGCTGGCATGTTGTTGGGGAGCTCTGCTGGCACTGTTTGTTGGGAGCTCTGCTGGCACTGTTTGTTGGGGGCTTGCTGGCACTGTTTGTTGGGGGCTCTCTGGCACTGTTTGTTGGGGAGCTCTGCTGGCACTGTTTTTGGGGAGCTCTGCTGCTTTGTTGGGGAGCTCTGCTGGCACTGTTGTTGGAGCTTTCTGCACTGTTTGTTGGGGGCTCTGCTGGCACTGTTTTTGGGGGGCTCTGCTGGCACTGTTTGTTGGGGGCTCTGCTGGCACTGTTTTTGGGAGCTCTTCTGGATTGTTGTTGGGATGCTCTTGCTGGACTTGTTTGTTGGGAGCTCTGCTGGCACTGTTTGTTGGGGAGCTCTGCTGGCATGTTTGTTGGGAGCTCTGCTGGCACTGTTTGTGGGGAGCTCTGCTGGCACTGTTTGTTGGGGGCTCTGCTGGCACTGTTTGTTGGGAGCTCTGCTGGCATGTTTGTTGGGCTCGAGTACTGTTGGGAGCCTGCTGGCACTGTTTGTTGGGGGCTCTGCTGGACTGTTTGTTGGAGCTTGCTGGCATGTTTGTTGGGGGCTCTGCTGGCACTGTTTGTTGGGCGGCTGCTCTCTGCATTGTTTTGGGGAGCTCTGCTGGCACTGTTTGTTGGGAGCTCTCTGGCACTGTTTGTTGGGACTCTGCTGCACTGTTTGTTGGGAGCTCTGCTGGCACTGTTTGTTGGGGACGCTCGTTGTCTGGGCACTCTGGTTTTGTTGGGAGCTCTGCTGGCATGTTTGTTGGGGAGCTCTGCTGGCACTGTTTGTTGGGGGCTCTGCTGGCACTGTTTGTTGGGGAGCTCTGCTGGCACTGTTTGTTGGGGAGCTCTGCTGGCACTGTTTGTTGGGAGCTGCTTTTTGGGGTGCTGGCGTTTGTTGGGGGCTCTGCTGGCACTGTTTGTTGGAAGCTCTGCTGGCACTGTTTGTTGGGGGCTCTGCTGGCACTGTTTATTAGGGAGCTCTGCTGGTACTGTTTGTTGGGGGCTCTGCTGGTACTGTTTGTTAGGAAGCTCTGCTGGCACTGTTTGTTGGGGAGCTCTGCTGGCACTGTTTGTTGGGGCGCTCTTCCAACACTGTTTGTTGGGGTGCTCTGCTGACACTCTTTGTTGGGTAGCTCTTCTGGCACTGTTTGTTGCGGTGCTCTGCTGGCACTGTTTGTTTTGGAGCTCTTCTGGCACTGTTTGTTGGGAAACTCTGCTGTCACTGTTTGTTGGGATGCTCTGCTGGCACCGTTTGTTGGGGCGCTCTGCTGGCACTGTTTGTTTGGGAGCTCCTCTGGTACTGTTTGTTGGGATGCTCTGCTGGCACTGTTTGTTGGGAGCTCTTCTGGCACGATTTGTTGGGGACTCTGCTGGCACTGTTTGTTGGGGAGCTCTGCTGGCACTGTTTGTTGGGGAGCTCTGCTGGCACTGTTTGTTGGGGAGCTCTGCTGGCACTGTTTGTTGGGGAGCTCTGCTGGCACTGTTTATTGGGATGCTCTGCGGGCACTGTATGTTGAGGAGCTCTGATGGTACTGTTGGGATGCTCTGCTGGCACTGTTTGTTGGGGGCTCTTCTGGCACTGTTTTTTGGGGAGCTCTGCTGGCACTGTTTGTTGGGGAGCTCTGCTGGCACTGTTTGTTGGGGCGCTCTGTTGGTACTGTTTGTTGAGGAGCTCTTCAGGCATTGTTTGTTGGGGAGCTCTGCTGGCACTGTTTATTGGGATGCTCTGCGGGCACTGTATGTTGAGGAGCTCTGCTGGTACTGTTTGTTGGGATGCTCTGCTGGTACTGTTTGTTGGGATGCTCTGCTGGCACTGTTTGTTGGGGGCTCTGCTGGCACTGTTTGTTGGGGGCTCTGCTGGCACTGTTTGTTGGGGCTCTGCTGGCACTGTTTTTGGGGGCTCTGCTGGCACTGTTTATTAGGGAGCTCTGCTGGTACTGTTTGTTGGGGGCTCTGCTGGCACTGTTTGTTGGGGGCTCTGCTGGCACTGTTTGTTGGGGGCTCTGCTGGCACTGTTTATTGGGAGCTCTGCTGGTACTGTTTGTTGGGGGCTCTGCTGGCACTGTTTGTTGGGGGCTCTGCTGGCACTGTTTGTTGGGGGCTCTGCTGGCACTGTTTATTAGGGAGCTCTGCTGGTACTGTTTGTTGGGGGCTCTGCTGGCACTGTTTGTTGGGGAGCTCTGCTGGTACTGTTTGTTGGGGGCTCTTCTGGTACTGTTTGTTAGGAAGCTCTGCTGGTACTGTTTGTTGGGATACTCTGCTGGCACTGTTTGTTGGGGGCTCTTCTGGCACTGTTTGTTGGAAGCTCTGCTGGCACTGTTTGTTGGGGGCTCTGCTGGCACTGTTTGTTGGGGAGCTCTGCTGGTACTGTATGTTGAGGAGCTCTGCTGGTACTGTTTGTTGGGATGCTCTGCTGGCACTGTTTGTTGGGATGCTCTGCTGGCACTGTTTGTTGGGGGCTCTTCTGGCACTGTTTGTTGGAAGCTCTGCTGGCACTGTTTGTTGGGGGCTCTGCTGGCACTGTTTGTTGGGGCGCTCTGTTGGTACTGTTTGTTGAGGAGCTCTTCTGGCACTGTTTGTTGGGGAGCTCTGCTGGCACTGTTTGTTGGGAGCTCTGCTGGCACTGTTTGTTGGGGGCTCTTCTGGCACTGTTTGTTGGGGAGCTCTGCTGGTACTGTATGTTTGGGGAGCTCTGCTGGTACTGTTTGTTGGGATGCTCTGCTGGCACTGTTTGTTGGGGCTCTTCTGGCACTGTTTCTTGGAAGCTCTGCTGGCACTGTTTGTTGGGGGCTCTGCTGGCACTGTTTGTTGGGGGCTCTGCTGGCACTGTTTGTTGGGGAGCTCTGCTGGTACTGTTTGTTGGGGAGCTCTGCTGGTACTGTTTGTTGGGGAGCTCTGCTGGTACTGTTTGTTGGGGAGCTCTGCTGGTACTGTTTGTTGGGGAGCTCTGCTGGTACTGTTTGTTGGGGCTCTGCTGGCACTGTTTGTTGGGGAGCTCTGCTGGTACTGTTTGTTGGGGAGCTCTGCTGGTACTGTTTGTTGGGAGCTCTGCTGGTACTGTTTGTTGGGGAGCTCTGCTGGCACTGTTTGTTGGGGAGCTCTGCTGGTACTGTTTGTTGGGGAGCTCAGCTGGAAATATTTTTTAGAGCATTGACAGGAATCCTTCTGGCAAACAGTGCTTGGATTGGTCAGATAGCCGTACATGCTGCCTTTGGAAGAAGAGAAAGAGGGATAAATTATATGGATGCCATTGCATTTTTTGACCACTCTCCTCGCATCATCCATTTGGCATTTATTTCTAGCCTGGCGGCAGGAGATGGCAGAGGGGCAGTGGTATTGAGGATGATTTAACAGTATTTACAGTACGTGTGAACACGGCTTGAGCATTACAGTTTTATTGCATTTTTTATGTATTTAAAGAGAAAAAAAACAATATCGATAAGTTTTTATGCCATTTTCCGATCACCATAAATAATCTGATTGCTGTGGTGTGGGGGTCAATAGAATTGCAGGGAAATCAAATATGACCATGTTATTTGCTGATTTGTGATGCTTATTTATTTTTTTTTTTAAAGCTTTATAAAACATTTTTTAATTTTTTTTTTGCTTTACTTTTTTTAAAATAATTTTATAGAAAGTACAAAAATCTCTTTTATTTTCCCTATAGAATACAGGACATTGAAATACACTGCTCTGTACAATGTATCTCTGTGTGCCTGTATAATCTGTCTGTGCAGTCAGAGGCTGCATTGCAGCTTCAAGTATAGAAAATTCACACTGTGACTTCATCATCAGAGTCTGTGATTCAGTGGTTTTGCTCCTGCCTGCAACTGTAGAGGTTGTTGGTTCATGTCCCTGGCACACTTACCATAAAAAAAAGAAACTCACTTTTGCAATTAGAATGAAGTCAACATTCTTGCAATTGTTTTTTTATTAGTATTTCCTGGTTATTTTATAGAAATAAAACAATCTGATTATTTATTCACCTCTGCAATACAGTGACATAGAAATACACTGCTGTGCACAATGTATTTCTATGTACCTGTATTATCTGCCTGCAATGCAGCTCCAAAGATACAAAATTCGCCTTTTAACATCAGCACAACGTGTGGCACATAAGTTTAGCTCCTGCCTGTACCTTTAGAGGTTTTTGCTTCAAGTCCCTGTGATACTTACAATAAAAATAAACAATTTCCTTTTTGCAATTAAAATGAAATCAACATTCTTGCAATTGTTTTTTATTATTATTATTTAGTTATTTAATAGGAATAAAATAATGTGATTATTTTTCCCCTCTATGTTACAGGTATATAGAAATACACTGCTATTTACAGATGTATCTCTATGTACCTGTATAATATGCTTCTGGGTTCACTACCTGTAATACAGCTCAAGATTACCAATTGAGTCTTGGGATGACCAGAGAAGATTTATTATATAATTTAAATGGTAATTTAAATTATGAGCAGAAAGATGCTGGGCCCACCCCCCTGACGGGAAGCTAAGGAGATAGTTACTTTAGGTGAGAGGAAGTCAGGACAAAAGGTTTGACTGTTAGGACAGCGGGACTGAACCCTCAAATCGGGACAGTCACCCTAAATCTGGGATGGTTGGGAACTATGTACTAATACATATAGATAAACCTGTCACCTTAAACTACTGCAAGGACAAAACCTGTGTGAAGAGTCATCTGTATGAGCATATCAAGGCGGAACATTCCTCAATCATTAACTTTCCAAGTGGCTTAATGAAAAGTATCATTCGGCAATTATTGTCATTATGCCGAATAAAAACAAAGTGCTCTCAAAACCTCTCCAGCTCCTCCGCATCGGAGAACCGAATGGGAGAAATACTACGACTCATATAGTAAAAGAGACAGCTGGAAGTCAGCCCCAGCCAAACACATCCAATGTGGCCTAGTGTAGCCACACAAAGAACAAGAACAGGCTGCAAAAAGATACCCAGGGTATACCATATCACTATAGACGAATAAAATATAAATCTATGACATTGTACACCTGATCTATCTATCTATCTATCTATCTATCTATCTATCTATCTATAATACATAAAGCTGAATGTATGTATGTATTCCGGGATTGGCATCTACATCGTCGCAACTACAGCCACAAAATTTTGCACAGTCACACGTCTGGACCCCGAGAGCATCATAGGCTATGTTGTGAGGCGAAATTTTAACCCCGCGCGTTCCAATTCACCAAACAATTTTGGCCCTATCTACATAATGGGGAAAAAGTGACAGTTACCAGTTGACAGTTGTGAATGAGAGGGGCTTAATGATAGCCCAAAGACTAACAGCATATACCAGCATATAGTCATTTAAGGTGGGGCCGAAACATGGGATATTCACCACGCACGGGGACATGTATACACACCACATGCACACAAAGAGTAACAGCTAAGGTGGAGCCCCAACATTGGATACTCACATGCACCCGAACACAAACACACACACCACAAAGAGACACACACAACACAGAGACACACACCACACAGACACCCCCAACAAGGGACACACACACATACCACCCTATAAGGACACATGTACTCACCCCACAGGGACACACACACCACAGGGGCATACACACATACACACCACAGGGACACAGAGACACACAACACACCCCACAGGAACACACAGACCCCATAGGGATGGACACACACCACTCCACAGACACCCCTTCCCCCACAAGGTACACACACCACAGGGACACCCGAGTTATACCAGCTGTACATATATAATACATAGTAGATGCCCAGGTTATACCAACTATACATATATAATTTATACAAGAGATGCCCAAGTTTTACCAGCTGTACATATATAATTATATACAGAGATACCAGGTTATACCAGCTGTACATATATAATTATATACAGAGATGCCCAGGTTATACCAGCTGTACATATATAATTATATACAGGAGATGCCGGTTATACCAGTTGTACATATATAATTATATACAGGAGATGTCCAGGTTATACCAGCTGTACATATATAACTTATACAGGAGATGTCCTAGGTTATACTAGCTGTAATATATATTATATACAGGAATGCCAGATATAACTGTACATATTAATTATATACAGAGAACCCAGGTATACCAGCTGTACATATATAATTATTAAATATAGAGGAGATGCCCAGGTTATACCAGCTGACATATATAATTATATACAGGAGATGCCAGGTTATACCAGCTGTACATATATAAATAACATGAGATGAGTATGTTCAGGGTGATTATACCAGCTGTACATATATAATTATATACAGGAGATTACCCATGGTTATTTCCAGCTGTACATATAATATAAATACATAATACAGTAGATGTCACATAGTAGAAGTATTATGGTCCGCTCCTGTCTTACTTGGGTTTGCCGGTTTTCAGTCTTTCCTCCATGGTGACCGGAGTCGTTCGGATACATGCAGGATGACGCCCGCTCTACAGACGGGAGGGCCAGGCTCGGCCTGAATAATTCACACCATACTTTCAACAAAAGCTCTCTTTTCCCAGATATAATCCCGGCTGTAGCGCAGGGGATGCCCAGCATCTGGATTAAGTAACATCAGGCAGACGGTGGATGGGGGTTTCATCACCGGGTTCACATTGTGACATCCCTCGTCTTGTGCCTCCACCAGAGTGTGTTACACGTGTGTGCGCGTACTGTCACTGGACACAAATATCAAGACCCATGGAACCCTTTCCTGAAAGGAACAGTTGTAAACGTACTTCCATCACATTACTCATTACATAGACATTTGCTTAAGATTTTGTCTCAGACCTCTGATGAAAATATATATTACAGAATCTGTGTCATTATCAGCCTGATGAAGGGGCCATAGTGTCCCGGAAGCTTGCTATTGTTACCATCTTTCCAGTTAGCCATTAAAAGGTATCAACCACTGAGGACCCTCAGATTCCAATATATTTGTCTATATTACTGTAGGGTGTCTGTTCTTACTCTGATACAGAACTGGTCAAAAGTTTGTACTCTCCCGGTCATGCAATGGTTTTCTTTTTTCTTATTGGAATGTGCATATTGTAGATTCTGATCATAAAGGAAAAATAAAGACATATAGAAACAAGGAGTAAAGAAACACGCGTGAAACAAACCCAGATATGTGGTACATCATCGTAGATTCCTCTTGGTGGCTTCCCCTGCCTTAATTGAGTGAATAGCTCTATAATACTCAAAGGTAACTGGTAGTCACAGCCAATCATCGCCCAAATTTGTTATGTTAACTACAGTACTATCTACCATGCGATTCAGATCATGTTATAGACTTACTTGCCCAGGCAAGCCAAGCCCCTATTTTTTCGCGTAAGATGATGGCTATAATATACAGCTATCAACTGCTTCTAATAGCCGAGGGTGGAGTGGAGCTCTGCCCGTAGCTGCTATCCTGTTAAATGCCGCCGACAGTGTTACTTCATTTGTGTCGGCAGAGGGGCACGTCATTCTATGCGCTCATCGGCGTGCCCATGTTGTGATCGCGAGGCTCCAGTGGGTTGTCATGATGATTGATGATTGAGCGTAAGTTGAAGAATCCTCTACCTATCTGGACAGAACATCCGTGAAAGCCTTTAGATGGCGTTCATAACAGACCATGATTCTTGCTATACATAGCAGTGTTGTGGCACTGCTGTGCGTAGCACAAGCGATGGTTTCCGGTTCACATCTAACAAATACAGTAGAAAGTGAAAGAAATGTTTTTAAAATATTTAAAAAAAAATAAAAAATAAAAGTTCAAATCACCCTTATTTTCCCATTAAGATAAAAATTAAAAAAAAATACATATTTGATATGGCTGCATTTGTAAAACTCTGGTTTATAAAACTGTAAAATGAATTAATCAGATCTGTAAATCGTACAAGAAGAGAAAAAATTGAAACACCAAAATCAATAAAAACGTCAGTTCAGAGTGCAGAAAAACAACCCGTCACACAGACCCACTGACCAACAATGTTAGCATATAGTGAACATGGTATATAAAGAATGCTCAAGACAATTTCCACTCTTTTTTGCAAAATTTGGACTTCTATTCCTGCCACGCGGTACCTCCCATGATAAGATTAATGGCGTCATTCGAAAGTACAACTTGTCACGCCAAAAACAAGACCTCATACGGTAGTGTGGACGGAACAATAAAATATATGGCTCTTGGAAGAAGGTGAGGACAAAAGGAAAGGGCAAAAATGGAAAGTCACCCCAGGGAATGGGGATTTAGCTCAAGGGTCTCAATGTGGAGTTTGAACTGGGTACCTAAGGGGGATGTTTCACCTTGTGCATATGCCAAGCTGGTGTAAGGAGACTAATAGGCCATGTAGTGCTCCTCTTGGAATTTAAATATGCAAATAGCCTCTTCAGAAGGGAGATTCCTTAATCTCTGGATGTAGTAATCGTAAAAATGAATATTGAGCCTATAACGAGTGAGCGCTTGCCACATGACTTAAGCTCTCACCTAGCTAAATCAGATTTCCTGCTGTGCACTGAGGAGGGGCGACACCCTGAAACACATGTCTGTAAATGGAATTTCTAGTTTGGCTTCTTATCCTAAGGCCGACTTTACACCATGGTGTGATCCGGTCCGGGGCTGTCCGATGTGAATCAGCAGGGGACAGCAGGTGGTGCTGAAGTTTATCAGTGCTCGCTGCTAAACTTCAGCAGCCGGCGTCCGGTTCCCGGAACGGTGTTTTTGTCGGACTGGGGCGATAACGCACCATAGACCCCATGATAGGGCGCGCCGGATCACCCCAGATCCAGGAGGATCCGATTTAGGCAGATTTTCAACCTGGACACAAAAACGTTTTTGTGTCCGGAAGAATAATCCGAATTGTCCTGGATCCTCCCGGACAGATGGAAACTGTTATGTGCTATGTGCCATCCGGTTTCATCCGGCCCCATAGGGCTGTATTTTGTCAAAATCGTGTCTGGGGCTGTCCGGTTTAGACCAGACAGCCCCGGACCTGATCATGTCGTGGTGTGAAGGGGGCCTTAAAGAGTCGATATTGACGGTTAAGATTGCTACTTCCAATAGGTGATTCTTTTCCTTCTAAAGAGGCTCTTTGCATATTTCAGTCTCCAGAGTAGCATCACACAGGCTTGTAAGTCGCCTTATACTGGCTTTGGCACTCACCGTAAAAAGGAACAATCTCCTTTAGACTCCCAGCTCTCACCTGTGACACTTATATAGTAAGAGAGATTGATCTAAAGGATGAAGAGATGGATGGATACATGGATGGAAAAATGGATGGGTGCATGAACGTATGGATGAATGAATGGATAGGTAAATGAATGCATGCATGAATGGATTGAGGGATAGATGGATGATTGGATGGATGCATGGATGGATGAATGGATGGAAGAATGAGTGAATGAATAGATGAATGGATAAATGAATGAATAGATGAATGGATGAATTAATTGATGATGAATGCATGGATGGATGGAATGATGGATGGATGAATGGATGGATGCATGAATTAATGGATGGATGCATGAATGGATGGATGCATGGATGGATGAATGGATGGATGAATGAATGGATTGATGGATGAATGAGTGAATGGATAGATGAATGGATGAATGCATGAATGAATGGATGGATGAATGCATGCATGAATGAATGGATGGATAGATTGATGGATGGATGAATGGATGGATGGATAAATGCATGAATGAATGGATGGATGGATGGATGCATGAATGGCTGGATGCATGGATGAACGTATGAATGAATGGATGAATCAATGAATGAATGACTGGATAAATGCATGAATAAATGGATTAATGCATGAATGAAGAATGATGGATGGATGAATAGATAGATAGATAGATAGATAGATAGATAGATAGATAGATAGATAGATAGATAGATGGATGAATGGATGAATGGCTAAATGCATGAATGAATGAATGGATGGACTGGTGCATTAATGGCTGGATGCATGGATGGATGGATGAATTAATGAATGAATAAATAAATAAATGGATGGATGGATGGATAATTAGATGGATGGATAATGTACATTCCTTGAATGATGGTCACAGTAACAAACATGAAATTTATTTGAAAGGGAAGAAAAGCTTCAAGAAAACCAGATGAATTTATAGTTCGGTTCCAGATGATCAGATTTTGTGGATTAGAAGAAGTCGGATTTGCTGGACTATAAATGATTGCTTTATAGTCAACAAATCGTTTCAGTATATGAAATAAATAACAGAGCGGATGAGCCCCTCCCTAATATTCAGGGGGTCGGAGTCACTGCTTGTGTTGCTTACTTATACGAGAAGCAGACAGCAGAACGCCCCCTCCGCATGATCGCATGGAAAGTCTATAGATGATCAGCTGCCGGGCGGATTACCGTAATCCTTATCCGACTATAACATATCTGCAAGATTTAGGAAAATTCATTTTTTTAGCAGTCAGTATTAGCATGTCTCCTTTGTGCTAAAGCCTTCTGCTATAATACCGCTGGCGAGCCGCCGCTGTTCTGACGTGATCTTAGCCGGGAGTGTATAAAGCTCCGCGCACATCACAGGCGTCAATAGCAAAAAGGTATTAAAATTGGACTCCATTTATATATTGGGTTTAGATTTTACTACAAGTGAACACCTCTCCTTATGTATCACAATTCTGGGCTGATTAATTTCATATTAGGTATTTTGTAAGGGGTTAAGTTGAACTTTTTCTAATACAGAGCTTCCAAATCCCCTGCATAGCGAAAGTTACATTATAAAATTCTGTCTGCCATCAGTCACCACTAGAGGGAGCTATTGTCATGAGTGTGTCGCATCCTGATGTTATCTCTGGGATTAGGAGGTCTCAGCGTGTAGTCAATCGCAGGATCTCTATGGGTCCCCTAGACTGATATCTTGTTGATTTACTTTCTATGTTGAGGGGGTGAAGGACCTATCCCATTTCTGGCTGAGACTTCTCTTAGCCTTAATCCCAGCTGTAGTTCTTATTATCGCTCCCTTCCGCTATATTCACCCACCCCTGGCTTCACTCCATGCCAGATATAGTTTCTCTATACTGGCCATGTGGAAGGAGCTCATCTCTGAATAGCTGAGTTCTTCAGTCCTACTGCAGCAGCAATGCTTCCTACTGGAGAAGATTTGGAGTCCTTTTATACTCCTTTGCTTGTCTGCTTTGTCTGTGTTTCCTTGCACTCCAGCCCCTTCTCTCTATTGAGGGGTATGGGTATGAGGCTAGGTGAGACGTATCTAGAAGTATAGTAAGGTACGAGGTCCAGGCGTCCCCACATTCAGGGGAATCTGGGGGCAGAGCTTAACCTAGGGAACCCTACAATGAGGGTCAGTTAAGGTTCCCTGATTCCTTATAGTCAGAGCATGAAACTGTGGATCTTATATTGATCAAAGGATCTAATGAGCGCCCTCTAGTGGTGGCTGAAGCTAGGTAGCATTTTATTATTTCAAAATATTAAGTAACGGATTTGCTATCGGATAAATGGAGTTGTGACTGCTATAAAGATACATTAACAAAGTGAATAAGTGCAGAATATGGAGTCTAAACATGACACGCTGATACAAAGCTGTACATTCCCTTTAAATTTGTATGTAAAGTTATTGCCTTAGAAAACAATTCCTTGATGAAGCCCTATTTGTGTAGAAATTCAGCAATTATCCAGCTTCTTTCTTAGTGATGAAAACCTGCATGAGGTTAAAGGTTTCCATAGTTCCTGATTGCCTCTGTGCGCTCTTAGTCCTTTTAGCAGAAATTCACATACAGCTGTGTGCTTTGTTACTTTTCCTTTTGGGTCCACATATCCTAAAATAAGTGACGCAGAACTACCATTTTTAGAAAAAAAACAGCAAAATAAATATTATTTTGTGCTACTCTGCCACGAAAGGTGTATGCTATCACTGTCTGTATGTGACCACCTAGTGGTTGTGATAGGGATTACAGCCAGTCAAGAGTTTTGCCATTGAATGTTTTTTGTGATAATCAGAGGGTGGACACATTTATAGCACATGTTAATGTGTCAATGACACAAGCTATAAAGGTTATTTACAGGACAGCCATATTTACACTATAAAGGGGAACTCCATTCTGTCATGTTGTTTATTCACTGGGATCCCAGCTTAACTTGTCTCCTTTCATTCATGATTTCTAACTCATGCATAATGGCATGTCAGGATTGGAAATCTCCAACATGGGACTACTACTCAATAGAAAGAAGAGAAAAGACATTGACTAACTACTGCAAGTATGACAGGGACACATGTGAGATGGGCGACGAAGAACTGGATATGGTAAAGGACTTCACCCTACTGGGATCAATGTTCACTCAAGATGCAGCAACGACACCGAAGTCAATAGGAGAAAAGCTATGGGAAATCACCAATGAAGTCACTGGACAAGGTCTTCACATCAAGGAACATTTCACTGGTGATGAAGACACGGCTCGTACATAGTCTGGTCTATTCTGTAGTAATATATGGAAGTGACACCTGGACGATAAAGAAACGAGACAGTAGAAGAATCAACACCTTCATAATGTGGAGCTGGAGAAGGAGGTTATCAATATCATGGATGGCAAGAAGAGAAACCATCAATACTGGAACAAATCAAGCCAGACATGTCACTGAAAGAAGATCACCAAGAATGACTTGTCTACACATCATACGAAGAGAGCAATCACTGGAGAAGGACATCGTGGTGTGAAGAATAGAAGGAACAAGGCAAAGAAGAAGACCAGCAAACTGATGGCTTGATACTGTCAAGATCACAGTGGAGAAGAGCCAGGTGGACCTATCTAGGCATAGATAAAACCCCGTTGGACTTATCTAGGCTTGGAGATACTGCTTGTGGACCTATCTAGGCTTGGAGAAGACCCTGGTGGACCTATCTAGGCTTGGAGAAGACCCTGGTGGACCTACCTAGGGTTGGAGAAGACCCTAGTGGACCTCTTTAGGCTTGGCGAAGAACCTAATGAACCTATCTGGGCTTGGAGAAGACAATGGTGTACTTCTCTGGGCTAGAAGAAGATCCTGGTGGACCTAACTAGACTTGGAGAAGACCCTGATTGACCTATCTAGGCTTGGAGAAGACCCTGGTGGACCTATCTGGGCTTGGGGAAGACCGAAGTGGACCTACCTAGGGTTGGGAAGACCCAGGTTGACCTACCTGGGATTGGGGAAGACCCTGGTGGACCTATGTAGGCTTGGGAAAGACACTAGCGGACCTACCTAAGGTTGGGGAAGACCATGGTGGACCTTTCTAGGCTTGGGTAAGACACTGGGGAACCAATCCAGGCTTGGAGAAGACACTGGTGGACCTCTCTGGGCTCAGAGAAGACCTTGGTGGACCTATCTAGGGTTCGAGAAGACCCTGGTGGATCTATCTAGGCTTGGAGAAGACCCGGGTGGACCTATCTAGGCTTCACAAGATTGATCATCCTGTAGAGAGTTCATCCATCAAGTTGCCATGGCTCAAGATCGAGCTGAAGGTCATTAAATAATAATAAATATTTGTATAATACCGAAAAAAAGAAAGGGCAAAGGTACAGGGGCATAAAGTTGAATAGTAAAATTTGGAATGCCTGCAGCCACCACTCACCTTTCTGAGACACTTGACTGGTAAATCTTCTTATGTTGTGGTGCTTTATGACACATCATTCACATGTACTTTGTAGCAGAGCCCAGAACATCAGATGTAGCAGAGCTGACTTTTTTCTTACACCTGGGTTTCGTCACATGCTTAATATCCGAGATGCAGCATAGTCAAGTTTATACAGATTTTCTTATTATACTCAATTCTACAACTGTTCTACTCACCTCTGCAACATGTGATAAACCCACATAGTACTGTATCTAAAAAAACAGATCTCTGCTACATTGGATCCAGTATGAGTATAACAGCGGTGGCAGAGCTGGATCAGTAAGAAGCAGCAGGGTTTATTTAGATGTAGCAGAGCAGAAATTAACACATGAAGCAGAGCCAAGTAGAGATGCTGTAGCAGAGCTGAACTTGTACTGTAGTTTGTAGCAGAACTTTCCCTATCAGACGTGGGGCCCGGGGCCGGTCTGTGCACTGAGCGTGCTGCTTATCAGAACAAGCTCCTTCAGCAGCTTCTGCCCACATTTAGTGACAGACACAGGCTGGGGTCACACATAGAAATCTGTTTTTGGAAGTGTTTTCCATGACCAATCCGTTTTTTTTTTGGGTGCGTTTTGAGCCTCCTGTACCTCTGAACGTTTTTGAACTTAGAAAAAAAAGTGCTAAAAATGAAGCCAAAAATGGACCAAGGTCTTATGTGTGACCCAAGCCACAGACAGGTACTGAGCTGATCGAGCACTGCCATCATCTGTACTCCAAATGAGTAAGAGATATTAACACAGCTGAAGGCAGGAATATAGACAGGGGAAAGCTGGGGTTTGGAAACCACTTTGGAAAGTTTTATACTAATTAGATCTTCTCCTCCCTGTCTGTGATTCCCTTCCCCCCACCTGCTTCCAATCTGTTCTTTCCCAGTCTTTTGTCTGCCTTTGGTCTGTGAATGACCTGCGTCCTCTGTTAGAAATCTAAGGGTGCCTTCACATTTCAGGACGTTTGCGCCGCGGACGGTGCGGCTCTGTGTCCCGCAATCCGCATGCGGTTTGCGCACCTATCTTTAACATGGGATGCGCAGTCATCCGCACATAGCTACGTTCGTTCGCGTTGAGCTGTGTCACTGTACGCATGCGGACAGAGAAGAAGATTTTATGCCGGCAGGGAACGCGTCTTGTAGCATTTTTCGGCGCGTCCAAAAAAATTCAAGTGTCCGCATGCGCACACTGCGGATACAATTAACATTAGCCCCCTATGAGACTGTACGCATGCGGATGGTTTTGCGCACAGCTGCGGATGAAACGCATGCGGACACCTTAGTGTGCATGCTCAAAAAGAGTTTTTGGAGTCCAGCATAATCTCCGCCCATGAACCAGCCCACAACACATCCTCTATATAACTACTAGCTCCTGGGAGTTTAGCGAACGCATGCAGATGGAAAACGCATGCGCAAGGCTTAAAACGCAGACAAACGCATGTGAACGTTGCGGACCTGCGTCCGAAAAGCTATGCGCTTGCGTATGTAAAATGCTTCGTTTACACGCGTTCACATGCGTTTTCACCTGCGGATGCGCATGCGCATGGGACGCAACGTAACCGTCCTGAAATGTGAACCTAGACTAAGCAGTGATGTGTCATTCACAGACCAGAGGACGGTGGAGGGGTCAGGGAATCACAGACAAGGAAGAGAAGACCCAGCGTACAGTTTAGCCCCCCATCTACCTCCGGCCTGTGATTCCCTACCCCTTATGCCAGCCTCTGCTCTGTGAATGACCTATCTCCTTTGTTTGAAATCTCTGCAGTGACCTGTTATTCACAGACCAGAGGCAGGTTGAGGGGCTGGGGAATCACAGACAGGGAGGAGAAGAGCCAGTATACTGTCTGGTCCCTCCTTCCTCCAGTCTATAATTCCCTGGCCCTTCTACCTGTCGTCAGTCTGTGAATGACCTGCCTCCTCTGTTTTGTCGTTGCAATACTGATTACATTGATGCCTTTGGGGGTGACTCCCTGGCCCCTCTGCCTGCTTTCAGTCTTTCTGGCTCTTCCACTTGCCTCCGGTCATTGTATGACCTTCCAACTATGTTAGAAATATCAGTAGTAACCTGTCATTCACAGACCAGAGGCAGGTAGAGTGGTTGGGGAATCACAGACAGGGAGGAGAAGATCCAGTATACAGTCTGGGCCCCTCTGCCTGCCTCCAGTCTCTGAATAACCTGCCTCCTCTGCTAGAAATCTCAGCTGTGACCTGTCTTTCACAGACCGAATGCAGGTGGAGGAGCTGGGGAATCACAGACAGGAAGGAGAAGATCCAGTATACAGTCTGTGCCCCTCTGCCTGCCTCCAGTCTGTGAATGACCTGCCTGCTCTGTTATAAATCTCAGCAGTAACCTGTTATTCAAATACGGGAGGCAAGCAGTGGGGCCAGGGAATCACAGACAGGGAGGAGAAGACCTAATTAATAGAAAATTTTAAAACCATGGCTTTTCACCAGGCTATTTTCCTGCTTTCAGCTAAATTTGTGACCCTCCTGAGGGTCCAGTCACCACAGAGTTACTGCACCTCAGCCAGAGGTGTGGTACCTTACCCCAGGCAAGGAGGGGACACTACCTGGTACCCACACACCAGCATCCAACACCACACCACTCCAGGCCAGGGGATGTGGGCAGATACTGTTGAGGGAGGGCCCCATCCCAGGCTGGAGGAGGGAACTAAGTAGAGGGTGTGGGTAACAAAGGTAAGCACTTAGATCAGTGATGGCGAACCTATGGCACGCGTGCCCGGGGTGGCACGCAGAGCCGCTTCCCCTGGCACGTGGCCTCGCCACTACACTGCCGCTTGGATCTGCCGGCGCGCGCCGCGGCGCCGGCAGTTCAAAGCTGTGTCAGAGCAGAGGAGACATTTCTCCTCTCTCTGACACTTCCTAGCCCCGCCCTCCCGGCCAGCGTCATGTGACAGCGGTCATGTGACGCGCCCGGCGTCACATGACCGCTCTCAGCGCGGGTCGGGAGGAGAAGACTGCAGAAGATGTCTGGAGAGGAAACTGCAGCAGGAAGGTGAGTATGACTTTTTTTTTTTTCCCATCATCTATTTACAGCAGGATGGGGCATTACTAAGGGGGGGGGCATATTACTCTGTGCTGGGGGCAGGACGGGCATTACTAAGGGGGAGGCAGAATGGGCATATTACGCTGTGCTGGGGGCAGGACGGGGCATTACTAAGGGGGGGGGCAGAATGGGCATATTACTCTGTGCTGGGGGCAGGATGGGGCATATTACTCTGTGCTGGGGCAGGATGGGGCATATTACTCTGTGCTGGGGGCAGGATGGGGCATATTACTCTGTGCTGGGGGCAGGACGGGGCATTACTAAGGGGGGGCAGAATGGGCATATTACTCTGTGCTGGGGGCAGGACGGGGCATTACTAAGGGGGGGGGCAGAATGGGCATATTACGCTGTGCTGGGGGCAGGACGGGGCATTACTAAGGGGGGGCAGGATGGGGCATATTACTCTGTGCTGGGGGCAGGATGGGGCATTACTAAGGGGGAGGCAGAATGGGCATATTACTCTGTGCTGGGGGCAGGACGGGGCATTACTAAGGGGGGGGCAGAATGGTGCATATTACTCTGTGCTGGGGGCAGGACGGGGCATTACTAAGGGGGAGGCAGAATGGGCATATTACTCTGTGCTGGGGGCAGGACGGGGCATTACTAAGGGGGGCAGGATGGGGCATATTACTCTGTGCTGGGGGCAGGATGGGGCATATTACTCTGTGCTGGGGGCAGGATGGGGCATATTACTCTGTGCTGGGGGCAGGATGGGGCATTACTAAGGGGGAGGCAGAATGGGCATATTACGCTGTGCTGGGGGCAGGACGGGGCATTACTAAGGGGGGGCAGGATGGGGCATATTACTCTGTGCTGGGGGCAGGATGGGGCATATTACTCTGTGCTGGGGGCAGGATGGGGCATATTACTCTGTGCTGGGGGCAGGACGGGGCATTACTAAGGGGGGGCAGAATGGGCATATTACTCTGTGCTGGGGGCAGGACGGGGCATTACTAAGGGGGGGGCAGAATGGGCATATTACGCTGTGCTGGGGGCAGGACGGGGCATTACTAAGGGGGGCAGGATGGGGCATATTACTCTGTGCTGGGGGCAGGATGGGGCATTACTAAGGGGAGGCAGAATGGGCATATTACTCTGTGCTGGGGCAGGACGGGGCATTACTAAGGGGGGGCAGAATGGTGCATATTACTCTGTGCTGGGGGCAGGACGGGGCATTACTAAGGGGGAGGCAGAATGGGCATATTACTCTGTGCTGGGGGCAGGACGGGGCATTACTAAGGGGGGGCAGGATGGGGCATATTACTCTGTGCTGGGGGCAGGATGGGGCATATTACTCTGTGCTGGGGGCAGGATGGGGCATATTACTCTGTGCTGGGGGCAGGATGGGGCATTACTAAGGGGGAGGCAGAATGGGCATATTACTCTGTGCTGGGGGCAGGACGGGGCATTACTAAGGGGGGGGCAGAATGGTGCATATTACTCTGTGCTGGGGGCAGGACGGGGCATTACTAAGGGGGAGGCAGAATGGGCATATTACTCTGTGCTGGGGGCAGGACGGGGCATTACTAAGGGGGGCAGGATGGGGCATATTACTCTGTGCTGGGGGCAGGATGGGGCATATTACTCTGTGCTGGGGGCAGGATGGGGCATATTACTCTGTGCTGGGGGCAGGATGGGGCATATTACTCTGTGCTGGGGGCAGGATGGGGCATATTACTCTGTGCTGGGGGCAGGATGGGGCATTACAAAGGGGGGCAGGATGGGGCATATTACTCTGTGCTGGGGGCAGGATGGGGCATATTACTCTGTGCTGGGGCAGGATGGGGCATATTACTCTGTGCTGGGGGCAGGACGGGGCATTACTAAGGGGGGGCAGAATGGGCATATTACTCTGTGCTGGGGCAGGACGGGGCATTACTAAGGGGGGGCAGGATGGTGCATATTACTCTGTGCTGGGGGCAGGACGGGGCATTACTAAGGGGGGGCAGGATGGGGCATATTACTCTGTGCTGGGGCAGGATGGGGCATATTACTCTGTGCTGGGGGCAGGATGGGGCATATTACTCTGTGCTGGGGGCAGGATGGGGCATATTACTCTGTGCTGGGGGCAGGACGGGGCATTACTAAGGGGGGGGGCAGAATGGTGCATATTACTCTGTGCTGGGGGCAGGATGGGGCATTACTAAGGGGGGGCAGGATGGGGCATATTACTCTGTGCTGGGGGCAGGATGGGGCATATTACTCTGTGCTGGGGGCAGGATGGGGCATATTACTCTGTGCTGGGGCAGGATGGGGCATATTACTCTGTGCTGGGGCAGGATGGGGCATATTATTATGTGATGGGGCAGGATGGGGCATATTATTATGTGATGGGGCAGGATGGGGCATATTATTATATGATGGGGGCAGGATGGGGCATATTATTATGCGATGGGGCAGATTATTATGGGATGGGGCAGGATGGGGCAATAGTAACGGGGCAGGATGGGGCATATTATTGTGATGGGGGGCTGATGAGGCATATTATTATGTGATGGGGCTGATGGGGCATATTATTATGTGATGGGGCTGATGGGGCATAATATTTAATGGGGCTGATGGGGCATATTATGTAATGGGGCTGATGGGGCATATTACTATGTGATGTGGGCAGGATGTGGCAGTTTAATATGTGATGGGGACAAGGATGGGGCACATTACTGCTGGATGGGGCATATTACTGCATAGGGCCAAGGATGAGGCACATTAGTGCAGGATGGGGCATATTACTGCAAAGGAATAAGGGTGGGGCATATTAATGGCAAGTGGACAAGGATGAAATACATTACTGCAGGATGGGGCATATTACTTCAAGGGGACACAGATGGGCATATTACTGCAAGGGGAGAAGGCTAGGGCATTACTGCAGGATGGGGCATATTACTGCAAGGGGACAAGAATGTGGCATATTACTGCAGGATGGGGCATATTGCTGCAAGGGGACAAGGATAGGGCATTACAGCAGGATGGGGCATTACTACATGATAGGGGCAGGATGGGGACATTACCACAAGGGACAAGGATGGGACATTACCGAAGGGGACAAGGATGGGGCATACTACAAGGTGATAAGGATAAAGACATTACTACAAGAAGGGGGTCAGGATAGGAACATTACTGCCAGGAGAGGGTCAGGATGGAGCACAACTGCAAGGAGAGGGTCAGGATGGGGCCATAAATGCATGGAGATGGTCAGGATGATCATATAGCTAGGAGAGGATCAGAATGGAGCACATAGCTAGAAGGAGAGGATCAGAATGGAGCACATATCTAGAAGGAGAGGATTAGGATGGAGAACATAGTTAGAAAGAGAGGGTCAGGATGGAGCATGTAACTACAAGGAGAGGATCAGGATGGAGCACATAGCTACAAGGAGAAGATCAGGATGGAGCACATTACTACAAGGAGAAGATCAGGATGGAGCACCTAACTGCAAACAGAGGGTCAGGATGGAGCACATTACTACAAGGAGAAGATCAGGATGGAGCACATAACTGCAAAGAGAGGGTCGGGATGGAGCACATTACTGCAAGGAGAGGTCAGGATGGAGCACATTACTGCAAGGAGAGGGTCAGGATGGAGCACATAGGTACAAGGAGAGGGTCAGGATGGAGCACATTACTGCAAGGAGAGGGTCAGGATGGAGCACATTACTGCAAGGAAAGGGACCAGGATTTCAGCATGAAATCTGCTTGCATTCCATGATAAAATCTATCTTCTATCTGTCTAATATTCTGCATTTTTTCCATACAGATCAATCCACCTGCTGTTTCTAGAAAGGGCAGTGGCAGCGGCTCAGCTTCAATGTGCAGTACACATGAGCTGTCTGACCACCGCCGAAGAGAAGAGAAGACTGCAAAGGTAAGTTTAATATCAATTAATTGTTAAAATAATTGAATTGATCATCAATGTTTCAGGACTACAAGCCCTGTACAGGGAAGAGAGAAGGCAACTGTTTGCTCTCCCCCCTGTGCAGCGCTTATGATTACCACTGCTGCAATTTAGGTTATATTATCGTGTTGGCACTTTGCCATAAATAATTTCGTTTTGGGTTGCGGTTTGGGCACTCGGCCTCAGAAAGGTTCGCCATCACTGACTTAGATGGAAACATCAGGAAGTAAGAGTTCAGTCAGTCCAGAGGAGGAGTTCAGAGTGAAAGGCTGAGCCGCTCCAGTGAGGGAGCTGGGAAGGAGTGAGACCAGGGGACTGGAACTGGAGGAGCTCGTCCCTGGGAGAGAGGAGAGACATAAGGAGCCAGGCAGGAGCTCCAGAGAAGGAAGCAGTCCCAGAGGCACGGGAAGTGAGAGATCCACTCGTTGGGCTCGCATCCATTGCCGGTCGCAGGCAAGTGGAGGGACCAGGGCCGCAGAGGGTCCCCGGGCCCAGACTAGTGGAGGAGACTTAAAGCCTCAGCTAGCGAGCCAGAGGCTGCTGCATCTCTAGGAGCAGCAGCCAAATCCACGTCATTTGCTGCAAATGTGGCTGTATAGGGCCAAAGGGGACACCCGGTATGGTCCAAGGACACTGGCGCGGGACACTGAATGTGAGGTGCAGGGCAGGAGGAAAAGAGCCAGCACTAGAGGAAGACGACCCGGAGAAGGTACGCAGAATGTGGTGGCGGCTAAGTGTTTTCCAATCTACCTGGGAGTGGCTGGACCCCTGGCTCGTAGGACACAGCACCCGGATGGACTTTACCACCTGTAAACAGTGAGTAAAAGTGTGGAACTGCATCAGCTCTGTACGCAAATTATTTCGTTGTCCCCTGCCCTACACTGCAACCCACTACCATCTACACATTGACTTTACATCTGACCTGGGGTAGCGCTCCACCTACGGGGAGCGACAACACTCGGCTGCATCAACATCTGTCACGGAGGTCTGGATTGCAGCGTTGGCCATACCCGGCCAAGTACCGTAGGTGGCGTCAAGACAATTTCCCCAAAACCTTATTCCCCAAACTTTTATTGACACCCCAGGGACGCGGAGCCGGGTCTCAACCCCCGTGACTCCCCAGCAGTACTGTAGGCTGGTTACGAGTGCCCCACGACCCTGGGGGGAGTGTCTGAATGATGTCAGATTTTACTCATTAGGAGTACAGATGATGGCAGTGATGGGTCAGTTTAGCATCTGTGTCTCATTAAGAAGCTTCCACAGGGAATTTTTCTGAAAAACAGGATACTCAGAGGAGACAGGAGCTGACCCATCACTGCCGTCATCTGTACTCCTCATTAGTATGTCTTGATATTAACCCCTTTGCCTTGAACTCTGACCTGGCCATTTTTTCCCATTCTGACCACTTTATGAGGTTATAACTCTGGAGCGCTTCAACGGATCCCAGCGATTTAAAGAGTGCTTTTTCATCACATATTAGTACTTTATGTCAGTGGTAAATTTGGGGCAGTAATGATTTATGTTTATTTATGAAAATATTGAACATTTGACAAAACATGTAAAAATGTTGCATTTTTTTAACGTTGTTTTTTTTCCCCCCCATAAACCAGAGAGTAATGTCACATCAAAGAGTTAATAAATAACATTTCCCACATGTTGACTTTACCTTAGCACGATTTGGGAAACAATATTTTTTTTGGTAGGACGTTATAAGGGTTCAAAGTTCATCACAAATTTTTATTATTACATCAAAATTTACAAAACCATTTTTTTTAGTGACCTCATCACATGTGAAGTGACTTGAGGGGCCTAGATCACGAAAACATCCATAAGTGACACCATTCCAAAGACAGCCCCCCCCAGCTACTCAAAACTACATTCAAGAAGTGTATTAACCCCTCAGGTGCTTCACAGGAACTAAAGCAACGTGGAAGGCAAAAAAAAGGAAAATTTAAAATTTTCCCACAAAATAGTTACTTTAACCCACATTTTCCATTTTCACAAGGTTAATAGGAATAAATGCACTGAATAATTTGTTGCACAATTTGTGCTGCATCCGCTGATACCCTACATGTAACCCTGAACTACTTTTCAGGCTCAGTACAATGTGCTGAAAGGAAGAAGTGCAGATTATGATGTTATGGTCATGTGACATTGGTAGAGCCCCTGAGGAGCCAGGACAACAGAACCCCCATAAGTGACCCCATTGTACAAACTGCACCCTTCAATTAATTCATCTAGGGGAGCAGTGATCATATTGATTTGTGTCAAATAACTTTATACTATTGGGTGATGAAGACAAAATAATTCTATTTTTACCACAAAAGCTGTGTTTTAACTCTAGCATGAAGGCTGTTGGGGCCACTCGCACAAGGTCGCAGCGTCTGGCCAAACACCAAAACCCTCAATTGTGGTTCTGTCCCTTTAAGAGGTATTTCTCTGCTTGTGATAGCTGGAGGTCACTAGGACCCAGCTGGTCTCCTACCTCCCCACCTTCAGCTGTCTCTATATATACCTCTTGGCTCCCATGATGCTTTATTGGTGATAGTGTGTTTGGAGTTGGTGTTGCTTCCTGGCTCAGCAGTGCATGGTGCATTTTCTGTGTCGTTTGCTGTCTGGTACATATTTACAGCTAAGTGTTTCCCCTTTTCCCTTTGTGTGTTTCCCTGGTGTGTTTCTTTAGCTGTTAGCTGGGTTGACCAGTGTCCACCTGTTCTGATCCCTAAGGGTACCGTCACACGGTGCAACGGACCTGGAGATGTCGGCGGCGATGGGTGGGAGTGCGCACGTTTTTGGCGCCCCGACAGCGTCGCCGTCCCCCATTTACATGAGGGACACCTCTGGCAACGCACTGGCGATCTGACAGGCAGCATCACCCGCCGGGTGTCTCAAGACCCCAACGGCGATGCCAGATTGGCCGCCTGGTTTCAGAGCACTGCTCTGAAACCAGGCGACCACTAAAAGGCGTCGTCATCGCTATTTACATTAGGCGATGCAGGGGTGATATCGGTGCTGATAGGCCACGCCCCTGCATCGCCTAAGAAATCGTGGTGCCGTCGCACGTGTGACGGTGCCCTAAGTAGTCTTAGCTGAGAGACAATCAGGGACAAGGTATCCTGTTCGGCGATAGTTGTGGAGACTGTATAGGGTTGTGAGGGGAACCACGTGTCAGTGTTAGTATTGCTACGGGTCACCATCTTCTCTTTGCCTTTAGTGTTAGGGACTCCTTTGTCCACCTTGTTGTCCTGTGCGAAATTTACACCCCTCTAGGAATTTATCTATATGATTTTGACTCCATGGGTGTCTTACAGAAACAAGCAGCAATAGATGTTGTTAAGTGAAAATTGCAAATCTGCCATTGTAGTGCCCATACAGTATAGTGCCCAGTACGTTGTAGTGCCAACTACACTGTAGTGTGCAGTATGTTGTCGTGCTCAGTACATTGTTGTGCCCATCACAATGTAGTGTTAAATACATTGTAGTACCCGTACATTGTAGTGCCCAGTACATTGTAGTGTTCAGTACATTGCAATGCCCAGAACATTTTACTACCCATACATTGTAGTGCCCAGTGACATATTTCGAGATTTACATGTAAACCCTGTGTAAGTGCTCATCACCCTCTACAAATAGATTTAATGCCTACTAGCACCAATTGTAGGCATACATAGCTTAGAACCCCGATGATTTTGCCAATGTCGCATGTCAGCCATCATGATACATCATGTCACCGTACATTTCGACGGTTTGCAGTGAACATGTACAGTGGATGGCATGGAAGGGTTAATGCAGTGAAGGCAGGGGTATAGATGAGGTTTGGAGAATTAGGCATTGGTGTTATGGACCATCCATATTTAGGCACCTTGATGCGGTTGACAGCTTTTGAGCTCTTTGATCGGAGAATACGGTAAGGACCTTACATTTGTAATTATTTACAGTGATATTGCAGTTAATTACTCGCAGGGTATGTAGGAAACTATCAAAACGAGAAAGGAAAAGCTTAGCTAATCTTTACTGTACGGTACCAGGCGCACAGCTCGGAGGGAGCGGTGGTCTCATCTTTCCTTGAGCTCAGCGGATGCTCCGTCCTCTGCCGGCTCTCAGCCCGATTGCTCTACTAATATTACATTTCTTAATTTATACCTTATTAGATAATACTGAATCAAGAATACAATCATTTCCTGAGACTAAAAACCCGACAAACGATAATCTCCAGGGAAAGAAGAAAATAATTCCAATTCCTATAGAGTTTGGAATTTACGGAGACGGAATCCTTCGTCATAATACACAACCGGCCGCCCCCAAACTGTGCTAATCTGCGTCGAGCTCGGAGATTAACATTCCTTTGCTTTTTTATCGTTCTTTATTTCCCCCCTGCATTGGTATAAATCCCTGATATCTCATTGTGCTCGGAATCCAAAATCTTTTTGTCTGTATTTACCACAGTTCCAAAAACGTTCACACCGGCGAGATGCCGCCTCCGCCTATGTAGCTGCTTTTCTCTAGCCTGTGATGGTCCTTGTGAATCCGATCAATGTGTTTGTTTGTTAACATGACAAGTGAGGACGCTCTCTGGGCCGCCATGTTCTGGGCCGCGTTCTAATAGACGACACTAGATGAACCTCGGAAACACAGTCATAGATATAGCAGAGTTACAACTGTCATTGATCACAATCTATACTTATGCAACTGTCGTTATACAGCATGTGAGGTATACCGGCAATATATGTGGCTGGTATGTTTGCACAGATGGAGATCTGTCTAGATATGAAACCAGATAGTTTGCCTTGGACTTGTAGTACCAGGAATCTTACTTTATTTTAAAGGGCTGGTTTCATAGAATGTTCAGGAAGTGATGGGTTGGACTGAACATCCACATACCTCCCCATAGGTGTGTCACGTCGGTTATAATGTGACTCCTTCCTGATCACATATCTATCTATCATCATATATGATGTAAGGAAGTTCTTGCACTTCCTGTTTGTGAACCACATGGCAATGTGCATGTCTGAGAGTGGAGCTGGTTAGAGCTCCTGTAAGTCCAGGTGTTAGTCGAAGCCCAAAGGATCTGGAGTCATGACAGGTGCCTATACGGAGCAAATCCAAGGACCTGGTGGTGATCCTGTGTGCAACCCCCTGGATGGCAATACTGAAGGTAACCAGTCTGAACACTGCTAAGCTACAAGAGCAGGTAAACCCTGAGTGAGACTTTGTGTACTGACTGAGGCCAGTGCATAATTGTGGGTGGACGTATCCGCTGAAGTTAATGGACTATAAGTTATGTACCCTTCCATGTGTTAACTGTGGTCTCGGTTATCGGCTGCACAGCTGGAGTAGTAGTTTATGACTATTAAGAAACCAGACAGACTATCTTTTATAAGAAAAGCTGACTTTGTGTGCTGGAATTGAGCGAGTGTCCCCCAACACACTCAGTGATACATCACAAGGTCTTATGCAGACCAATGTAACAGCTTTCAAACAAATTCATCCTCAACCATCATTAATTTCTCCCCAATGACTCCAAAAGTAATGGAGCCTCCCACTTGTCTTTTGGGTTTTATATAAACCCCCTCCATTCCAGTCCTAGAAATTCAAATATTACCGTATTTTTTCTAAAAAAGTCTTATGCATAAAATGGACTGTCTGCAAATATGTGAACCCTGTAGTATAATCTTGCAGTGACTTGTTGCCTCTCTCCATTAACTTCAATTCAAAGCACCCGATTCTTCAAGTTTACCATTTTTCACTATAGCTCTACAACAGGTAGAGCTGGGTTCCAGAAGATCTTCACTGCTGCAAGAGCAACCGCACCGCAGCTTAACAACAGTGAGCTCCTCCACTGGCAAGTATACAAATTCTATCACCAGAGTGGAGTGAGGTCAGACGTGGGCAAATATAGCAGAAGGGAATAGTAATTACAAGCACAGCTGAAGGCTAAGAGAGTACTCATCCAGCAGTGAACACATTCTTAAACCCTTCAGTACAGAAGAGCAAGCACATCGATAAAACCATCAAGTGAGCTCTACAGAAAGCCTGCAATTAATCATATGCTTTCCTTTTGACCTCAGGTCCCCAATAGGTGACTGCAGGACGAGGCACACTCATGACATCAGGACTGAGATACTGCCTAGAGGACAAGCTGAGGAACATTATACATCTGTCATGTCAGCTGCTTTGCAGTCCATGTGTAATGCTGCTGTAATTTAACTCAGAGTATTTCCTTTGATTCTTCCAGGGTTTAATGCTAGAAGCTGTTGTTGTATTAGCGTGCGGCTCTGAATGTATAGTGGGGGTTTGGGGAGGGGTGTCAGATCACTTAGTTGTCTAATCCCTCAGCCTTTAAGTATTTCCACTTCCTTCTACCAGGTGTCACTGATAGAGTTTACTCTGCCTTCACCTTGTGTGCTGTTAGGATGTCTGTGCTGTAGCTGAAGTGTTCTAGCAGTGAAGATATTCATCTTGGGGAATTTGCTGCTGATATTCCAGCTGGTGGGTTAAGGTGAGAGGGTTGGTTGAGGAGCAGTGGGCAAGTATGGTGACCCAGACCTCCTCACCATCAGAGGTACCCCTGGAAGCAGGGAGAGCTAGGGACCCCAGTACAGGATCAGACTAGCTACTTAGCTACCCTGCTACTCATTCCCTCATCTTCTATACCACTACTGTGACAACATGTAGAAATAGTAGTTACAAAAGTGATTGATAAACGAGGGTGCAAAGGTACCAGTTAGCCTGGACTCTGGGGTCTCAGAACCCCACCTGCCACAAAGGTAGATACCAGCACTTAGCACTGAGGTTCTTTTATAGGTTTTGCATTAAAGCCATGGAGCTTTTATATCTGGATATGATAAGATAATTAGGACTTTTGGGACCTAACCTCAAGTCGAAAGCTGAAAATGTAATTTTTTTATATTGATTTAGCACTTGATAAATAGTTAATATTTCTCATCGACTTGAAGCCTAGAGGGTCTGAGCTCCACCGACAATACATTATAGGTAAATTATATACACTTAAGTACTCAGTGTCACTATAGAGGAGACAATTGTACAATATTAAAATTGCATTGAGATAAGGGTTTAATTTGCATTCTCCTCCGTTCTGGTACAAGTTCCGACAAATGAATGATAATTTGCTTTGAAAGGCTGATGGCTCGTCTCATATCAGCTTCCTGACCTCTCGGGGTAGCGGGAGTAGAAATAACTACAAGATAATTAGCCTCACGGTGACCCCATAGACTCAAATATTTTTTTTCTCAGGTCAGATGTTCTCAGTCGATTCCCCTGGTGCTATCCTCCATGCGTCTTCTGTGCATAATCCTGAGTAAGTTTGCACCACGTGACTCGATTGTACCTGACCTCATTTAAACCCCGTATAGTAGCGCCAAGACTCGAGCCACCGTGAATTGTCAGGCTCGCTGCAAATCTCAAGATGCCGGCAAGGCTCTCGAAAAACAAAGCAGTACTGAATGAATAAATTGATATAATCACCACGATTTGCTATGACCATCAATTAACAGAAAACCCATTGTCATATGACGTTCTACAGTCGGGGGACCCTACATTAACTCCCTAAATGCATGAAGGTCTATCCTTACCGGTCATAATTCTAAATAGTCCATGGTAGAATAAAGACAGCCCCTGCAATTATGGCCCAATGGCTTGACCCAAATTTAGCAGATATCAGCTTAATATGTCTTAGGGCAACTGGTCTAAGGGCAAATGTTTTCATTCTTCTACATGAGTGCTGTTCAAGAGTTTGGGTTTGGGACTCCATCCAGTGACTTTGGGCTTCATGGTCAGTTTCCTCACAGCCTGGTCAGTCCCTGTCCAAATGCTGATGGTCTTTTACCTTTGCATTTATTCCTTCATTTTGCAGTGATCAGGTGTTCTCACTAGCTCATTTACTCTGTCCTATCACATCTCGGGTGGGGCTATTTATACTCTCCTAATACTTGTGTTCTCTGCAGTTTATATTTCTATGTGGATCCTGCTAACGAATTCCACGCGCTAGGAATTTTTGCCTGTTAGGCCGGGGACACTGGCAAGAGTAACTGTTATCGGATTTTTGCCTGTTAGGCAGGAGACACACTGGCAAGAGTAATGTGAGAGATTCAGGCAGGTCGCTCATCACATCACCTGGCATAGACATTAGGGGCTATGCAATTCAGGACATAATCTATACAGAAACCAGTAGGGTGTGCAGGTGCAGTGCATAGAGATAGGCTTTTTCTCCTTTACCTGTGTTGGAATACTTATGTGCATAACGTATTTAAAAAGGTAAGATAATACTGAAGTAATTATAAATGCAAATATCTCTTTTCTCTTATCTCTTTTGATGTCTAGAAAACAAACAAACAGGTGCATAGGTGCTATTGATAACTACATTTGACCCTCCCCCGAGGACACTTTCAGTAATCCACTTTAACGAAAAGTTCCTGTATTCTTGAACTTATTTTAGATATCCCATTTTCCCTTTGAAAGTCTCTGTTACTATTTTCTAAGTTTTAATAAAACCTCTTAATAGTTATTCAAATATTGTAAGATATAAGATTAATGTTGTATTGTCCATAACATGTATTTTATCAAACAGTCTTGTCACTAACATGATGAAGTTGAGTCAATACCGAGAAAAAGTATGAAAGAAAAAAAATTAACGTTTTTTCTTTTAACAAATGAAAAGGGTTTATAGCTGCTACATTTGTCACTCCCCCGAGGATTTCTTCCAACTATTCAGTAAACCCAGAAATGGGTGATATCACAATTGCCTGCAACCTGGGTAGATCAAACAGTTTTAGCCCCCATTTATCTTGTCACAACATTGATATCACCTCATATTGAAAACCCAATCAATATTGTAGCAAATAGTGGGATAATTAAAAAGTAACCTTTAATAGTATGTTTAAAAAATATATATCTTTAATTTTGCAACAAATCAAGCCTGATATGTCACTGGAAGCAAGGATCACCAAGCTACGACTTGTCTACACATAATACGAAGAGAGCAATCACTGGAGGAAGGACATCATGGTCAGAGGAGTAGAAGGAATAAGGCAGAGCAAAAAACAGCAACCTATGGGATACTATCAAGATAATGGTGAAGAAGACACTGGTGGACATATCTAGCCTTGGGAAAGACCCGGGTGAATCTATCTAAGCTTGGAGAAGACCTTGGTGAACCTATCTAGGCTTGGAGAAGACCCTGTTGACCTATCTAGGCTTGGAGAAGACAGTTGACCCATCAGCTGGAGAACCTGTTGACCTATCTAGGCTTGGAGAAGACCATGTTGACCTATCTAGGCTTGGAGAAGACCCATGTGACTATCTAGGCTTGGAGAAGACCATGTGACCTATCTAGGCTTGGAGAAGACCATGTTGACCTATCTAGGCTTGAGAGACCCGTTGACCTATCTAGCTTGGAGAAGATCATAGTGCACCTATCTATGCTTGGAGATGACCATGGTGGACCTCTCAGGCTTGGGGAAGACCATGGTAGACTTATCTAGGTTTGGAGAATTCTCTGGTGGACCTATCCAGGTTACACAAGATCGATCCTCCTACAGAACATTCATCCATCTAGTCACCATGGCTCAAGATTGATATGAATTATGTTAATAGTAATAGTAATAAATAATAATATCCTTATTCTACCTAGACAAACATACACATATTAAACCAAAAAAGGGTCATCCATATAACATCAGTATACCACTAATTTTAGAGATTTGTTTTTTGTACTCTCAAATCAGGTATAACTTGATAAGAAAAACAATTAGTATTTTCTCACCAAAATCCATCAAGGATATTAAAGGGAACCAACCACCTAAAAATTCCTATCTAAGCTATAAATATCTGTCCCTGGAGCCTAAAATTACTATTCTAACCATCCTGACTGACTAAATCTACCTAACTACATGCACAATAAATCACTTTTTATACTTACCAAATCCTTGTCTGATGGGCGTTCCTTCAGGGTCTTTGACCGATAGGCAGGTCTCCTCGCTGCGCTCGCACCCGCCTCGCTGCTGTCCATCTTCTTTCCAGGGCGGCACCTTCTTCCAGGAGGATTCAAATTACCCGCCCATCGCGTCCTTGCAATGAGCGGGTCACGTGCTGCAGGCCCTGCGTCACTTCCGCCCGCCATGTCGCTGGGTCTATGATGCGCCCAGGCCAGCTTCAGCATGCCATCTGCGCATGCTCTGAAGCCGACCTGGGTGTACCAGTGACGCGGCGGGCGGAAGTGACGCGGGCCTGCAGCACATGACCCGCCCATTGCGAGGACGCGATGGGCGGGTAATTTGAATCCTCCTGGAAGAAGATGGACACAATGTGCCGAATCCGCAGCGGTGAAGGAGATTTGGCACACTCTCAGTGGAGGAGGGGACCGCTGCATGCAATATGGTGTGTGCCCTCACCCTGCTTTACAGCTGTGAATTTGGCACAGTGTGTCAGTAGGAGTCTGGGGGAGGCTGGGCTGTAGATGGGGGGGGGGGCTTTTTGTGGGAGTCTGGGTGTAACATCCAGTTCTGCATATACATGCAGGCTGCAACACAAACACGCCCCCTGGACTCTCCCTGGCAGACGCAAAGAGGTGATATCTGGGTGACTGGGCAAAATGTTGACAGGGTGTATATTACAAACTGTCAACATTTTGCAGCCTGGATACACGTAGAAATTATCCAAGAAGCCCGGACAACCCCTTTAATACCATTGATGGACTTGGGTGGGTTGGTTCTACTTATTTTTCTCATCAAGTTATACCTGATTTGAGAGTGCTGTTGTAACTATATTTGTTCGAGCAAAAAAAAAATCGCTAAAATTAGTGGTGTCCTGATGTTATATGGATGATAGTTTGATTCTTTTTTTGTTTTATATGTGTATGTGTGTCTAGGTAGAGTAAGGATATACATAAAAGAATATATATACTATTATATGTTGCTAATAGTAATAAGACTAGTGTCTTGCTGGCTCACTAGTCATGGCAAATGCAGGATCAGCCAGGGCCTATGCATGTGATTGCGCAAGGGGGGAAAGATCCATTTAGGATGGGATGTTAGGGAACTCAGAGAACAGTCACAGTTGAGTTAAGTGGTGACATCTCTCCCCTCTCCCTATTGCCATGGTCTTCCTTGACATCTTCCCTGGTGTACCCTTCATGCTAGGTTTCCCCTCACCCTGTCGTGACACAAATATTGGAAAATCCCAATGTCAGTACTGCTGTACCCCCAGTGGGGAGGGTAGATTTCTAGATATGCCCCTCCCCTACATCAAAAAGGAAATGGCTTTTTTCATAGGCTCCTCCCTGAGGAGTACTCACAACCATTTAGGAAGGCTCAAGGGGTAATGTGACTGTTCCCAATGCTTTTGGCGACAGGAAATTGATTGAGCTACCCCATTTCTCCTCTGGAGGGTTCACTTAATGGGTACAATTACTCTTTCTTCTATTTAATCATAGCTCATAATGGAAGACTATGTTCTGAAAATATGACATGACATCTTACTATTGCCTGCAACAATTTATCAAACCTTTCATTCTTAAATAAAAAAAGAAGAAAGTTAAAACAGATTCAAGAAAAAAGAACCAAACTTTTTCCAAAGATCCAAGCAGACGGAGAACCCTTGTCTTTTTTGCAGACATCCATATCACAGACAACTTGCCAAAATGTCAGGGGAAGCACAATTTAAATTACCTCCCTTGAAATAGAGATCCTGCAAGCATGACAACTGTCTAGATTCCAAACCTGGAAATAGCACCGACGGGAGAGACAGAGAGTCCCTGATAACACGGCAGACAGGGGTGACTACGTACACGGCGTTCAGCGCAGATGCAATGACATTTCATGTAAAGATACAATAGCTGGAAAAAGCAATCAGGGAGAGCCGCCGTACAACTGTCTCCAAAATCTGCACGTCCCGCAGCCGTGTAAGGTTCATTGACGATCAGCAGGTACTTACATCGCCTTGGGAAAAGTCAAGAAGAGTTTCCAAAGTTTTCATTTACTTGGAGTCAACTTTAAATCCAGCCCAAGATGTAACGTTGTCTCTTATGGGGAAATATCACAGGGAAATCTACAGATGGGAAGAAAAAAAATATTTGCAGTTGGTTAGCGGTAAATTAAATGAGCGTGTTTATTCAGAAGATAAAAGCTGAATTCAAGATTTCCACTTTCAATGAAGCTGAGACATTTAATGTTGTCGACGACCATAAACTTTTGTAAAATGGATCCAACACTTTTTTTTTTTTTTAAAGAAACATTTATGGAAGTTATTATATATATTGATAAGAGAAATCAAATGGATACTGATGGTCTTCCCAAATGTATAAGGTGCATAACTGACGAACTAAAAACGTCCTGAAGGAAGGGTGTATACATCAGGTGTAGTAGAAAATGCCAAATTACTGTTATTAGGTACATAGGGTAGGGGTCACGCTGGGGTGTATGGATGCCTGGCGGCGCGCACAACACAGAGGGAACAGCAGGGATGTAAAAGAAAGAAGACCCTGGCAATAAGGAGAAGAGGAGCCTCCTGGCACTCACCTGAATCTGTGCCCTGCACTCCCTACCATCCCTATATGGGTCTTTGCCCCCCCATCCTCATCATGAGCCTAAGTCCTCACTCACCCTGGCTAGTAAGAAGGCCGGTAAGTTCACTATGCTCAACAATGCACATATTACAACAAAGGGGAAAGTGGAACAGACAGAGGGAAATAGTCGCAAAAAGAAAAAGCACTCCAAGTCTTCCAATGTAGCAAGTCTCCAGGACTGCATTAAACACAACTCCTCACTTCTTCAAGTGACAGGCTCCTTCCAAAGTGGATAGTATAGAAAGGGATTCTATAACCGTCATCAGATGATAAGACATGTTACTACTTATAGTAGAAGGGAGTGGCCACAAAAGACCTCCACCTGTGGATTAAGGCTACAAGAAACAGCAAGGAAAGAATCCTTAACCCTGCAGCACCAAAATAAGGCAAATACATTTAAACACTAGTTAAAGTCCTGTGGTCAATAAGGTGTGGTGACCTTCTGTTTCCCGACTTGCAAGAAGACTCCCCAAATAAGACACATTCATGACAGTAAAATATCACAGCAAGATGTCTTAGCTAACAAGCCTGACCCTACCTGACATAGGCCATTTTGGAAAACTGATGATGACCATAAAGTGGGTGAATAAGTAAAAAAAAAGTTTGCTAACTTCTCACTTTCCATGCAGAAGGAGTGTTGGTGATGTAAACTATAACCTGATTATGAAAGGGTTGTAAATCACAAACCAGACCATGGAGAGCTGTGAGTGCTCCTGACAAAGCAGGTTTCACCAGTAAGAAATCCTGCCTTGCCAAACATATGCAGTATTTGGAAATACTTGCTGTGAAACTTGCCTTAGATGAAGGACATCAGATAAATTGCTGTTCATGGAATATCTTAATGGTTCAAGTCCACCAGAGAAAAGATAGTGCTCATTCATGGCTCTCCTCTTTTGAGGGGTCCCCTTGATGTTTCTGACAACTCTTACAGAGTTCCTCATTGACTCTCTTGCAGGTTGGGCCTGAAAAAGTGTGGGCTTCACTATTCTAGGGCATGACCCGTATCCCATAGAATGAACCACATGTTTCCTTTCCCTTATGAAGCTAGGAAACATTACTTAGTGACTAGAGTGTCTTATACTTGACAAGTAACTCCAGATTTCTTTAGGTACCACGCATTATAAAGTGGTAGTTTAGTGGCCCATTCAATAATCTACTCTGTCCTACAGAGACAGACACACTTCTTGTGCAACCGGGAGCTGAAAGACCCACTTCCACCTAGAAAGCACCATGCAGCTTTTGCCACTGAACCCAGAGTTACTGGACCATAAAGGGCCTGGCTACCGTTCTTGTACAGTGGCACTTTTTTGGTTTTCGTCAACCCCTGCTGCCTAGGTTTATGCTGAAACTTGGTAAGGCCCCACTCTCTCTCTATATCATGCATAGTAAACCTGCCATCAAACAAGGTGCGCCCCCTGTGAGGCAGTGGCTTTAGATTAGCCAGAAAGTGGAGCAGTGACCAAGAGAAAGTTCCAAAACCACCGTCTTTATTTTCTACAACAACAGACTTGAACAGACCGAGATTTCCGGAATGCAGCCAATTGACACATGTAACGTCCTCAACGTGAGCACTGCTTGACGACTCTCGAGTGCAGGGTCCGCTTACAGTGTCCAAATCTCCAGTTCTGGTCTATGTTGAGCTCGCGCAGAACCTGCTGCTCTACAGCCTCAATTGCAACTGAGACACAACCTGCTCTTTACTGCAGGGTTAAATAAGAATCAAGATGCGAATTGGAGGGAGAGACCCGTCCCACTACCATCCTACAGATTATTATTTATTATTATAGCGCCATTTATTTCATGGCGCTTTACATATGGAAAGGGCATGCATAGACAAGTACAATATGCATGAACAATATAAGGCACACACAATACAGGAGACCTGCCCACAAGGCTCACAGTCTACAGGATGGTGAGGATACAGTAGCTGAGAGAGAGGATCCTGCCCATGAGGGCTCACAGTCTACAAGGGATGGGTGAAGATAAGTAGGTGAGGAGAGAGGACCCTGCCAATGAGGGCTCACAGTCTACAAGGGATGGGTGAGGATACAGTAGGGGAGGAGAGAGGATCCTGCCCATAGAGGGCTCACAGTCTACAAGGGATGGGTGAGGATACAGTAGGTGAGGAGAGAGGACCCTGCCCATGAGGCTCACAGTCTACAAGGGATGGGTGTCACGCGCTTAGTTTGCGCTGACATCGCTGGATGCTGCTGTATGTGTTGTTTTCCTTTAAGGGATGCATGAGGGATTGGTGTGAAGGTCCTGACTCCTGTATTGTGCTCCAGAGCTGCATTCACTATTATGTTCAGCTGCTGGTTGAGTGGTTGAAGCGTGACTCACCTGAAATCCCCTCCCCCTGGCTTTAAATAGCTTTCCCTCTCCTCTGTCAGACGCCATTTATAGAGTTAGTTGGCTCTTGGACATTGAGCTGAGAAGACGTCTTGCTGCTACGCTGAAGCCTCTCCTGGGGTTCTATTGCTATGGGAGAAGCTGTGATCCCTGACCCGTGGGTGGAGGTAGGGGCCCTCAGCCTAGAGCTAATCAGGAGTTTAGGGTACAGGGTGGTGGCTCTGAACTCCTCACATCAGAGGTACCTCCGAGATCAGGGAAAGCAAGGGACCCCAGCATCAGGGTCAGATTAGGCTCTCCTGACCCCCTTTGCCCATCACACCATCTAGTTACCCGATTCCCTCACCTCCCAAGCGTGACCATGAGTGAGGATACAGCAGGTGAGGAGAGAAGTTCCTGCCCATGAGGTCTCACAGTCTACAAGGGATGGGTGAGGATACAGTAGGTGAGGAGAGTGGACCCTGCCCGTGAGGGCTCACAGTCTACAAGAGATGGGTGAGGATACAGCAGGTGAGGAGAGAAGTTCCTGCCCATGAGGTCTCACAGTCTACAAGGGATGGGTGAGGATACAGTAGAGGAGGAGAGAGGACCCTGCCCACGAGGGCTCACAGTCTACAAGGAATGGGTGAGGATACAGTAGGTGAGGAGAGAGGACCCTGTCCACGAGGGCTCACAGTCTATAAGGGATGGGTGATGATACAGTAGGTGATGAAAGAGGACCCTGCCCTGAGGGCTCACAGTCTACAAGGGATGGCTGAGGATACAGTAGGTGAGTAGAGAGGACCCTGCCCATGAGGGCTCACAGTCTACAAGGGATGGCTGAGGATACAGTTGGTAAGGAGAGAGGACCCTGCCCATGAGGGCTCACAGTCTATAAGGGATGGGTGAGGATACAGTAGCAGAGGGTAGAGCCGGTGGTTTGGTGGACTGTTTCCAAGATCTTTCCAAACATAAAAGCCCAACTCAGCTTTTCCTAAAAGACTTGGTCACATAGTTTGACCAAGTTCATACTCTTCTATTATGTTTAGCTGAAAATACAACACTCCAGCGGGTTTTACTAGTTTCCTATGCACATTCTGGGGATTTATTGCTCCCGTCACATATGACACCTGTCACTGCCTCACACAACATTTTTATTAAAATATTATTACGGTACAAAAATCTTGCTGTAAGTTGCAAATTCCCTTACCAGCTATCCTATGCATTAATGATAATATCAATAAGCTACTCATTATTGCATTTTCACCTGTAATTTATTTGTGCCGATGATGCAACATTTTAGTGAAATGTGACTTCTTGCTCTAAAAGGGCTCCACAAAAAGGTAATAGATCAAAAGGTTATTTTTCATTTTGCAAAAAATGGATGAACCACGTGTGCCATAGTGAACAATTTGGAGAAAAGAAGCAACAACCAATATCACAAGCCCAAGAAAAAAAAAATCAAATTAACACCCACCACCACCACTCCACCACCACCCCCCACCAACTCACCTACCACACCATCCCCACCACCACCTACCATCACCACCACACCCCACCACCCCCACAACCACCCACACCCCCACCACCACCACCACCCCCCTACAACCCCCACCACCCACCACTCCTACCACTACCTCACCACCACCACCCCTATCCCCACCCCTACACCACCACCCCTACAACCCCCCCACCTCCACCCCTACCCTGACCACCAACCCTCCTACCACCACCACTACTACCCCCCCACCACCACCACTCCCCACCACCACCCCTACCACCTCTACCCCCACCACCACCCCTACAACCCCCCCACCTCCACCCCCACCACCAACCCTCCTACCACCACCACTACTACCCCCCACCACCACCACTCCCACCACCACCCTACCACCACAAATGATGAACAGGGCACTACGGGTCTATATTTCTGTTACTTTTTCCAGTATGGATCCGCCGCGCTACTTGTCAAATAATCCTGACAGATGTGTTGTGAACCGGCTGATTTCTTGTGAATATTCCACTTTTCCGAGTCCAAGGTTACCGCTGAATTGGTCTATATATAGCATCTCCCGTGTAATTCAGCTTCTCCTGCGTCGCCCATCCCCAAACGAAGCCATTTTTTATAACGTATATCAATATATAATGAATTCATGAATAATAGATACATCACTCTAGTTGGTCGTCCGCCTGCACTAGAGATGAAATCTATTGGTGTGATTACCTTGTGGTATACATTCCCAATATATAAATCTTACATTTCCATATGCTGAGAGATACGATATTTTATACGGCAGCCGGAGAGTCTTATATTAATATCGCGAAAGATTTATGAGTTTAATATTACGGGGCTTTAATACAGAACACATTCTACAATTTACAGATTTAAAGGGCATTCCCCCCACCCCTATAAAACTTAAAAAAATCCCCAGAATATAGCTATCCTCAAGTCGTCATTTTCTCACCATTTTCATTTTTTTTGATAGAATAAGTTGATCACAGGAAATCATAACGATCAGCGGTAAGCTATCACGTGCTCAATTACCCTGCAGCACCACCACTGGAGAAATGAAGTATTACACGGCTGTCATTCAAGTCAATGGACTGTTCGTGTAATGTATGGACATGTCGAGTCCTCCAGGGTGAGGGACCCTCTTTCCTCTAAACTCTTAAGCATCATGAATGGAGAACACCTCCCAATAATACTGTATATGGAAAACCTTTTTAACCTTTTGCTTACTTCCATTGTATAGATGTGATGTCTGTCCCAGACCACAGGCTCAAAACGGCTATCTAGGACAGACTGGGCACAAGCTGCTCCGCTTAGAAGAAACCTGAGAAACCCTAATACCCTTTAACCCCTATACAGGGATCTGGATTTACAACAGGGTCCAGAAGATCACTGCCTATGGAAGGGCTGCAGTCCAGAGACAGGATTAGTCACCAACCAGGGTCTAAGCCGGGAGGTCACAAAAAGGACAAAATCAGGCTCCGTTAGAGAAGTCGGGGAGCAGGGTCAAAATGAAATGGCAGCCAGGTACATAACTGAATGAAGCAGAGCTGTACACTGCAGTTCTAGGATCTATAGATTCACTTATAAATCAATAAAATCATATCTGCTCCCCAGCTCTCACCCCTCCCTTCTGGGACAGAGAAATTCAGCCTCATGCTGCAGCAGTGTCAGGAGGTGTGGACCCAGGGGGCTCTAGGACATCCCAGCCCCCTCATACTTCTATATGAACAGGGGGCGTGGCCGCCATCCCTATGGTCACACTACAATCCTGCCCCTGATACACATCCTATGTAATGTATGAACAGGGGTGTTCTCCTTTCTTATAGCAATAATGTCACCAGGCAGATATCTACATACATAATTGCTAGTGGGTGATGTAACCCTATCCCATAATGCATTGCAGCACTGGCACTGTCAGTTGCACAGGTGCAGTTCATGGCCTCTGCAAGTGACATACACATCACTGCTATTCCACTGGGAGATCAGCGGCACGGCCAGCGCGCGACCAATCAGCTCAGCAGCGCGGTATTGGCGGGAGTTTATAAAGCTCAGCTAAGCGGTCTTTAAATCTCCCGCCAATACCGCGCTGCTCAGCTGATTGGATGTGCACTGCCTGACCAATCAGCTGAGCAGTGCAGTATTGGCAGGAGATTTAAAGCTGGCCACCGCTGCTCAGCTGATTGGTCGCACGCCAGGTGGTGCATGACCAATCAGCTGAACGGTCTTCAAATCTCCCGCCGATACCGTGTTGCTCAGCTGATTGGTGGTGCGCTACCCCGCGCACAATCAATCAGCTGGGCAGCGCAGTATCAGTGGGAGATTTAAAGCTGGCCGCCGCTGCTGACACAACACATACAATATACAGATGCGGAGGAATGACATAGAACCGATATGCTGGAAAGCACAAACGGTGTGACACATGTACACTGCTCCTGTCAGCATCATGAAGCATACACAGATGTTTATATCACCGCACTCCCGATGCGATAGCATCGGGCTTATTTCTAGTAAATAACCTTTTGCTGCATGATGGTGTGTTATGTATACTGACATGTATCAGGTTAGGAGCACAGGCAAAGCAATACATTTATTGATTCAGCACTGCCACGGTCTCCCCTCCCCATAACAACTTGGTAGCTTTCCTTTCCCTGAAACTTCAGCACTATGCATGGCTGAATCGCTCAGTCCCCGAAGTAGGGATGGGGGGGCGAGAGCTGAGGAGCAGATATGATTTTATAGATCTATTAGATGACCTTCAGTGTACAGCTCTGCTTCAACCTATAGGAGGGCAGGGACTGAACTAAAACATTTTATCTCCCGTAGTTCCCCTTTAAATACTGGGTGCTACCATTCTCTTAGCCAAAGGGTGTACTAATATGCGGTCAACACCGATTGCATGGTAGGGTGGCTAATAGGGACGCGCCCCCTACTGGTAACAGCTGTCACAATGTATTCTTGAGTTTTTAGGACAAACAAAGCAATAGAAAAATGCAAAGTTAGAAGGAAAGACTTGATATATTATGTGCAATGCAATTAGTTGCCAAGTCTGGAGACATGTTTTATGTGTTCAGCAGAAAGTCACGTACCACCCCCTCCATGGACTTTCCTTAGACAATGGATAGGGATGGAAATCAATGGCGGTAGCTGCTGCTGCTCCGTCCAGGAAGGCTTTTTTTTGCATTGGATACTTCTATAGTGTACACAAGATAAAAAATGAAATGAGCGTCATCTATCACCGCCTGGATGTGACACAGTTGTGTCACCTTTCTTCACACGTTTTTAACACTTTCCCAGCAGGTAGTTACTATGCAATATATTGTGGGCTGCCATAGCGGGGGAGCATTGTCTATGCATCTTGTTAGTGAGTTCTGTCATTCCTGCAGGCAGTGGCCTGAGGTTTTCTGCATTTCCCTTCCGCGTGATTTATCAATGTATCACGCAAGAGTTGGAAAAATCCATTGCCTTTCAAATAAATAATCTAAAAATAATTTATCATAACAATAGCATTATATAAAATTGCACAGGTCTCAAACAGGTTGCGTCAGGGATTAGAAAAATGTTTGTATTCCTTCAGTTGTGTCTCAACATCTCAACCCTTCTTCTAACCTCCACATTTCTTTAAAATATAAGACGCTGGAGGCTTGCAGCCACCACTAGAGGGAGCCTAGTGCATACTGTGAATACATTAACCTTAATGGTTAGAGAGCATGTAGTGAGCTCCCTCTAGTGGTGGCTTCAGGCAGGTAGAATGTAACCAGAAAGCAACTGGACTATGTGATGTCTGGTGCAAAGTGAAACACAGAGGTTACAATGGGTTATAAAGGGAGAGGAAGAATAGGGAGCGGGGATGGAACACCTCCTGACATTAATTGGTGTCCGGCCCCTGAGCTCCCCTAACGTCCCTAAGTGGGTCCTTCTCCCTGCCGCCGTCATGTGCCTAGTCCCTGTGCATTCCCTCCATTCACCCTGGCTAATGGGAAGGCTGTGAGTGCACTAGATGTCATCTCTACAATAATCCGACACAGGAGAAGGCAGATAGACAAGGAAATATAGACAATGTAGGACATAACTCCAACACCAGGACTTCAAACAACATTACACAAGACTCTTCCATCGACTTGCTTACTCCAATGTGGCCAGAATCAAAATTATTCTCTATGCCAGCATCATGTGATGGAACATGTGACTATTTAAGTGGAGGGGAGTGGTCACAAACTGAAGCACCTGAGATAGGAGTAACAACCAGAAAGGAAAAGTCCTTAACTCTTTCAACACCAAATTAAAGCATATTCATTTAAAAATCCACAGTTCTCACAAGACAATGTGAAACTTGGATCCCAGACTTGACAAGGGTCTCCCAAAAATGGGAAGACCCTCGTGACAGCAATCCCTATTTATCTGGATTGTAAGAACTATGGCTATCGTAGGAAAAGGGGACCTTTGAGGACCTGCATGTGTATTATATGAACGGCCACTCATTTCTATGACCAGCATGTAATACTACATTATAGTATAGCCAGCTAGATCTTTCAATGAGAGCTGATCACCTAAGGGTTCTCATGACATTATTCAGAAGCAGTGTGTCCTTTAACCCCATTCTTCCCATTATTATTAAAAAAGTCCTTTATATATAGCCTGATAAACTTAGGAAGTTAGATGAATAAAACTATAAAAATGTTTGCTTTAGCACCAGTAGCTTATAATTGCTTTGACACAGCAGCATGTGAGCCCAAGTCCAGCATGCCCACTGCTGTGATGAGCAGCTCACTGTCTATACAAATGTACATAGAGAGCCAGGTGTTGGCGGGGGCAGCTCTTTCAGGTCTGTTGCATGGCTAAATCTGAACACTTTGAATCAGAACGCTGTACCCAGTAATCTAAGTGATACCTTGCTGGATTCAGGGTCTCTGTCCCTACATCAGACGAGGTAGCAAAAAACAGCTGACAGATTCTCTTTAATCAGCATATTAATCTTAGGTCTATAACAAAATGGCAATCAATTTCTTTAAAAATCAAAAGCCAACACTGTGTATTGCCTGAAGCCACCACTAGAGGGAGCTCACTGCATATTGTGTCATCACTGATTTCCGTGTATTCACGGTATGCGGTGAGCTCCCTCTAGTGGTGGCTGCAATCAGCGAGGATGCTGTATGTGAATCAGAATATTAGAGGTCTGTTTTCCCATTATACAGCTCCCAACCACTATAAAGGTATATTAACCCCTGCATGATGGGGCAATTTTTGTCATTTTCCCCCATCCTAATCCCTGGAGCCATAACTTTTACATGTTTCCTTCCCATAGCCCCTGTCAGGGCTTGTTTTTTTATGAGAAGAGTCATTGTTTTGAATGACACCATCACTTCATTTCTTTTCTTTTATCGTTTTACTCCAGATGTAATTTTTCCCCCAATTTAAAACAATTTTTTATTTATTTATTTCACTAGTTAAATAACATTATGAAGTACAAAAAAAATAATGTGGTTCATCATGTCACCACACTCTGAGACCTGTAAGTTTAAAAAAATTACAGTATATAGAAAAATTAGAACATTATGGATCCTCTATTAGCTCATTGTTTCAGCCATTAATAGTCAGTGTGATTTGAGTGAGTTCACTTATGGATCCTCAGTTAGCTCATTCTCCAGTCATCAATAGCAATGCAAGTTCAAGTGAGTTCACTTATGGATCCTCAGTTAGCTCATTCTGCAACCATGAATAGACAGTGTGAGTTTGAGTGAGTTCACTTATGGATCCTCAGTTAGCTCATTCTCCAGTCATCAATAGCAACGCAAGTTCAAGTGAGTTCACTTATGGATCCTCAGTTAGCTCATTCTGCAACCATCAATAGACAGTGTGAGTTTGAGTGAGTTCACTTATGGATCCTCAGTTAGCTCATTCTCCAGTCATCAATAGGCAACGCAAGTTCAAGTGAGTTCACTTATGGATCCTCTATTAGCTCATTCTGCAGCCATCAATAGACAGTGTGAGTTTGAGAGAGTTCACTTATGGATCCTCAGTTAGCTCATTCTGCAGCCATCAATAGACAGTGTGAGTTTGAGAGAGTTCACTTATGGATCCTCAGTTAGCTCATTCTGCAGCCATCACCAGACCGTGTGAGTTCGAGTGAGTTCACTTATGGATTCTCAGTTAGCTCATTTCTCCAGTCATCAACAGGCAACACAAGTTAGAGTGAGTTCACTTATGGATTCTCAGCTCATTTCTGCAGCCATCAATTGACAAGGCATGTTTGAATGAGTTCACTTATGGATCCTCAGTTAGCTCATTCTGCAGCATCAATTAACAACGCATGTTTGAATGAGTTCTCCTATGGATCCTGACTCAGCTCATTCTTCGGGCATCAATACCTAGCATGAGTTCGAGTGAGCTCACTTATGGATCCTCAGTTAGCTCATTCTGCAGCCATCATAGACAGCGCCACATAGAGGCTATAGAAGGCAACATTCTGAATGAAACCCAAATTCAAAAACGACTTTTTGTCCAGAGCACATCCCGAGTGTAGATAGTGTCCAGCAGTGTTTGGGCACGGCTCTGCCTCGCTGCACATTGCTGGTGCTTCTATGCTTATCCACAATCCCATTTATACATGAATGGATATTTCGGGGAGATTCTGTGAATGTTAAGTGCTGTCTGCTCGGCTGAATCCATCTCCATGTGTTATCACGGTTGTGACTGTATGATCTGGAGATTTTGCAGTATTGGAGCTCTCTTCCAGGCAGCTCGTCACAGGCGGCGGCGGCTGCGGTGACACAAATCTGCTGCTCTTGATAACAGATCCGCTGATCTCCCCTGATCCCCTGATCTCCCCTGATCTCCCCTGATCTCCCCTGATCTCACTCATTTCATCTCTGAAATATTTGCTCATAAGGTTTTGGGGGAAAAAAAAAAATTCTGGATCATTAATGTGATGGAAACCAGAAGGGAAAGATGTGATATTTGTGAGCAATGAATGTCACACTACAAACCGTTATTACAGGTTTATTATAATCCAAGATTTACATTTTTTGAGTGTGACGTCCTAAACATTCCCAATTTTCCCATGACAGCTAGAATACACCCAATAGACTGAGGTTTGCTGTTTTCAGCAGCTCCGTTATAGCTTTAGCTTTGCTGTGTAGACTTGGACATGGTCAGCGGAGTCATCTCACAGCCAGAGGGTGGGATATAGTGACAGATGACAGCTCTATTCTGCTATAGGATACATCCTATGTACACAGAGTACAGGCTCTGAGCACCGCCTCTGCTCCATGAATGTGTGGGGAGGCGCTGTCCTATCATTTCATAGAGACTATGGTCTGTGTACGCATCTCAGTCCATTTTTTGCAACTGCCATAAAGCACAACCAACTTCACATAACTGTTATTATGTTCTCATTAGTTAATTTGACGACAGATGATGAGAAATGTGTTGATAATCACAAACATGGCCGAGACGTCACCTCTCTGCTGTCCAGAATCCCGGGGGTGTCTATCAGCCATATCCTCCTTCTTCTCCTCTCGCTTCCTAAAGATCAATGTGGACAAAACCGAACTCATCATCTTTCATCCATCTCACCTAACTGCCCTACCTGCTCTATCTATCACAATAAATGACACCAAATCTTTCACAGTACCGGAAATCCACTGCCTCGGAGTGACTCTTGACTCTGCCTTGTCCTTCAAACCGCACGTCCAAATTCTTGCCACCTACTTTAAAATAGTTTTAGGATCTGTGCTTTCCTCAACCCTCAATCCACTAAATTGTTAGTGCCGCCCTCATCATCTCCCGCCTTGACTAGAGCAACCTCCTCCTCTGTTGCCTTCCTGCTAACACTCTCACACCTCTCCAGTCCATTCTTAACTCTGCTGCCCGACTAATCCAGCTCTCTCCTCACTACTCCTCCACTTCTATCCCTTCCAATGGCTCTCAGTTTCCCAACAGAAACAGCTCAAACTACTAGCACTGTTCTACAAAACCCTCTATAATCAGTCTCCTGCATATATCTCCAAACTAATTTCCCGATATCGAACCACATCAAATCTACTCTCCTACTCTTCTCCACACTTGTATGTTCCTTACCCAATTGCATCCAAGACTTCTCCCAAGTATCCCTCATCCACTGGAATTCTGAGCCCGAACATGTCTGATTATCCACATTAGAAATCTTTAGATGAAACCTGAAAACTCAGGAAAACCCACAACCTGCAATGACCAAGCTGCCACCTCATCACCAACCCCAACTTACTATCTCATCCCTATTATCCTGTAGTCTGCAAGCCTGGGAGAGCAGGGCCCACTCCCCTCACTACCAGTCTGTTATGGTTAGATTCTTCATTGTTATATGTATTTTGTATGTAACCTCATCACATGTATGATGCATCAGGGTTCTAACCTGTGCCCTGTGCTTTGTGGTCGGCTTATGTTTCTGCTGATCCACAACAGATACACCTTCTTCAGGGTACTTATGGTCTGTTATCCTTGCTTTAGTCTTTTAGGTTACCAAGTGTTTATTACACAGCAACCTGAAAGCTCTTGTTCTCGCCCATCTACTGTCCCCTTCCAAGCCTCTTCCCAACCACCCCATTGTCAAAGCTACTATTTTGGCTTGGAGGCACTTGACAAACAGGGCAGCTAAATATTTTCCTCTGTCCAGCCTAAAAAATACTCCTTTGGATACACTGGAAACAATGATTACAAACTTAGACCTTTCTGCTTGGAAGGCGAAGGGGGTTCTCTATGTAGAGGAACTGCTCCTTGGGGACTCTATCCGGCCCTTCCACTCCCTCCAAAGCCAATTTTCCCTCTCCAGGGACGAGCGCTCCCAATGGAGGATCATTTCTGATTTTTTAACCCGCTCTAAACCAAAATTTGTTCTTCCACAATTAATAGTGGACCTGATAACATCTCCAGGAGTCACGTCTTTATGGAAGACTAATAGACTTTATCAAGTTTTCAATGAAGAAATTGAGTTGCCCCGTCTCTCCTTCTTTACCGCCTGGGAAGAGGAACTCAACATCCAAATTGACCTGCAGGATATGATGCGAACCATCCGTACCATTTATGCTAACTCCTCTTGTGCAACCCTACATGAATCTTACTTCAAGGTGCTTTCTCGGTGGTACTTCACCCCTGTCAAGCTCCATCGCTTCGATCCTCAAGCCTCGCCCTTGTGTTGGAGGGGCTGTCGTCACCAGGGAACTCTAGCACATATTTTTTATGATTGCCCGTTATTATCCAAATTTTTGGGTGGATATTAGAACCTTAATTTCAGACACCACTGGCCTAACGGTCAACTTTACTCCGGAACTAGCCCTACTCTTAATAGGCGTTGAGAACCTTCCACATGATCTTAAGTTTTTGATCTCACACATCTTGATCACAGCCAAGGTCCTAATTGCTGCCAGGTGGAACAAACCCGAAACCCCCAAGTTATTGCATCTCATTGATAGAGTAACGCAGCATGGTATCTTTGAGTTTAATTCAGCATTGCGCTCTAATACTTTTTCAAAACTTAAGCGTAGATGGGAGCCTTGGTGGATAGCTTTTTCGCCCTCCTTTCTCACTCAGGCCTAATGTCGTGACGTAGTGATGAAACTAATAGATTACTGGTTTTTACTCCGTTTATTTCTGCCTGTATTACGATTTTGATACAAGCTTAGACTGAAGGAAATATTTCCGACTCACACATCTTTTATGATATACTTGTTATGTAATCTTTATATTTACGAATACAACTTGTACCCTGTTGTTTGTTTATTTATGTATGTACCCCCTCCCTTCTTATTTTTGTACCCTTCTCCCTTTCCCCCCTCCCCTTTAAATTCTAATAAATACATTTGGATGACCAAGTGTTTATTAACTATCCAGTTGTCTGTCCTATCACCTTTTGGGTGCAGCTATATATACACTTTCCCCTTGCTGGTATTTCCTGCTGGTCATATTCTCATGTGGATGTTAAGCCATAGAGCAGTTGTACATACCAGTCAGTGCAAGACTAGCTGGGGTTTATGTCACTGCTGGTTGTGCTCTTCACCCTGCACCTATCTTCTCTTTGTAGTTAGGAAGTAGGTGGCATACTCTCTAGTGAGGCATATCCTATCTTTTCTCTTTGTAGTGCGTGGTTTGTTTTTACTCAGTCTGATATTTCGTTCTATCTCTGCACTCCTTCCTTACCACTCTGCTCTGCCCTCCGGTTCCTTAGAAGCACAAGACAGCCATTAAGGCAAATATAGGTCTGATTTGCCTTAGTTTAGTCTGAGGTTAGAGTCATTCCAGCCTAGGCAGGTACCACTGCTGGGTCAGGATCTCTAGTCTGTACAGGAACCGGCAGGGACAGTTGCAGCTTTACCTATCTTTCCTGTGTTAGTTGATTACACTATCATAATAACAGGTACAGCCCAATGGAATCAATGATGCTCCAAAAATACACAATGATGATAATGCATCTTAAGGTGACAGCGGGAGCTTACTTATGGGCAGATCACTTTCCAAGGAGAGGTAATAATTTGTTGATTGATGGAACTCTGATCTAAGCCAATAGGGCATATTTTATGTGTTAGAATGAAGGGGCAGTGGACAGGCTCAACCACTGCTCTACTATTCACTATGGAGCTGCTGAGGTCTGCGCTTGGCCTTTTTCAGCAGCGCTATAGAGAATAAATGGAGCAAGTGTTAAGCCAACACTGATCCAAAAGCCATCACTGGACTGCTACTTTAAGGATTTCAGTTTCTTACTATATGTAATATCAAAACCCCCAGCAGGCTGCAATCAAAACATCGGGTGGCTGCACACAGACACTTATAGATCCATACAGTATCAACATCTCCTGACAGAATATCATAAAAACCTGTTTTTTAAAAAAAATATTGAGCCAAGAGGAAAGGATAGAAATACCTGCACAGCCAGATGTACAAACAACGTGTAACCTGTCAGATAATTACATTTTTGATCAATGCAGTGGAAATTTCACAAAATACTTTTTCCTCCTTTATAAAGAAATAAGGGTGCCAAATAATTCAATAATTCCTTCTACTTATCTCAAGAGCCATCTTTTTTTTTATTTTGACTACTCTCAGACATTTTTGAGGGCTTGTATTTTTGTGGAGCGAGTTTAGTTTTCAACCACATCATTTGTTTCTACTATTCAGAATTTTGTAAAATATGGAGAAAATTCAAAGTGCAGTAAAATGTTATAAGGAAAAAAATATTCCATTTATTTTTGGAAGGGGGTGTTCAAATGTTCATTGGTTGGTAATCTAGGACTTTGCAGTCCTAAGAGTTTTGTTAAATCATTCAGGGACAAGTTTACGAGTAGCTGAAGAGATGGGTAGGTCTGGCTGTCCACATACCTCCACCCATGGGTGTATCTCTTCGATGTTTCATGAAGTCTCTGTGTTTGGCACATGGTCAGTGTATGAGAAGGTGCTTCTGAGAGAGGTTGTGTATGTGCACTGACAGTAGTTAGTGTGTGTGGAAGCTGCCATGCCTCCTGGAAGGAAACAGACTGAGAAACTGTGTGTGTACTGACGGGGGTCAGTGAGTGGAATCCGAGATACATCCACTGGGATACATCTGTGGAGGAGTTGTCAGAACCTGTTTGGGCGTAACAAAGAGTTAAATGGACTGTAATACTGTCCCTGACAAAAGTTCTGTCGCTTATCCATATTATGCAAATAAAAGCTTATAACCTGACCTTAAATTCATTCATTAGTTGTATAAATTACTCTTTTGAAAGCTGAAACCCTCCAAAATGTGGTTTAGGTTAAGAAAATAAATTGTCATCAATGCTGAAATATTGATCATTTAATGAACACAGAATGGTCAGATTTTGGCAAGACAAAAGTTTTGTCGCTCACAGAAAGTAATGTGATATTCAAACAAAAATGTAACTTAAAATACAAATATATGTTGCATAACATTGGTGAATGAAGTTGTGGTGCTATTAGAGTCATATTTAATATTTTGTGTGACTTCCATGAGCTTGAAGGACTGCATCCATGCAGTTCAACAATTATTCATGCAATTTATTAATGAAGTCATCAGGAATAGCAAAGAATGCAGCCTTACATGCCTCCCAGAGTTCATCTAGATTCTTTGGTTTTGTCTTCCAAGCTTCCTCTTTCATCCTACCCCAAACATGCTCAATGATGTTCATGACTGGTGACTGGGCTGGACAGTCTTGAGCACCTTGATCTTTTTTGCCTGGAGGAACTTTGTTGTAGAGATGGATGTATGAGATGGAGCACCATCCTGCTGCAGAATTTGACCCCTTTTATGATTTGGAATGTAAGAGGTAGCTAATGTCTTGATATTTTAGGCTATTGATATTGCCTTCCACCTTGCAAATGTTTCGCACACCGCCATACTGAATGTAAGCCCAGGCCATGATCTTTCCACCACCAAATTTAACTGTTTTCTGGGTGTACTTTGGATCCATATGGGCTCCAGTAGGTTTACTGCAGTATTTGTGGCAGCTGTGGTGTAATTCTACTGATGATACATCAGAGAAATCCACCTTCTGCCACTTTTCCAGCGCCCATCTGTTTAGCAGGACTTTGCAAATGCCACGTGGTTTTTTATTTGCCTTTTGTTTAGTGCTGGCTTCTGGGCACTGATTTGACCATGGAGGCCATTTTGAGACAGAATGGTTTTAGATGAAACAGGGAATTGAGGTGACCAGGCCTGTTGGCGCTCTGCTGCAGTGGAAGAGGGACTTGCTTTGGATTTTCTAACCAACAAACCTTCCTTCTGAGCAGTTGTCTTGCGGGATCTGCCGGACCTGGGCTTGTCAAACACACCTCCAGTCTCTTCAAATCTTTTTTAAATTCTTTGTACTTGATGCTGAGACACATTAAAGGTATCAGCCACCTCTGCTGTGGATCTGGTCTTCAGCCTCTTGATAATCAAGGCTTTGGTGGCAGGGTGGATATTTGTCATGTTGTCAGAGCTCAAGTTGCAGTTCAAGTGAAGGTCTGGGGTGCTGGGTTTCTTTTTATACACACCCACTAATTAACCGATCATTTACTGAGCACAGGTGAGGATGTAAACTAGGATTGGGTGCATTATATGACCAGGCGACAAAACTTTTGTCTTGCCAAAATCTGACCATTCTGTGTTCATTAAATGATCAATATTTCAGCATTGATGCCAATTTATCTTCTTAACCTAAACCACATTTGGGAGGGTTTCAGCTTTCAAAAGAGTGATTTATACAACCAATGGATGAATTTAACGTCAGGTTATAAGCTTTTATTTACATAACATGGATAAGCGACAGAACTTTTGTCAGGGACGGTACTGTATTCATATTTATGTTCTTTTATGTATTATCTGGAATGTGGTTTATGAAGCATTTAAAGGGATCCTGTCACCTCCAGAACGCCTCCTAAGCTTTCAAAACATGTCCCTGCAGCATACCATCACTAATCTCACACTCCTTTTGTCTCAGAAAAGCATCCTGTGAAAGTGCATAAAACGTTTTATAACTTACTCATTAGCGATGTTAATTAGCTGTGGCTATATTCTTTAGCCCCTTGGGCGGGCCCTCTCCATTATAAGATCATGCCCTAATAGGCGTGATCTTCTATTCATGTTGTATTCAGCACCTCCCTGCTCTCCACGGCGCTGTAAAGGCTGTAATTACACGAATCACATAATTTCCGGCATCGGGTGACGTCAGTACACCCACGCCGCTCTGTAGGCTTCAAGCACCGCATGCGAAAACTGTACTGACATGACCCAATGCCGGAAATGACGCGATTCGCGTCATCACAGCCTTTAGAGCGCCGTGGAGACCAGGGAGGCGCTGAATACAATATGAATAGAAGATCACGCCTATTAGGGCGTGATCTTATGATGAAGAGGGCCCGCCCAAGCGGCTAAAGAATATAGCCACAGCTAATTAACATCACTAATGGGTAAATTATAAAACTTTCACAAGATGCTTTTCTGGGACAAAAGGAGTGTGAGATTAGTGATAATATGCTACAGGGACATGGTTTGCTAGTTTAGGAGGCGTTTTGGAGGTGACAGGATCACTTTAATAAACCATACAAACTTTTTAAAGAAGTGTTCTTTTTGGTATCATGTGTAGACTGCTCTGCAGTCTCTGTGAAATGCTCTGCAGTACTTTAAATTGAGTTAGTTTCCTATTGTAGTTTAAGGGTTAATGTCAGTTGCTGTGGCTCTGCAGTATTAGTTGGTGTTGCTGTATCAGGTGATGTGATTTGACCACTCCCCCGGCCTTTAAATAGTCTCATGACCCATCATCTGAATGATGTCACTGATAGAGTTTATTCTCTGCATGACCGTGAACTGTGTGTATACTGTTGCAGTTCCTGCTGAAGCCTTCCTGTAGCTTTCCTGGAGATTGCTATCCTGTGTGGGAGATGCTGTTCTTATCCCAGTCCCTGGGTGGAGGTCAAGGGGTATTAGCCTAGGGCTGGTCAGAAGCAGGGCAAGGGTGGTGGTCCAGAGATCCTCACCTTCAGAGGTAATTGTGGGAACAGGGTCAGCTAGGGATCCCCAGTCTAAGGGTCAGACAAGTTCCCCTTATTGCCTTTGCCCATCATCCGCCATCCTGCTACCTTGCACCCTCGTCCATTATAACTTCCCCATGACACCTTGTGGACCAAGCAGGTGATAACCCCATCACATTATGTGTGTGAACTCTCAAAATATAGAAAAAGTGACATTTCCTTTGAACTAAGCCATAGGCTTCAATGGAGTACCAAGATGGCAGTAGGCATGAGAACAAACTAGCACTCCTTGATCAAATCGCAAGGGTAGGAGGGGGTGATGGGTGCCAGGTCATGCCCACACAGCTGAACATTGCTGATACAGCAGGGATAGGAGCAAACTCTGGTCGCTGCTGTTACAGGCAGATACCGGCTGTATCACATAGTTCCTACTCCGACTCCATACCTGTACCCATATGAAATTTACATTACATGGTGGCGAAGGTGTTAACGTTTTTCAGCCATTATGTATTATAAAGAAGAGGAAACTGTGCTAATGTTCAGCGAGCGTCAGGCCTATCGCTTTTAGTAAATTGCACCTCTTCCTATAAATTATTTATAACTATTGATAACTCTCGTCCATTGTGTGTAATTTGATAGACATCAGTGGAGGGAGCGGTGCGGCTGCAGGACGGTGTAAGTGCCATAATCTGCCTGTCAGGATCAATCAGCCACTGATCCCAATGATAGGGCAGGTGAGCAGACTGGACGTTCTGCTTCCTGATCAAATAAAGCTTGACAAATGTCCAATACTCTCGGTGTTGCACCTTGAGGAATATCCAGCTGTCCATACAGGGAGCACTGTCATTCTTAATATTCCACCCTATAAAGCTGCACTCATTACTCAGTGCCGGCGGCTATGGGGAGATATGCAGATTCTCACATTCGTTTATTTGCGGCATAATGAGACGCGCTTGTGAAGCTTTTTGATATATTTATAGGTAGAAGAAATGAGAAAAAAAAGGAACGTTATGCGATGTAGAACCGATTATAGCCAACTGGTGGCGCTGTACTCCACCCGAAATGTCAATAATCCCAACTTGTCACTTAGAGGAGACCATTGTTATATAAGATATTGTAAAATGTATCAGATTTGCAGCAGTCAGAAAAGCTGAATAAAATATCCCTTTATGACAGCAGAAGTCACAGCACTAGGTCCAACACCGGTCGTCCAGGCCATCAACTGCGGCTCTACTGGGTATGCCTGGATAATAAGGAATTAAGGCAACCAACACAAAATGGAGAAAAGTATTGGACACCGGACACTGGTATTAATTATTGAATTCTGGTTTCTCATTGCACTCAGTGTACAGGGTGGGCCATTTATATGGATACACCTAAATTAAATGGGAACGATTGGTGGAATCAAGTTCCTGTTTGTGGCACACCAATACCCCCTCCCACTTACTAATGTGCACAAACAAAAATTTGATATCACCAACCGTTCCCATTTTATTTAGGTGTATCCATATAAATGGCCCACCCTATAAATGGCCCACCCTGTGTAACATCTGCTCCTGGCCCCCAATGCATAACATCAGGCTCCTAGTATATAACATCCAACCCCTTGGCGCCCAGTCTATAACATCCCATCTCTTGCCACCCAGTATATAACAACTGACCCCTCGCCCCCTTGTATATAACATCCAGCCCCTCTCCCCGGTGTATAACTTCCAGCCCCCCAGTGTATAACCTCTGCCCCCTTTCCCCTGGTGCGCCTGTCTTTACTACCATATGTCAGAGCAGCCGGTGGTGCGGAGCTCACTGATACCAGCGCGTCCTGTAATAGGAACCGACCAGGGTATCAAGTCCGTTCATGACATTTCTTCCTCCTAAATCTTCCCCATCACCTGTGATGATATTATTCAGAAGGAAGAAACTGCAGCAACTCAGACCTTGTAAAATTACATCTGCTGACTCCATAACTGCAGAGTCCAGACCTCCTCCGGTAACATCAGCACAAACACTGCGCCCACCAAGAGCTCCATGGCTGATCAGCTGCAGCGTACATCACCAAGCACAATTCCAATCACCGGATGGAGCAGTGTAAAGCCCCCACTACTAGTCTCTGGAGGAAATGTGTTCTGTGCAGCCGTACATCACCAAGCACAATGCCAAGCATTAGATGAAGCAGTGTAAAGCCACCACTACCAGACTCTGGAGGAGATGTGCTCTGTGCAGCAGTACATCACCAAGCACAATGCCGAGCCTTGGATGGAGTGGTGTAAAGTCGCCAGCACTGGACTCTGAAGGAGACGTGTTCTGTGCAAGCGCACATCACCAAGCACAATACCGAGCGTCAGATGGAGCTGTGTAAAGCCACCACCACTGGACTCTGGAGAAGACGTGTTCTGTGCAGTGGCGGGTCACACTGCTCTATCTGCGTCTGATGGAGGTGTCTGGTGAATGGAGAATGTTCTCCCCTGACTGCATTGTGCGTTCTGTACAAATGGTGGAGGAGGATAATGTTCAGGGCTGTTATCAAGGGGTGGCTAAGACCCTTTATAAGAGTGAAGGGAAATCTTAAAGCTCTTGTGGAGCGCAGAGGGCTGGGACATTCAGCAACTGGGCTAGGGCTTAAGTTCATGGTGGAAATATAGAGAAATAATGAGAATTTGTGACCACAATTGGGATGTTTCAACCTATAGGCCAGCATTGAAGATAATCCCTGGGAGATAGGTGGAGTGGCATTATCTATGTTAAACCATTCCAAACTAGGGCAGGCTCCCAGGGGATGGTGATGATGAGAGTAGTGGTTGTTGGTGCAGTGGAGACTTGTCCCCGTTGTAGGTTTCTAGGTGCTCTTGTGCTGTCCTGTACTCCCCATTGGTTCCAGTGGATGACCCTCAGTCAGGCTAGTAGTGCCATTCCTGTTGGTATCCATGCTCCCTTTGATGAAGCTACCTGAACCTATTTATTACAATCGCCACGTGAGGTCCCACTTAAGTGTTTAGCGAACATGAAACTCACTAGCATCCAATTTCTACTGCTAGGCCCTCTGAGTCTAAGTAGGCTAGGGCCTGGTGCTGTGCCTTGCAGCTGGTCCTTCAAAGTAGTCTCCCTGACTGAATCTCCCCTGTGCCTAAGCCAGCCTTACTACCCAGCCAATAAGGTCTTTTCAGTGCTCAGCTTCCTGGTGGAAGTTCAGGCTGTGTTGTATGCTTCAGACTTCCAGCAGAAGAAGCTCCAATTCTTCCCAGACATGGCATTACAATTGATGTAGTAGAAATACCATTTGTGGCAACCAGACCGCAGGGGCACCACACCTCAGCACAAGATATTGTGGGCAATTGTATCCTCCGGCTTTTTGGGAACAGTTTAGGGATGGCCCTTTTCTGTCCCCATGACTGTGCCCGGTACATTAGCTCCATATAGACATGGATGGGGAAGAACATGACCGACTGCACTGAGTTCAGTGCCAACCAGCACCTATAATGGAGATTCTGACCATGGTCTCCCCCAACAACAGTGTCACCTCACAAGTGCTCTTACGGATGAAGAGGCAAAAGTTCCGACACACAAATCTAATGTTGAAATCCTTCCTAGGAGGGCGGGAGCCGTTATATCTGCAGTGGGGCGACTCCATCCTATGTCTATGGATGTAGGTGTGTGGGTGTAACATGGAGGGGGCACATACTTTGCTTCATTCAATCTACTGTGGATTGAGGGCCCTTTCACATCAGTGGTTTTGGCAGATTCGGCAGGTGGCGCAGCATCTACCGGATCTGCCGACTTGCAGCCCGTGTCCGGCAAGCCCCATGCATTGTCTACGGGGCTTGCAGTTTGGTACGGCAAGTGCGGTTACGCCGGATTGGCCGGATCTGGCTCTTGCGGCCGCAAAGGAAAAGCTGCAAGCATCTGGCGTAACCGCATCGGGGCTTGCCGGATCCGGGCCGCTAATCGGCTGTTAGGCGGCAGATCCGGCACATACGACGCGATCTGCCGCACATCAGCGAAAACCGCTGGCCTGAAAGAAGCCTTACTTGTGCAGATCTGCAGATAGGATCTACATCATTTCCACTCCACAGACCGGTCACCAGGCTGAGCTTTTCCCTGGGATCCACACCAGCTTGTTCCACCTTTTCTTCCTGATGGTTCTTACAATGGAGAATTTCGACTTTTTGGTTAATGAGAGTTAATTAAACAACAAACACAATCACAACAACAACAAAAAATCTCTTTCTCCGTCCCGGCCCTCATCCGTCAGCCAATTTCCCAGAATGCCATCTGGGTATAATGCATCATTCCTGTGTGGGAACAATGTCATTTATAGATTGGGAATTGACCTGTCGAGGGCTGTCAATCTCCATAATTGCATGTTCAAAACCTCCCACAATGGCCTATTATTAAACAAGGCGCGAAATGACAGAGGGGCATTGTTCAGCCCTGAGCGGCGAGAGTCCGAGGTACAGGTGTTATCGGAAAGGTTCTGCGGCTCCAGGGAATTGTTCACCACTAACAAAAAGGTTATTGACACTTAACAAACATTAAATTACAATTTATGTCGAATAATTAAAAAGGCTCATTTCTTAGATTATGCCTTGTCAAGGAGCAACAAGAAGCGCCCACCTATGAGGAGCGTATACCAAGTGGTCCGAGAAAACTTAGTGCAGCAGCTGAACGACACAACATCATGACTTGTCTTCAGAATGAGAAGATGTCCAGCAGTGCCATCAGCCCAGAACTGACAGCAAGCAGAGGGATCCACTGCCCCGCTCTACTGCTCGGAGACGTCTGGCCACTGGTCGCCTTCATAGGGGAAATGAGGCCAATAACCAGAGCTTTCACATTAAAACATGGACAAAAAAAACAGCAGGTGGAGAGTACAAAATCGCAGGAAGTGCTCAGCGCATGGGAGCCAAAATGTTCAATATTTGGCTGTAACAGAAACAGTTTGTTGTCCGTAGGGCTGGAGAGCGGCTCAGTGAGGCTCTGAAGGAACAGAGGACGGTTCTCATAAATCTGAGGCTGCAATTCAGCAAATGTGTTGTATTTTACATTACTTACTTGTAGTGATCCTGAGTTATAATAGCCTTTGTTATACCCCAGAGCTGCACTCACTATTCTGCTGGTGCAGTCACTGTGTACATATATTACATTACTGATCCTGAGTTACCTCCTGTATTATACTCCAGAGCTGCACTCACTATTCTGCTGGTGCAGTCACTGTGTACATACATAACATTACTGATCCTGAGTTACCTCCTGCATTATACTCCAGAGCTGCACTCACTATTCTGCTGGTGCAGTCACTGTGTACATACATTACATTACTGATCCTGAGTTACCTCCTGCATTATACTCCAGAGCTGCACTCACTATTCTGCTGGTGCAGTCACTGTGTACATACGTTACATTACTGATCCTGAGTTACCTCCTGTATTATACTCCAGAGCTGCACTCACTATTCTGCTGGTGCAGTCACTGTGTACATACATTACATTACTGATCCTGAGTTACCTCCTGTATTATACTCCAGAGCTGCACTCACTATTCTGCTGGTGCAGTCACTGTGTACATACGTTACATTACTGATCCTGAGTTACCTCCTGTATTATACTCCAGAGCTGCACTCACTATTCTGCTGGTGCAGTCACTGTGTACATACATTACATTACTGATCCTGAGTTACCTCCTGTATTATACTCCAGAGCTGCACTCACTATTCTGCTGGTGGAGTCACTGTGTACATACATTACATTACTGATCCTGAGTTATCTTCTGTATTATACTACAGAGCTGCACTCACTATTCTGCTGGTGCAGTCACTGTGTACATACATTACATTACTGATCCTGAGTTACCTCCTGCATTTTACTCCAGAGCTGCACTCACTATTCTGCTGGTGGAGTCACTGTGTACGTGGCGCCCCGCCGTGCAGGCGTCACAGAGGGGTACTGCACCCGTAAAAGAGGTGCAGATACTCCTGCTGCAAGCAGATTCTAGGATGGTGGGTGGAACCCATGCACCAGCACTCCCACACTAGGTTACACGGTGGGAGGGTACCCGGGAGGAAGCAAAACCACCTCTAGGGCGAACAAGGAGGTCTTTGCCTCCAAGTGAGTGGAGAGAGGAGAGGGTATCTTGGCTGAGGGACCAGGAGAAAGGAGTAGGAGAAAGGGCTCCCAGGCGCAGAAAGTTACCGGGCACCGGAGCCCGCACCTGTGGGATACTATAGGACCACCGAAAATCCGGAGTCCTGGGAAGTCTACAAGTCTCCCAGGCACCTAAGCAACCAGAAGAGGGAACCAGGCACCGCTTAAGGGCAGCGGCCAGCCAGTAGAGGGTTACCCGATGGCAGCAAGGGTGAGAGAAAGAGTGGAGATCAGGCTGATTCCAAGCCACTGGGCTTCATATAATCACTGGGAAGCAGGAAGACACAGACGGGAAAGAAGGCACACACCAAGGGTTCCATCATACCACCTGGGATAAACTTGTAGTCACCCGTTAGCTACCTGTTTTAACATCTTATGCTGAACTGTAAACTGCAACTTGCAATGCCAAAAGTTTCCAGTAAAGTACCCGGAGAGAAGTGAACTCGACTCTGCTGCATTTCCTTGCGAATGACTTTGTTCCTCTACAGGAACTTTGTTCCTCTACGGAGGTCCAGTCCTACCTGCGGAGGACTTTATCACACTAGCCGCAATACCATCTACCTCCGGCGGACTGTGGCAGCGCTGGTGGCATCTCACCAGATACTGCAGGTGGCGTCACGACAAACTTTGTAAATAGTCCCTTGTAAATATAACCCCCTTTTTGAAAGATTGGCCCAGGACACGGGGTCAGGCGCGGCCGCCATTCCCGTGGCAACTGGAACATTAACCCTTACCGCCTGACACCCAAGTACCCCACAGCCTGGGCGCGACATGTACATACATTACATTACTGATCCTGAGTTACATCCTTTATTATACTCCAGAGCTGCACTCACTATTCTGCTGGTGCAGTCACTGTGTATGTACATTACATTACTGACCCTGTACTGATCCTGAGTTACCTCTTGTATTATACTCCAGAGCTGCACTCAGTATTCTGCTGATGCACATTACATTATTGACCCTGTACTAATATGAGTTACAGTGACTGCACCAGCAGAATAGTGAGTGCAGCTCTGGAGTATAATACAGGAGGTAACTCAGGATCAGTAATGTAATGTATGTACACAGTGACTGCACCAGCAGAATAGTGAGTGCAGCTCTGGAGTATAATACAGAAGATAACTCAGGATCAGTAATGTAATGTATGTACACAGTGACTGCACCAGCAGAATAGTGAGTGCAGCTCTGGAGTATAATACAGGAGGTAACTCAGGATCAGTAATGTAATGTATGTACACAGTGACTGCACCAGCAGAATAGTGAGTGCAGCTCTGGAGTATAATACAGAAGATAACTCAGGATCAGTAATGTAATGTATGTACACAGTGACTGCACCAGCAGAATAGTGAGTGCAGCTCTGGAGTATAATACAGGAGGTAACTCAGGATCAGTAATGTATGTACACAGTGACTGCACCAGCAGAATAGTGAGTGCAGCTCTGGAGTATAATACAGGAGGTAACTCAGGATCAGTAATGTAATGTATGTACACAGTGAATGCACCAGCAGAATAGTGAGTGCAGCTCTGGAGTATAATACAGGAGGTAACTCAGGATCAGTAATGTAATGTATGTACACAGTAATTGCACCAGCAGAATAGTGAGTGCAGCTCTGGAGGATAATACAGGAGGTAACTCAGGATCAGTAATGTAATATATGTACACAGTGACTGCACCAGCAGAATAGTGAGTGCAGCTCTGGAGTATAATACAGGAGGTAACTCAGGATCAGTAATGTAATGTATGACACAGTGACTGCACCAGCAGAATAGTGAGTGCAGCTCTGGAGTATAACACAGGAGGTAACTCAGGATCAGTAATGTAATGTATGTACACAGTGACTGCACCAGCAGAATAGTGAGTGCAGCTCTGGAGTATAATACAGGAGGTAACTCAGGATCAGTAATGTAATGTATGTACACAGTGACTGCACCAGCAGAATAGTGAGTGCAGCTCTGGAGTATAATACAGGAGGTAACTCAGGATCAGTAATGTATGTACACAGTGACTGCACCAGCAGAATAGTGAGTGCAGCTCTGGGTATAATACAGGAGGTAACTCAGGATCAGTAATGTAATGTATGTACACAGTGACTGCACCAGCAGAATAGTGAGTGCAGCTCTGGAGTATAATACAGGAGGTAACTCAGGATCAGTAATGTAATGTATGTACACAGGACTACACCAGCAGAATAGTGAGTGCAGCTCTGGAGGATAATACAGGAGGTAACTCAGGATCAGTAATGTATGTACACAGTGACTGCACCAGCAGAATAGTGAGTGCAGCTCTGGAGTATAATACAGGAGGTAACTCAGAATCAGTAATGTAATGTATGTACACAGTGACTGCACCAGCAGAATAGTGAGTGCAGCTCTGGAGTATAATACAGGAGGTAACTCAGGATCAGTAATGTATGTACACAGTGACTGCACCAGCAGAATAGTGAGTGCAGCTCTGGAGTATAATACAGGAGGTAACTCAGGATCAGTAATGTAATGTATGTACACAGTGACTGCACCAGCAGAATAGTGAGTGCAGCTCTGGAGTATAATACAGGAGGTAACTCAGGATCAGTAATGTAATGTATGTACACAGTGACTGCACCAGCAGAATAGTGAGTGCAGCTCTGGAGTATAATACAGGAGGTAACTCAGGATCATTACTGTATAAGTAATATTGTTATATGTGATAGGTAAATGAGGCTGACCATTATGCCGCTGTAGAAAGCAGTCATGTTTTTCCACTTTCATAAAACCGCTTTAACAAGCAACATGTGCTGAATCTATATCGCCAATGTTCAGCACATCCTGTGCAATATTCCCTGCTAAATCTTTTCTGACCTTTATTTTAGAAATTGTTCTTCTCTTTTCTGCATCTAAAGTCTGCACATAATTTCAGATCATTAACTACCTAGGTGCAATTTCCAAAATTCTGCAAATTGATCGAGTCAATTATACAAAATGTCATCTGCTTCTGACTTAAGGAAAAAGACGAGCTTTAATTGGGTATTGATTAGCCTGCTGTGTCATGGAGGGATTTCTTAAAAGATGCAGAAGATGTTTTTAAAAGAAAAAAGAATACATAATTGAAATTGTTCTAAAGACTTTCTTTTCAAGCCTTTATTGCAATTGTCCTTACAATCTAAAAACACTATTATTATACTGTTTCTATGCAAAGATAAATAACTAGTATAATAGTGCCCCTTTGTACAAAAATATAACTACTATAATACTGAATAAAAAAGCCAAGAAGCCAGCGCTGCCTAGGGTTAGCACGCAGTACAAAAACTGCATATGGATATATTAATTTCTAACTGTACTTTAAAGTTGAGATATTTAGCAAACAATTGATCAATTCTTTGAGCCACCCTGCCACTTCATGGCAATCTCAGATAGGACGTTCCTACTCTACAGTTATATATATATATCCTGTGCCATTATGGCCTTCTGAATACATTAAAGGCAGTTCCATTCTGATGCAACACGTACCTGAAACATTTCTGAACCACTGCATTTCCTGGCCATGTCCGGACCTCGTCTGCCTTTATTTGCACTTGCCCGTTTTGCTCCATGAGAGTGCTTCTGAAATGTTCAGGTATGTGTTGCATCAAAATGGAACTGCTTTTAATGTATTCAGGAGGCCGTAATGTCAAAAGGTATTTATAAACACAAATGTTATTGGTTTGGGGCTGACCCCCACTTTTTGCCGTGTGGGCTTGGTTTTGTATGCCATTCTGTCTGTCTTTACTGTGATTATTCTAGGCTGCTGTACACACACAGTGGGTCCACCCTTCCCATAGGCTTTATTTGATTGCATGCACATTTGTCTAGGCCTGCGTCACCTTCACTCATGGTCTGCTGGTTTGGCACTGTGGGGGGCAGATCTGATAATGTCCGGACCTTGTCTGCCTTTATCTGCACTTGCCCTTCTGGCTCCATAAGAGTGGTTCAGAAATGTTCAGGTACGTGTTGTATCAAAATGGAACTTCTTTTAATGTATTCAGGAGGCTGTAATGGCACAAGTTATATATAAAAATGTAGAGTAGGACCACCCTTTCTGAAATTGCTGTGAAGTGGCAGGGTGACTCAAAGAATTTATCAATTGTTTGCTAAATATCTCATTTTTAAAGTACAGTTAGAAATTAATATGTGCATATGCACTTTTTGTACTGCGTACTGACCACAGGCAGCGCTGGCTTCTCAGCTTTTTATTTACAATAATACTGCCCAGATGTACAAGAATATAACTTCTATAATACTACTCCTATGTACAAGAATATAACTACTATAATACTGCCTCTATGTACAAGAATATAACTACTATAATACTACTCCTATGTACAAGAATATAACTACTATAATACTGCTCCTATATACAAGAATATAACTACTATAATACTGCCCCTATGTACAAGAATATAACTACTATAATACTGCTCCCTATGTACAAGAATATAACTACTATAATACTGCTCCTATGTACAAGAATATAACTACTATAATACTGCCCCTATGTACAAGACTATAACTACTATAATGCTGCTCCTATGTGCAAGAATATAACTACTATAAGACTGCCCCCTACGTACAAGAATATAACTACTATAATACTGCTGCTATGTACAAGAATATAACTACTATAATACTGCCCCTATGTACAAGACTATAACTACTATAATGCTGCTCCTATGTACAAGAATATAACTACTATAAGACTGCCCCCTACGTACAAGAATATAACTACTATAATACTGCTCCTATGTACAAGAATATAACTACTATAATACTGTCCCCTACGTACAAGAATATAACTACTATAATACTGCTGCTATGTACAAGAATATAACTACTATAATACTGCCCCTATATACAAGAATATAACTACTATAATACTGCCCCTATAAACAAGAATATAACTACTATAATACTGCTCCTATTTACAAGAATATAACTTTAATACTACTCCTATGTACAAGAATATAACTACTATAATACTCCTATGTACAAGAATATAACTACTATAATGCTGCTCCTATATACAAGAATATAACTCCTATAATACTACTCCTATGTACAAGAATATGACTACTATAATACTGCTCCTATTAATAAGAATATAACTATTATAATACTACCCCTATATACAAGAATATAACTACTATAATACTGCTCCTATGTACAAGAATATAACTACTATAATACTGCCCCCTATGTACAAGAATATAACTACTATAATACTGCTCCTATGTATAAGAATATAACTACTATAATACTGCCCCTATGTACAAGAATATAACTACTATAATACTGCTCCTATGTACAAGAATATAACTACTATAATGCTGCTCCTATATACAAGAATATAACTCCTACAATACTACTCCTATGAACAAGAATATAACTACTATAATACTGCTCCTATATATAAGAATATAACTACTATAATACTGTCCCTATATACAAGAATATAACTACTATAATACTGCTCCTATGTACAAGAATATAACTACTATAATACTGCTCCTATGTACAGGAATATAACTACTATAATACTGCCCCCTATATACAAGAATATAACTACTATAATACTGCTCCTATGTACAGGAATATAACTACTATAATACTGCTCCTATGTACAAGAATATAACTACTATAATACTGCTCCTATGTACAAGAATATAACTACTATAATACTGCTCCTATGTACAAGAATATAACTACTATAATACTGCTCCTATGTACAAGAATATAACTACTATAATACTGCCCCTATGTACAAGAATATAACTACTATAATACTGCTCCTATGTACAAGAATAACTACTATAATACTGCTCCTATGTACAAGAATATAACTACTATAATACTGCTCCTATGTACAAGAATATAACTACTAATAATACTGCTCCTATGTACAGGAATATAACTACTATAATGCTGCCCCCTATATACAAGAATATAACTACTATAATACTGCTCCTATATACAAGAATATAACTACTATAATACTGCCACTATGTACAAGAATATAACTACTATAATACTGTCCCTATATACAAGAATATAACTACTATAATACTGCTCCTATGTACAAGAATATAACTACTACTAGCTGTGAGCCCGATGCAAATGCATCGGGTGTCTAGATTATTTTTAAATTTATTTTAAGATTTTCAAATAATAATCCAATTATTCCAATGACATCTTTACACCAACTACATATATTTTGTATGGTTGATATCATTTAAGGAAAATTGAACTATTATGTTGTAAGGGTCTTAGAACACAAAGTAGCAACTCGCCCTATACTTTCTATGGGGATTACCGCAACCTCGCGCTACACAGCGACTCGCAATAGATCCCCATTGAAAGTATAGGGGGAGTTGCGGCAGGTGCGGCGGCTGAGGTAGCGACTCGCAATGGCCTCGCGGCCATTGCTCGCGCTACACAGCGAGTCGCAATAGATCCCCATTGAAAGTATAGGGGGAGTTGCGGCAGGTGCGGCGGCTGAGGTAGCGACTCGCAATGGCCTCGCGGCCATTGCTCGCGCTACACAGCGAGTCGCAATAGATCCCCATTGAAAGTATAGGGGGAGTTGCGGCAGGTGCGGCGGCTGAGGTAGCGACTCGCAATGGCCTCGCGGCCATTGCTCGCGCTACACAGCGAGTCGCAATAGATCCCCATTGAAAGTATAGGGGGAGTTGCGGCAGGTGCGGCGGCTGAGGTAGCGACTCGCAATGGCCTCGCGGCCATTGCTCGCGCTACACAGCGAGTCGCAATAGATCCCCATTGAAAGTATAGGGGGAGTTGCGGCAGGTGCGGCGGCTGAGGTAGCGACTCGCAATGGCCTCGCGGCCATTGCTCGCGCTACACAGCGAGTCGCAATAGATCCCCATTGAAAGTATAGGGGGAGTTGCGGCAGGTGCGGCGGCTGAGGTAGCGACTCGCAATGGCCTCGCGGCCATTGCTCGCGCTACACAGCGAGTCGCAATAGATCCCCATTGAAAGTATAGGGGGAGTTGCGGCAGGTGCGGCGGCTGAGGTAGCGACTCGCAATGGCCTCGCGGCCATTGCTCGCGCTACCTCAGCGGTAAATCGCTAAGTTTGTGGCCGAGCCTCTGGTTCTATTTTCGGCCAGCGACTCGCAATGGCCGCTTCGCGGCCATTGCTCGCGCGTGGTGACGTCACATAGTGACAAAGCCACGGCGTTTTCGGGGGCCGACACGATTTTGCCTACGGCAATTATAGAGTAGATAATACTGTCCCTATATACAAGAATATAACTACTATAATACTGCTCCTATGTACAAGAATATAACTACTACTAGCTGTAAGCCCGATGCAAATGCATCGGGTGTCTAGAATCTTTTTATATTTGACTTGCGGCAGGTGCGGCGGCTGAGGTAGCGACTCGCAATGGCCTCGCGGCCATTGCTCGCGCTACACAGCGACTCGCAATGAATCCCCATTGAAAGTATAGTGGGACTTGCGGCAGGTGCGGCAGCTGAGGTAGCGACTCGCAATGGCCTCGCGGCCATTGCTCGCGCTACCTCAGCGGTAAATCGCTAACTTTGTGGCCGAGCCTCTGGTTCTATTTTCGGCCAGCGACTCGCGCGTGGTCACGTCACATAGTGACATAGCCACGGCGTTTTCGGGGTCCGACACGATTTTGCCTACGGCAATTATATAGTAGATAATACTGCTCCTATGTACAGGAATATAACTACTATAATGCTGCCCCCTATATACAAGAATATAACTACTATAATACTGCTCCTATATACAAGAATATAACTACTATAATACTGCTCCTATGTACAAGAATATAACTACTATAATAGTGCTCCTATGTACGAGAATATAACTACTATAATACTGCTCCTATGTACAAGAATATAACTACTATAATACTGCTCCTATGTACAAGAATATAACTACTATAATACTGCTCCTATATACAAGAGTATAACTACTATAATACTGCCCCTATGTACAAGAATATAACTACTATAATACTGCTCCTATGTACAAGAATATAACTACTATAATACTGCTCCTATATACAAGAATATAACTACTATAATACTGCTCCTATATACAAGAGTATAACTACTATAATACTGCTCCTATGTACAAGAATATAACTACTATAATACTGCTCCTATGTACAAGAATATAACTACTATAATACTGCTCCTATGTACAAGAATATAACTACTATAATACTGCTCCTATGTACGAGAATATAACTACTATAATACTGCCCCTATGAACAAGAATATAACTACTATAATACTGCCTCTATATACAAGAATATAACTGCAATAATACTGCCTCTATGTACAGGAATATAACTACTATAATACTGCCCCCTATATACAAGAATATAAATACTATAATACTGCTCCTATATACAAGAATATAACTACTATAATACTGCTCCTATGTACAAGAATATAACTACTATAATACTGCCCCTATGTACAAGAATATAACTACTATAATACTGCCCCTATGTACAAGAATATAACTACTATAATACTGCTCCTATGTACAAGAATATAGCTGCTATAATACTGCTTAGAGCAATTGCAGTGTTATGTATGGTATTATATAATCTGAATACACAGGATGCCTGGCTCTCTGGTACAAGTATACAAGGGCGTAACAACCGCAGTCACAGGGGTCGCAAGTGCGACCGGGCTCAGAAGTACAGGGGTCTGGTGCCCACCTACCCCTGCGCCTGCTTTACACGGATGTGCGTCCCCGAGGACACACATCTATGTCACTACGTGGCGGTCTGCCCGGCCGGTCCCCAGGCGGCTGATCACGGCCACTGGAGGACTGGTATGCACTGCAATTTTAAAACTCCCGCGCCGCTGTGTGCTGCTCTGTGATGAGGTCATGTGACAGCTGCCAGCGGGAGCTGTAAGTATGAGCTCCATTCAGGAGCCGAAGAGCTACAGCTTCTGTAGAGGGGAAGGGAGGAAAGGAGTGTATGGGTGGTTATATATGGGCAGTGTGTGTGTGTGAGTGGGGCAAGTTATACAGGGGGCAGTGTTTCTGTGTGAGTGGGACAAGTTATACAGGGGGCAGTTTGTGTGAGTGGGGAAGGTTGTACAGGGAGCAGTGTGTCTGTGCGGGGAGGATGTGTGCTATATGGAGGGCTATGAGGCTGCATTATCTGATAGGGAGAACTATGAGGCTGCCTTATTGCATTATACTGTATGGAGGGCTTTGACTGTGTATTATGCTATACTAGTAAAAAGGTCCGATGCAATTGCATCGGGAGCGCGGTGAAATGAATTGTGTGTATACAGGCAGGTCAGTGGGTAGCAGAGTATACAGGCGGCTGTGCGGGGAGCAGAGTATACAGGGCGCTGTGCGGGGAGCAGAGTATAGAGGGCGCTGTGCGGGGAGCAGAGTATAGAGGGGTCTGTGCGGGGAGCAGAGTATACAGGGGGCAGTGCGGGGAGCAGAGTATACAGTGAGCTGTGCGGGGAGCAGAGTATACTGGGGCAGTGTGGGGAGCAGAGTATACAGGGGGCTGTGTGGTGAGCAGAGTATAAAGGGGGCAGTGCGGTGAGCAGAGTATACAGGGCACTGTGCGGGGAGCCGAGTATACAGGGGGCTGTGCGGGGAGCAGAGTATACAGGAAGCAGTTCGGGGAGCAGAGTATACAGGGGGCTGTGCGGGGAGCATAGTATACAGGCGGCTGTGCGGGGAGCAGAGTATACAGGCGGCTGTGCGGGGGGCAGAGTATACAGGCGGCTGTGCGGGGAGCAGAGTATACAGGGGGCTGTGCGGGGAGCAGAGTATACAGGGGGCTGTGCGGGGAGCAGAGTATACAGGGGGCTGTGCGGGGAGCGGAGTATCCAGGCGGCTGTGCAGGGAGCAGAGTATAGAGGGGACAGTGCGGGGGCAGAGTATACAGGGGCTGTGCGGGGAGCAGAGTATAGAGGCGGCAGTGTATACAGGTGGGTGTGCGGGGAGCAGAGTATACAGGTGGCTGTGAGGGAAGCAGCGTAAACAGGCGGGTGTGCGGGAAGCAGAGTATACAGGCGGCTGTGCGGGGAGCAGAGTATACAGGCGGCTGTGCGGGGAGCAGAGTATACAGGGCGCTGTGCGGGCAGCAGAGTATAGAGGGCGCTGTGCGGGGAGCAGAGTATAGAGGGGTCTGTGCGGGGAGCAGAGTATACAGGGGGCAGTGCGGGAGCAGAGTATACAGGGGGCTGTGCGGTGAGCAGAGTATACAGGGGGCAGTGCGGGGAGCAGAGTATACAGGGTGCTGTGCGGGGAGCAGAGTATACAGGGGGCTGTGCGGGGAGCAGAGTATACAGGGAGCAGTTCGGGGAGCAGAGTATACAGGGGGCTGTGCGAGGAGCAGAGTATACAGTCGGCTGTGTGGGGAGCAGAGTATACAGGCGGCTGTGCGGGGAGCAGAGTATACAGGGGGCTGTGCGGGGAGCAGAGTATACAGGGGGCTGTGCGGGGAGCAGAGTATACAGGGGGCTGTGCGGGGAGCAGAGTATACAGGGGGCTGTGCGGGGAGCAGAGTACCCAGGGGCTGTGCGGGGAGCAGAGTGTACAGGGGCTGTGTGGGGAGCAGAGTATACAGGCGGCTGTGCGGGGAGCAGAGTATACAGGGGGCTTTGTGGGTAGCAGAGTATACAGGCGGCTGTGTGGGTAGCAGAGTATACAGGTGGCTGTGCAGGGAGCAGAGTATACAGGGGACTGTGTGGGGAGCAGAGTATACAGGGGGCAGTGCGGGGGGCAGAGTATACAGGGAGCTGTGCGGGGAGCAGAGTATAGAGGCGGCAGTGTATACAGGCGGGTGTGCGGGGAGCAGAGTATACAGGCGGGTGTGCGGGAAGCAGAGTATACAGGGGCAGTGCGGGGAGGAGAGTATAGAGGCGGCTGTGCGGGGAGCAGAGTATACAGGGCGCTGTGCGGGGAGCAGAGTATAGAGGGCGCTGTGCGGGGAGCAGAGTATAGAGGGGTCTGTGCGGGGAGCAGAGTATACAGGGGGCAGTGCGGGGAGCAGAGTATACAGTGAGCTGTGCGGGGAGCAGAGTATACCGGGGGCAGTGCGGGGAGCAGAGTATACCGGGGCAGTGCGGGAGCAGAGTATACAGGGGGCTGTGTGGTGAGCAGAGTATAAAGGGGGCAGTGCGGTGAGCAGAGTATACAGGCACTGTGCGGGGAGCAGAGTATACAGGGGGCTGTGCGGGGAGCAGAGTATACAGGGGGCTGTGCGGGGAGCAGAGTACCTAGGCGGCTGTGCGGGGAGCAGAGTGTACAGGGGGCTGTGTGGGGAGCAGAGTATACAGGCGGCTGTGCGGGGAGCAGAGTATACAGGGGGCTTTGTGGGTAGCAGAGTATACAGGCGGCTGTGTGGGTAGCAGAGTATACAGGCGGCTGTGCAGGGAGCAGAGTATAGAGGGGCTGTGCGCGAGCAGAGTATACAGGGGGCTGTGCGGGGAGCAGAGTATAGAGGCGGGTGTGCGGGGAGCAGAGTATAGAGGCGGCTGTGCGGGGAGCAGAGTATAGAGGCGGCTGTGCGGGGAGCAGAGTATAGAGGCGGCTGTGCGGGAGCAGAGTATACAGGGGGCTGTGCGGGGAGCAGAGTATAGAGGCGGCTGTGCGGGGAGCAGAGTATACAGGGGGCTGTGCGGGGAGCAGAGTATAGAGGCGGCTGTGTGGGTAGCAGAGTATACAGGCGGCTGTGCGGGGAGCAGAGTATAGAGTCGGCTGTGCGGGGAGCAGAGTATAGAGGCGGCTGTGCGGGGAGCAGAGTATAGAGGCGGCTGTCCGGGGAGCAGAGTATACAGGGGCTGTGCGGGGAGCAGAATATACAGGGGCTGTGCGGGGAGCAGAGTATACTTGAGAGTTTCTGGAGCCCTTTATGTTTGTGTGCTGCACTTACTTGATAGCTCAGCCTCTGTAGTGTTTGTGCAGGCGTCTTCTATGTGTGGATTTGTTGTGTTCGTTTGTTATGAGCACCCCCCTTCTGCCTCCCTGCCTCCTCTTCTCTCCTTCCCAGTTGTGACAGCTCCATGTCGTAGCTGGAAGCAGTTTTAGCGCAGAGGAGGCGGAGCTAGGGTGATGCACGGTGATGTGACTGATCACATGACTGTGACATCACTAAAGGTCCTATCTGAAGAGGTAAGTTTTCAGGGGGGTGCAGCCGGTGAAGGGGGGCACGGGGGTCTACTGTGGGGAGGAAGCGGGCACTGGAGGGGGGGGGGTGCGAGGGTGTACTGCGGGGGCATGTGGGGGTGTATTGCAGGGGCGTGCTGGTGCTGTAGGGGAGGTGTGGGGGGGGTGTGTGGGCACAGGAGGCTGCAGGCAGGCGCCGGCAGCTTTAGGTGTGCTAATATGGCGGCGCTTCCGGGTAATCACAAGTTTTGTGCAGGCGCCATCGCTTGATAGCGGCACAGTGGCCGGAAGCGCAAAACTGGTGATTATGTATAGAGATGTAGGGCTGTTACGCTGCATTACACTATTTGGAGGGCTGTGACGCTGCATTATACTATATGGAGGGCTGTGAGGCTGCATTATACTATATGGAGGGCTATGAGGCTGCATTATTCTATGTGGAAGGATATGAGGCTGCATTATACTCTATGGAGGGCAATGAAGCTGCATTATTCTTTGTGGAAGGATATGACACTACATTATACTATACAGCTATGAGGCTACGTTATAATATAATGGAAGACCATATATACCAGGATAAGGGCATATTCCAGGAGGAGGACCAATATATAGCAAGATGAGGTATATTAATACAAGATGTATGGGAGAGGGGTCAATTTGTGAGTCTTTATAGGATTTAGAGCGTTACATGGGGCCCATACATCTAACCAATGTAGGCGTGCGGGGGGACGGGGGATCACAGGTCCAAATTTCGCACCGGGGCCCTTAGGACTCTAGTTACACCACTGCAAGTATACATATATCCTGTGTGATTCTTAGTTTGGGCTTTGTATCGTCACATTACATTTGGACTTGTTCTTGCTGTGGCTCATATGTCAGATCACAGGATAACAAATGACGGCCTCCTGGGCTTTTAATGAAGCGTGTCCTAATGATACCCGCAGCTAGACACAGGTGTGACGCTCACTGGATTTGGCATTTGTGAGTGACCCATCTGTTCGATAGCATAAATCTGTCTGTCACCAGGTACACGCCGGACCCCCGGGGATCAGGGAGTAAAGGTGTTTTATCAGCTTCTAATTCAGTGCAGGATTCAAGAATAGAAACATACTGTAAATGGAAAAATAAACTAGATCATTGTGTGGTGGGGGTGATCTCTAATCTACTGTAAGTAGGTGATATAGAGCTGCGTGGAGACGGTATCACACATGGCAGGCTTGGATACCCTCAGCTGTCAGTATAATGTGTAATAGGCTTAGATAAATCAGCTTAGTATCACAGCACTGAACACGATTATTACGAGCCCTCTTGGTATCTGACCCCGAACCCATTGAGCAGAGCCTGGCATCATATGTAGAGAGGTGTATAAAGCCATGGAAAGTCATGACACCAGCTGAAATCTGTAATTAGAAAGCAATCCTGCCACTTAGTGATAACTAATATCAGCTGCTTAAACTGATGGTCTATAAAAAGGTGTCTCATTACCAAGGTGTCACACAAGAAACATCTCATGATGGGTAAAACCAGTGAGCTGTCTCAAGACCTTCACAGTCTTATTGTTGCAAAACATACTGATAGCATTGGTTACAGAAGAATCTCTAAACTACTGAAGGTTTCAGTGACTGTTAGGACCCTAATCCGAGTTGCAAAGAACACAATTTCACCATAAACCAGTCATGACCAGGTGCTCCCTGCAAGATTTCAGACAGAGGAGTGAAAAAAATATCAGAAGAGTTGTCCAAGAGTCAAGAACCATCTGTGGAGAGATACAGAAAGACCTGGAATCAGCAGGGACAATTGTTTCATGGAAAACAACAAGTAATGCACTCCCCCTCCATGGCCTGTGTGCACACTCCTGTATGCACACTCTGTATGCACACTCCTGTATGCACGCTCCTGTATGCACGCTCCTGTATGCACAGTCCTGTATGCACACTCCTGTATGCACACTCCTGTATGCACACTCCTGTATGCACACTCTGTATGCACACTCCTGTATGCACGCTCCTGTATGCACGCTCCTGTATGCACAGTCCTGTATGCACGCTCCTGTATGCACAGTACTGTATGCATGCTCCTGTATGCACGCTCCTGTATGCACAGTACTGTATGCATGCTCCTGTATGCACGCTCCTGTATGCACGCTCCTGTATGCACAGTCCTGTATGCACGCTCCTGTATGCACGCTCCTGTATGCACAGTCCTGTATGCACAGTCCTGTATGCACGCTCCTGTGTGCACGCTCCTGTGTGCACGTTCCTGTGTGCACGTTCCTGTGTGCACGCTCCTGTATGCACGCTCCTGTATGCATGCTCCTGTATGCACGCTCATGTATGCACGCTCCTGTAGGCACTCTCCTGTATGCACACTCCTGTAGGCACACTCCTGTATGCACACTCCTGTATGCACACTCCTGTATGCACACTCCTGTATGCACGCTCCTGTATGCACGCTCCTGTATGCACGCTCCTGTATGCACGCTCCTGTATGCACGCTCCTGTATGCACGCTCCTGTATGCACGCTCCTGTATGCACACTCACCACCTAAGACTCCATTGCTGAACAATAAGTATATTCAAGCACATTTAAAGTTTCCTCAATGACATTTAGAGAAGCCTGTGAATACTGGAGAATGTAGTCTGGTCAGCTGAGACACAAAATTAACTCTTAGAATGCCATAATACACCCCATGTTTAGATGCCAAAAGGCAAATCACCCCAAAAACACAAAAAACAGTGAAATGTGGACGTGGGAACATCATGGTGTGCGGCTGTTTTTCAGCATACGGCTGGCCAACCTCATGTGATTGAAGGAAGGGTGAATGGACAAATGTACTGAGACATTCTTGATAAAAATCTGCTGCCATCTAGCAGGATGATAGAGATGAAACGAGGGTGAACATTTCACAAGACAATGATCCCAACCACACAGCGAGGAAACTCTCAACTGGTTACAGAGAAAGAAAATAAAGTTCCTAAAATGGTTGAACCGATCACCGGAGCTGAGTCCAATAGAAAATGTCTAGGAGGAACTAAAGCAAACCGTGCAAACACCCTGCTACCTGTCCATGGCCACCAGACCAGAGGCCTGCAAACATACTCCTACCTGTACAAGCCCACAAGACCAGAGACCTGCAAACATACTCCTACCTGTACAAGCCCACAAGACCAGAGGCCTGCAAACATACTCCTACCTGTACAAGCCCACAAGACCAGAGGCCTGCAAACATACTCCTACCTGTACAAGCCCACAAGACCAGAGGCCTGCAAACATACTCCTACCTGTACAAGCCCACAAGACCAGAGGCCTGCAAACATACTCCTACCTGTACAAGCCCACAAGACCAGAGACCTGCAAACATAGTCCTACCTGTACATGGCCACAAGACCAGAGACCTGCAAAGCTCCTCTGACCTGTTCATGGCCACTGGACCAGATGCCTGCAAACCTACTCCCTCCTACCTGTCCAAGACCACTGAATCAAGATCCTGCGAACCTCCTCCAACCTGTCCATGGCACTTGACCAGAGACCTGGAAACCTCCTCCTACCTGTCTACAGCCACCAGATCAGAGCCCTGCAAACCTCTTCGTACCTGTCCATTGCCAATGGATCAAAGCCCTGCAAACCTTTTCCTACCTGTCAATGGTCACCAGACCAGGAGCTTAGCAAACCTCCTCCTACCTGTCACTGGCTAATAGGCCAAATTCCCGCAAAGCTCTTCCGATCTTTCCATAGCCATCAGACTAGAGGTCTACAAGATTCCACTTGCCTGTCCATTGCCTCCAGACCAGAGCCCTGCAAACCTCATCCTTCCTATCAATAGCCACTGGACCAGTGACCTGTAAATCTCATTCTATCTGTCAATGGTCACTGGACCAGGTTCCTGTAGACCTCCCCCAACCTGTCAATGGCCATCAGACCAGAGCCCTGCAAACCTCCTCCGACCTGTCCATGACCACAAGACCTGAACCCTGCAAGCCTCATCCGACCTGTCAATGGCCACTGGACCATAGGCCTGCAAACCTCCTCAAACCTGTCCATGGCCACCAGACCAGAGCCCTGCAAACCTCCTCCAACCTCTCCATTGCCATCGGACCAGAGCCATGCAAACCTCACACTGGCTGTGAATGGCCACCGGACCAGTGCCCTGCAAATCTCATCCTACCTGTCAATGGTCACTGAACCATATTCCTGTAGACCTCCTCCTACCTGTCAATAGCCACCATACCAGAGCCCGGCCAACGTCCTCCAACTGTCCATGGCCACAAGAACTGAACTCTGCAAGCCTCCTCCGACCTGTCAATGACCACTGGACCAGAGGTCTGCAAACTTCCTCCGACCTGTCAATGGCCACCGGACCAGAGCCCTGCAAACCTCCTCCAACCTCTCCATTGCCATCGGACCAGAGCCATGCAAAACTCACACTGGCTGTGAATGGCCACCGGACCAGTGACCTGCAAATCTCATCCTACCTGTCAATGGTCACTGAACCATATTCCTGTAGACCTCCTCCTACCTGTCAATAGCCACCATACCAGAGCCCGGCCAACGTCCTCCAACTGTCCATGGCCACAAGAACTGAACTCTGCAAGCCTCCTCCGACCTGTCAATGACCACTGGACCAGAGGTCTGCAAACCTCCTCCGACCTGTCAATGGCCACCGGACCAGAGGCCTGCAAACCTCCTCTAACCTGTCCTTGGTCACCAGACCAGAGCCTTTCAAATTTCCTCCTAGTTGTCCATGGTTGCTAGACCAAAGCTCTAAAAACCTCCTCCAACCTGTACGTAGTCACTAGATCATAGCCCATTGAAACATCTGGTACATGCCAGAATTCCTGACGGTTCTTCTGATTAGTAGACTTGGTGTGACATCATGTTTGGATAACATTGATGAAGTGTCGGTCCAACTAATCAGAAAAGGTCTCGGGTATGTCGGCAAATCGGGTTCTGGTCTGTATGCCATGAAGTACCAGTGTGGCTGCTGGACCGGGGTCTTGTGAATCTTCTCAGTAATGCTTAGAATCACTGACCAACTCCAAAATGTTTGCAACTTTTAACAAACTTTTTCACAACTGGATATAACCAAAATCCTGTCCATTGTAACACGCCACAATTTTTTTTTATTAAGAAAAATAATTTTTCTTATTTGGGCCCTAGAAAATGATAATAATTAACCCATTAGGAACAATATGCTATTATTATCATCATCAGCCTCATTGTGTTTCGCGGTGCGTTACAGCTGGTGCGAATGTTCTCTTTGAGTTGGAAACAGCTGGCGTGGAGATCAGCCGTGAACCTGATTAGCATACTTACTGCACGTATTAATTAGCAATAAACCTTTTTCATGTTCCAGAATTGTGAAGTAAAAATATCAAAAGCCTTGAATGTCAAAATAACAAAAAAAATAATAAATCAATTTTGTTATTTGAAGCAATGAGCACATCTACGGTATGTGATGCAAGAAATAAGAGTGATACGGGGATGTGAGCCATAGATGCCACAGATGTTGGCTGACATAACCTGATCAATGTCTTCGTACATATATCCTCGCATATCGGACATATTAAAATTGCATATCCCTATAGAGTTCCCACGTACTACCACTGTACCGTGTTTCCCCGAATATAAGACAGTGTCTTATATTAATTTTACCCCCAAAAGTCCCACCCTGTCTTATATTCGGGGTATGACTTATATTAAAAAAAAAAGACAATTTTTTTATAACCATAAAATTAACATTTATTAACAAGCTGAACAGTATGGCACCACTTGTGGCAAGGTGCGGCAAAGGTGCGGTAACCGCACCTTGCCGCAAGTGTCCCATACAGTACCGTACATTGTATGAGGACCTGCCGCAAGTGTGCCGCAAGTCAGCTGTGCGGCGGAATTGCGGTTTTAATGGGCAAGTCGGCAAGGAAACATCCTTACTTTTTAGGGATAATGGCGGCCTTGGGCTATGGATTCCTCCGCGGTGCAGGGCTTTGTCCAGATGCTTCTTCATGCAGGAGCTTCTGGCCAATCAGCACTCGAGCTGCTGAGCCAATCAGCGCTCGAGATGCTGGGGAGCCGCTGGCCAATCAGAAGCTCCTGCCAGCAGCGGTGACGTCAGGCCGGGGCGACAGGCGCACAAGATTAACCCTATGCCCTCGGGGTTACCTGCGGCACCTGAGGGCAGAGGGGAGCCCACGGGGGACAGCGGACCTGCGATTGCACCTGAGGGCAGAGGGGAGCCCACGGAGGACAGCGGGGCCAGTGGGACAGCGGGGACACAGGTAAAACATGCAATGGGCAAAAATGGCACCTTAGCGGTACCCTGTCTTATATTCCCCAAAAATAACTCACCCTGTCTTATATTCGGGGTATGACTTATATTGGAAAATTCTGCGCCAGCCCTGCCCTGACTTATATTCGGGGGTGACTTATTTTCGGGGAAACAGGGTAGTACGGCTGTGGAGTTGAAATCCTGGAGTCGGAGTCAATCTCCATTTTGGTGAGTTGGAGTCAGGGAAATTGAGGGAGTTGGAGTGGGATGTTTGGTTTAATGACTTCCCAGCCATGGCTGTGGAGTCGGAGTCGGTGTCCATTTTGGTTGAGTTGGAGTCAGATTTAGGAAAACTGAAGAGTCGGAGTTGGACGTTTGACTAAAGGTACCGTTACACACTACAATGTCGTAACGATGTCACTAACGATCTCACGGGAGTGCGGTAGTTAGGACATCGTTTTGACACCATTGGTGAGATGTCACACGTGTAGATATCGTGAACCACGCACCAATGATCCAGCGATCCAGAGATTGCTGGAATGACCCAGCCAACGATCTTGGCGGTCGTTATCACGCTGTCACACGGCAACTACGTGAACGACTCCAACCTCAATGTGGGCGTAGTTCGTGACACAGGCTAGGAGCTAGACGTGCCAGATTGTGTTTTCCCGCGCCCCTACAACTCCAATTGGTGGCCACAACTGCGTTACCATTGGTCAGCCTTGTCTGGCAACATGTCCACTTCATTAGCGCTCTTGGCCTTTCAACCATCTCGCCATGCAAGGCTGTTTTCATTTGGTGACGCCTGTGCAAGCCACTGATGCTTCCCCAAATTGTCATGTGTACATGTTGTTTTCAAGATGGCAAGCTACACACAACACTATGTACATACGTGTATGCATATTAGGATGCATGTAGTAATTAGGTGTCTCTGCCCTCCGCACAATCCCGCTGTGTCATTGCAGCAGCGCCGGCCGCGAGGCAACAACGGCTACCGGCCCTTGTCATTTAAGGGGCGGCCCGAAATTAGAGCAAAACCACCAGCCTGGGGGGCACTTGTCCCCCTGCCACCTGGGCCAGTCCACCCCTGAGTATATGTATGTATCAGGACCCCAATGTGTACATGTGCATACACATACATATGTATGTGTACATGTAACTGTATATGGTTGGTTATGTGTACAAATGTGTGTATGTACTTTGCATCTCTGAATTAAAATCATATATGTTAACATACTTTAGGTACCAATGTGGCAGACATACATGACCAATGACGTTCTGGTTGCCATATGTGTCTATTTATTTAGATACGGTGCACATGTTGCCTCCTCCATTTTATAAAAAAAAAGGATTTAACATAAGCACATACATATATATATAGGACTGCTCAAATGTATCGTTGCACCAATTGTTTATTTGCGTGCACACGCAGGTACCTAAACGCCTAGACAACAAGATGGCGACTTCAATGACTCTCCTTGTTTAAATGTGTTTAATGATAGTGTAAAGAATAAACAAGTCAATGAGTCTACTGATCAAACCACGGATCAGCAGATATGGCGCCTTTCCTATAACTAACGCCAGCCAATTGGAACGCACTACTGACCACCAATCGGCACAGACAGGGCGCAGAGAACACAACGCCAAGGCACGCCTACCGGATTGGTTTCACGATCCCAGAAATAGCAAACATGATCGTTATCGCGATGTCACACACAACGATGCAGCAGGTTGGCTGAACGACGATCGTCTGATTTGACAACATGTTCTGAAATCTGCGATCAACGATCCAACGATTTATCGTAGTCGTATCTCAGTGTTACACTCAACGAAGTAGTAACGATGTCGTTTGAACGACTCCAAACCCGTGACGTTTCAGCGATATCGTTCACAATATCGTACCGTGTAACGGAGCCTTACGAAATATTCTTTGCAGCAGGTCCCATCTCTACCAGAGCCTGGCCTGCAGTACTTTCCTGTCTGACAGTCTGGGTGTGCGCTGTCCAGCTAAAGTCACCACCTCCTAGATCCAGCCTATTGGAAGGCTCCACACCCTACTTAAGCTTCTAGCTTTCGGCTGGAAACTGCCAGACATAGCTTTTGCTTTACTTGTTTGGTCTAGTTAGTTCTCCTGCTCTGTATAGTGTTTTCCTATTTGACCACGGCTTGTTTTTAGGTGCTTCTCCTGGCTGATGATTTTGTACCTTGATGCCTTCTCGGTTTGTACCAGTGACTAGTCCTAAGGATCCTGATTTAGTCCTTTCATGACCTCCCAGTGTAGACCCTGCTTGGCAACTACTCCTGTCTTGGTTCACAGCTTCGGACGGCTGGACATCGTTAAAGGATGTCAGGGTTTCTGGGATTCCAAACAATGCAAAGGGGCATGTGCCAAATCTGTTCATAATAGCTGTTTTGGAGCATGTGGCCTCAGACAGATGTCAAACAATATGAAGATGTTCTTGATACAGATGACACAAGTCTCCTTTTTGTAAGTTAGGAAGTGTCGGCAGTTTTTCTAGTTTGTTATTATGGGGGCACTGTGGATATCGCTGTTATTATGGGGGCACTGTGGATAGCGCTGTTATTATGGGGGCACTGTGGATAGCGCTGTTATTATGGAGGCACTGTGGATAGCGCTGTTATTATGGCGCACTGTGGATAGCGTTGTTATTATGGGGGCACTGTGGATAGCGTTGTTATTATGGGGGCACTGTGGATAGCGCTGTTATTATGGGGGCACTGTGGATAGCACTGTTATTATGGGGGCACTGTGGATAGCGCTGTTATTATGGGGGCACTGTGGATAGTGCTGTTATTATGGGGGCACTGTGGATAGTGCTGTTATTATGGGGGCACTGTGGATAGCGCTGTTATTATGGGGGCACTTGTGGATAGTGCTGTTATTATGGCGCACTGTGGATAGCGCTGTTATTATGGCGCACTGTGGATAGCGCTGTTATTATAGGGCACTGTGGATAGCGCTGTTATTATGGGGGCACTGTGGATAGCGCTGTTATTATGGGGAGCTGTGGATAGCGCTGTTATTATGGGGGCACTGTGGATAGCGCTATCATTATGGGGCACTTGTGGATAGCGCTGTTATTATGGGGCACTGTGGATATCGCTGTTATTATGGGGCAATGTGGATAGCGCTGTTATTATGGGGCACTGTTGATAGCGCTGTTATTATGGGAGCTGTGGATAGCGCTGTTATTATGGGGCACTGTGGATAGCGCTGTTATTATGGGGGCACTGTGGATAGCGCTGCTATTATGGGACACTGTGGATAGCGCTGTTATTATGGGGCACTGTGGATAGCACTGTTATTATGAGGGCACTGTGGATAGCGCTGTTATATTATGGGGCACTGTGGATAGCGCTGTTATTATGGGGGCACTGTGGATAGCGCTGTTATTATGGGGGCACTGTGGATAGCGCTGTTATTATTGGGCACTGTGGATATCGCTGTTATTATGGGACACTGTGGATAGCGCTGCTATTATGGGGGCACTGTGGATAGCGCTGTTATTATGGGGCACTGTGGATAGTGCTGTTATTATGGCGCACTGTGGATAGTGCTGTTATTATGGCGCACTGTGGATAGCGCTGTTATTATGGGGCACTGTGGATATCACTGTTATTATGGGGCACTGTGGATAGCACTGTTATTATGGGGACACTGTGGATATCTCTGTTATTATGGGGGCACTGTGGATAGCGCTGTTATTATGGGGCACTGTAGATAGCGCTGTTATTATGGGGGCATTGTGGATAGTGCTGTTATTATGAGGGCACTGTTGATAGCGCTGTTATTATGGGGCACTGTGGATAGCGCTGTTATTATGAGGGCACTGTGGATAGCGCTGTTATTATGGGGCACTGTAGATAGCGCTGTTATTATGGGGGCACTGTGGATAGCGCTGTTATTATGGGGGCACTGTAGATATCACTGTTATTATGGGGCACTGTGGATATCTCTGTTATTATGGGGGCACTGTGGATATCGCTGTTATTATGGGGGCAGTGTAGATAGCGGTTATTATGGGGGCACTGTGGATATCTCTGTTATTATGGGGGCACTGTGGATAGCGCTGTTATTATGGGGCACTGTAGATAGCGCTGTTATTATGGGGGCACTGTGGATAGTGCTGTTATTATGGGGGCACTGTGGATATCGCTGTTATTATGGGGCACTGTGGATATCTCTGTTATTATGGGGCACTGTGGATATCGCTGTTATTATGGGGCAGTGTAGATAGCGGTTATTATGGGAGCACTGTGGATAGCGCTGTTATTATGGGGCACTGTGGATAGCGCTGTTATTATGGGGCACTGTAGATAGCGCTGTTATTATGGGGGCATTGTGGATAGTGCTGTTATTATGAGGGCACTGTTGATAGCGCTGTTATTATGGGGGCACTGTGGATAGCGCTGTTATTATGGGGCACTGTGGATAGCGCTGTTATTATGGGGGCACTGTGGATATCACTGTTATTATGGGGGCACTGTGGATATCGCTGTTATTATGGGGACTGTGGATAGCGCTGTTATTATGGGAGCACTGTGGATATCACTGTTATTATGGGGGCACTGTGGATAGCACTGTTATTATGGGGACACTGTGGATATCTCTGTTATTATGGGGGCACTGTGGATAGCGCTGTTATTATGGGGCACTGGGATAGCGCTGTTATTATGGGGCATTGTGGATAGTGCTGTTATTATGAGGGCACTGTTGATAGCGCTGTTATTATGGGGGCACTGTGGATAGCGCTGTTATTATGGGCACTGTGGATAGCTCTGTTATTATGGGGGCACTGTGGATAGCACTGTTATTATGGGGGCACTGTGGATAGCGCTGTTATTATGGGGCACTGTGGATAGCGCTGTTATTATGGGGCACTGTGGATAGCTCTGTTATTATGGGGGCACTATGGATAGCACTGTTATTATGGGGCACTGTGGATAGCGCTGTTATTGTGGGGCATTGTGGATAGCTCTGTTATTATGGGAGCACTGTGGCTATCGCTGTTATTATGGGGCACTATGGATAGAGCTGTTATTATGGAGCACTGTGGATAGCGCTGTTATTATGGGGCACTGTGATAGCGCTGTTATTATGGGGGCACTGTAGATAGCGCTGTTATTATGGGGGCACTATGGATAGCGCTGTTATTATGGAGCACTGTGGATAGCGCTGTTATTATGGGGGCATTGTGGATAGCGCTGTTATGGAGCACTGTGGATAGCGCTGTTATTATGGGGCACTGTGGATAGCGCTGTTATTATGGGAGCACTGTAGATAGCGCTGTTATTATGGGGGCACTATGGATAGCGCTGTTATTATGGGGCACTGTGGATATCGCTGTTATTATGGGGGCACTGTGGATAGTGCTGTTATTATGGAGCACTGTGTATAGTGCTGTTATTATGGGGGCACTGTGGATAGTGCTGTTATTATGGGGGCACTGTGGATAGCGCTGTTATTATGGAGCACTGTGGATAGCGCTGTTATTATGGGGGCACTGTGGATAGCGCTGTTATTATGGGGGCACTGTAGATAGCGCTGTTATTATGGGGGCACTATGGATAGCGCTGTTATTATGGGGCACTATGGATATCGCTGTTATTATGGGGGCACTGTGGATAGCGCTGTTATTATAGGGGCACTGTGGATAGCGCTGTTATTATGGGGGCACTGTGGATATCGTTGTTATTATGGGGCACTGTGGATAGCGCTGTATATTATGGGGGCACTGTGGATAGCGCTGTTATTATGGGGGCACTGTGGATAGCGCTGTTATTATGAGGGCACTGTTGATAGCGCTGTTATTATGGGGGCACTGTGGATAGCGCTGTTATTATGGGGTAATATGGATATTGCTGTTACTATGGGGGCACTGGAGATATCGCTATTATTATGGGGCACTGTGGATGTCACTCTTGTGGGGTCACTATGGGTGGCTCTGGTGATGTGTCAGGTTTCTGATGAACCTTCCTCACACTCTTGCCTCCTCTTCTTCCTCCTTTTCTTGCCGGTGGCCATGTAGGCGCTGTTGTATAGTAACACATGAAGTTAAATACTGACACCAGATGGCAAAACAATGTTGTTAGTTCTGTTAAAAGAGATAAGAAAACAAGTATTTGGGAACTGGCACATCACAACCATGTCTGGAAGGAGCTGATCATCTTCAATATACCATCTCCGACACGTGAATCGGCGGCAGAACAATATGTTCCGAGAGTTGCTCTTTTTCATAAATATTCATTTTGCTTTTGCACAACAGGCTCCTTGTGCTGAATGTTCTCTATGGCAGGACACGTGCGCCGTACATACCGGCCTGGAGGGAGGCAGGGGATAGGGAGCTGCGTTGAGAAGAAGTTAATACACCACATATTATGGAAATGTCCATACAGACCACTAGATGAGAAGACTAATACAGACCGGGACCCCTAAAGACTCCAGATCAGACCCTCTAAATAAATGGAGAACTAAAAACATCTAAATAAAAAAGATAGACACCAGTTTAGACAGTCTATTAACCCAGATCAGACCTCTTTAAACATAGAGACCCCCAAAACAGACCCTCTGAACCCAGACCCAAGACCGGACATCATCAATAAATAAATTTAGACCCAACACCAGACTCACTAAACCAATGGATACACAAGATCAAACACCCTAAAAATCAGACCTAAGACTGGACTTTTAATAAATCCAGACCCACAGACCAGACCCCCTAAACAGCTCCGTCCTCTTAAACAAATACCGTATTAAATAAATTTAGACTCTAGATAAGACCCCTAAATGAATACAAACCCCATAAATACAGACCCCAGACAAGAATCCTAAATGCAAAATCAAGACAAGATCCCAAAACTAATGAAACCCCAGATCAGACTCTCTAAAAAAACAGACTCCTAAATTAATCAAGACCATACGTCAAGCAAATCCAGGCACCAAATGAATCCCCCTAAATAAATTGAGACCCCATATCCAATGCTCCTATATAAAAACCCATGATCAAACTCCCTAGGTATACAGACCCAAGACCAGACCCCCAAACTAACAGAAACCCCAGATCAGATCCTATAAAAAAAACAAATCTCAGCCCTACCCCAAACCAGACGCCATAAACCAAACAAGACCCCAGTTTAGGCGCCCCAAATAAATACAAAACCCTATCCAAACTGCATAATTAAATACAGACCTCCTACTAGAACCCTAAATAAAATCATACCCAAGACCAGACCCCCTAAACTATTGGAAACCCTAGATCAGATGACCTAAAGAAAAACAGATGTCTGCTCTCACCTCAGGTCAGACAGACACCATAAACAAAACCAGACCCCAAATCAAATCTCCTAAATTAATAAAAGAGAAAAATCACTGGAGGAGGACATAATGGTCGGAAGACTTTACAAGGAACAAGGCAAAGAGGAAGACCAGCAACTCGAAAAGGCTTGATACTATCAAGATAATGCCAAAGAAGACCCTGGTAGACCTATCTAGCCTTGGAGAAGACCCTAGTGGACATAGCAAGGCTTGGAGTAGAACCTAGTGGACCTATCTAGGCTTGGAGAAAGAGCCTGGTTGACCTATCTAGTCTTGGAGTAGGCCCTGATGGACCTATCTAGCTTGGAGAAACCTGGGGACATATCTAGGCTTGGGGAAGACCCTGGTGGACATATCTAGCTTGGAGAAGACCTGGTGGACATATCTAGCTTGAGAAGATTCTGGTGGACCTACCTAGGCTTGGAGAAGAACCCAGTGGACTTATCTAGGCTAGGAGAAGAGCCTGTTGGACCTATCTAGGCTTGGAGAAGACCCTTGTGGACCTCTGTAGGCTTGGAGACACTGTTGGAACTATCTAGACTGCACAAGATCAAACTTCCTACAGAGCTTTCATGTATCAAGTCGTCATTTCTCGAGATTAAGCTGAAGGCCGATAAATGAAAAATAAATGAATACGAACTTCAGTCTACATAAATATGGACCCACCTTTGGACCAGTAAGTACAGACCCAAGTCCAGATCCCCTAACTCATGGAAACCCTAGATCAGACCTAAAATCAGCCCTTAAACCAGACCACTAAATAAACACAGACTCAAGACCATGTCTCCTAAACAAATGCAGATACCAGACAGGTCCCTAAATAAAACACGTCAAGTTTAAGCTGCCTAAATAAAAACAAGCTCCAAACCGGACCCCTAAGTAACAACAGACCCCCTAAACTAAAGGAAAACCCACTTCAGACCCTCTAAAATCAGACCACCACAGACCCTTAAAACAGATACAAACTCAAGACTAGAAGCCCTAACAAATCAAGACCCCAGATGACATCCCTAAAATACAGTTGTCAGATTCTCTATCGGTGGACGCAATATCAAAGAAAAGAACTACAAGAGGAAAATCATATAGGTAAAAGGTAATGGCCAAATGTCGGGTGAAAAATTAGTCCAAAAGTTTATTGTGCCACCTAAAAAGGTTAACAACATGTCGCTCTAGCAAAAAGGGACTTTATCAATTGTTGATAAACTTGATAAAGGCCTTTTTTGATAGGTCGAAACATTTTTTCTGGCAGAATAAACTTTTGGACTATTTTTTCACTTGGAATTTGAACGCTTTCTCTTCTTACCTATTAGATCCCTGTAAATTCAGACCAGACCCTCTAAGCAAATGTAGATGCCAGGCCATGTCATCTATGAGACCAGTGTCACGCATGGACTAGGGGATATCCGGCACACAGCGCAACACAGAGGTACAACGTGATGGAAAGGGAGAGGAAGACCCTGACAATAGGAAAGGGAGTGGAACATGTCCTGACACTAGCCTGTATCTGACCCCTGAGATCCCCTAATGTCCCTAAGCAGGTCCTTCCCCCTGGCACCATCATGTGCCTAGTCCCTAACTGTCCCTCGCTCACCCTGTCTAGTGCCAAGGCCAGTGAGTACAATACACATCACTGCTACTGCAATATCACATAGATTTTAAGACAAATGGATACACAACAAACTTGATTGCTGCAGCCAGACTCTAGGACTGCAGATGACACAGCTGCAACAACAGACCTCCTGCAGCAGTTCTCCAATAGCAGATTCACCAGCGGCAACTAAAGTCTTCCTCCCTTTCAGAATAGAATTAATCTATTACTGGCATCAGGTGATGGATCATGTGATTATTTAAATAGAATGGGAGTGGTCACAAACCATCTACAGCTGAAATGGAGTTACTAGCAAAGAAGATGACATTAACCCTTGCTACACCAAAAGAAAGCTATCACCTTTAGAATCCAGAGTCTCACAAACTCATGTGAAGCTCTAATCTAGTCTCCTAATGACGGGAGACACTCTTGACAACCAGTCTGCAGATCTCCTTACTGGCTGATATCGACCCTGGAGCCTGAGGCCTTCCTTATTTTCTGGTACAATATTTGAGTGCTTTTCCTCTGTGGCTCAATAATGGTGACTCCGCTGAAGCCGTCGCCTGCTTAGTTACATTTTACACCAAGGTAGTGTTCTTCCTCCACTTGGCCTCCGAAGTCGTATGAGAAGGTGATATCACATCTGTTCACCCCAAAAAAGGATCAATTTTTTTTCTCCTATTAAAATGTTCCCAGTTTATTTTTAGTTCTTTGTTCCTTCCTCGCGCACCGCTGACAGATCAGACCTTCTCAGTATTGTCCATGTTAAAAGCTCCGGAGTAGGCGCCGAACAAAACACAATGTGCCGTAAACTGGAGCAGAAGCTCGAAAGCCATGGAAACGCAAGTGATATAAAAAAGAACTTCAGCGACGGCCAGACTGCCGGCCAACACACGATTAAAGGGGGATAAAAACCCCATATGTAGAATGATGGGATCAATCACCGAATTTTAGAGATCCTTTTATTTGTCCAGTAATTCACAGGACATAATCAGCGGGGAGAGGGAGTGGGGAGCACGGACGACGGCTGCCGTTTTGCAGAGCAGTGCCGATTATCAGATCACATGATTCCCATCACAGGTGGTATAAGGGAAATAAGGATCAGGAGGGCAAGGTGGGGATCTAGACTGACCCTTAGATTGGGGGTCCCTGACTAGCCCTGTTCGCGAAGATACCTCTGTAGGTGAGGAGGTTCGGGCCACCACCCTAACCCTTTTCTCCTACTCAGCCCTAGGCTAAGAGCCGCTACCTCCACCCACAGACCAGGAAAACCCAACAGCTACAATGGAAGTCAGTGGCAGCAAAAACACAGCTCAGCACGACACGACTTCACAACTCTGGGTCTGAGTAGAAATTAGCTCTATCTGCAACACCTAGTGGAGGGAAATGGACCTATTTCAAGACTGGGAGAGTCGAGATCTTCATACTAAGTCACACTCCTCCACCTCCATCTTAATGCTATGACTCACTCCTCCACCTACAGAGCTGCACACAGAGAGACTAAGGAAAAAAACTCAGATTTAATCATAACAGCAGCACTCATGGACTGCAAAGCAGTCAACACATGATATCTTCCTGCTGCAAGGAGATAATCAGCGATCACCTTGTAGAGGAACCTGGTATCATGCATTCAATTTCCCAACATCACCTCCACAGGAGAAAGATGGTATTACACCATACCCATTTAATACAGGTCCTTCAAGGAAGTCCGCTCTCTTATGGTACCTTTACACGCCGCTACAGGATGGTGGAAACAACCGGGTAGATGAGAGAAATGTATCTTGCACCGCCAAATCAACGCACTGTAGCGGCGTGTGAACACGGTTGTTTCCACCCGTCACTTGCGGCACCTGTTTCAGAGCAGAGCTCAAAAACAGGTTGATTTCAAGGCGATGGTTACGGCCTGTATCGGCGTGTAAATACGGTAGGGTAAGGTATTCTCACCTAGATAACTCCCCGGGGCGTGACACAGCCTCCGTGAAACCACCCAATTCAGCAATCATTGGAGGAAGCTCCTGCATGACGAATGGTAGACGCTGCATAGGGCGGCATATTTAAGGAGCTGACCAGTCACACTACACAATTGCTCGAGCGTCATGTATTAGTCTGCCTCCTGTGCTGGCTGCCCAATCATGATGCTATTGCTTTGTCCTATCAGCGTACGGAATTCTCGTAATCCACAATTCTGGCACGCCTATGTGCTGTCCCTGCTGCACTCAGGTCCCCCATATTAGCTTGTTATAGCGGCGTGTAAATGAGGTAAGGTGAGCTACAGAAGGTAACCTGCGGCACCCGGCGGTGCATCCAGAGATAGATGTAACCTACCGTAGCGCACCTTGTTGCGGCGTGTAAAGGTGGTGCGGGTACCGTTTTCAACCGTTTGTGTGTGCTCGTGCACGTGAAGCACCCGCTTGTTTCCACCACCTGTAGCGGCGTGTAAAGGTACCCTTATGTAGAGGGATGATAGTTCTGAATAGGGTATTTGAAAAGTTAAAGATACCATCTTAAAACAGGATCCAAGAAAAGTGAACAGTTTTTGTTCTTGAGCATTCTATTCATTTTTTCTATTTTTTTTTTTTTAAATCCGCCATATGGTTCTAGCGATATGGACTGTTTACTTAGTGCTTATTTTCATGGTCCTTCCCAAGGAGATGTTGTCCATGGGATCATTATTGCAGAACAGTTAAAGACACGCCCCAGAGGATCCTGGAAATATTAGCACTAATGCAGGTCCCCTTGAGCATTCCATTTTTTCCCTTTAGTTTTTAAAGTTCGCAATATGGTTATACTGTAGAAATATGGCCCTTTATATTAGTACTCCCTATTGTTTTTCATGGTTTTCATCAAGGAGATGTTGCTCATAAGGCTATTATTGCAAGAACAGCCTAAAGACACGCCCCAGAGGACCCAGGAAAATTTACATTAATGCAGGTCCTCCTATACAGTCCATTTTTTTCTTTTTTAAATCCTCCATATGGTTTTAGAGATATGAGTCTTTTTACTAGTGCTCCCACAAGCAAATTTTCGTGGTCTCTACCAAAAAGATGTTGCTCAAGGGTTCATTACTGCAGAGTAGCCTAAAGACATGCCCCAGAGGATCCAGAAAAAATATAGATCATCATGAGCATTCTGGTGTATATATTTTTCTTACTTTTTTTTACAGTCTGCCATACAGTTATAGAGATATGGGTCTTTTTATTGGCGTCCCCTTATGCTAATTTTCATTCTCTTTATCAAGTGGTGTGTTCTCTTAGGGTCATTACTGCAGACCAACATAAAGACACACCCCAGAGGATCTAGAAAAATGACCACTTATGCAGGCCCTCTTGAGTATTTTTTTTAATTTCTCAATTATCCACCATGTAGTTCTAAAGATATGGGCCCTTTTATTAGTGCTCCCATATGCTAATTATGTTCTTTACCAAGGAGATGTTGCTCATAGGGTCATTCATTATGGTAGAGCAGCCTAAAGACACGCCCCTGAGGATCCAGGAAAATTTACACTAAATAAAAAGTCAATATTGCTGGAAATATAAGGCCATTTTAAAAATGAAAGAAAAAAAAAAGCAACATGGATCACTTTTGACCTGGTGACTGGTCCTCTATAGACATAAAACATATATTGAAAAAATTGACGCCATCTATAATTTATTTTCCTGTGCACTGTATGACACATATCACATGTCGGTATTACTTATCTTACTTATCTTTCCATCCTTCTCTCCTTACTTTACATCTTTTTTCCTACAAACCAGATATTTCTTGCTGCGTCTCTCTTCCGCCTCGGCTCGATATCTCAGCGCCTGTCAGCCCTGATACATTCCGCCTCTCGCTGAATACCTTTTGCATTGTATGCGTGTTTCCAAAATTATATTGCAATGAAAGTATTGATCGGCAGCGCCACTGTATTTGTCAACACGTGTAGACTGCTGAGCCGCATAAAAATGAGCGGAAAAAAACCCTGCTATTCTCATAGGGCGCCATTCACTGATATGGGATCCACCATGTTCACTTCACCCATGTACTGAAAATATAGACATACGTAGGCTTCATTTCAACTACGAGGATTCTGAAAATTGACGATTCTGATATATGCCCTGGTGGGCTGAATCCAGTTTTGGAGGGGTGAAAGAAAACAACAAAATCCCATCCCAAACTCCAGTGAGCTCCTGAGCATCAATTCTCTAGCCCACCAGGAAACTGAACAATGTCCTCTTACCACCCTAGGCCACCAGGGGACATAACTGTACTCTCTTAACTTCTTTGGATAACAAGTAAATATACAGTTAAACTTATGCTTCCAAAAGACCACCAGGGAGCTTAACTCCTTTGAACGACCAAGAAATATATCTACAATTAACCATCTAGATCCCCAGGGAACAGAATTACTTTTCTAGACCACCAGATGAATGAACGTTTGCCGCCGTCAATCAGCATGTAACATGTAAATAAAAGGAATCTGTGAGCAGGTTTCTGTAACCTCGTCTAACAGCAACATAATGTAGGCAAAGAAACCCTGACTCCAACAATGTATCACAGACATTACTGGCTATAGCAGTTCCGACACAACCATATACTTTAGTTTAGAAACACCCCCGCCCACACCAGGCTCTCTATAGAGATCGTTCATTGACTTGAGGTGTCAATCATAACAGTGGCATGTCAGGACTGGTGTGCGCGTGACAATGTAGTCCTGCAATGGTAATCACAGGGTAATAAAACCTTTAGTTTAAGTAAACAATAGACTAAATCCTTATAATAGAGGCACAGATGATTTTTTATTTTAAACCCTTACAGCATTCGGTCCTCAGCTTACATAGCAAAAAACTTGCTGACAGATTCCCTTAATAACTTCACTTCATTTAAAATGATTTCTTAGTAACTGTGCCAACCAGGGAACATAATAATTAGCCTTATAACTACTCTTGACCACCAGAAATTGTACCTCTTACCATCCCAGACCACCAGGAACATAATTGTAACCAATTCCCTCCTCTAAACTCCCCTAGTTTTACAATTGTAACTCTCATCAACTTGTCCATTTAGCCACTTCAACTCTTTGGACCACTAGCGATTTACAATCAATGATTACCACCCTAGACCAGCAGGGAACATACATTTAAGTAATTCACTTCTCTAAACCACCAGGGAATTTACAATCAATTCCTACTACCCTAGACCACCAGGGATCGTCAAATTATCAAAAAGTGGCAGGAAATTTCAGTGTGATACTTGTGTGGACGTGCATCTTGCCAATTGACAAACTTGATTAGGTGGATAAATGGTGAATAGAGAGGGAGCGATTTTGATTCTCAATCGAGCATTGGAGTGCTCAGGCACGCCCATTACTTGATCGATTATCGTGCGTTTTTCTAACTTTACTCTTACTGGGTTAGTAATAGGGGTGTCTGAAGAAGACACCGTTTCCATTACTAACCCCTGCTCTTGATGGCAGCTGACACTACACAACTGACATCAACCCCATAAAATTTACACTGATTGCCACCACATCATGACAATTGGGAAGATTCAGGCAAAGCTACAGAATTGGCCACAGAATGTGATGCGCCAATTTTGGGGTGGCTGCGGGCTAGTATACTTAGGGTGGAAAGGGCCCAATAACCATGGCCCCTTGAGCCTGCCAATGAGGGGTTAGAACAGTGCGTTAAATGTCGCTGTAGTGATTGAACGTAGTATTCATCAGAAATACAGTCATAGGCAGTGTCACTCCACCCATGACTATTAGAGGCAGATGATGGCTTTATAATTTAGCCATCACCTGTTGGTAAAGATGTAGGCTCAGCATGTGAGTCTTCATCAAAGACAGGGAGACGACATCTTATGGACATAGACATAAGTCGTTAAAGGCCCCCTCGCCAGGTGTGACGGGGCTGGAGATGTCGGCGGCGACTGGCGGGTGCGCGCATGTTTTTGGTGCCCCGCCAGCGTCGCAATCCCCCATTTACACGGGGCGACATCTCTAGCGCCGCGCCCGAGCTGTCAGGCGGCACCGCCGCCGGGTGCCTATGGCTCCATCGCCTGACAGGTCGCCGGCAGCCGGTTACATGGCTCGATGTGTACACATCGCCCCAGATCGGTCGCCTGGTTTCAGAGCACTGCTCTGAAACCAGGCGACCTCCGCGGCGCCGACATCGCCCCTTTACATGAGGCGACGTAGGAGTGATGTCGCCACCGATAGGCCACGCCCCTACGTCGCCTATGTAATCGGCGGCGATGAGGCCTGGTGTGACGGGGCCTTAAGGGTTTTGAAGCTAAACTCCTGCAAATAAATTACATCACCCAAACACCCTACTACTGCGCGGCATCCTGACTGCAGAATTCCTTGTCTATAGGAAGCAGCTTAGGTAACAAACATATCCTATTATGCTTGGACCAGGCATCAAATTGGCTCTTGTGGCCAGATCAGAGGGCAAAGAAACACAAACATAGATCTTGTCATGCCAAGACGTACGGATGTCGAGCGTGCGGAGCAATACAAAGGGAACAACAGGGATGGAATAGAAGGAAGGCCCTAATAATAGGGAGAGGGGAGAGAGGTCACCTCTTGAAGTTCACATGAGACTGGATCCTGCACTTCCTAACGTCCCCATACAGGTCCTTCCCTCCTTTCGTCTTCTTGTACCTAGGTTTTCGTTTGCTCTGTTCTAACACTGGCTAGTATGAAAGTTGGTGAGGACACTAGTTTCATCACAACACAAAAAACACTGCAAAAACACAACACAAAAGGAAATCAGAGGGAAAATCGATACAAAAGGAAAAGCAGTAGCAATGCAGCAAAACCCAAAAGCTACAATTGTTGCGGCTCCATAGCTTTATCCAGAGACTGGCTCCTTCCAAGAGATTTTATAACCAGCATCAGATGGTAATACACGTGACTACTTATAGTGGAGGGGAGTGGTCACAAAAGACCTGAGATTACGTCCTCAAGAAACAACTACGGTAGATAAAAAAAGAGTCAGTAACCCTTGTAATGCTAAAAGACATAAGATTCATTTAAACAAAAGTTTAAGACCTTGCAATAGATCACCCTGAGATGGGACACACTCATCTCCAGCCCAGGAGAGCCAGCAGGTGCGCTCTGTGCAGTAGCATGTCGCAGGCATTGTCAACATTTTAGGTCATTTCAGGGAGGGCAGGTAGAACTGATCAGTAACCAGCGGTGCCAAGAAGGGTTCTGAATCACTAGTCTTTTTTTTGTCATTACATCCTGGATTAACAGAATTTCCAATTTATCAGGTGCGGAGAGGTTTTTTCCTTTTCTATTGTAGCGCGATTGTGATTCAACACTTATAAGACCATTGTGAGGAATATTGACGTGACAAATCTTATGAGGCGCAGGCGAAGCCGAATCGCTTAGAGAGAAGGCTGAATTTGTATCGATCCCGCTGAAATCACAACAGAAGAATTCACTTTGCATTTTATGGCTTTAATAATGACCTCCTCCGCTGCCCGCTTTTTGCTCCTTTTTTTTTATTCTATTGAGCCGAAATCTTTGTCGCAATTTGTTCTTTTTGAATTGATGTCGAACACTTTATAATTGTCCACCGGAACCGTGCACTTTATTAACTGTACCCAAAGCGGAATGACTCCTCCATATGTTTAAAGAGACATTATGACCGATCAATAGCCCGTTATAAAATAACTCTGCCCCTCGCTTCCATCCGCTAAATTAAATGGCGCTTCCATTCATATCTTCAACTAAGGAGTTTTTTCCAAAAATGACTCCATTATATCTTATACTCTAGTTACCTCCAGAGCTGCATGCAAAAGTTCTATTTCATGCTAGCACTCGGTTCAGGGTCTATATAGCTCGATTTGCATTGATCATAATCTGCTTCATACTGTATGCTCCTCTCACATTTATAATAATTTCATTTTGATAGAGTTTGATAGGCCACAGTGCAAAATTTGGAACTGCCCCCTCCCCCTTGCGCTCATTGGTCATCTAAATCCTATAAAGACATACACATTGCCCCTTCCTATCCCTCGATTATGTAGTAATGACCCCGATGCTGGTATATATAGTCCCCATCCTGGTACTCATTGTCTCCATTCTGGTATATATGTCCCTAGCCTGGAATATATTCAAGTATATATGGGCCCAAGCTGGTATATATGTCCCCCATCCTGGTATATATATATATGTCCCTGTCCTGAGACACATCCTGGTATACATGTTCCCATCCTTGTATATATGATCCCCATCCTGGTATATTTGTCACCCATCCTGGTATATATATCCCATTTTGGGACACATCCTGTATATATGTTCCCATACCGGTATATATGTACATTAACCTGGTATATATGTCCCTGTCCTGGGCCACATCCTGGTATATATGTTCCCTTCATGGTATATACTTTCCCCATCCTAGTATATAAGGTTGCCATCATGGTATATACATCCCCCATCCTGGCATAAATGTTCCTCATCCTGGTATATATGTCCTCATCCTGGTATATATGATCCCAATCCTGCTATATATTGTCCCCATCCTGGTATATATGTCCCCCATCCTGGTATACATGTCTGCCATCCTGGAATATATGTCCACCATCCTGGTATACAGTATATGTCCCCATGATTGCATATATATCCCCTATCCTGGAATATATATATTCCCCATCCAGGTATATATGGTCACCATCAGAGTTCTTCTTTTGTAATGCTCACAGCCTGGGGCGAGCGTCTGGGAGTGGACTCACTGGGCCTCAACACCCATACAACTTGGAGGGGTTTAACTACAGATTCTTACCTGGTCTTCACCAGACCCTCTAATGTTGTGGGTGTTGTGCTGCGAGTAAAAAATAAATGCCAATTGGAAGGCTGGGGGTGTGACAGCTGGCTCCGGGGGTATGGATACGGACATTGTCTGGTGTAGGCAAGAGCACAGTAGCTGTAGACAGGTGCAGACTGGTATGGTGGCACAACATGTCTAGACATTATTAGGGGACATAGGCTATTATGTATGGGCAATGGTATATGAGCACAGGTAAATGGGCATCGGATGGGGGACCTGAGAACTAGCAATGTGTCCCTAGGGATTAGAGGGGGGAAGCACTTTATATACACTGCCTATGGTTGAGGAGCATTTCGGGTTTATGGCACACTGCCACTTTAACAAGAGCTAGAGTGCGCCACCTAAGCACTATCCCAGGAGACCTGTGCAGTGAGTGCAGGCCCTGGGAGCATAAAGTAACAGATGGAGACTGAGCAAATGACCTGGGGCCGCCGATGGGGTGAGTATGCCATGGACGTCAGTCTCCGGCGCCCCAGCAATAGGTGCTGCATCTTTAAAGGGAGTCTGTCAGCACAGGATGAGTGTTCAAACCAAGTACATGACGGTGTGCTAAAACATTTAAGTATACCTGTCGAGCCCCAGGCTGTGGGGTACTCGGGTATCAGGCGGCAGAGGGTTAACTTTGTCACGTGGGATGGCGGCTGCGCCTGATCCTGTGTCCTGGTTGACACTTCAAAAGGGGCATTTATGCACAGGGGACTGTTTACAGTTTGTCATTGTCGTGACACCACCTGCAGTTTCTGGTGAGTAGCACCAGCGCCGCCACAGTCCTCCGGAGGTCGGTGGTATTGCGGCTGAGATGTTGTAGTCCTCCGCATGCAAGACTGGGACCTCCGGGGCAGCAATCCTGTGAAGGAATAAGTTCATGGAAAAGAAGATGCAGCAGAGTCGAAATCGCTTCACTCCGGGTACTTTACTGGAACTTTAGCAGCAATAGTTACAGTTCTCAGTGCAGTAGATGTTATCAGACATGTAGCTAACGGTGGCTGCAAGCAGATCATAGGTAGCTGGATGGAGCCCTCAGTGTGCGCCTTTCTCTCTTACAATCATCCCTGCTTCCCAGTAGTTGTGTGAAGCCTGACCCCATAAAGTGGATCTGGCCTCCTGCTGTCTCTTACTCTCTCTTGCTCCCGTCGGCTAACCTTCTCTTGACCACTGCGGCTTTGCTCTGCTGTGTCTGGCTCCCTCTTTTGGTCGCTTGAGATTCTGGGCTGTATAATATATATACCCCTAGTTCATCGGATTCTCTGAGGTCCTTGAAGGATCCCACAGGTGCGGGCTCCGGTGCCCGGTAAGCTGCCGGGGTTGGACTCTCCAAAGTCCCTCTCCCCCCAGGCCGGCTGTCTGCGCCTGAGAAGCTTTCCTTCTCCTGGGTCCTCAGCTGAGGAACCCTTCTCCCTCGCTCTGGCCCACTGCCTGGCTGCCTGGAACTCACTCTGCTCCTCTGGACCTCTCTTGTTCCCCCCGGAGGTGACTATATACCCTCCCGGGTTCCCTTCCACTGTGTGATCTAGTGTGGGAGTGCTTGTGTATGGGTTCCACCCATCATCCTGTAATCTACTTGAAACTGGGATATCTGCACCGCTTTTATGGGTGCAGTACCCCTCTGTGATGCCTGCTTTGCGGGGCACCACACACCTCCCCTCCTGTTTGATTTGCATCTATAGACATGGAAATACGGACCTTTCTTGTATATAACTCTAGCCTATTGGCCAAGAGGGTGTAGCCCTCAAGAAGACGCCAACATGACCACGCCCACTTGTTTAAACAAGCTAGATTTACAAGGAAGAAGGGACCATACCTGGGATTGGAAAGAAATAAAAGGAAAACAATGCCGTATTCAGGAGAACAGCGGCGTTTCCGGTCAGAACAGTCATTCAGTGGTGACTGAGTCCCTTTAAGGATCTGGACAACCTGCGCTCATCTGGAAATGTATCATGTGTTATTCTCTAGAATCAAACCAGAATCCGGCACTGCACGGGATAAGAACAATCATGTATTTGTAGAGCAATCCAAGAATACAGTAACGTTTCGGTCTTAGAATATGGACCTTCATCAGACACATCTGCCTAATAGTATACAGGGTATTATTGGGTCTATTCGCCCAAGTGATCAGAACTCATCTAAATTAATACTCTAGTCACATCCAGAGCTGCACGCCAAATTTACCTGCTTTTAAGATGTATACGCCTTTTGAACTGTATTTCATACTTCATTTTAAGGGGTTTTGCATTGATGGCGAGGGGGTAATGTCTCCAGTCACATCCAGAACACCAGCATGCTCGCTGACATGTTTATTGGACTCTCATTAAGGGGAAAGGCCTGCAATCCAATCAATTTATAAAATGTGACCTATAATTCCGCAGCATGAAGAGATTACGTCTCGGCTTTTTGAAGATTTGCTTCTTTATGGAGCTTATTTGCTTGCGATTGCAAGAGACGCGCGGAGGATTTGGTGTCCGGCGCTCACTCGATAAATGACTGAAACAACAAAGAGCGGCCGAGGAGAGCGCTGCTGTTCAGAGGGATGTTCTCCATTATGTCTAATCCCGTAAAGCTCCTCACAGCATCTTCTTCTTATATTCCTAAATATACAAATGTGAGATCAAACGCCCCGGCCGAGGCCGCACTACAGAACGCTCCTCTACACGGGAGACAAGGAGGAGGTGGAACGGCTTTGGGACTCGAGTTCAGACCATCATGGAGGATGAAGAAGAAAGAGCCACTCATCCATGTTGGGTTCTGATTCTTACCTTAAAGGGGTGTTTCAGTGATCACATCAGTGTCATGGATCTGGGCTCAAACCCCTGACCCTGTTTATTGTGGGCGGCTTATCGGTCAGCTACATGACAGCAGACACACCTTTTCTCCGGATGGCCAGCCATGCCATTGGTATTTATGTCAATCAGTGTAAGGGCCCTTTCACATCAGCGTTTTTTTAAATTTGCGGCAGATGCGGTGAAAAAACCGCATCTGCCGCAACTGCCGCATAACGGTTCCACTTGCGGCACGGTTGCGGTTTTTTCCATAGGAAGTATAGGGGGACTTGCGGCAGATGCGGCAAGTGCGGTATTGCACTTGCGGCAGGTGCGGCAGAGAAAAAAACCGCAGTAAGCCGCGGTTTTTTTCTCTGCCGCACCTGCCGCAAGTGCAATACCGCACTTGCCGCATCTGCCGCAAGTCCCCCTATACTTCCTATGGAAAAAACCGCAACCGTGCCGCAAGTGGAACCGTTATGCGGCAGTTGCGGCAGATGCGGTTTTTTCACCGCATCTGCCGCAAATTTAAAAAAACGCTGATGTGAAAGGGCCCTAAGACTAGTTACGCTGCGTTCATACGCGGTGTATTTGGGCGCGTATTGTGCAGCTGCGCTTTCTTGCTCTTGTGTACTGCATGCAGGCGCTGCGCTTCTGAGACCATTTTAACATGTAGCCCATGGGAAAATCGCGCAGAAAAAAGTGCAAAGACTGCCATGTCACTTCTTTTTGCGCACGCTCTTTTGCAGTGAAATCGCGCACGCAAAAATATGCGGCTACACACGGTATCTGCACGCCTTTCAGCAAAAGCCGTGGCTTTTACTGAAAGGCGTATCCAGCTTTTTAAATCACTGCATTTACGCGAGCCCTCAAAAGCGCTGCGTAAAAGCAGGAATACACCTGAATTACGCTACGTCTGAACGGAGCCTTAGGGTTTATTATCTCACTGTTGTTTTTGCTCTTCACCCTGCACCTCACTTCTTTTTGTAGTTAGGAAGACCCTTCTGTCTTGCACCATTGGGCACTGGAGACCCTGATTTCTTTCTGAGCAGCTCTCTTACTCATTGAACATAGAGACACATTCATTGCTTTTGTGGCACTAGACACCCTGCCCTCGTCGCCTGTGGCACTGGACACACTGCTGTCTCCCTTGTGGCAGTAGAGACCCTGCCTTTATCTCCTGTGGCGCTAAAGACCCTGTTCTCTTCCGTTGTCGCACTAGAGACCTTGCCCTCGTCCGCTGTGGCACTAGAGACCCTGATCTCTTCCCTTGTGGCACTAGAGACCCTGCTCTCTTCCCTGTGGTACTAGACACTCTGTTCTCTTTCTTTGTGGCAGCAGAGTCTCTCCTCACCCCCTGTGGCACTAGACAGCCTGCTGTCTTCCCTTGTGGCACTAGAGACCCTGCTCTCTTCAAGTTTGGCAATATAGACCCTGCCCTCATCCCCTGTGGCACTAGAGACCCTGCTCTCTTCCCCTGTGGCACTAAAGACCCTGCTCTCTTCCCCAGTGGCACTAGAGACCCTGCTCTCTTACCCAGTTGTACTAGAGACCCTGCTCTCTTCCCCTGTGGCACTAGATACCTTGCTCTCTTCCCTGTAGCACTAGAGACCCTGCTCTCTTCCCCTGTGACATTAGAGACCCTGCTCTCTTCCCCTGTGGCACTAGAGACCCTGCTCTCTTCCCCTGTGGCACTAGAGACCCTGTCCTCATCCCCTGTGGCACTAGAGACCCTGCTCTCTTCCCCAGTGGCACTAGAGACCCTGCTCTCTTACCCAGTTGTACTAGAGACCCTGCTCTCTTCCCTGTGGCACTAGATACCTTGCTCTCTTCCCCTGTAGCACTAGAGACCCTGTTCTATTTCCCTGTGGCACTAGAGACCCTACTATGGACTTAGTGACTGTCTGCTTTTTCAGTCATATATGCTGACTGTGTCTTGGAGCCCACTTCAAATACGTGTATATGACTGAATATGATCATATCCGACAGAGCGCACAGTGACTCCATCTATATCAGTATAGTAAACACCTCATCAGCGCAAACATCTGAATCCCGTTTTCGATGGCTTCAGATGTAAGCCCCGATGGAGCCACTGACCGTAGGCTGAAACACTATGGGAAAACAACCTCATACCTTCTTTATGACATGTCTTCCATTTAATTTTTAATAGTATTGTCCATTACAACATACTTCAAGGGCAGGACTGATGCATATTAGCATCGTAGTGAGTCTTCTGGGAGGTTTGTTGGCAGAACCAAGGGTGAAAGGCTGCGGAGGAGAAATCTGGGTGGAATATCGCAGCACCGTAATGAGTGGCCCCTTTTGACTTTTGCTTAGGGCAGGGGTGGGGAACTCCAAGCTTTGATTGCCGCCAACAATGCAGGTTTTCAAGATTTCCTAAGCATTGCAGAGGTTGGAATCATCACTAGTGCAGGTGATTCAATTATAACCTGTGCAATGCTAAGGAAATCCTGAAAACATGCACTGTTGGAGGCTCTCGAAGCCTGGAGTTCACCACCCCTGTCTTAGGAGGTCGTTCTCTTCTACCATCTTTAGAGCAGAGCAGCAGAAATCCTAGATTATCAGTTTCGGGACGGACAGAATGTTGCTGTAAATGTTATTTTCCTCTGATATATACAACGTGTGATTTGTTTGAGCCCCTTTGATCTAATTCTGTCTGGTGAACGCCAGTGGAGCGGTTGGACGTCCTGCAGCAGATGGCTGAGCCGCTCATTGGTATTCATGATGATAATGTGTACAGGCCAAAAGTCGCACAATCACTGCATGGCGACAACACATTCATCATCCCGGGGATTTTTTCAATATATTTTGTTTTCCCTACAAATTTGCTTTTTGCAGTTTTGCTTATTTGCTCAGATCTGTTTTCTTAGTCCTTCTGAGTCATCAAGTCAACACTGATCCCAGATTATCGGAATTTCTTCCGGATTACTCCTAGAGTTTAAACATTTGGGTAGTCCACATATTCTCAGCAATGACGTTCTAAGGCTGGTCTCACTCTGCTGTTTTTCGGCATCCGTGTGACTCCAGCCTAAACTGGATGCAACGCATCAGTTTTTGGCCCCATTGACTTTGAATGGAGCCGGAGACACTCGCTGGTGCATCCAGTTGTGGATCCAAGGCGTCCACAGATTATTCACAGAGACAAAAGTTAACCCCCAGATTCGAGCTACCATGGGTGAAATCTGAATGGAGGGTCTATGAGATACGGATTCATCCATACTCTAGATCCCGGTGGGTCCGGATTTCTAGTCCTTGTTCTATGAACTGCACATGCTCAGAACCACCCACTCTATCACTGTTAAATATGCAGCCAGATGCTCCCGCATGGGGTGCTTGTTCATTCAGTTTCATCATTGCGGGGGAATCCGGGGGCATGCATACTTTCCCTGCATGCCCTCGAATTCCAAAAAATGCCAGTGTGAAACCAGCCTTAAACATCCCAACATAGTACACAGCTGCCGGAGTGGACGGCTGGTTGTTAAACACAATCAGACTTCCAATAGAGAAGGCAGAAACAGGTTCATTACCATCTCTGCCTTACTATAGGTGAAAAAGCACCGCACACACAATAAAGGTAAGGCCACATGTCCTGTAATCGTCCAGTAGATTGGATCTAGCATAATCCTTTGTGCAAACACAATTTTTGTGTCCATGATGAAAAAATAGACTTTTGCAGGTTCCGTTATTTTAAAATGGAAGTCTATGGAAATCCGGTAACGCAAGACCCAAATCAGCTCTGCTGAGCAGAGGTGACTCATAATTAGATAATGGCACGTGTAGCGATATACAATCACTTATCATACGGCATTGCTTTTATTACTGCACTGAAATTTCACAGCCTTACAAAGTATTTCAGGATTACAATTTGTGATTATAAATACATTTGTATAATCCTAAAGTTCAATTAGAGTTTAATTCGTTCCACAGGAATATGCAGGATTATTAGGCTAAAGCTGCTCTACAAGACCCTTCATCTTCATCTGCCAATTTAAATAACACCTAATAAACTTTGTTAATCTAAAACTCTACACAACACATAAATACAAGGGATTAATTTATTATCACCCTCTTAAAGATATAGCATTGGGATATCATAATAACATATTACTGCACAATCTTGCAGTATAGTACTGTTAGTTATATTCTTGTACATAGGGGCAGTATTATAGTAGTTATATTCTTGTAATAGGACCAGTATTATAGTAGTTATATTCTTGTACATAGAAGCAGTATTATAGTAGTTATATTCTTGTATATAGGGCAGTATTATAGTAGTTATATTCTTGTAATAGGGCAGATTATAGTAGTTATATTCTTGTACATAGGGACAGTATTATAGTAGTTATATTCTTGTATATAGGGGCAGTATTATAGTAGTTATATTCTTGTACATAGGGACAGTATTATAGTAGTTATATTCTTGTACATAGGAGCAGTATTATAGTAGTTATATTTTTGTATATAGGAGCAGTATTATAGTAGTTATATTCTTGTACATAGGGCAGTATTATAGTAGTTATATTCTTGTACATAGGAGCAGTATTATAGTAGTTATATTCTTGTACATAGGAGCAGTATTATAGTAGTTATATTCTTGTACATAGGGCAGTATTATAGTAGTTATATTCTTGTACATAGGAGCAGTATTATAGTAGTTATATTCTTGTACATAGGAGCAGTATTATAGTATTATATTCTTGTAATAGGAGCAGTATTATAGTAGTTATATTCTTGTACATAGGGACAGTATTATAGTAGTTATATTCTTGTATATAGGGCAGTGTTATAGTAGTTATATTCTTGTACATAGGGGCAGTATTATAGTAGTTATATTCTTGTACATAGGGGCAGTATTATAGTAGTTATATTCTGGTATATAGGAGCAGTATTATAGTAGTTATTTTCTTGTACATAGGAGCAGTATTATAGTAGTTATATTCTTGTACATAGTGGCAGTATTATAGCAGTTATTTTCTTGTACATAGGGGCAGTATTATAGTAGTTATATTCTTGTACATAGGGAGCAGTATTATAGTAGTTATATTCTTGTATATAGGGGCAGTATTATAGTAGTTATATTCTTGTATATAGGGGCAGTATTATAGTAGTTATATTCTTGTATATAGGAGCAGTATTATAATAGTTATAGTCTTGTACATAGGAGCAGTATTATAGTAGTTATATTCTTGTATATAGGGTCAGTATTATAGTAGTTACATTCTTGTACTTAGGGGCAGTATTATAGTAGTTATATTCTTGTATCTAGGAGCAGTATTATAGTAGTTATATTCTTGTACATAGGAGCAGTATTATAGTAGTTATATTCTTGTACATAGGGGCAGTATTATAGTAGTTATATTCTTGTACATAGGAGCAGTATTATAGTAGTTATATTCTTGTACATAGGAGCAGTATTATAGTAGCTATATTCTTGTACATAGGAGCAGTATTATAGTAATTATATTCTTGTACATAGGGGCAGTATTATAGTAGTTATATTCTTGTACATAGAGGCAGTATTATAGTAGTTATTAATTCTTGTACATAGGAGCAGTATTATAGTAGTTATATTCTTGTATATAGGGGCAGTATTATAGTAGTTATATTCTTGTACATAGGGGGCAGTATTATAGTAGTTATATTCTTGTACATAGGGACAGTGTTATAGTAGTTATATTCTTGTACATAGGGGCAGTATTATAGTAGTTATATTCTTGTACATAGGGGCAGTATTATAGTAGTTATATTCTGGTATATAGGAGCAGTATTATAGTAGTTATTTTCTTGTACATAGGAGCAGTATTATAGTAGTTATATTCTTGTACATAGTGGCAGTATTATAGTAGTTATTTTCTTGTACATAGGGGCAGTATTATAGTAGTTATATTCTTGTACATAGGGAGCAGTATTATAGTAGTTATATTCTTGTATATAGGGCAGTATTATAGTAGTTATATTCTTGTATATAGGGGCAGTATTATAGTAGTTATATTCTTGTATATAGGAGCAGTATTATAATAGTTATAGTCTTGTACATAGGAGCAGTATTATAGTAGTTATATTCTTGTATATAGGGTCAGTATTATAGTAGTTATATTCTTGTACATAGGGGCAGTATTATAGTAATTATATTCTTGTACATAGGGGCAGTATTATAGTAGTTATATTCTTGTACATAGAGGCAGTATTATAGTAGTTATATTCTTGTACATAGGAGCAGTGTTATAGTAGTTATATTCTTGTACATAGGGGCAGTATTATAGTAGTTATATTCTTGTACATAGGAGCAGTATTATAGTAGTTATATTCTTGTATATAGGGACAGTATTATAGTAGTTATATTCTTGTACATAGGGCAGTATTATAGTAGTTATATTCTTGTACATAGGAGCAGTATTATAGTAGTTATATTCTTGTATATAGGGACAGTATTATAGTAGTTATATTCTTGTACATAGGGGCAGTATTATAGTAGTTATATTCTTGTACATAGGAGCAGTATTATAGTAGTTATATTCTTGTACATAGGGGCAGTATTATAGTAGTTATATTCTTGTAGATAGGAGCATTATTATAGTAGTTACATTCTTGTACATAGAAGCAGTATTATAGTAGTTATATTCTTGTACATAGGAGCAGTATTATAGTAGTTATATTCTTGTATATAGGAGCAGTATTATAGTAGTTATTTTCTTGTATATAGGGGGAGTATAATAGTAACTGTATATATAACCCTTGTTTCACTCGAACATGTGATATTATGTACAAACATTGCAGTTCCTGCTCCACAATATGCCCCCGATTTAGCCATCACTTGATAATATAAGAACACACGCACGGTCACTGGTGCATAGACGGAGACATTTTATAATACCAATTATTGCCAGGGTTCACTGATCATAAATACAGATTTGGGTCAGTGTGGGAGAAGCAGAAAATTGGTTTCTGTAAGGAAATTAGATATTAAATATTGGTATTCAGTTCAGGCTGCCGGGATTCTCCAGGCTGTTAAAATGTGTTTGAAAGTCGTTCCTTCACCTTAAAGGTTTTTCTCCAAACAAGACGTTCTTGGAATATAGACTTAATGTACTCAGAAGCCCCCTACGCAATGTAGATAGACAATGTCACATGTGGCAGGTGTTTGTGGGACTTGTTATATTTTCTTTCATGTGAAAAAAATTGTATTTTTTAAGTAGAAAATGTTTTTTTCTCTCACTAAAGGTATTTTGAATTCCAGTTGGTGCCAAAAAAAAAGGTACAAAATGCCATTTAAACTATACAAAATGTACTTTGTAGGTAAAAATGGAGTTTGTCCTCTCTCTGTAAATATAACCCTTATAGGTAGGGAATGCCCATTAACCTTCTAAAATGTCCATTGTCCTATAAAAAGTACTTTGTAAGTGCAAACTCCCCTTTGCCCCATCAAAATGTACATACAGTCATGGCCGAAAGTGTTGACATCCTTGAAATTGTCCCAGAAAATGAAGTATTGCTCCCTGAAAATTATTCCAATTACATACATTTTGTAACAGGTGTGGGCAATATGAGAATCACACCTGAAATCAGATAAAAAGGGGAGAAGTTGCCTCAATCTTTGCATTGAGTGTCTATGTGTGCCACATAGAACAGAAGGAGAAGAAGAAAACTGTCTGAGGACTTGAGAAACAAAATCATTGAAAAATAACAACAATCTCAGGGTTACAAGTCCATCTCCAGAGATCTTGATGTTCCTTTATCCACGGTGCACAACAAAATCAAGATGTTTAAGCTTCATGGCACTATAGCTAATCTCCCTGAATGTGGATGGCAGAGAAAAAATGATGAAAGGTTGTAACGTAGGAAAGTCCAGATGGTGGATAAGCCTCAATCAAGATCCAAAGAAATTCAAATGTGTCCTGCAGGCTCAGGGGGCATCAGTGTCAGTGCAGACTATCCATCCACATGTGAATGAAATGAAACGCTATAGAAGAGGCCCAGGAAAATTCACTGCTGACACCGAGACATAAAAAAGCCAAAATTTACTTGAGTAACCAAAATCCTTCTGGGAAAGCGTCTTGTGTATAGATGAGACAAGATAGAGTTTTTTGGTAAAGTGAATCATTCATATGTTTACTGAAAACAGAATGAGGCCGAAAAAGAAAAGAGCACAGGACCTACAGTCACATATGGGGGAGGTTAGAGAAAAGAGCACAGGACCTACAGTCACATATGGGGGAGGTTAGAGAAAAGAGCACAGGACCTACAGTCACATATGGGGGAGGTTAGAGAAAAGAGCACAGGACCTACAGTCACATATGGGGGAGGTTAGAGAAAAGAGCACAGGACCTACAGTCACATATGGGGGAGGTTAGAGAAAAGAGCACAGGACCTACAGTCACATATGGGGAGGTAAGAGAAAAGAGCACAGAAATTACAGTAACAATTGGGGGCTGGATAGAGAGACAAAAGAGCACAGGATCTACAGTCACATATGGGAGGCCAGAAAGAAAAGAGCACAGGACCTACAGTCACATATGGGGGAGGTTAGAAAAAAAGAGCACAGGACTTACAGACACATATGGGGGAGGCAGAGAAAAGAGCACAGGATCTACAGTCACATATGGGGAGGCCAGAGAAAAGAGCACAGGACCTACAGTCACATATGGGGGAGGTTAGAAAAAAAGAGCACAGGACTTACAGTCACATATGGGGGAGGTCAGAGAAAAGAGCACAGGACCTACAGTCACATATGGAGGAGGTCAGAGAAAAGAGCACAGGACTACAGTCACATATGGGGAGTCAGAGAAAAGAGCACAGGACCTACAGTCACATATGGGGAGGTCAGAGAAATGAACACAGGACCTACAGTCACATATGGTGGAGGTAAGAGAAAAGAGCACAGGACCTACAGTCACATGGGGGAGGTCAGAGAAAAGAGCACAGGACCTAAGTCACATATTGGGGGAGGTCAGAGAAAAGAGCACAGGACCTACAGTCACATATGGGGGAGGTCAGAGAAAAGAGCACAGGATCTAGAGTCACATATTGGGGGAGGTCAGAGAAAAGAACACAGGACCTACAGTCACGTATGGGGGAGGTCAGAGAAAAGAGCACAGCATCTACAGTCACATATGGGGGAGGTCAGAGAAAAGAGCACAGGACCTAGAGTCACATATTGGGGAGGTTCAGAGAAAAGAACACAGGACTTACAGTCACAGTATGGGGGAGGTCAGAGAAAAGAGCAAAAGGACCTACAGTCACATATGGATGAGGTCAGAGAAAAGAGCACAGGAGCCTACAGTCACATATGGGGAGGTCAGAGAAAAGAGCACAGGACCTACAGTCACATATGGAGAGGTCAGAGAAAAGAGCACAGGACCTAGAGTCACATATGGGGAGGTCAGAGAAAAGAGCACTGGACCTACAGTCACATATGGGGGAGGTCAGAGAAAAGACACAGGACCTACAGTCACGTATGGGGGAGGTCAGAGATATTTTGGTTGTTTTCTTGCCTCTGCACTGGGGTCTTGACTGTCTGCAAAACATAATGAAATCTGAAGATACCAAAGGGTTTTGGTGACAATGTAGAGTCCAGTGTCAGAAAGCTGGGGGCGTCCTAGGTCAGGGGTCTCCAGCAGGACAATGACCCCAAACATCAAGAAGCCCACAGAAATGGAGGAAACAAAGCGCTGGAGAGATCTGAAGTGTCAGCAATGAGTCCAGATCTAAATCCCATTGATCCCCTGTGGAGAGATCTGAAAATTGGGAGAAGACGAAGAGACGGGAGCAGAAGAAGAGGAGAAACTCCAGGAGAGAAGAAGCTTGTGGAGGGTTTATAGGAGGCGACTGACTGCAGGATTTATACCAAAGGGGGAAACCAAATATTAAGATGAGGCCAACAATTGTGCCCGGACATTTTTGGAGCTTTGTGTGAAATTTTGGCCAATTTGCCTTTTTTCACCTTTTTTTGTGGTGTTCCAATACACACAAGGGATATAAACCTGTGTATAACAAAACCTGGGGAATTGTAGTCATTTTCTGGGACAAAACGTACTTCTTTTTCAGGAACAATTTCAAGGGGCCGACACTTTCGTCCATGACTGTGAATGTCCATTGCTCCAACAAAATTGATCTACTTGGTACAAAATGAAACTTGATCCAACAAAACGCACTTTTGCTCGCTACAAAACATCCATTACATTTAAAAAGGTCTTAGAAAGTACAAAAGGCTCTCACTAAATGTACACAATGCTCTTTACTCCCCTGAATGAAACATGCTTTTCACAAATACAATTCTTCCTTCCAATCCACAACATCAACTTTGCAACTACAAAAGCCAATTGCACCCACAAATCTGACTTTATAGGAATTAAATGCTGCTGTCATTACATTATCTACTATAAAGATACAAATGTCTTTTGATCTCACAAAAACCTTTATGGTAGCTTGAAGGATCAATCGTGCCCATGCTGCTGCAGAGGATCCCCATGCAGACACCTGGCTGCAGGCAGAGTGCTGAGCATGTGTGTCCGCCAACTCTCATTTCACTAGGTGGACGTGCACCTTGCTATTCGCATTGAACACCAGGTGGCGCCATACTATGTAAGTAAAGGTTACAACTCTCCTCTGGATTGTCATTTTTACAATATTTAAATTGCAAACATTCTTTATTTTTTATGATCTGTCCAATAAATGTGATATGTGATAGGGCCAACTCCTTTAAAGTGAATCCGTAAGCAGGTTTTCCTATGTAATGTGAAGATGGCATACTGTAAGGGTTAAAAATAGAATTCAGCTATGCCTTCCTTGTCAAGATCGGAGCTGTTGTTTTCTGCGATGTCCGTTTTAGCTTCACCACCTTATCATTGCTGGAAAACATTGCCTCATGCATGGCAGTCCATACACCTCTCCTGCTGTGATTGGCAGCTCACTATCTGTAGACTTTGTATACAGAGCCTGATTTGGGCAGGGTTAGTTTTCTGAGCTCTTCTGCATTGCTAAATCTAAAAACTCAGATTTTGTTAGAACCTCAGCACCCAGTAATCTAAGAGATACATCGTTGGATTCAGGGTCTCTCAACATCATGCTGCTCTCAGAGGAAGTAGCAAAAACTTGCTGACAGATTCCCTTTAATGAGACCATGAAAATGTATATTTATCTATGTTTTAAGGATAGCTCAATAAACATGGATTTTTATGGATGGTGAGGACTACTGTCCTGCTCATCATTATTGGCACCCATGAAGTTTAAGTGCATAATGTGGAATAAAATAAACCAAGTGAACAGCTTTTTTGTATAGAGACTCGTGTTAAATACAAAGACCAAATGATAAACAACAATTTAAGAGAAAAAACTACGGGAGGGAAAAATAGAAAAACCTAAAGCCGCTGTGACCCTGGTATTGGCACCTTTACATTACATTAGTGTGGGAACACATTGTGACTCGCCTTTGGTAAATCACGTATGAAAATCACTTGTGATAATTTGTCGGCGCCCAAGTGACATGAATTAGCCAATGATTGATGACTTAGTGTTTTAAAAAGCCACATGTTAGGTCCTGTTGCTTTGTCACAATGGTGAAGACAAAGTAGTCATCTGAGGACATCAGAACTACTATTATTAGTAAACACAAGTCTTCCAAAAGGTATGAGGCCATCTTCAAAGTATCCCAGTGTGAATAATGTGCAATGAAAGTTTGCCAAGTAAGGACTGTCAGAACCTCCCTGGAGTGCGGGGAGAGAGCAAATTTGACAAGAGATGTCTTCAAAGGTTGGTGCAACTGGTGGACAAAAATCACATCAAATAGCCAAAGACCTGGAGGCCAACCTGGAATAGCATGGGGTCATGATTTCATGAAGTATCGTATGCCACACACTAAACCAAGCAGAGCTTTATGGGCGAAGGCCAAGTAAGAATCCAATGCTCAAGAAAAGACGTAAGGTTGCATTCACATTACGATTTTCGGTCATCCGATTGTATCCTTTTTAAAACGGATACATCGGATACGAAATCAGATCCCATGTCCCCTTATGGGAATCGGATCAGATGTGCCACTATTGGCATCATTCACGATTTTCGTGGCAGCGCTGCTACAATTTTGTGTCCGTGACTCAAATCGGACAGCATCGGATCAGTGCTAATCCGAGTACACACAAAATGTGAGACCTATGGACATCTATCCGAGTTCATCTCAGATCCGATGTCGGCTCCGTGTTCTTGCTCTCCCCATCTTCCTGCCACCATTCTTCCCCCATCTCCTGCCTCCTCCATCTTTTTCCCCCTATTCTATTCTGTCCCCCCGATCCTCTATCCTGATATAATCCCTATCCTGTCCCCTCTTCTCTTCCCTGTGAGTTAAAAAAAAAAAAAAAACTCTTTCCAGAAGGTTACATCACCTTGTGACTCCCGACACAAGGGCAGAAGGACCTGTGGTGATGTCAGAGAGCTGGTCAGCTGACATGTCATGTGATAGGTTCTCTGACATCATCACAGGTCCTTCTGCCCCAATGGTGTCGCATCCTGGGAGCTGGTGACAAGTGATTACCTCTGAGAGGAGTTTTCTTTTTTTTATCACACAGGGAAGAGAACAGGGAACAGGATAGGGATTAGATCAGGACAGAGGAGTGGGGGGGACGAAGATGGAGGAGGCAGGAACAGGGAGAGACAGGGGACACAGGACAGAGCATAGAATCGGTATCGGATGGCTATTTGCCATCTGATTGCAGGGATCTATGGATCCGTGGCTGTCTGTGGGATCCTCCTTCAAACTCGGATCCCACGACAGGGACTAAATCGTGATGTGAAAGCAGCCTAAAAAGAAATGACTGATCATTGCCAAAGACTAACCACAATCCTTCTGCAAAAATATTCTGTGGACAGACTAAACAAAAATAGATCCTTTTGGCAATGCACAATAACAGTTTGTTTACAGATGGTGCAATGAAGCTTTTAAGGAAATGAACACCTATACTAACAGTTAAGCATGGTGGAGGATCCATAATGCTGGGGGGGGTTGTTTTGCTGTTCGGTACTGGAGGCCTTGACTGTATCACAGGAGTCATGAATTAGAGAATTATCAAGAAAATTTAGAGCAAAATGTCCTACCCACTGTAAGAAAACTTGTTTGAGTTGAAGATCATGGGTCCTCCAGTAGAACCATGACCCAAAGCAACATCCAAAAGTGCACAGGAAAGGTTGAAAAAGAAACAATGGCTGTTATAAAATGGCAGCAATGAGTCCTGATCTCAATCCCATTGAAAATCTTTGGGGCGAGCGGAAAACTGCCATTGGGAGAAAGAACCGCAAACATTCAAGAGCTCGAATACACTGCAAAGGAAGAGAAAATACAGGTGAGAAGAGCAAGAAGCTTTACATGACTACGAGAAACATCTGGAAGCCAAAGGGGGGCAACCAAGTATTAATTAGGGGCCTTTAATGCTGGACATGAAATTGCAACTTGTATGCGACAAACAATGCTTTATTCTTGTGTTACTTTGGACACTAATCAAACAATCCTGAGGATAGAACTTTGGTCATTTCTATGTATTTCAGAAGATATTGTATAGTCTATGAAAAAAATGACTGGAGGAGAAGGGAGGGAGGTGCCAATAATGGTGAGCAGCACTGTATCTGAATACTTTTAGATTCCCTTTAATGGTTTTATTTTCCATCCGGTAGAGCTTGGTTTTGTTTAGCCAATATAATAATAGCAGATAACTGTGTTTAACCTAAAATGAGAAAATGAAGAGCTTTGTATGAAAGGCGCGGGCCGTGCGTGCGAGTCCTTGCTTTCATTTCTGTATAGGTTAATGAAATCTATTAATCTTCTTTAAGCTCAAAAATAAAAAGCAATTTAGAAATTTTTGACAAGTTATGCGGCCGTATCTCATTAAAAGGTCGGAATTCACTGAACAACACTTCAAAATTCCTTTTTTTTCATACTAAAATCTGCCGCAATTAGAAAGCATTTATTCCAGATTTAACGCCTAAGTGGCCCCGTAATGGATCTCTCAGATTAAGAGGCGACACTTAAAGGGACGCGCCAAACATAAAGGGATTACTGTGATGTCTGAGATTAGTAGATAGGACTAAATTCACACATCCAGTAATCGTCCATTAGATCGGATCTGGCACAATCCTTTGTGCTAACACAACTTTTTTGTCCGCTTTGAAAAAATTTGATTTTTTCCGGATCCGTTTTTTTTTAACATTGGAGTCTATGGAGAGCGTATCCGGTAACTGATCGCTATTTAGTCTCTGTTTTTCGGCAAACTTGCAGAGTGAATGGCTGGAAGTAGGGATGAGCGAATATACTCGCTACTATTCGGTATTCGCCGAATAGTAGCGGTATTCGGGCTACTTATGTGTACTCGGGAGTAGCGAGTAGTCCTAATACTTTCGCAGTGTATCTATAGATACACTGCGAAAGTAGCCTAAAAGTGAATAAAAGTTGTTAAAAAATAATAAAATTATATACTCACCAGTCCGACGCCTGCATCCGACCGGCAAAGAAGACATCCGATCGCTGGACAAGGACCTGTCACTACCAGCCAATCAGATGGCCGGTAGCGATTTGGCCAATCAGATGGCACCACATCACAACCACATGATCGCTAGCGGCCACCTGATTGGCCAATTTGCAAGGTCCTAGATGTACTGTCAGGACCTTGTCAACTGGCCAATCAGGTGGCCGCTAGCGATGATGTAGTTGTGACGTGGCCCCATCTGATTGGCCAAATCGCTACCGGCCATTTGACTGGCTGGTAGTGACAGGTCCTTGTCCAGCGATCGGATGTCTTCTCTGCCGGTCCCGATGTAGGCGTCGGACAGGTGAGTATGTACTTTTATTATTTTTTAACAACTTTTATTCACTTTTAGGCTACTTTCGCAGTGTATCTATAGATGCACTGCAAAAGTATCCATACTCACTATACTCGCAACGAGTAGCGAGTACCAGTACCTACTCGTTGCGAGTATAGCGATTACGAATATTAAGGTACTCGCTCATCCCTAGCTGGAAATTGTCCAGTGGGTGTGGCTTGGCAGTTCCTTCCGCGAACCGCATGTGTGTTAAGTTTTAAGTCATTGCGGTCGAGGAACTAGCAAATATGAAGAAAAAGAAGCATCACTCACCTTATTTTGCTTAAAAAATCCTCTTTATTCAGTGTCCATTAAAAAAAAGCAGGTGCAGGAAAGAACAGCTCAGCAATCAAGGATGACAGCTGTTTTGTGTGTATCCCACACTTTCTAGGATACTACGGTAGGATCTGTTGAAGTTTGGGATACACACAAAACAGCTGTCATCCTTGATTGCTGAGCTGTTCTTTCCTGCACCTGCTTTCTTTAATAAAGAAAAATAAGGTGACTGGAGCTTATTCTTTTCATATTTGCTATAACAAGTTTGTAACACCTTACGCTCTAATATCCATCTGTCCGCTGAAAACTATCAAAATCCTGAGCCAAATACCTTGAACAAACTAGGTGAATTAATTGGTGCTGAACATTTCTGGTTGTGGTCGAGGAACTTATCTGGGGTAAGACCCTCAGGCAGGGGTGGGGAAGGGGGTGAGGGGCGAAATTTAGTTGGTGGGTGTGGCAGGGCGGCCATCTGCGTGCTATAATGGTTCACCCCCCCTACCTAGGGGTCTTACCCCCAGACCACTGCTTGTATTATAATCAACTTTACAACCACATGGACTTAAAAATTAACATTTGTTCGCTCAGTGAAATGCTGAGCCACGTCCACCGATGGCAAACCACACCTACCACCTAAGCCGCTCATGCCCCGCAACGTCTGGCCGTTTAAACTGCAAGTTTGACGATTTTTCTTGGATCAGTTTCAAATGGATGATAAATTGTGATCAGTTACCAGATCCGTTCTTCATAAACTCTAATGTAAAAAGAAAATGGATCCTTCCTGCAGAAATCAATTTTTTCAAAATGGACAAAAATGTTGTCAGCTTGATGAGGGAAAAGGGAATGGAAATGGTTGCTGCACTGGAACACCTGTGCCGGTTGTTGCAGGGAGCAGGACGTCTGATGTCCAAGCAAATTCAATTGTAAAGGAACCTCCAGCAACAGACTGTCGTCTTCATAAATTTAAGATGTAAATTCTTAAGTTTCGGATGTAAAACCTTTGTCAACAGCATGGTGATACACCATGCTGTTGACAAAGGATTTACATCCGAAATGCGTTCAGCGTTCCCCTTGCCAGCTATGTAATTTTTTATGCACTTTTTGCACAATAAATATTTATTTATGAAGACGACGGTCTGTTGCTGGAGGTTCCTTTACAAAAATGTTGTGTTTGCACAAAGGATTGCGCTGGATTCGATCTACTAGATGATAGCTGGACGTGTGGATTTAGCTTTACAGGCACATTCTATGGCACCCCAGAGTATGGTTGCCACAATGGCATCGCCTCCCCCGGGGGACCATGCTGTGCCTAAAAGCAACAGAAGGGTCTCCACACCAGGTAAGCCACCACACACAACATCTTCCCAACTCCGGGCCAGACGGGGGAGCTTTAAAACCCGAGTCCAAGGGGAGGTCCCCTGCTATAAATTCTGGCCCAGGGGCGGGGTTAGGCAGTTCAGTTCCTGGGAGGACTGTGAAGAGGTCCTGTGGATTGGAGCAGCGTAAGGCTTGTCCCGGGACAGAGACTAGCCTAAAAAAAACAGTATGAAATTACTTTAAAAAAAGGCACAAAATTAAAAGAATTAAGAATTAAAAGAAATGAGTCGAGTATTCCAGATTATCAAACATCTGGGGGAAAGTTCATGTTGTATTGTAGTCAGGTGAGGATTATAATCTACCATGTATTAGGCTTTTTGGATTGACAAATTTTACATTAAAGGAATTTTATAATAGACACAAATACATATACAGTACACATATACAGTGCTTTTTTTAAAGTATTTTTTAAGTATTTTACAGAAGACTATAGAAAAATAATATATACCGTATATACTCGCGTATAAGCCGAGTTTTTCAGCCCAAAAATTGGGCTGAAAAGTCCCCCCTCGGCTTATACGCGAGTCATCGGTATACACAGCCCCCCCCCATCGGTATACAGGCGCCCCCTTGGTGCCGCAAACCTGTAAAGGAATAATCATTATACTTATCCCTGTCCTCGCCGCCGCCGCCATCGCGCTCCTCGTGCTTCATCCGGCTTCTTCCGGCTTCCTCCTCCGGTGGGCACAGGCAATGACGTCATTGTCTGTGCGCCGAGGAGGAAGCCGGAAGAAGACGGATGAAGCCGGAGGAGCGTGGCGGCGGCGAGGACAGGGACAAGAATAATGATTATTCCTTTACAGGTTTGCGGCACCAAGGGGGAGGGGGGCTGTATACCGACTGGGGCCTGTATATACCACCACTGGGGCCTGTATACCGATGGCGGGGCTTTATACCGACTGGGGCCTGTATATATCACCACTGGGGCCTGTATATACCACTGGGCTGCTGTATATACTGCTGGGGCCTGTATATAGCACTGGGGAGGCTGCTGTATACTACTACTGGGGAGGCTGCTGTATACTTCCACTGGGGAGCTGCTGTATATTCCCATTGGGGAGGCTGCTGTATACTCCGCTGGGGAGGCTGCTGTATACTCCACTGGGGAGGCTGCTGTATACTACACTGGGGAGGCTGCTGTATACTCCCACTGGGGAGGCTGCTGTATACTACCACTGGGGAGGCTGCTGTATACTACCACTGGGGAGGCTGCTGTATACTACCACTGGGAGGCCTGTATACCACTGGGGGGGCCTGTATACCACACTGCTGGGGGCTGTATACCTGTGCTGGGGTCTACCCTTGGCTTATACACGAGTCAATAGGTTTTCCCAGGTTTTGGGGGCAAAAGTAGGGGGGTCGGCTTATACACAGGTCGGCTTATACACGAGTATATACGGGTATATCCAAAACAGTTTTGTGCCTGCTTTTTTAGTTGTTTTTTCAAGTGTTTATGAAATATTTTACCGAACACTATGGGGGAAAAAAAAAGGGCTGTGGAGTCAGTAAGCCAAACCTCTGACTACGACTCCTCAATTTCCTTGACTCTGACTCCACGACTCCAACTCCACAACCAATGCTCTGAAGTCAGGGAGCCAAATGTCCGACTCCGACTCTTCAATTTCCCAGACTCTGACTCTACTACTCCGACTCCACAACCAGAGCTGTGAAGTCAGGCAGCCAAACATCTGACTCCACCAAAATGGACACAAACTCTGAAGGTACCGTCACACGCGGCAATTTTGCAAGCAATTTCACTGGCATTTTGCTGGTTGCAGTGAAATCATGGATACATGGTTCTGTTTTGTTGCCGTTTAGAAATGGAACCATGTATCCATGATTTTACTGCAACCAGCAAATTGCCAGTGAAATTGCTTGCAAAATTGCCGCGTGTGACGGTACCTTGACTCCACAACCAGGGATCAGAGGAAAAGCGGGTAATACCTTTGTACTGAATGTCGTCTGTAGCTTAGAATCCTTTAAGGCTTCGTACACACGTAGCGTATTTACTATTAGCGTAAATGTAGTGAAATCCAGTGGGATAATGCATAAGGTTTTTGCTGAAATGCGTTCACACAATCAGTATTTTTTGCAGACGCACTTTTACTGCAAAGCACGTCCGGAAAAAGAATGACCATGTCAATTCTTTGCGCCTTCTTTGGTGCGCTTTTCCCATAGCCCACATTATAAAATGGGCTCGGGAAAATCACAGACAAAAAAGTGCAGTGTGTGAATGCATATACGCAGCAAAAAAGTGCAACTGCATAAAAGCGCCGCGTAAAAAAAAAAATACATGATGTGTGAACACAGCCGAATGATCTTCTGGAGGAGTCTTGGTGCAGACATGAAGACGAGCCTTATTAACACTAAGCTTACTGAATCACAGAAAATGGTTAATAATATTGCGACAAATCAATGTAACCTGCTCACTGCCTGAGCATGATACAATGACAGTGTTGCTAATAGCTGTCCATTAGTTCTGGGACCCATCATACTATATTTCGGACTATATGGGGCCCATTATACTATGTGAAAGGCTATGTGGGGCCATTATAATATTTGGAGGGCTATGTGGAGGCAGTATACTATTTGTAGGGCTGTGGGTGGGCCTTTGTACTATATGCAAGTAATTATACAGTGTGAAGGATTGTGTGGGGCCCATCATACTATATAGGACTATATGGGGCCCATTATACTATGTGAAAGGCTATGTGGGCCATTATAATATTTGGAGGGCTATGTGAGGCAGTATACTATTTGTAGGGCTGTGGGTGGGCCTTTGTACTATATCAAGTAATTTACAGTGTGAAGGATTGTGTGGGCCATCATACTATATGTAGGACTATATGGGGCCCATTATACTATGTGAAGGCTATGTGGGGTCATTATAATATTTGGAGGGCTATGTGGAGGCAGTATACTATTTGTAGGGCTGTGGGTGGGCCTTTGTACTATATGCAAGTAATTATACAGTGTGAAGGATTGTGTGGGGCCCATCATAATATATGTAAGACTATATGGGGCCCATTATACTATGGAAAGGCTATGTGGGGCCATTATAATATTTGGAGGGCTATGTGGAGGCAGTATACTATTTGTAGGGCTGTGGGTGGGCCTTTGTACTATATGCAAGTAATTATACAGTGTGAAGGATTGTGTGGGGGCCATTATACTGTACGGAGGGCTGTGTGGGGTCACAGATGGGGAATCATACTGTGCAGAGGGAGTTGAGGAGGGTACAGTAGGGCCATCATACTGTGTGTAAATAACAAAGAGAATGAGGTGCTCGTTGGAGCAGTGCAGCCCGTCCATTGTATATGTGTACTGTATATGTATTTGTGTCTATTATAAAATTCCTTTAATCTAAAATTTGTCAATCCACAAAGCCTAATAAATTGTAGATTATAATCCTCACCTGACTACAATACAACATGAACTTTCCCCCAGATGTTTGATAATCCGGAATACTAGACTCATTATTCTTTTAATTTTGTGCCTTTTTTTAAAGTCATTTCATACAGTTTTTTTAGGCTGAAATATATTCCAGTCCCCCTACCCCTACTAATTTTTGCATTAAAAATGGCCAAAAAAAAAAGTAAAAGAAAAGAAAGAAGAAAAAGATATTTTTTTAGCCAAAATTTGCTGTTTTGAAGAATTTGGCACAAAAAATGAAGTCGATAAATATTGAAGAACAACACAAGACCCCGCAAATGATGATCCAATGTCTCAAGGCGGAAAACAAATACAAAAGAGTCAGAAGCTTTCCTCCTGGAGACGTCACGCTTTAATCCGGGACCGCCTCGACCCTCCTCCACACGTCACATTGTGCTCCGGGCCATGAGGGGTTAATTACGCCATCATGATGAAAATCACCTGCAATTTCACAACCTTGCATAAGATTACGCAACACATGATGAAACTCCACCGAAATCCTGAGAGACAGAAGGAAAAAAAAGAGAAAGGAAAGCAGGAAAACTCTGAAATCGGATGTGGCCCATTGTAGAAACGTCTAACGATGACGTACAGTGACCCGGACACATCGCCGCCGGGTGTGGTACAACTACAAGTCCCAGCAGACCCTGAGTCCTAGCAGCTGTGCAGGTATACACACTCCTGGAGAATCATATTGTGATGAGGAACAATGTATCGCAAATAATACATCCAGGAGCATCGCAATGAATTACAATATCATCAAAAAGTGACTTTATTTCAGTATTTCAATCCATAAAGTGACACATATTATATAGAGTCATTACACACAGAGGGATCTTTTTCATGTGTTTATTTATGTTAATGTTGATGATTATGGCTTACAGCCAATGAAAACCAAAACGCCATTATCTCAGAAAATTAAAGTAGGTAAGATGCACCTATACCAGTCCGCTCTGGTTGAATGCACATTTTTTTTTTAACAAATATTTGTATTTTAGGATTATTTTATTTACTATTTTCTTACATTTTAGTGCTTTTTTAAAAGTATTTTTGAAGTATTTTACAGAAGACTATAACAAATAACATTTCGCAAAACATTTTTGTGCCTGCTTTTTGGTTAGTTTTTTAAGTGTTTAGGAAATATTTTACAAGAAGACTATGGAAATAAAACAGGGCTGTGGAGTCGGTAAGCCAAACCTCTAAATCCGACTCCTCAATTTCCTTGACTCTGACTCCATGACTCCGACCCCACAACCAATGCTCTGAAGTCAGGAAGTCAAACGTCCGACTTCAACTCCTCAATTTCCTGAATCTGACTACGACTCTTCAATTTCCTTATTCGACTTACGACTCGACTCCAAACCAGAGCTGTGAAGTCAGGCAGCCAACATCCAACTCACCAAAATGGACACAACTCTGACTCATGACTCTGACTCCACAACCAGAGCCAAACATCCTACTCCAACTCCTCAAATTTCTGACTCCGACTCTACGACTCCAACTCCACAACCACGGCTGTGAAGTCAGGAAGCCAAACCTCCACTCTGACTCCTCAATTTTCCTGACTCCGAATCTATGATTCCAACTCCACAACCAGGGCTGTGAAGTCAGGAAGCCAAACCTCAGACTGACTCCTCAATTTCTTTGACTCTAACTCCATGATTTCAACTCCATGACTCGACTCCACAACCAATGGCTCTGAAGTTAGGAAGCCAAACATCCAACTCCAACGCCTCAATTTCCCTGACTCTGACTCCGACTCTACAATATCCCTGACTCCGACTCTATGACTCTGACTCCACAACCAGGGCTATGAAGTCAGAAAGCCAAACCTCCGACTCGACTCCACCAAAATGGACACCGATTCCAACTCGGATTCCAGAACTCCAACTTCAGAGCTTAGGCTGTGAATTCAGGAAGCCAAACCTCCGACTTCGACCATGACACTGACTCCATAAATAACTAAGAATGTGGGTCCCGATTCAGAAAGGATCTGACTCCGATTCTTTTTACGTAAAACTGCTTGAAATGTCATCAGTCGCCGGCAGATTTTAAAAAGTGGGCAGAGGTCAGCCAAACGGTGGTATGGGATAGATTTTTAAGATATACATATATATCTATAATTATTAGAATTATTATTTTTTATACTAGCCATATATTTTCTTCATTATTCTTATTATTAGGCTTAATAATGAGACTCCTAGTAATTCAAAATAATAAAGAAAATATATGGTAACTATAAAAAAAAAATAATCACCATAATTGCAATATAAAATAATGAGAAAATTATATTTATTGCAAACTACAAAAAAAAATATATAAGAAAGTATGGAAAATAATCATCCTAATAGTACAAAATAAAAATAAATATGAAAAATAATCATTTAATATTTTTCATATTTTCTTAGTTAATTATTTTTGTTATTGCACTGACGACGATGTAAGTGGGGCCACATGGCAGTGATGTCATACCCTGCTCCGCTTACAAGCCAAATTCAGTTACTTGCATCAAAGGAACAGGCTGCACACTGGGGGAGCAGAGGGAAGGTGAGTATAATTGTTTTGTTTTATGTATGCAGTGTAACGTGAAACATCTATAGCATAATGGTCCTATAATGGTGGACATATATATCAGTATGGGGACATATATACCAGGATGGAGATATATTATATATATATATAGATATATATATATATATACTATATTATATATATATATATGGAAGGGGCCCATAATGGAGAACATAATACCAGGATGGGATGGGAGACATACACTACCATTCAAAAGTTTGGGTCACCCAGACAATTTAGTGTTTTCCATGAAAACTCACACTTTTACTGATCAAATGAGTTGCAAAATGAATAGAAAATATAGTCCAGACATTGACGAGGTTAGAAATAATGTTTTTTTTTTAAATAATAATTTTCTATTTTAAACTTTGCTTCATCAAAGAATGCTCCCTTTGCAGCAATTACAGCATTGCAGACCTTTGGCCGGTGCTATTTAATGAAGCTGCCAGATGAGGAGCCGTGAGGCGTCAATTTCTCAAACTAGAGACTCTAATACACTTATCTTGTTGCTCAGTTGTGCAGCGAGGCCTCCCATTTCTCTTTCTACTCTGGTTAGAGCCTGTTTGTGTATTAGTTTGTGTAGGGAGTAGTGCACAATGTTGTAGGAAATCTTCAGTTTCTTGGCAATCTCTCGCATGGAATAGCCTTCATTTCTAAGAACAAGAATAGACTGTTGAGTTTCACATGAAAGTTGTTTTTTCTGGCCATTTTGAGAGTTTCATAGAACAAACAAATGTAATGCTCCAGATTCTCAACTAGCTCAAAGGAAGGACAATTTTATAGCTTCTCTAATCAGCCAAACCGTTTTCAGCTGTGCTACCATACGTGTGCGAGGGTTTTCAAGGGTTTTCTAAACGTCCATTAGCCTTCTTATATAGTTAGCAAACACAATGTACCAATAAATCACTGGAGTGGTGGTTGTTGGAAATGGGCCTCTTTACACCTATGTACTGTACATATTACATTAAAAGCCAGCTAGAATAGTCATTTACCACATTAACAATGCATAGAGTGTATTTCTGATTAATTTAATGTTAGCTTCATTGAAAAAAATATTGTTTGTCTTTCAAAAATAAGGAGATTTCTAAATGATCCCAAACTTTTGAACAGTAGTGTATGTACCAAGATGGGGGAAATATATACCAGGAGGAGGACCAAGTATACCAGGAGGGGGACAAATATATTAGGACTGGGCCAATAACAGAGAACATTATACCAGTATGGAGAACATAAATACCAGGAAGGGAATCATATATACCATGATCATATTTACCAGGATGGAGTGCATATATACCAAAATGGGCAATATTTATACCTGGAAGGGGCCCAGGATGGGGGACATATGTACCAGGATAGAGAACATTTATTTGGACGGAACCCATAATGGAGAACATTATACCAGGATGGGAATCATATATACCACAATGGGGGGACATATATTCCTGGAAGAGGCCCAAGATGGTGAACATATATTGAGATGGGGCCCAGGATGGAGAACCTTATAAGAGGATGGAGGAATATATATACCAGGATGGAAATCACACATACCATGATGGGGGACATATATACCTGGAAGGGGCCCAGGATGGTGGACATATATTAGGACAGGGCCATAATGGAGAACATTTCACCAGGATGAGGGACACATTATACCAGGATGGGGATCATATATACCAGGATGGGGATCATATATACCAGGATAGGGATCATATATACCAGGATGGGGATCATATATACCAGGATGGGGATCACATATACCAGGAAGGGGTCTAGGATGATCGCCATTAGTACATAATTGAGGGACATTACTCCCATAACAGTATCAACAGCAGATTCCTCCATAACAGTGTGTGAGGACCATTATTGTTCAAAAAAGATGGTAAATCTAAACATATTCCTCCAAATGCTTAAAAAAATACCAAAATATCAATAAAATCATACAAATAACAGTACAAAATAATGAAAAAAATATAAACGGCAAATAAATGAAAAAGTATGAAAAATCATAACTAATAATGATTTTAGATGCAAAAAATAATAATAAATTACATTAATAATCCAAATATTATTGAATAGTATGTAAAGTATATTATTCTAAAATGATAAAAAAAAATAATATAGACAAACATAAAAACAACCCAATTTCTAAAAATATATATATAAAAAAGTATCAAAAATAATCTTAATACAAAATAATAAAAATAATTCTATAAATAATAATAATACTAATAATAATGAAGTAGAGTTTGCCCTGGTATATAGTGTGCTCTCCTGCAGTCACAGGCCCCATTATACAGTAATATATTACGGTCCTGCAGTCAGCCGTGATAGATAACACTTACAGAAGAAAGTGCACTGGATTTTCCTGTAGTTTCCACCAGTAGAAGCCACTGACCTAGTTTCCCATATTATCTGCTATTTTAACCTCCCTATGAAAGATGTTTCTGCCGCATCCGCCTGTACCATTCCTTCATGTGTAAAATGCACGTAGATGTGACACGACCTGTGTAGCGCAGGGAGCTATAATAAGCCGGTGACAGATCCATTATCTTATTAGAGGATTGACATAGAAAATATAATTATTTGCAGTATTTGTATTATTGGGATAGATTGCTATAGTATTGGTGAGCACCTTGGCACCACCAGTGGACACAGACACAAGAACAATATATAGGCCCTTTGCAGCCCTTATAATTCACAATTCCTCCTGCTTTGGAGACGTTAGTGGCCCCCTTACCTCTAGGGTCCCTGTGCGGCCATACACATTGCACCAATGATATGCCTGCCCCGGGGCATACACTGGCACTGTACATGTTGGTGCCAGTATTGGCTGTAGTAGCAGAGGGGCACACAGGCAGTGATAATTGAACAGCTTGTACTGACACTGGGGTACACATAGGCATTGGCACATATATACTCTGGATCTCAGACTGGACTGTGACTGATGGATAAGCCCATGATGGTACTTCTATAGTCCGTAGTAGTAGCTTTAGGGAACACACTCTTATTTACATTTGGATAAAATGGGCAAACATTGCAGTATAAGTTGACCTTGGCACTCATACAGACAGTGCTAGCAGTAACATATACATTGGCACTCCTATAGACTGGTAGGGCAATGGGGTACATGTGGCATTGGAACTTATATAGACTGTACTATGATTGAGGTACACATAAGAATACACAGACTTTAGTCATTGGGGTACACATAGGAATATGCAGACTCTAGTCATTGGAGTACACATAGGAATACATAGACTCTAGTTATTGGGGTGCACATAGGAATATGCAGACTCTAGTCATTGGGGTACACATAGGAATACATAGACTCTAGTCATTGGGGTACACATAGGAATACATAGACTCTAGTCATTGGGGTACACATAGGAATACATAAACTCTAGTCATTGGAGTACACATAAGAATACATAGACTCAGTCATTGGGGTACACATAGGAATACGCAGACTCTAGTCATTGGGGTACACATAGGAATATGCAGACTCTAGTCATTGGGGTACATATAAGAATACTTAGACTCAGTCATTGGAGTACACATAGGAATACACAGACTCTAGTCATTGGGGTACACATAAGAATAAACAGACTCTACTTATTGGAGTACACATAGGAAGACGCAGACTCTAGTCATTGGAGTACACATAAGAATACATAGACTCTAGTCATTGGGGTACACATAGGAATACATAAACTCTAGTCATTGGAGTACACATAAGAATACATAGACTCAGTCATTGGGGTACACATAGGAATACGCAGACTCTAGTCATTGGGGTACACATAGGAATATGCAGACTCTAGTCATTGGGGTACACATAAGAATATGCAGACTTTAGTCATTGGGGTATACATAGGAATATGCAGACTTTAGTCATTGGGGTACACATAGGAATATGCAGACTTTAGTCATTGGGGTACACATAGGAATATGCAGACTTTAGTCATTGGGGTACACATAGGAATATGCAGACTCTATTTATTTGGGTACACATAGATGTTGGCATTAAGGTACATGTAGGTACACACTGGCACTCATATACTGTACTATTTTGGGGTTTATTATGGTACTCTTGTCGACTGAACTACATTGTAGTATAATTGGTTACACATTGGCAATAATAGACTCACAAACAGAAGCGGACCCTTTACAAGAGCAATATATGGGCCCTCTGCAATCCAATAGCTCCTTGTATTGCACAATTTTCCCTGCTTTGGAAGCAAAAATGAACCCCCTTTATATATTAAGCCCTTGTGTGGCCACACAGGTTGCACCAATGATATATGTCGCCCCTGCATAGACGGTACTATTTTGGGTATACTTTGGTTTTCCTGTAGACTGTACCTCATTGGAGTACATGTTGGTTCACATTGGCCTTCAGACAACTACATTGGGGTACACAATCACATTTAGATACTTAGAATACTAAATTCGGGCACTCATTCACATTAGCACTCATAGATTGGGGTACTCATTCACATTGACACCCAAAGACTACTACAGTGGATTTTTAATTCACATTGGCACTCATAAGACTACTATGTTGGGGTACTCATTCACATTGACATTTAGACTACTACATTGGGGTACTAATTGACATTGGCACTCAATCCTACTATATAGGATTACTCGTTCACATTGGCACCCATGGACTACTACACTGGGGTACTCATTCACATTGGCACCCATGGACTACTACACTGGGGTACTCATTCACATTGGCACCCATGGACTACTACACTGGGGTACTCATTCACATTGGCACCCATGGACTACTACACTGGGGTACTCATTCACATTGGCACTCAGACTACTACACTGGGGTACTCATTCACATTGGCACTCAGACTACTACACTGGGGTACTCATTCACATTGGCACTCAGACTATTACACTGGGGTACTCGTTCACATTGGCACCCATGGACTACTACACTGGGGTACTCATTCACATTGGCACCCATGGACTACTACACTGGGGTACTCATTCACATTGGCACCCATGGACTACTACACTGGGGTACTCATTCACATTGGCACTCAGACTACTACACTGGGGTACTCATTCACATTGGCACTCAGACTACTACACTGGGGTACTCATTCACATTGGCACTCAGACTACTACACTGGGGTACTCATTCACATTGGCACTCAGACTACTACACTGGGGTACTCATTCACATTGGCACTCAGACTATTACACTGGGGTACTCGTTCACATTGGCACCCATGGACTACTACACTGGGGTACTCATTCACATTGGCACCCATGGACTACTACACTGGGGTACTCATTCACATTGGCACCCATGGACTACTACACTGGGGTACTCATTCACATTGGCACTCAGACTACTACACTGGGGTACTCATTCACATTGGCACTCAGACTATTACACTGGGGTACTCGTTCACATTGGCACCCATGGACTACTACATTGGGTACTCGTTCACATTGGCACTCATAGACTACTACATTGGGGTACTCATTCACACTGGCACCTGTAGACTTCTACATTGGGGTACTAGTTGACTTTGGCTCTGTACACAACTATTGCTCCTGACAAACTCTTTTCCTATGTCAACCTTTTTGAGGACAACATCTCCTCGAAGCAAAGCATTAAAATAGACATCGCTTGGCTCTGAGAGCTAACATCTCTGTTCACGCCTTGTCACGGCGCCCGCTAATTGCTCACTAGTCACATGTAATGTGTGATTTACATCAGGTACAGATAAATAAATCAATTCTTCACAAGTCCTTGGAGAAGCTTTTAGATTCAATAAAAAAGCCAATATACCACCCAACCCATGGCCCGTTAATGCACATACCACAGTGGTAGGGCGGAAGCCATTAGTGCCCTCGGGTCCTCTAGCACGTATGTATATCTGTACGTGACTTACCATCAGTGACTGCAAGATTAATCGCTCCTGTAATGTGAAACACATGGAAACCTTGGAAAAAGCACGAGAAGAAGACGCCGGCACTTAAGGTGCGCCTGCCCATATTGGAACTCCAGGTCTATGATGAGGATCTCCGGATGGTGCACATCTAGTCATTGAGGTGCAAGGTTGGTGGGGTGGCAATCCCATCAGGGCACCTGGAAAGCAGGATCTGGCAGGTGGCAGCGTAGATTCTCTCAGTCATGTTCGCTATGAGTGAGGAGCGTGTGTTCTGGGATCAAACATTTCAGCTACACGTTCTGCAATCCTACATGCAATAGGCTACAAGTGCAGGTCCCAGGAGGGCACATGAGGTGGAGAGAAGATAGTGATTCCTAGCTCAGCTTCAAAGCCTTTCTCTAGGGGAACACAGGCAGGCGGCTGGAGTCCTCATCACTACAGGAGTCTCAAAAATCAGGATAATCACCAGACTCCCTCCGTGCATGACAGGGAGGGCGCCTGATCCCCGGAACCTACTGATGCCCATAGAGGTCTATGTGCCTAATAGTGTGTTCTTTCAAAAGGCTTAGAATTTGTGTAGGTTTTTATTTTGTGTTATATTTTCTTTTAGGTTTTCTTCCCACGATCAGTCTATGATGAGTTTTTGTTGTAGCATATTTTTGTATGTGCACACAATTTGGAGACACTGCATGTTGGATACAGTGTCTCCGAATCTGCGGGAAGTTGCAGGTGAAGGCAGGGAGGAGATTACAACTGCCCTGTACTCACTATCTGCGATGGGTGCAGGGCGGCTTATCCCTGCATTCATCCGACTCCGCAGCAGATGGAGAAGTTTGGCCACCTGCACCGCAGGTGAAATAACGCTGCGATCGGGAGAAGCACAGTGAGTATGGGATTTCTAGAAATTCATCCACTATGCCGGTACTCTACAAGCAGCGTTTTGGACACAGTTGCAGTATGATGCAAGTCCGGACCGTGAGTATGGACCCTTACTGTTCCACCAAAGTGGATGGATTTATAGAAATCTCCTGCCCACTTTGCACCTGTATTAATCAGCATAAACCGACCTGCAGAGCATCTTTCAGATCCTCAGAATGTCAATTTCTCCTGCAGCTATGTTGAGCTTATGTGCAGATTTTCCCCATAGATTTGTATTTAATCCACAGGTGAAAATCGCATTTTTAGTGCATTTCTGCATCAAAAGGATGTAATCTGCACTTAAGTATATCAATAAAGATTGAAAGTGAAATACCAGGAAGCATCAAAAACAAATAAGCTTTGCATGAAGCGTGATACAGCAAGAAGAGAGAAAACACCAGCGTCAAAAATGCAACAAAAAACAAACATGTGTAAGGGCTTGTTCACACTGTGCGTTTTTGATCCGTTTCTTTCTCATCCTTTTTTGCATGAAAAACACCATTTAATGTGATGCCCAGCAAAGTCAATGAGTTTTCAGAAATGCTGTGCAGATGCTGCGTTTTTTACTGGACCGTTTTTGGGACAGAAAATGCATCGAGAAGAAGAATGAACACGTCAATCAGTGATCCGTCTTCTCCAGCATTTTCTCTACTGACTCCATTGTAATGAAAATAGTAACATAGTAACATAGTTTTTAAGGTTGAAGGAAGACTTTAAGTCCATCTAGTTCAACCCATAGCCTAACATGTTGATCCAGAGGAAGGCAAAAAAAACCCCATGTGGCAACACTAATCTCCACATTGGGGGAAAAAATTCCTTCCTGACTCCAGATACGGCAATCAGACTAATTCCCTGGATCAACGTCCTATCAAAGAATCTAGTATATATAACCGGTAATATTATAGTTTTCAAGAAAGGCATCCAGGCCCTTCTTAATTGTTAGTAGTGACTCCCTCATTACACCATCATGTGGCAGAGAGTTCCATAGTCTCACTGCTCTTACAGTAAAGAATCCGCGTCTGTGATTATGATTAAACCTTCTTCCCTCCAGACGTAGAGGATGCCCCCTTGTCCCAGTCTCAGGCCTAAGAGTAAAGAGATCATTAGAAAGGTCTCTGTACTGCCCCCTCATATATTTGTACATTATTATAAGATCACCCCTAAGCCTTCGTTTTTCCAAGCTAAATAACCCCAAGTTTAATAACCTGTCTTGGTATTGCAGACCCCTTAGTCCTCTAATAACTTTTGTCGCTCTTCTCTGGACCCGCTCTAGTTCAGCTATGTCTTTCTTATACACCGGAGACCAGAATTGTACACAGTATTCTAAGTGTGGTCGCACTAGTGACTTGTATAGAGGTAAAATTATGTTCTCCTCATGAGCATCTATGCCTCTTTTAATACATCCCATTATTTTATTTGCCTTTGCAGCAGCTGCCTGACACTGGCCACTAAATGTGAGTTTATCATCTATCCATACACCCAGGTCTTTTTCAGTGATAGTTTTGCCCAGTGTTTTATAATTAAGCACATAATTATACCCTTTGTTTCCTCTGCCCAAGTGCATGACTTTACATTTATCCCCATTAAAGCGCATTTGCCATTTAGCAGCCCAAGCTTCTAGTTTACATAAATCCTCCTGTAATATAAAATTGTCCTCCTCTGTATTGATTACCCTGCAGAGTTTAGTGTCATCTGCAAATATTGAGATTCTACTCTGTATGCCCCTACAAGGTCATTAATAAATATATTAAATAGGAGCGGGCCCAACACTGACCCCTGTGGTACCCCACTGTTAACTGTGACCCATTCTGAGTGTGTTCCATTAATAACCACCCTTTGTTTCCTATCACTAAGCCAGTTCTTAACCCACTTACACATATTTTCCCCTATCCCCATTGCCCTCATTTTATGTATCAACCTTTTGTGTGGCACCGTATCAAAAGCTTTTGAAAAGTCCATATACACCACATCCACTGCATTTCCTTGGTCCAGTCCAGAACTTACTTCTTCATAGAAGCTTATTAGATTAGTTTGACAGGAACGGTCCCTCGTAAAACCATGTTGATAATGGGTCATGAGGTTATTTTTGTTCAGATACTCCAGTATAGCATCTCTTAGAAAACCCTCTAGGATTTTACCCACAGTAGAGGTTAAGCTTACTGGCCTATAATTTCCAAGTTCAGTTTTTGTCCCTTTTTGAATATTGGCACCACATTTGCTATACGCCAGTCCTGTGGTACAGACCCTGATATTATGGAATCTTTAAATATTAAAAATAATGGTCTATCTATGACAGTACTTAATTCCTGCAGCACTCTGGGGTGTATCCCATCTGGGCCCGGGGATTTGTCAATTTTAGTGATTTTTAGACGATACCGTACTTCCTCTTGGGTTAAGCAGGTGACGTTTAATTGAGAATTTTTGTTATCACTGATCATATTGTCTGTCATGGGATTTTCTTGTGTAAATACTGTTGAAAAAAAAGTCATTTAGCATATTTGCTTTTTCCTCATCCTCATCCACCATTTCACCCAGACTATTTTTAAAGGGGCCAACACCATCATTTTTTAGTTTCTTACTATTTATGTAGTTAAAAAATATTTTGGGATTCTTTTTACTTTCTCTGGCAATGAGTCTCTCTGTCTCAATCTTTGCTGCCTTGATTTGCTTTTTACAAATGTTATTTAATTTTCTGTATTTATTTAATAATGCTTCATCACTACCTACTTGCTTTAATTCCCTAAATGCTTTCTTTTTGTCACATATTGCACTTCTTACCGCTTTATTTAGCCATAGTGGTTTCCTCCTATTTCTAGCATGCTTATTCCCATAGGGTATATATTGTACACAGGTCCTATTCAGGATGCTAATAAACATCTCCCATTTGTGTTGTGTACTTTTATGTCTCAGGACATCGTCCCAGTTTATTGCACTAAGATCATCTCTCAACCGTTGGAAATTTGCCTTCCTGAAGTTTAGTGTCCTTGTGGCCCCTCTACTACACGTCTTAGTAAAGGATACTTGAAAGCTTATTAAGTTATGATCACTATTACCCAAGTGACCTCCAACCCGTATATTTGATATGCGGTCTGGCCTGTTGGTTAATATTAGGTCCAGCAGTGCCCCCCTTCTTGTTGGGTCCTGAACCAGTTGTGAAAGGTAATTGTCTCTTATAGTTTTCAAAAACTTATTACCTTTGCTAGAACTGCAGGTTTCTGATCCCCAATGTATTTCAGGGTAGTTGAAGTCCCCCATAATAATGACTTCTCCCTGAGTCGCTGCTTCATCTATTTGCTTTATGAGGATATTCTCCTCCACTTCCATTATTGTTGGGGACTTATAACAAACCCCTATCAGTAATTTATTATTTTTTCCCCCTCCCCTTATCTCCACCCACAGAGACTCTACATTTCCATTAGATTCACCTATATTATCACGCAGGATGGGTTTTAAGGATGATTTTACGTATAAACAGACACCTCCTCCTCGCCTATTTGTACGGTCATTTCTGAACAGACAATAGCCCTGTAAATTAACAGCCCAGTCATGGCTCTCATCCAGCCAAGTCTCCGAAATCCCCACCATGTCATAATTATTTTCCAACAAAATCAATTCTAATTCCTCCATTTTGTTGGTGAGGCTTCTGGCATTAGTGAACATGCACTTTATGCATCTCTCTTTACCTCTATTCCTTCCTACTAGATTGACTGTTCTAACCCCACCACCCATGCCACCCCCAATTTTATTACTTGTGCCCAGGTTACTGTTTACACTATCTTCCCCTCCTATACAATGAATACCCTCCCCCCCAATCCCTAGTTTAAACACTCCTCCAACCTTCTAGCCATTTTCTCCCCCAGCACAGCTGCACCCTCCCCATTGAGGTGCAGCCCGTCCCTAGCATAGAACCTGTAGCCAACAGAGAAGTCGGCCCAGTTCTCCAGGAACCCAAACCCCTCCTTCCTACACCAATTCCTAAGCCACTTATTTATCTCCCTAATCTCCCGTTGCCTCTCTGGTGTGGAACGTGGTACAGGCAGTATTTCAGAGAATACGACCTTGGAGGTCCTTGCCTTAAGCTTGCAGCCTAATTCCCTGAAATCATCTTTAAGGACCTTCCACCTACCTCTAACTTTGTCATTTGTGCCAATGTGCACCATGACCGCTGGGTCCTCACCAGCCCCTCCCAGTAATCTGTCAACCCGATCAGCGATGTGCCGGACTCGAGCGCCAGGTAGGCAGCACACTGTTCGACGATCCCTGTCTTTGTGACAGATTGCCCTATCTATTCCCCTAATAATTGAGTCCCCCACTACCAGCACCTGTCTGGCCTGCCCTACTCTCCTGTTTTCCCCCTTACTGGAGCAGACACTCCTCTGGCTTTCAGAGGTCATGCCCTGCTGCAGCAGTGCTGTACCTGAACTCACACCCCCCTCATCTGCCAACATAGCAAATTTATTGGGGTGTGCCAGATCAGGGCTAGCCTCCCTGGCACCCTTCCCTCTACCCCGCCTTCTAACTGTCACCCAGCTAGCTACCTCATGGTCCTGAGGCTCCATAGTACCATCCTCCCCCACATCTATCCCATTGAGCAGCTGTTCAGTGAGCAGCAGACTCCTTTCCATATTGTCTATGGATCTCAGCGTTGTCAGTCGTTCATTTAGATCCAGTATCTGGGCTTCCAAATGCACAACGTACTCACATCTCACACAGCAGTATGCACCCTCGGCCGGCTGGTCAAGGAATGCATACATGTGGCAAGATGTACACTGGATGGCATTGCCAATCATGGAGCTCATTTCCTAATGGGGATTGCACCAGACAGAAATGATAAGTAAAAAGAAATGCAAAGTATTAATAAAATACAACCAGCAATTCAGTAAGTCCTCCCTTCCAAACTCCCTGAATCCAAAGTCACTGAATCACAAGTCACACACTTACTTCTGTCGCACTTGCTCTGTCACACAAAGCTCGCGGTCACACTCGCTAGAGAATCAGATATAAAGAGCAACAAAAAAAGGCATCTTAGGGTGCTTTCACACTAGCGTTTTTTTCAAATCGCGGCAGATGCGGTGAAAAAAACTCATCTGCCGCGATTACCGCATAACTGCAGCACACTTGCGGCAAGCCCCATGCAATGTCTATGGGGCTTGCGGTAAGGGTGCGGCAGATGCGGCAAGTGCGGTTTCGGCACTTGCTGCAGGTGTGGCCGCGAAAAAAAACGCTGCTTGCAGCGTTTTTTTTCGCGGCTGCACCTGCCGCAAGTGCCGAAACAGCACTTGCCGCATCTGCTGCACCCTTTCCGCAAGCCCCAAAGACATTGCATGGGGCGTGCCGCAAGTGTGCCGCAAGTGTCGCGGTTATGCGGTAAATTTGAAAAAACCGCTGATGTGAAAGGGGCCTAAGGCTGCTTTCACATCTGCGATTTTGTACATGTGCGGCAGATCCGGCAGATTTTGACGCACCTGCCGTGTAATGGCCGACTTGCTGCAAGCCTGCGGAAAGTCTTATCCATTCTCTATGGGGCTTGCAGTCAGGTTCGGCAAGTGTGGTTTTCCCCGATACGGCAAATCCGGCACTTGTGGCAGCACAAAAAAATCACTGCTAGCAGCATTTTTATTTATTTGCTGCAAGTGCCGGATCCGGCAAAACCACACTTGCCGCACCTGACCGCAAGTCCCATAGAGAATGAATAGGACTTCCACAGACTTGAAGCAAATCGGCCGTTACGCGGCAGATGCGGCAAAATCTGCCAGATCGGCCGTGAATTTACAAAATCGCAGATGTGAAATCAGCATTAGACCCCCTTCACACCATGTTTTTCAGGATCCGGGACCGTCCGGTGTGAACCAATCAGTCCTGGATCTGGTTTCGGCCCCAAAGTATTCCTATGGGGCTGGATTGCACTGGATGGCAGTGTTTTGCCATCCGGTTTTGTGCTGTCTAGGAGGATCCGGCAGCTTTCCTTTTTTGGCCCCAGACACAAAATTGGAACGAGCAACATTTGTTATGTCCAGGGCCAAAACCGCTCAAAATCGGATGCTCCCGGCGCTCCCTGACATGGGAGTCTATGACGCCGGATCGCGCCGGATCCGGAATAAAGTCAGATCCGGGTTATGGCCGCCGGGTGCTGGAGTTTAGCAGTGAGCGCTGCTAAACTTCATCACCATGAGCTGTCCCCTGCAGAGATTTCAGGACCGCGGCTAGCTCCCTGCTAGCCGAAAACCAAGAGAAAAGCGACACGCAAGTCGCACAAGACTTGTGTGTCGCTTTTCTCTTGGTTTTCTGCTGTATTTTGACACACATAGGCTGATCCCAACTATTATTTGCGGTGCCCTTGGAATCTTTATATTGTTAGCTCCCTGCTAGCCGTGATCTTGAATTTCAGCAGCTGAGACTGCGATCAGAGGATTCCGGCTGCACACCGGACCAGAGGGCATATTTGGCTCCAGCTCTGTTTGAAAATTGGGTCCGGGGCTGTCCGGTTTAGACACCATACGTTTCCATTTTTGCTGCTGACAATTCTACAAAAATGCAGCACAAAAAAACAAAAACAAATAAAAACCGCTCAATGTGAACTAGCCCTAACCCCTTCACCCTCGGGTGATTTTTTCCTCCCCGAATTCCAAGAGCCATAGCGTTTTATTTTTCTTTCAGTATATACTGTACATAGGAGGCTTGTTTTTAGCGGGATGAGTTGTACTTTTGAATTACATCATTAATTTTATTAAATTAAATTAATGAATTTTATTTATTAAAAATCCAAGCGCGATGAAATTGCAAAAAAAGTGCAATTCACAATTGTCTTTTATTCACCATGTTCACTATATAGTAACACTGACATGTCATTATGATGCCTCAGGTCAGTACTATATGGTAACACTGACATGTCATTATGATGCCTCAAGTCAGTACTATATGGTAACACTGACGTGTCGGTATGATGTCTGGGGTCAGTACTATATGATAACACTGACGTGTCGGTATGATGTCTGGGGTCAGTACTATATGGTAACACTGTCGAGTAGGTATGATGCCTCAGGTCAGTACTATATGGTAACACTAACGTGTCGGTATGATGTCTGGGGTCAGTACTATATGGTAACACTGACGTGTCAGTATGATGCCTCAGGTCAGTACTATATGGTAACACTGACATGTCGGTATGATGCCTCAGGTCAGTACTATATGGTAACACTGACATGTCAATATGATGCCTCAGGTCAGTACTATATGGTAACACTGACATGTCAGTATGATGCCTCAGGTCAGTACTATATGGTAACACTGACATGTCGGTATGATGCCTCAGGTCAGTACTATATGGTAACACTGACATGTCGGTATGATGACTGGGTCAGTACTATATGGTAAAACTGACTTGACCGTATGATGCCTCAGGTCAGTACTATATGGTAACACTGACATGTTGGTATGATGCCTCGGGTCAGTACTATATGGTAACACTGAGTGTCGGTATGATGCCTCAGGTCAGTACTATATGGTAACACTGACATGTCGGTATGATGCCTCGGGTCAGTACTATATGGTAACACTGACATGTCGGTATGATGCCTCAGGTCAGGACTATATGGTAACACTGACATGTCAGTATGATGCCTCAGGTCAGTACTATATGGTAACACTGACATGTCGGTATGATGCCTCAGGTCAGGACTATATGGTAACACTGACATGTCAGTATGATGCCTCAGGTCAGTACGAGTTCATAGATACCAAACATCTTACTTTTACTGTTATCTAAGTGGTGATAAAAAATTGAAACTTTTGCAGAAAAGTAAATTGCACTTTTTTCGCCATTTTCCGCCCCCATATTGTTCTCATTTTTCGGGATCTGGGGCTGTGATGGATTATTTTTTGCGTCTTGAGCTGACGTTTCTAATGATACCATTTTTGGGTAGATGTGATGGTTTGATTATTTTGGCGTTATGACTTTTTTTTTTTCCGTTACGCGGTTTATCAATCTGATTTAATGATTTTATATTTTGATAGATCAGACATTTCTGAACACAGTGATCCCAAATATCTGTATTTTTTTGATAGTTTTATTTTCAGTGAGGCAAAAGGGGGGTGATTTCAACTTTTAAGTTTATTTTAATTCTTTTTCATAGTTTTAAAAACTTTTTTCATTTTTAATTTATTTTATTAGCACCTGAATACTGCCCAGTGCGATGGCACCTATAGTACAGAGCCGTGCTGGTGCACGTCTCTGCATTGCAGAAATGATCGTCTCCCGTGAATGCTGGCACTGATGAAGTCACAGGGGTCATCATCTGATCTCTTGCTGTCATAGCAACACATCAGGGCCAGGATTTTTACGTTACTGGGACAGGACATGACAGTTGGTGCTCATAGAATTTTATGGAGACAATTATTATTATTATTATTTTATATAGTACCATTAATTCCATGGTGTTGTACATGAGAAGGGGTTACATTGAAAATTATAGATATAGTTCACAGTAAACAATTCAACAATGACAGACTGGTACAGAGGGGAGAGGACCCTACTCTTGTGGGCTTACATTCTACAGGACAAAGGGAAGGAGACAGTAGGTCAGAGGTGCAGCAGATCTGGTAGTGGTGGGTCGGCATCTCTGGTGGTGGGGAAGGGGTAGGTCTGGTGTGGTGAAGGCGGCAGTCTTGTGGTGATGAGGCGCCAGATCAGGTGGTGACGAGGCGGTAGCTCTGGTGGTGGTAAGGCGGCAGTTTGGTGGTGGTGAAGGGGCAGGTCTGGTGGTGGTGAGGCGGCAGTCTTGTGGTGGTGAGGCGCCAGATCAGGTGGTGACGAGGCGGTAGCTCTGGTGGTGGTAAGGCGGCAGTTGGTGGTGGTGAGGCAGCAATGCCGGTAGTGGTGAGGCAGCAGCGCGGTCATTGCAGGCTGTGGCTTTTTTGGAGAGATGGGTTTTAATTTCTGTCTGAAGGATTGGAGCATGGTGGATAATTGGATGTGTTGGGGTTCAGAATTGCAGAGGATCGGGGATATTTGAGAAAAATCTTGGAGGCGATTGGATGAGAAATGAATAAGTGGAGGAGAGGAGGAGGTCAGTGGGTATGCTGGATTAAAAGATAATTCAGATGTACCAGTTCAAACAGAGGAAGAGGAGTAGAATCTGCTCCTTCCAGTCGCTTCCGTGCCTACTTTCTTCTAGTGCCACCATTGACTATACCTTATTAATGACAATAATGTGACGATGTGGGGCTTAGTTAGCGGCAACACCAGAAGAGAGAAGACCAGGACTGGCGAGGCGCAAAAGAAGGACGAATAGGAAGTGATTGGAGAATCTGTTGGCAGAGGGACAGGATTGGGGAGGACCATGGAGAGAGAAATATAAGAAGGTATAGTTATTTTTACCCCTTTTTGGCTTTGGCTGGATTCGTACAAGTCAAATCCCAGAAGATCCATGTTCATTATGGAGTCTGTATTTTCAGGGAAATTCAGGATCAATTCATTTAAAATAGATTTGCTGCACTCTATTTATCACATATTAAACAGATGATCTTACCACTGTGATTTAACCTGGGGCGGCCATGTTTGGTAGCCCATATGAAATAGGTTGTGACAGAATACTGCCCCCTAGAGAAGAATAATATAGATGCAGAGATTTTTGTATCTTTATGGAGTTGCCTTTTAAGTATTTCATTTAGTTTGTTGTTATTTTCTTCTTCTTTATATCGCTCTTCGGATCTGAACACAAAGATGTGTTACTGGTGTGAGTGATGTCGGACAGACGGTCATTTTTCGGTGAGACGTCCTTTTCTCCTCTCGTCCTGCCTTCGATGCGCCGAGGTCTTAGCCGTGGAGATGAGATAAACAGCATGTAGAGAGCGAGGCAGTGAAGTGAGATCTCCTCCGGATCGATATTCATACTGAGGGCTGCGGACAGGTTATTCTGACATGACTGCAATAGCCAGGGAGCTGAGGAAATTCATCACGTCATGCTCCAGTCTACATATACTGTGGCGCCATTATAATACTAATTCGTCTTTTCTTTTTTTCCTTTTTTTTAGTACTTTTGGCCTTCCACTAAGTGTGCAGATGCTACCACCTGTTGCTTAGCAACCACTTGACTTCCTGTCTGAGCTGCCGCCATCTTGGGCCTAGACACTGAGAAAAACATTTGGCCTAATTTATCAAAACAGTTTGTGTTGCCTATGGCAACCAATCAGAGCTCAGCTTTCATTTCTTAAGCTGCTTTATCAAGATAAAAACTGAGCTGTGATTGGTCGAGGCAATAAGGATGTTTTTTTCCCTAAATATATATACATGTATATATACTTAGAACATGAGTTTGTATGAGGACATAATGATCATTGGCTTGGTTAATCAGGCTAGATAAACTGGTGCAGAACGACTTGTTGCATAGTCAGTTGGTGATCCTTAGGTGCATTGATGGGCCCGGGAATTGGCACCATATGACTCAAATATGGCTATGTTCACTATGTTTGCCACTACGTTCAGTGACTACGTCAAGGTGTGATGCGAGTCACTACAGTAATAATAGTCCCAGAAGTGGAGAGAGACTATAATTACAGATTGTAATTGTATTATAATATTACCTACTGGATAAGTAAAGGGAGGTCAAACGATCCGAGGTCAGGTCCAGGAAATGGCGCAGTACAACAAGGGGTAGTCAGAGACGAAATCCAATTCACAAGCTGGGGTCAGGAAAACCAGAAAGACAAGACACGTTACAGGGAGCAGGCAAAAGAGTAGTCAGGTCACAGGCAAAAGGTCAAAGTCCAGGTAAGAGAATAAAGTCAGGCTGGGTCAGGCACAGAGCCCAGAGGGATCAGTCTTCCAAAGGCAGCAGCAAGTGTACAATTGACACTGGTGGATATCTAGCATGCTTAAGTAGAGGACTAATCAAGGGATGTGAACACAGATGATTGCAGCACAGACCCAACACAACCAAAAAAGACTGACAGCCTCCACACAATAGTAACATAGCAGGCAAGGACAATGTGGAGATCTTGACATGAGGCTTGTGAAGATCTCAGGTTGTGGGTTGTATTAATCACCTAGGCAGGTTAACGATGCAACAACTTTTTTTTATTTATATCCGTACATGGTATTACAGCATGGAAGATGGCAACAATGTGATGCCCCAGTTCACAATATCCCAAACCAGCTGATGACATAGTCCTTAAGTTCCTTCAGATGATGGATATCACAACTGTAGTGCATGTATCTTGGTCCAGCCAGGAGCAATGATTACGTTCCTACAGATGATGGATATGACGACAGTAGCGCATGTATCCAGGTCCAGCTGGCAACAATAGTCCTTAAGTTCCTCCAGATGACAGATATCATGACTGAATCATGTGTATCCAGCTCCAGTTGGCAAGAATAGTTCTTAGGATAGTTCCTCAAACCCAGAAGTAGATATCACAACCGCAACACGTGTATCCATCTCCATTCTCTATAGTCCATCCATAAGCTTCACGTCCTGTCCTCAGCAGTGATCTTGTCCTTCCCAATTCACAGCACCAACTAACTCTCAAGCATGTGTCTTCTTCTTTTCTATCTTACTTTTCAGATCAGCCCCCCTGGTTGGCAAAGATACACACCTCTACCCCCTTAAGGGTACCTTTACACGCCGCTACTGGATGGTGGAAACAACCGGGTACATCACGTGCACGACCACGCCCAAATGGTTGAAAACGGTAAACGCACCATCTTTACACGCCGCAACTAGGTGCGCTACGGTAGGTTACATCTATCTCAGGATACCCCGCCGGGTGCCACAAGTAACCTTCTGTAACTAACCTCACCTCCTTTACACGCCTCTATAACCAGGTAATATGGGCGGAACAAAGGCAGCAGGGAAAACACATAGGCGTGCCACAGTCCTTCACGCCGTGCCCAAACCACAACCATTGGCCAACACAAGAGTGTTTTGATTGGGCACGACGCGAAGGGCGGATGGCGGACACGTGACGTAGGAGTGTTCGGACTGTGGCACGGAATAAGCGCTTGCGACATGGCGGAGTGTAATGGAAGAGCCAATCGTAACGCAGCATCTTCCACCAGTGATCGCTGATGGGGCGCGGTAACCCGGAGCCTGTGTTCACGCCCCAGGTACATCGCATGGTGTGGCAACAACCCTCCTGTTCCTTCTTTACACGCCGTGACAGGCCGTGACAGCCCGTAACCGTCCCCTTGAAATCAACCTGTTTATGAGCACTGCTCGGAAACAGGTTCATGAGGTGACGGGTGGATGCAACCTACTTTACACGCCGCTACTTCGGGTTGATTTGGCGGTGCAAGATACATTTCTCTCATGTACCCGGTTGTTTCCACCATCCTGTAGTGGCGTGTAAAGGGACCCTAACTGTTATATACATTGAATTCACAGAGTGAAATATATTTACGCCCATCTGCAGGATTGGGTATTGGAGAGGCTTGCAGTATAGAGGAACAAAGACACACAAGTCTAGGGCTGTCGGAGTCAGAGTCAGTGTCCATTTTAGTTGAGTTGGAGTCATTCTTTCTCTCCTCCAACATCATCTGTTGGGAAAGAGTTTAGAAACCCTTATATGTAGCAGATGATTGACAGGCTTCAACTACTTTCATCTAATATATATACAGGGGTCTTTAATAACTACCAGCTGAAGTTGTCACAAGTCCCATGTGCTATACATGAGACTGCTTCTGTATGCTACAAAGGATTCTTGTAGACAGTATGTATAGATATTGTAGGTTATATACAAATAATAAGCATTAAAAAGGCAATCAAAGCAAATGAGAAAAGAGCAAGAACAGGACAGATTGTAAGTTATATGCGATCTTTATACTGAGGGTGAGGCTTGGGGGAAACATTGTTCAGTAAATGGACGCAGGCTACAATTACGCTTACTAAAAGCCACTGTATCGGAATGGGTGAAGGGTCATATTTTTCAATACTTCATTTCTATATAAGAACATTCTCCTCGGGGGTTATAACTTTTTCTATTTAGGTCACGGAGTCCGTCTAAGTGGTAACTAAGTGAACTCTATCACTTGAATGTGGTACTTTATAAAGGAACCATCCCACGTGCAAATTTAATAAGTGCAAGGCTATTTCTTGCCGTAGGCCATGGGGATTGTCAGGCACTGGATCTTGGGCCTGTCTTCTAAGTAAGATTTTATTAGGTTTGGACTTATAACGTAATCTTCAGAGTAATGCGAGAGGCAGCGACGAGACCGTGGACAAGTGTAGATATAACTCAAAATTATTTCCAAGGATGGAGTTCACGAAGGTGCGACAAGGAAGACGACAAGTTACCAGAGAAGTTTACGCATCAGGAAAAAACTTTTTCTTAAAGGGTTTGTGCAATGATAACCTGCTGATTGTCAGGATCCGAACCAATCGACAAATCGGGGAACTTTTTCTCCGTTACAAAATGGCACACCAGTTTGGACGCCCGATCAGCGCTATGTTTATTCTCTGTGGGGTTGCCAATGGGTTCAAATGGAGCGCAGGCCGCACTTGTGCACCATTCTAAAGAGATAGCAGTTACCTATTCTGCCGATTGTTGCGTGTCCTACAGGTGAGGTGAGAATTTGTTTTCACTGAACACCCCCTTTAAAATATATTTGCTGCTTTATTTCCCTTTTGTCTGCTTCCTGTACTTGTTGTGACTTCTTGGTATTCTGACCCTTGGACTTGATCTGAATATGTCTCAGATGACTCTCTGAATTTTTTTGTGCTCTCCTGGAAACCTGACCCTGGACCATTGCATGCCTTCTTCTCTGTCTATTCCTTGAATACTACGAGCTCCCCTGGAAACCTAACCCTGGACCATTGCATGACTTCATCTCTGTCTATTCCCTGAATACTATGAGCTCTCCTGGAACCTGACCCTGGATTACCCAATTGCCCTGCTGTCTTTACAACCTGAAAGTAATGTCTGTGTCACACCCTAGATATTAGTTGTGACTAGCGTCAAAGCCCCTTTTTTTGTCACAGCCAATAAATAGACAGATAATAGTGGGTTTAGCTATTGAAATGGATAGTCAGCCAGGCCCCTTTGCATGTGCAGACATGGGATACCTTCCAGAACTGGTACCCGGACCTTATAGATGAAGATCAGGACACTATTATTAGACGACAGCTATATTACTAAGTTGCCTAAGCACCTTTAAAAACAACTTTTGGTGGTGTAGGCTGGACGACAGGTAGAATTTGCATTGAGAAAGAAGGTTCACAGCTGTGGAAACTCTCACCGAGGGAATTCCTGCGTCTGATACAGTGCCAGGGCCAGGGTGGGCTGAGATCCTACAGCTGCAGTTATGTACTGAATTTTGGAAGAAAATCAGCTATTTTTGTCTTTACAGCTATAAATTTTCTCTTCTCCCATATTTAATGAGCAACAAAGAGGAGCGTATGCTGGAAAACGATAAGGAGGAAGTTGAGCTGCGCAGGAGCATTGTTTCGCTTCTTTGAACTCCCATGGCATTTTCTTTTATTAATCGGTTTAAAGGGTTTTCAGTTAGAATTTGCTTATGATAGAGTGTCCGATCCCAAGAACGGGGCTCTGTGTGGCACATTCTTGGGGTCATTGGGGGTCCGATCCCAGCGATACCCCTTAATGTTTGGAATCACCCTTTAGTTCTTCTCTGTATTTGCACTATGCCCTACAGAGCCTTCTCTCTTCCTGTGTGGAGAAACTATTTGCACTACCTAGCATACAAGTTTCCCCGCGCCAGAAACTTTACACTTAGTCTCACTAGAACAATCTTCATACCTATCAGTCACACTATTATAAAATCTCAACATTTTACTTCTTACAGGGAACCTTTCAGCAGGTTTTTGCTGTGTAATTTAAAGACAGCATGCTGCAGGGTTTAACACACAGATTTCAGGGAGGAGCCTCTTATCATACTGTTTGCTGTTGTTTATCTGCAATGTTTGCTTTAACTTCAGGAGATTATCATTGCCAGACTAGGTAAACAAGAAAGTTCAGCTAGTCCAGCTCACCTCTAGCTGTGATTAACAGCTCATTGTCTATAGACATTGTATATAGAGAGCCTGGTGTGTGGGCAGGGTTAGCTTTCCCAGCTCTGCTGCATGGTTACATGTAAAAACTCTGATTGTGTCAGAGGTGCTGCACCCAGAAATCTAAGTGGCATATTGTTGGATTCCGGGTCTTCTTGCTTACATCTGACCAACATTCATGTTTGCATTGAGCTATAATTTTTTATTTTTCTAGCTATTTTTGGTATGTTTGTTTATTTTAATATTCTAATAGATTGTATTAATGTTAATTGAAAGGGGTTTTACTTTATCCTTAGGATAGGTTATCAATATCTGATTGTTTAGGGTGTGACACCCGCATTACTTGCTGATCAGTTGTCCCTGATTCAGGCAGCAGGGAAAGGTGCTTTGTTGTTGTGCCGCACAGCAATATTCCATCTTTTACATAGTGAACATTGCACGTCTGACCCTTTTGAATGAATAGGGGAGGTTCAAGGTGTCGCACCCCCACTGGTCAGATTTTGATGACCTATCCAATTTGATCAATGGGGATATTGATGACCTATATCCTATTTGATCAGTTGGGATATTGATGACATATCCTATCTGATCGGTGGAAGTTCGATACCCGGGCACCTCATCTATCCAAAGAGCTCATCCCAGTAAAGTTTGGGACAACCCTTTTAACTTAGTTTTGTCGTCACACACATCGACTCACACACGGGTACAGAGAAAAGTAAAGCAGAAACCACTGTAGTAGCACCCACACCCTACTGGTTCCTGTACAGACTACAATGTCCCTATCCACACAAATAAAAAATTATAGCTCAGACCTGGCTCCCTGAAAGGCCATCAGGCTGTTTCTCATTCCTCCTTAGGAACCAGAGGGGAGGTGCCTACACATAACTAACCAGGATGAGGAAAGAGTGCAGGGGTAGACAAAACCAAAGAAGAGCAAACATAAAGCACGTGCATAAGTGGAATAAAGAAAAAATAATAAATGCAAGAAAGCAAAAACCTCTTACCAGCCTAACAGAAAACAGAAGGAAAGTGCAGGAAAGGCAAATGAGAAATACACAGAGAGAATACAACACTGGTCTTTGACTAACAGGCAATATCTCTTAGCTGTAGGGCTGCAACTCCGTAGCTGAAATCCATACAGAGATATAGTCAGCAGAGAGGGCTAGAGGAAGGAGAATAGAAATAGCCCCACCTGGGATATGATAGGGCAGAGACAAAATAAGCAAGCGAGAACACCTCATAACCCGTAAACCAAAGATAAAAGAACCATCAGCATTTAGATGGCAGACCAATCAGGCTGTGGCTCAACCGGGAAGGAAATCAACCACGGAGCAAGGGACACTATATCGAGTCCCAAGACTGAGGCATGGCACCCACTAGGGGGCTAGATACTGCAATCCTTTAATCTCTTGTACTATTTACATTTGAGACAACGCATTTGCAGGACCTGGTACAGTGGTCACATTGCCAGTCCATGCATGGCTGCCAGATGAGAATCCACTTACTCCCTGACAGCATGCCCAATGCGATCAATGTGATCAAATTGTCATGTGTTGCACTACAATGAATCACACTGGATCTACTAATCAAAATATGAGCCGGCCCTGCCGATATGTAGGATGGGGGTCCCTACACTATTGAACATATTGAGTCATATTGAGTGGATTTTGATTAAAATTTAACTTTAACGGATTCCATAGAGCAGTAAATTGTCACTCACTGCATCCAACACACACTGAGTGGAGGAATCGTGACAGATACCCCCTCTTCTGGCCGTATTTAATGCTTCTTGTTCTTGAGGATTTGCTACAGTTGAATCCCATTGAGACAATGTTCTGTGAACCAAACTGCTCGGGCTATAGGTAAAGCATGTATCACCTGCACATACTGTAGCGTTTGACACATTGTAGCACACTATCAAAATTTCAGTAGGGATTTTGCAAAGGTGAAATGGGTCCGTGATCCCAAAAAAACAAGACAAAAAAAACCCACGATAAGCTGAGAATGAGCTGAATTTTCCTCCTCCACAGTTGTGTGGGCAATGTTAATTTCATCAATCTATCCATCACAGTGAGAGGGTGGAATAGAAATCGAGTGTAAGTAACCGGCCTTCTGCAAACCAATCTGTTCCAATTGCTCATCTGTTCTGGAAGGAGCCAAAAATCTCAGGTATTTGGCGTTCGTCTGACAATTACATAGAAGGTGGTTTAGTCAGAGGAGTGCGGTTATCGCGCTGTTATGGGAGCACGGAGCAGTTTAGCAATTGTTCTGCAGATCAGGACATCATGAAACAAGGTGAAACGGCCGAGGTGTGACAAGTCGTGTGTCCTCCAACCCATCTACAGGAGGGATATAGGAGGTGCCATATGGCTGCAATATGGCCCGAAATAAAACATTCAATTCACTCTTATTTAAAGAGAATGAAAAGTTTCTGGAATAAGCTTAGAAATAGTGAACCTGACAGTAGAGGTCTTGTCCTTAGAGAAGTTCCTCCCCCACATCACCTTCTTTTACAATTAATTCCATCTACTACCTGCAATATCTTGGGTCACTTCAAGCAACACTCCAGTGACTTTGTTTTTTTTTTCAGAGCTGGAGTGGAACTTTAAATATAAGTCCATGGTCACAGGTATTATACTCACCTTCCAGAGGCTTCATTGTTTTTCAGCATTGCTCAGGTCCCACAAGTACTTCTGACTGGCCGGAAGTCGAAAGTTAAGTCACAAGTGCTCAAGTAAGGGTCTATAAGGGTCAGAAAAAGGCCAGAAGGAGGCTAGAACATGAATAGAATAAGGCTAGTACAAGACCAGAACGAGGTCAGAATGAAACTAGAAGGAGACCAGAATGAGGCCTGGAGGAGACCAGAACAAGGAAAAAACAAGACCAGCACAAGGCCAGAGCAAGACCAGAACAAGGCTAGAAGACGACCAGAATGAGACCAGAACAAAGCTAGAAAGAGACCAGAAAAGGTTAAAATGAAACTAGAAAGAGAGCAGTGCAAGGCCAGAACAAGGCCAGAAGGAGACCAGAATGAGGCCTGGAGGAGACCAGAACAAGGCCAGAGCAAGACCAGAACAAGGCTAGAAGACGACCAGAAAAGGTTAAAATGAAACTAGAAAGAGAGCAGTGCAAGGCCAGAACAAGGCTAGAAGGAGACCAGAATGAGGCCTGGAGGAGACCAGAACAAGGCCAGAGCAAGACCAGAACAAGGCTAGAAGAAGACTAGAACGAAGCCAGAAAGAGACCAGAACAAGGTCAAAATGAAACTAGAATGAGAGCAGTGCAAGACCAGAACAAGGCTAGAAGAAGATCAGAATGAGGCCTGGAGGAGACCAGAACAAGGCCAGAGCAAGACCAAAACAAGGCTAGAAGGAGACCAGACTAGAATGAGGCTAGAAGGGGACCAGAACAAAGCAAGAAAGAGACCAGAACTAAAGCAGAACGAGTCTAGAAGAAGACCAGAACGAGACTAGAAGGAGAACAGGACTAGGCCAGAAGGAGACCAGAATGAGGCCAGGAGACCAGAACGAGGCTAGAAGGAGACCAGAACGAGACTAGAAGGAGACCAGGACGAGACTAGGAGGAGACCAGAAGGGAACCAGAACGAGGCCAGAGGAAAACCAGAATGAGGTTAGAAGGAAACCAGATGAGGCCAGAAAGAGACCCAATCGCGACTCGAAGGAGACCAGAACAAGACCAGAAAGAGGCTCTCATAGACTTACATGAAACACTGGAGCTGTAGACTGGTCATAAACTGCTAAATTGAGAGAAAAAAAAAAACCAGCGCCAGCGAAGCGGATCGTCCTTTTAATTCAGGTTAAAAAGTGCAAAGATACATCCCCAGCAGGGGGAGACGCTAAACGCGTTTCAGGGAGCGAGTCCCCTTAGTCATTAGCTAATGACTAAGGGGACTCGCTCCCCGAAACGCGTCTGCTTCGCTGGCGCTGTTTTGTTTTTTTTCTCAATATAACTTTGAATGGATGAGCTACCAATACAAGCAGCCCGGGAACCCAGTGAGTATCAGGTGGTAGAGTGATTCCTCTTCCTCTTTCCTTGAATTAACACATAAACTGCTAAAGACCAACCAGAGTGGCGACAATAGAAGACACAGATGGCTGCAGGTGAGTATAATACAGGGGGCAGGGACTTAGAATTAAACAGCCATTCAAATGGTGAAATTAAAAAAAACATGTTGGAGTAATGCTTTAAAAAGTACTCCTACCTATATTTTTTATTGAAAGTGTGAATATATGCATGTAGTGTAGTGTATTATTATAGCACTTATATTCCTGTACATAGGAGCAGTATTATAGTAGTTATATTCCTGTACATAGGAGCAGTATTATAGTAGTTATATTCTTGTATATAGGGGCAGTATTATAGTAGTTATATTCTTGTACATAGGAGCAGTATTATAGTAGTTATATTCTTGTACATAGGGGCAGTATTATAGTAGTTATATTCTTGTATATAGTGACAGTATTATAGTAGTTATATTCTTGTACATAGGGGCAGTATTATAGTAGTTATATTCTTGTACATAGGGGCAGTATTATAGTAGTTATATTCTTGTACATAGGAGCAGTATTATAGTAGTTATATTCTTGTACATAGGGGCAGTATTATAGTAGTTATATTCTTGTATATAGGAGCAGTATTATAGTAGTTATATTCTTGTACATAGGGGCAGTATTATCTATTATATAATCACGAATGGGTTTTTTTGCCCCTTTTGAGTCCGCTCACGCTGCGAGTCAGCGTGGTCATGTGGATACGCCCGAAGCATTGGCCGCGCAGCGGCCATTGCGAGCAGTTCTAAGGCGACTCGCTATGCCCGCGCAGCGGGCATGGCGAGTCGCCTTAGCAGCGCGAAGCATTGGCTGAGAAGCGGCCATTGCGAGTCAGAGACTCGCTCTGCTAGAATCCCGATGCATGTGCATCGGGCACCCAGCTAGTAGTAGTTAGTTATATTCTTGTACATAGTGCAGTATTGTAGTAGTTATATTCTTGTACATAGGGGCAGTATTATAGTAGTTATATTCTTGTACACAGGAGCAGTATTATAGTAGTTATATTCTTGTAGATAGGAGCATTATTATAGTAGTTATATTCTTGTACATAGGAGCAGTATTATAGTAGTTATATTCTTGTATATAGGGGCAGTATTATAGTAGTTATATTCTTGTAGATAGGAGCATTATTATAGTAGTTATATTCTTGTACATAGGAGCAGTATTATAGTAGTTATATTATTGTACATAGGAGCAGTATTATAGTAGTTATATTCTTGTACATAGGAGCAGTATTATAGTAGTTATATTCTTGTATATAGGGGCAGTATTATAGTAGTTATATTCTTGTATATAGGAGCAGTATTATAGTAGTTATATTCTTGTACATAGAGGCAGTATTATAGTAGTTATATTCTTGTACATAGGGGCAGTATTATAGTAGTTATATTCTTGTACATAGAGGCAGTATTATAGTAGTTATATTCTTGTACATAGGAGGCAGTATTATAGTAGTTATATTCTTGTACATAGGAGTAGTATATTATAGTAGTTATATTCTTGTACATAGGAGCAGTATTATAGTAGTTATATTCTTGTACATAGGGGGTAGTATTATAGTAGTTATATTCTTGTACATAGGGGCACTATTATAGTAGTTATATTCTTGTACATAGAGGCAGTATTATAGTAGTTATATTCTTGTACATAGAGGCAGTATTATAGTAGTTATATTCTTGTATATAGGAGCAGTATTATAGTAGTTATATTCTTGTATATAGGAGCAGTATTATAGTAGTTCTATTCTTGTACATAGGGGCAGTATTATAGTAGTTATATTCTTGTATATAGGAGCAGTATTATAGTAGTTATATTCTTGTACATAGGAGCAGTATTATAGTAGTTATATTCTTGTACATAGGAGCAGTATTATAGTAGTGTTATATTCTTGTACATAGGAGCAGTATTATAGTAGTTATATTCTTGTACATAGGAGCAGTATTATAGTAGTTATATTCATGTACATAGAGGCAGTATTATAGTAGTTATATTCTTGTACATAGGTGGCAGTATTATAGTAGTTATATTCTTGTACATAGGAGCAATATTATAGTAGTTCTATTCTTGTACATAGGGGCAGTATTATAGTAGTTATATTCTTGTACATAGGGGCAGTATTATAGTAGTTATATTCTTGTACATAGGAGCAGTATTATAGTAGTTATATTCTTGTATATAGGAGCAGTATTATAGTAGTTAAATTCTTGTACATAGGGGCAGTATTATAGTAGTTATATTCTTGTACATAGGAGCAGTATTATAGTAGTTATATTCTTGTACATAAGGGGCAGTATTATGGTAGTTATATTCTTGTATATAGGAGCAGTATTATAGTAGTTATATTCTTGTACATAAGGGCAGTATTATGGTAGTTATATTCTTGTATATAGGAGCAGTATTATAGTAGTTATATTCTTGTACATAGGAGCAGTATTATAGTAGTTATACTCTTGTACATAGAGGCAGTATTATAGTAGATATATTCATGTTATAAGGAGCAGTATTATAGTAGTTATATTCTTGTACATAGAGGCAGTATTATAGTAGTTATATTCTTGTATATAGGGGCAGAATTATAGTAGTTATATTCTTGTATATAGGGACAGTATTATAGTAGTTATATTCTTGTATATAGGAGCAGTATTATAGTAGTTATATTCTTGTACATAGGAGCAGTATTATAGTAGTTATATTCTTGTACATAGGAGCAATATTATAGTAGTTCTATTCTTGTACATAGGGGCAGTATTATGTAGTTCTATTCTTGTACATAGGGGCAGTATTATAGTAGTTATATTCTTGTACATAGGAGTAGTATTATAGTAGTTATATTCTTGTACATAGGGGCAGTATTATAGTAGATATATTCATGTATATAGGAGCAGTATTATAGTAGTTATATTCTTGTACATAGAGGCAGTATTATAGTAGTTATATTGTTGTATATAGGAGCAGTATTATAGTAGTTATATTCTGGTCTAGAGGGGATCTTGTACTGATGGGGGCAGCATTAGGAGTTGTGATTGACTATATTAATATAACTATTGTGAAGTTGTGATGAGTATATAATGTGATGTAAGACTTAGGATATTGCATTTCTCATTAATGAAGAAACCAAAGTCTTGATGTGTGTCTGCCTCCATCCTCCTTACTATCTCTCCATCCTCCGCTCTCCATCATAAGTGACAGTCTGCAGATCACGTGACTCACAATGTGACACTGATTTATGTGTCTCAGTCGGTTTCTGATACGATCGCTCGCCGATTCCGTTTACAAGACAAATGTAGATTTGTGTAGTTTTGTTTGTGCTGATTCTCTGGGACGTGCAGTATCATTCATGACCACACGGGGAGCGGAGGCAGTACTGAGACATGAGGCCACTTCATCAGTTGGTTTATGGAATCCTGAATCCGCAGCACCAACTCAGCACAATTGTCAGCTGTTGGCACAGTGCGTCCCCAATAGGGCCGGGTTCACACAAGGACAAGAGACCTGCACCAAGAGTCACATCAGATATCACTGATGTATATAGACTGTAGTATACAGACTCCAAATCAGAAGCATTGGTTACAGACCCCAGACCGGAACTGCTGTATACAGACCCCAGACCAGAACCATTATATACAGACCCCAGACTAGAACTGCTATATACAGACCCTGGACCAGGAATGTTGTATACAGACCACAGACCAGAACTGCTGTATACAGACCCCACACCGGAACTGCTGTATACAGACCCCAGACCAGAACTGCTGTATACAGACCCCACACCGGAACTGCTGTATACAGACCCAGACCGGAACTGCTGTATACAGACCCCAGACTTGAACTGCAGTATACAGACCCCAGACCAGGACTGTTGTATAAAGACCCCAAACCAAAACTATTGTATACAGACCCCAGACTGGAACAGTTGTATACAGACCCCTGACTCGCACCTTTGTATACAGACCCTAGACCAGAACCATTGTATAAAGACCCCAGACCCAAAACATTATATACAGAGCCCAGGCCAGAACCCTTGTATAAAAACCATAGACCAGGCCAGGATTGTTGTATACAAACCCTAGACAAGACCTGTTGTATACTGACCTCAGACCAGAACTGTTGTATACAGACCCCAAACCACACCCCTGTATACAGACCAGAGACCAGACCCCTGTATACAGACCCCAGACCAGGATTGCTGTATACAGACCCCAGACTGGAACTGCAGTATACAGACCCCAGACTGGAACTGCAGTATACTGACCCCAGACCAGAACTGTTGCATACAAACTCTAGACCAGACCCCTGTATACAGACCCCAGACCAGGATTGCTGTATACAGACCCCAGACTGGAACTGCAGTATACAGACCCAGACTGGAACTGCAGTATACTGACCCCAGACCAGAACTGTTGCATACAAACTCTAGACCAGAACCATTGTATACAGACCCCAGAACAAACCATTGTATATAGACCCCAGTCCAGAACTGTTGTATACAGATCCCAGACTGGAACTGTTGTATACAGACCACATAACAAAACCAATGTATACAGACCAGAGACCAGACTCTCCTGGTATAAAGACTACTAACTAGATCATTTGGATAAGACCCCCAGAAAAGACTATCCTATGTATATACCCAAAAGCAGAATCGCTGTATATAGACAGCAGAGGAGACCCTAGTGCATACAGATGCCCAAAGAGACAACACTGAGTACAGACACCAATACAGACTTAAATGTATACGGTATCTACTGAACATAAAAAAAAAACTTATGTGGACCCCAGAAACCCTGTATACGTATCACAGCCCAGACCCCATACCAGGCTTTCATTGCATACATATATCAGACTCCCCTTTATATAGACCAGACCTACCAATACATAGTCCCCAAACTAGACCCCCAGAGTAATTATCTCAGACCCTGTATACAGACCCCATATCATGTTATTTGTGTGGGGGGCTGTTTAGCTCATATATATCTCTGAGGTTCCTACACTGACACCCTACTTTGATCTGGTCTGCCATTGTGACCTCCAGCCATACCCTTTACTTTATACTCATATGGCAGTCTTTAGAGTTATGTGCAGTCCTATGTCAGACACCACGTTGCTCTACCATAGTAAGCAGGCACTGTCACAATTTCAGCTCTGCTACATCTGCCTGTTCAGTGACTGTCGGTGAAATCTCCCTGACAGGCGGAATGCTTTATTCACCTCTCATTAATAACGTAAAATCAGGCGAAAATAATTTAGCGAGGCGAGATATAACACTGCTCCCAGCCCGCGCTGCCTGTACGTCTGGGTAGACAAGAGGAAGATGTACACTGTACCTGACAAACTCAACTCTGCTACATCTGTATGTAATGATATCTATAGGCTGACATGTAACAGTGATTAACCCCTTCACCCCTGTGCAATTTTCCATTTTCAGGTTTTTATTTTTCCCTCCTCTTCTTCCAAAAGCCATAACTTTGTTATATTTCCATCAATATAGACATATGAGGCTTGTTGTTGTTTCTTGTGTGACGAGTTGTACTTTCAGAAGAATTCACTTATTTTACCATATAGTGTACAGGAAAATGGGAATAAATTCTAAGTGCAGTGAAATTGCAAAAAAAGTGCAACTACACATTTCTTTTTTGTTTTTTTTATTCACCATGTTCACTATATGGTAACACTGACATGTCGGTATGATGTCTGGGGTCAGTACTATATGGTAACCCTGACATGTCGGTATGATGCCTCGGGTCAGTACTATATGGTAACACTGACGTGTCAGTATGATGTCTCAGGTCAGTACTATATGGTAACACTGAGTGTCGGTATGATGCCTCGGGTCGGTACTATATGGTAACACTGACGTGTCGGTATAATGTCTCGGGTCAGTACTATATGGTAACACTGAGGTGTCGGTATGATGTCTGGGGTCAGTACTATATGGTAACACTGATGTGTCGGTATGATGTCTGGGGTCAGTACTATAAGGTAACACTGACGTGTCGGTATGATGCCTCGGGTCAGTACTATATGGTAACACTGACATGTCAGTATGATGCCTCAGGTCAGTACTATATGGTAACACTGATGTGTCGGTATGATGCCTCGGGTCAGTACTATATGGTAACACTGACATGTCGGTATGATGCCTCGGGTCAGTACTATATGGTAACACTGACGTGTCAGTATGATGTCTCAGGTCAGTACTATATGGTAACACTGAGGTGTCGGTATGATGCCTCGGGTCAGTACTATATGGTAACACTGACGTGTCGGTATAATGTCTCGGGTCAGTACTATATGGTAACACTGATGTGTCGGTATGATGTCTGGGGTCAGTACTATAAGGTAACACTGACGTGTCGGTATGATGCCTCGGGTCAGTACTATATGGTAACACTGACATGTCAGTATGATGCCTCAGGTCAGTACTATATGGTAACACTGATGTGTCGGTATGATGCCTCGGGTCAGTACTATATGGTAACACTGACATGTCGGTATGATGTCTCGGGTCAGTACTATATGGTAACACTGACGTGTCGGTATGATGTCCCAGGTCAGTACTATATGGTAACACTGACGTGGCAGTATGATGCCTCGAGTCACTACTATATGGTAACAATGACGTGTTGGTATGATGCCTCGGGTCGGTACTATATGGTAACACTGACGTGTCGGTATGATGCCTCAGGTCAGTACTATATGGTAACACTGAGGTGTCGGTATGATGCCTCGGGTCAGTACTATATGGTAACACTGACATGGCGGAAATGATGCCTTGGGTCAGTACTATATGGTAACACTGACATGTCGGTATGATGCCTCGGGTCAGTATTATATGGTAACACTGAGGTGACGGTATGATGTCTTGGGTCAGTACTATATGGTAACACTGACGTGTCGGTATGATGTCTCGGGTCAGTACTATATGGTAACACTGATGTATCGGTATGATGCCTCAGGTCAGTACTATATGGTAACAATGACGTGTTGGTATGATGCCTCGGGTCAGTACTATATGGTAACACTGACATGTCAGTATGATGCCTCAGGTCTGTACTATATGGTAAATCTGACATGTCGGTATGATGCCTCGGGTCAGTACGATATGGTAACACTGACATGTCGGTATGATGCGTCAGGTCAGTACTATATGGTAACCCTGACATGTCGGTATGATGCCTCGGGTCAGTACTATATGGTAACACTGACATGTCGGTATGATGTCCCGGGTCAGTACTATATGGTAACACTGACGTGTAAGTATGATGCCTCGGGTAAGTACTATATGGTAACACTGAAGTGTCGGTATGATGCCTCGGGTCAGTACTATATGGTAACACTGACATGGCAGTATGATGCCTCGAGTCAGTACTATATGGTAACACTGACGTGTTGGTATGATGCCTCGGGTCAGTACTATATGGTAACACTGATATGGCGGTATGATGCCTCGGGTCAGTACTATATGGTAACACTGACGTGTCGGTATGATGCCTTGGGTCAGTACTATATGGTAACACTGACATGTCGGTATGATGTCTCGGGTCAGTATTATATGGTAACACTGACATGTCGGTATGATGTCTCGGGTCAGTACTATATGGTAACACTGACGTTAAGGTATGATGTCTCAGGTCAGTACTATATGGTAACACTGACGTGTCGGTATGATGTCTGGGGTCAGTACTATATGGTAACACTGACATGTCGGTATGATGCCACGGGTCAGTACTATATGGTAACACTGACATGTCGGTATGAGGCCTCGGGTTAGTACTATATGGTAACACTGACATGTCGGTATGATGTCTGGGGTCAGTACTATATGGTAACACTGACATGTCGGTATGATGTCTGGGGTCAGTACTATATGGTAACACTGACATGTCGGTATGATGTCTCTGGTCAGTACTATATGGTAACACTGACATGTCAGTACGATGCCTCGGGTCAGTACTATATGGTAACACTGACGTGTCAGTATGATGTCTCAGGTCAGTACTATATGGTAACACTGAGGTGTCGGTATGATGCCTCGGGTCAGTACTATATGGTAACACTGACGTGTCGGTATAATGTCTGGGGTCAGTACTATATGGTAACACTGACATGTCGGTATGATGTCTGGGGTCAGTACTATATGGTAACACTGACATGTCGGTATGATGTCTGGGGTCAGTACTATATGGTAACACTGACATGTCGGTATGATGTCTCTGGTCAGTACTATATGGTAACACTGACATGTCGGTATGATGTCTCTGGTCAGTACTATATGGTAACACTGACGTGTCAGTATGATGTCTCAGGTCAGTACTATATGGTAACACTGAGGTGTCGGTATGATGCCTCGGGTCAGTACTATATGGTAACACTGACGTGTCGGTATAATGTCTCGGGTCAGTACTATATGGTAACACTGATGTGTCGGTATGATGTCTGGGGTCAGTACTATAAGGTAACACTGACGTGTCGGTATGATGCCTCGGGTCAGTACTATATGATAACACTGACATGTCAGTATGATGCCTCAGGTCAGTACTATATGGTAACACTGACGTGTCGGTATGATGCCTCGGGTCAGTACTATATGGTAACACTGACGTGTCGGTATGATGTCCCAGGTCAGTACTATATGGTAACACTGACATGGCAGTATGATGCCTCGAGTCACTACTATATGGTAACAATGACATGTTGGTATGATGCCTCGGGTCGGTACTATATGGTAACACTGACGTGTCGGTATGATGCCTCAGGTCAGTACTATATGGTAACACTAGGGTGTCGGTATGATGCCTCGGGTCAGTACTATATGGTAACACTGACATGGCGGTATGATGCCTTGGGTCAGTACTATATGGTAACACTGACATGTCGGTATGATGCCTCGGGTCAGTATTATATGGTAACACTGAGGTGACGGTATGATGTCTCGGGTCAGTACTATATGGTAACACTGACGTGTCGGTATGATGTCTCGGGTCAGAACTATATGGTAACACTGATGTATCGGTATGATGCCTCAGGTCAGTACTATATGGTAACAATGACGTGTTGGTATGATGCCTCGGGTCAGTACTACATGGTAACACTGACGTGTCAGTATGATGTCTCAGGTCAGTGCTATATGGTAACACTGACATATCAGTATGATGCCTCAGGTCTGTACTATATGGTAAATCTGACATGTCGGTATGATGCCTCGGGTCAGTACGATATGGTAACACTGACATGTCGGTATGATGCGTCAGGTCAGTACTATATGGTAACCCTGACATGTCGGTATGATGCCTCGGGTCAGTACTATATGGTAACACTGACATGTCGGTATGATGTCCCGGGTCAGTACTATATGGTAACACTGACGTGTAAGTATGATGCCTCGGGTCAGTACTATATGGTAACACTGAAGTGTCGGTATGATGCCTCGGGTCAGTACTATATGGTAACACTGACATGGCAGTATGATGCCTCGAGTCAGTACTATATGGTAACACTGACGTGTTGGTATGATGCCTCGGGTCAGTACTATATGGTAACACTGATATGGCGGTATGATGCCTCGGGTCAGTACTATATGGTAACACTGACGTGTCGGTATGATGCCTTGGGTCAGTACTATATGGTAACACTGACATGTCGGTATGATGTCTCGGGTCAGTATTATATGGTAACACTGACATGTCAGTACGATGCCTCGGGTCAGTACTATATGGTAACACTGACGTGTCAGTATGATGTCTCAGGTCAGTACTATATGGTAACACTGAGGTGTCGGTATGATGCCTCGGGTCAGTACTATATGGTAACACTGACGTGTCGGTATAATGTCTCGGGTCAGTACTATATGGTAACACTGACATGTCGGTATGATGTCTGGGGTCAGTACTATATGGTAACACTGACATGTCGGTATGATGTCTGGGGTCAGTACTATATCGTAACACTGACATGTCGGTATGATGTCTCTGGTCAGTACTATATGGTAACACTGACATGTCAGTACGATGCCTCGGGTCAGTACTATATGGTAACACTGACGTGTCAGTATGATGTCTCAGGTCAGTACTATATGGTAACACTGAGGTGTCGGTATGATGCCTCGGGTCAGTACTATATGGTAACACTGACGTGTCGGTATAATGTCTCGGGTCAGTACTATATGGTAACACTGATGTGTCGGTATGATGTCTGGGGTCAGTACTATAAGGTAACACTGACGTGTCGGTATGATGCTCGGGTCAGTACTATATGATAACACTGACATGTCAGTATGATGCCTCAGGTCAGTACTATATGGTAACACTGACGTGTCGGTATGATGCCTCGGGTCAGTACTATATGGTAACACTGACGTGTCGGTATGATGTCCCAGGTCAGTACTATATGGTAACACTGACATGGCAGTATGATGCCTCGAGTCACTACTATATGGTAACAATGACATGTTGGTATGATGCCTCGGGTCGGTACTATATGGTAACACTGACGTGTCGGTATGATGCCTCAGGTCAGTACTATATGGTAACACTGAGGTGTCGGTATGATGCCTCGGGTCAGTACTATATGGTAACACTGACATGGCGGTATGATGCCTTGGGTCAGTACTATATGGTAACACTGACATGTCGGTATGATGCCTCGGGTCAGTATTATATGGTAACACTGAGGTGACGGTATGATGTCTCGGGTCAGTACTATATGGTAACACTGACGTGTCGGTATGATGTCTCGGGTCAGTACTATATGGTAACACTGATGTATCGGTATGATGCCTCAGGTCAGTACTATATGGTAACAATGACGTGTTGGTATGATGCCTCGGGTCAGTACTACATGGTAACACTGACGTGTCAGTATGATGTCTCAGGTCAGTGCTATATGGTAACACTGACATATCAGTATGATGCCTCAGGTCTGTACTATATGGTAAATCTGACATGTCGGTATGATGCCTCGGGTCAGTACGATATGGTAACACTGACATGTCGGTATGATGCGTCAGGTCAGTACTATATGGTAACCTGACATGTCGGTATGATGCCTCGGGTCAGTACTATATGGTAACACTGACATGTCGGTATGATGTCCCGGGTCAGTACTATATGGTAACACTGACGTGTAAGTATGATGCCTCGGGTCAGTACTATATGGTAACACTGAAGTGTCGGTATGATGCCTCGGGTCAGTACTATATGGTAACACTGACATGGCAGTATGATGCCTCGAGTCAGTACTATATGGTAACACTGACGTGTTGGTATGATGCCTCGGGTCAGTACTATATGGTAACACTGATATGGCGGTATGATGCCTCGGGTCAGTACTATATGGTAACACTGACGTGTCGGTATGATGCCTTGGGTCAGTACTATATGGTAACACTGACATGTCGGTATGATGTCTCGGGTCAGTATTATATGGTAACACTGACATGTCGGTATGATGTCTCGGGTCAGTACTATATGGTAACACTGACGTTAAGGTATGATGTCTCAGGTCAGTACTATATGGTAACACTGACGTGTCGGTATGATGTCTGGGGTCAGTACTATATGGTAAACACTGACATGTCGGTATGATGCCACGGGTCAGTACTATATGGTAACACTGACATGTCGGTATGAGGCCTCGGGTCAGTACTATATGGTAACACTGACATGTCGGTATGATGTCTGGGGTCAGTACTATATGGTAACACTGACATGTCGGTATGATGTCTGGGGTCAGTACTATATGGTAACACTGACATGTCGGTATGATGCCTCGGGTCAGTACTATATGGTAACACTGACATGTCAGTATGATGTCTGGGTCAGTACTATATGGTAACACTGACATGTCTGTGTGATGCCTCAGGTCTGTACTATATGGTAACACTGACATGTCTGTGTGATGCCTCAGGTCTGTACTATATGGTAACACTGACATGTCTGTGTGATGCCTCAGGTTGGTATGAGTTTGTAGATAACAAACACGTTAAATTTTACTGTTATCTAAGTGGTGAAAAAAATTCAGATGAGTATTATCATTTTTCTGGGGCTGTGTGACGGCTGTGTGCGTTTTGTGCTGACGTTTCTAATCATATTATTTTTGGGTAGATGTGATGTTTTCATCACCTGTTATTGCATTTTATTGCAATGTTGCGGCAAACAAAATAAAAACACAGGTTTTGCGTTTGGATGTTTTTTCCGTTATGCAGTTTGCAGATCTGATTCCCTGATTTTATATTCCCTCACCTACTGTATCCTCACCCCTCCCTTGTAGACTATGAGACCTTGTAGGCAGGGTCCTCTCTCCTCACCTACTGTATCCTCACTCATCCCTTGTAGACTGTGAACCCTCGTGGGCAGGGTCCTCTCTCCTCCTCTACTGTATCCTCACCCATCCCTTGTAGACTGTGAGCCCTCATGGGCTGGGTCCTCTCTCTTCCCCTGCTGCATCCTCATTCATCCCTTATAGACTGTGAACCCTCGTGGGCAGGGTCCTCTCTCCTCACCTACTGTATCCTCACCCCTGCCTTGTAGACTGTGATCCCTCGTGGGCAGGGTCCTCTCTCCTCACCTACTGTATCCTCACCCCTCCCTTGTAGACTATGAGACCTTGTAGGCAGGGTCCTCTCTCCTCCTCTACTGTATCCTCACCCATCCCTTGTAGACTGTGAGTCCTCATGGGCAGGGTCCTCTCTCCTCACCTACTGTATCCTCACCCCTCCCTTGTAGACTATGAGACCTTGTAGGCAGGGTCCTCTCTCCTCCTCTACTGTATCCTCACCCATCCCTTGTAGACTGTGAGCCCTCGTGGGCAGGGTCCTCTCTCCTCACCTACTGTATCCTCACCCATCCCTTGTAGACTGAGCCCTCGTGGGCAGGGTCCTCTCTCCTCCTGTACCCGTCTGTGCCTTGTATTGTTGATAATTATTGTACTTGCCTATGTATGCCCAGTGCCATGGAATAAATGGCGCTATAGTAGTAAATAATAATAAATGTTCTTACAGGGTATTGTTCTATAATGTTCAATAGGAGTGCCATATACTGCTTATATAATACCATGCCGTGATTATAAAATACCTCTATATAGTACATACATAGTTCTGCAATATAGTACTTAATAGGTAAGCGCTGCCGTATAGTGCCTATATGATAGTGATATATGTTTACAGCACACAAAACTGTCACAGCACCTACAGTGTGCAATTGGAGTGCCTTATGCTGCTTACGGTACCGTCATTCACTATATACACTGCTTCTATAATGCTGTAATACAGCACTTACTAAATTCTGTTACACAGAAGCAAAATACCAGAACTATATAGTATTTAATAAGTAGTATATATTTGTGGTTTTATATGAAGTACAGTGAGCCCACGTGGCGGTACACCCATTAATTGCTGTAATATAGCCCTTTTTGTAGAGGGTCCCCCTGACCTGAGCCCCCGATGATCAGCAGTGATCTGTGTGTGATTCCAGCGCCCCTACAGGAGAAATAAGGAATGACATAGTTCCTACAGGAATTAATTATCAATATAATATATGAACACACCAGACCCTCCACTGATAATGAGGAGACTAATGCCAACTGCTGTATACTTAAGACTGACTGTAGAAACCATCAGAAACAAGGGCGTAATGATCGTGGTTATAGAGGTGGGCATGGGATGGGGGAATATATACCAGGATGGGGAACATATGTACCAGGAAGAAGGACATATATACCAGGGTAGGGGTCATATTTACCAGGATGGAGGACGTATATACCAGGATGAGGGACATGCATACAGGATGGGCATGAGAAGGGGACAAATATACAAGGATGGGGGACGTATATACCAGGATGAGGGACATGTATACAGGATGGGCATGAGAAGGGGGACAAATATACCAGGATGGGGGACATATATACCAGTATGGGCACAGGAAGATGGGCATATACAGTATGTCAGGGTGGGGGACATATATAAAAGATGGGAATGGGATGGGGGCATATATACTAGGATGAGGGAGATATATACCAGGATGGGGGGCATGTATTCCAGGATGGGGGGACATATATACAAGTATGGGCCAAGGATAGGGAACATATATACAAGGATGGGGGACATAAATACCAGGATGGGCATGGGATGGGGATCATATATCCCAGGATGGAGGACATATATACCAGGATAGCAACATATATACTAGCATGGGGACATATATACCAGGATGGAGGACATGTGGACATATATACCAGGATGTAACATATATGCCAGATTGTGGGACATATATACCAGGATGTGGGACATATATACCAGGATGTGCGACATACAATATTTCCCAGTCTGGGGTCCAGGCTGTGGCACATATATACCAAAATAGGGACATATACCAGGATGGGGACATATACACTAGGATGGGGACATATATACCAGGATGGGAACATATATACCAGGATGGGAACATATATACCAGGATAGGGGACATATATACCAGGATAGGGGACATATATACCAGGATGAGGACATATATACCAGGATAGGGGACATATATACCAGGATGAAGGACATATGTATCAGAAAGTGGCCCAGCATAAGTGACTTTAGCACAAGATGGGAGACATTACTACATAATGAAGGTTGGGGGAGCAACATGTATGTCTTTATATGACTTGAAAAGCTAAGAGGGCCCGTATATCTGACCAACAAGCAGGGGGAGGGAATGGGAGGGGGGCAGATCCAGATCTTTAAGCAGGGCCCATCGGACTCTACGTCACTGATCAGCAAGGTGGCACCAGCATTTCTGGGATTTGTCACACTACAATTATATCAATAACCACGTGAAATGCGTCAGCCCTTGGTATACAGAACGGGGCTCAGCACCTTGTAAACTCCATCTGTGCAGGAGCACTAAGCCGCCAAGGCTTATCACCTCTCCATAAACAGTGCTGCCAGCACCTTCTTACATTACACAGCTCGGAACAATTATATGGCGGTTTTACTGGCCGTATCTGGTACATGTGCGGTATACATCCTCAGCCGAGGCCTAGCGGTGAGCAGATGATTGCATTATACAGAGTGATGATGAGGAGTACTTAAGCAGGTGCAATCAATGTAATAACCCAAGCACTTCTCAATATAAAATTATCCCCGCTCGCCCTGTAGTCACCAAATGTCCCAAATCTACATTTTTTGACAAAAAAAGATTAGTTAATAGATTCAGCAATGTACCTTATAATAATGCAATTGTTCTGGACAGAGGGAGCTCATGGCATGTCTGCAGAGGGCACCACTGGTTATATCACATACATGACAATAGGGTTATAAGTGAGTGCAGCTCTGATACAGGTTGTAACTCAGGATCAGTATAGGATCAGTAATGTAATGCATGTACACAGTGACTGCACCAGCAGAATAGTGAGTGCAGCTCTGAAGTATAATACAGGAGGTAACTCAGGATCAGTAATGTAATGTATGTACACAGTGACTGCACCAGCAGAATAGTGAGTGCAGCTCTGGAGTATAATACAGGAGGTAACTCAGGATCAGTAATGTACTGTATGTACACAGTGACTGCACCAGCAGAATAGTGAGTGCAGCTCTGGAGGATAATACAGGAGGTAACTCAGGATCTGTAATGTAATGTATGTACACAGTGACTGCACCAGCAGAATAGTGAGTGCAGCTCTGGAGGATAATACAGGAGGTAACTCAGGATCAGTAATGTAATGTATGTACACAGTGACTGCACCAGCATGATAGTGAGTGCAGCTCTGGAGTATAATACAGGAGGTAACACAGGATCAGTAATGTAATGTATGTACACAGTGACTGCACCAGCAGAATAGTGAGTGCAGCTCTGGAGTATAATACAGGAGGTAACTCAGGATCAGTAATGTAATGTATGTACACAGTGACTGCACCAGCAGAATAAGGAGTGCAGCTCTGGAGTATAATAATACAGGAGGTAACTCAGGATCAGTAATTTAATGTATGTACACAGTGACTGCACCAGCAGAATAGTGAGTGCAGCCCTGGAGTATAATACAGGAGGTAATTGAGGATCAGTACAGTATCAGTAATGTAATATATGTATGTGCAAATGTGTGTAAGTATATGTATGTATGTTTGTGTGTGTATGCGCATGTATGTGTGTGTTTGCTTGTGTGCGAGTATATGCATGTGTTATGCGCATGTGGAAATGTGTGTATGTGCCTGGATGTGTGTGAATGTATGCGCGTGTATGCATGTATGTGGGTGTGTGTGAATGTGCGTGTATATGCACATGTATGTGTGTATGTGTATGTGCATGCGTGTGTGTATATGTGTGTGTATGTGCTTGTGTGTGTGCATTCTTCCATGTGTATGTGCATATGTGTGTTTATGTGCATACATATGAGTTTGCATGCATGTATGTGTGCATCTGTGTGTGTATGCACATGCATGTGTATGTGCATGCTTGAATGTGTGTATGTGTGTATGTATGTGTGCAGACATAATACTGTGTGTGCATGCGTGTGCATATGCGTGAATGTGCACAGATGTGTATGTGTGTATGCGTATGTATTCACGTATGTATGCGCTTGCGTATGTATGAGCATGTATATGTATGCGTATGTGTGCATGTATGCATGTATGTACATGTGTGTGCCTGTAAGTATGTGTGTTTGTGTGTGTGTTTATGGAGATGTACGTGTGTGTATGCATGTGTGTGTGTATGTGCATGAATGTGTGTGCGCATGTGTGTATGTGCCTGGATGTGTGAATGTATGCATGTATGTGGGAGTGCAGGAATGCGCATGTGTGTACTTGTGTATATGTACATGTATTTGTGTGTATGTGCATGTGTGTTTGTATGTATGTGCATGTGTGTATGCGTGTTTGTGCACATGCGTGAATGTTTGTGCTTATGTTTGTGTGTGCACATGCGTGTATGTGTGTATCTGCATGTAAATGCACATGCATGTGTATGTGAGTGCTTGCGTGTGTGTATGTTCATATATATGTGTGGGGACATTAGTGTCTGTGCGCATGTGTGTATGTGCATGTTGGTGTGTGCATGTGTGTATGCGTGTGCTTGTGTGTGGGAACATTTTACTGTGAGTGTGTATGTGTGTGTAGGCATGTGTAAACATAAATGTGTGTGTACATGTATGTATATGTGTGTGTAGAAGAATGTGTTTGTACATGTACAGTATGTATATGTGTACATGCAGTGTATGTACATGTATGTGTGTGAACATGAATATGTGTGTACATGTATGTATATGTGAGTACATGCATGCAGGGCCGGCTCCAGAATTTTGTGGACCCCAGGCAAAAGAGTCTTAATGGGCCCATTTTACACTCTGCCTCCCCAAAAGTTATATATGACACACACAGCTCTGCTACATGCCCATAGACATAGACATTAGCGCTACATACCAAGGGCTCTGCTACATGTACAATGCATACAAATACAAACACACACAGCTCTGCTACATGCACATACATATACACAAATACAAATACACACACATACAAACACATACAGATATAGATGCAAACAGTCACACACACATACATAATCAGACACACACATACAGCACACACACATATATTACCACATTTAGATGATCTTGATTCGTGCAGAGCAGGAGAGGAAGCACTGGGAGCTGCAGGGAGGCTGCAGAAGTTGAGCAGAGGTACTTTCTTCTAGGACCTTGATTTCAGTCATGTGATCAGTCACATGACAGGAGCTGGCAGGTCCTTTAGCCTCCATTCAGCTCCAGGTAAGCTTTGTCTACTGCTGTGTACCCAGGGGAGGAACTACTGTGGTGCAGCTGGTGCAGCTGCACCAGGGCCCCGGCCAGCTAGGGGGCCCCTGAAGGCTCCAGCAGCGGTCCGTTCCGGGAGGGGGGTGCGCTGATAGATTACAGCACCGCCGCAGCCACCATTCACTCCCCCGTGGAGTGCTGTGCCTCACAGGGCTGACTCCAGGGGGGTCCCGGGCTGCAGAGGCCAGGAGGGCGGCCCGGAGTCACTGACAGCCCGGGCTCCTCCTCTGTCACTCTGCTGCAGCTGCTGGCCGAGCCCCAAGGGCAGGGGGCGGAGCCCAGCAGCGTACCTGAAGGGGGGCCCGGGGGTGCAGCAAGGCAGGTGGGCGCCGTCGGCAGTGTGCGGTCACGGTGACTCCCCAGCGGCTGCAGTGTGAGTCGGACATTCTCTCTCTGCGGCTCAGAGAAAGTGCTGCGCCCGCCGGCTACCACTAATCAGCTAGCTGAATTGAAGCCCTGACCGCGGACACTTCCGGGTCAGGGTGACGTCAGGGTGATCATCTCCACGCTGCCGACGTCACAGCACCGCAGAGGCACGAAACAGCAGCGGCTGAAAGTGCTCCGCTCTAATGGAGCTGAAGACACCGAAGATGGAGTCCTCATGCCAGCGTAATTGGGGGAGAGGGAGAGGGAGAGGGAAAGGGTGGGGGACATTATTATGGTCAGTAAATGGAAGGAGAGGGGGAGGAGAGTGATGCTCTGCAGAGGGAGGGGGAGAGGAGAGATGCTCAGCAGAGGGAGGGGGAGAGGAGAGATGGTCAGCAGAGGGAGGGGGAGAGGAGAGATGGTCAGTAGAGGGAGGGGAGAGGAGAGATGGTCAGCAGAGGGAGGGGGAGAGGAGAGATGGTCAGCAGAGGGAGGAGGGGGAGAGGAGAGATGGTCAGCAGAGGGAGGAGGGGGAGAGGAGAGATGGTCAGCAGAGGGAGGGGGAGAGGAGAGATGGTCAGCAGAGGGAGGAGGGGGAGAGTAGAGATGGTCAGCAGAGGGAGGAGGGGGAGAGGAGAGATGGTCAGCAGAGGGAGGGGGAGAGGAGAGATGGTCAGCAGAGGGAGGGGGAGAGGAGAGATGGTCAGCAAAGGGAGGGGGAGAGGAGAGATGGTCAGCAGAGGGAGGAGGGGTGAGGAGAGTGATGGTCAGCAGAGGGAGGAGAGAGGAGAGTGTTGGTCAGCAGGGGGGGAGAGGAGTGTGATGGTCAGCAGAGGGAGGAGGGGAGAGGAGAGTACTGGTCAGCAGGGGAGAGTGATGGTCTGAAAATGGAGGAGAGGTGCATGTGATGGTCTGTAAATGGAGGGAGAGGGAGTGTATGATGTGTAGCAAATGGAGGACAGGATTTGAGAACAGAGAATGGGGAGCAAGGGGGTGATAGGTGCAGACACAGTATGGGGAGCCATAGGCTAAATTTGAGTACACAGTATGGGCATGTGTGCAGACAGTATGAGTAGTTAGGGGGAATGGGTAAAAAGTATAGGAAGTGAGGGGAGGTGGGTGCAGACACAATATGTGGAATGAGGAGGAATGGGTATGGACACAGAATGGTGGGTCAGGGGGTGTTGGGTGCAGTCACAGTATGAGGAGAAAGGAGGGACGGGTGTGGACTCAGTATGGTGGTGAGAGGGTATGTTGTGTGCAGACATAGTATGGGGAGCAAGTGGGTGATAGGTACGGAGGTAGTTTGGAGAGAGTACAGGATAAGAAAAATGTGAGGTCAAACATAATAAAGACTGGGTAGCGTGGGGGCGGGATGGATGCAGACACGACTGGGTAGTATGTGTTTGTGTGGGGGGTTGCATGGGGTAGAGGGGGCTGCATGGGGTGACAGTGTGAGGCCACAGCAAGGATGAGACAGTATGTTGAAGAGAGAGAGTGTGATGAGAAGGTACAATATAGAGGACACAGTGTGAGAGGACAGTGGGATTATTTGTTCAGGAGTGCAGTATAGGGCAGATATTTTTATTTAGACAGAATTATAATGGCACTCTTATTTTTAAGGGCACCGTGTCAGGATGTGCTGCAGAAAAGTGGAGAAGATGGAAGTCTGCAAAGACGTGAAAAGTCATCATGGCGTCAGGACAAGATGAAGAAAAGAAAAAGACGACCCCGATCAGAGACAAGGTCATCTATAAGGTACCTGGGTGGAAATGGGGGGGAAGGGGGCCCCTGAAAAATTTCTTGCACCAGGGCCCACTACAGTCTGGGTCCACCCCTGTGTGTACCGATTACCTACATCAGTGCAGAGCAGGATAGAGAGAGGGAGAGAGGGCAGCTGTGTGTGAGTGGGTCTCCTCTGCTTCTACTCACAGACAGCTGTGGGCCCTCTCACTGCTTCAGGGCCCCGGCATCTGCTTGACTACGCCAGGTGCTGGCGCCGGGCCTGCATGCATGTGTATGCATGTGGTGTATGTACATGTATGTATGTATTTGGTGTGTGTGTGTGTAGTGACGCGCTGCCCTCGCTCACCTCCGTCTGGCCACAGCCATCAGAAAAGTCCCTGGCATGCGGCCTGTGATGAGAACGGGTGCCGTCGCCCTCTGTAACCACCAGAGGGTGCCTACACCCTGTCTCCAGCACAGGCTGGGCGAGGGCAGCTCGTTGCGGTGACCGGCAGGGGAAGGCGTGGGTCCTGACGGGTGATGTCCGGCATGGGGGGTGGTACCACCAGTAAGTGCCATATTGGAATACATATCACTTGGGTATTCCAATATGGCGGTCGGCGTACTTCCGATGCATCGCGGTGGATTGTGGGATTCGGCGATGTCCGTATAGAAGTGGATGACGGACAATTTAAGGTGAGTCTATATTAGATAATACTGCCCCTATATACAAGAATGTAATTACTATAATACTGCTCCTATGTACAAGAATATAACTACTATAATACTGCCCCTATGTACAAGAATATAACTACTATAATACTGCTCCTATGTACAAGAATATAACTACTATAATACTGCCCCTATGTACAAGAATATAACTACTATAATACTGCCCCTATGTACAAGAATATAACTACTATAATACTGCCCCTATATACAAGAGTATGACTACTATAATACTGCCCTTATGTACAAGAATATAACTACTATAATACTGCCCCTATATACAAGAATATAACTACTATAATACTGCCCCTATGTACAAGAATATAACTACTATAATACTGCCCCTATGTACAGGAATATAACTACTATAATACTGCCCCTATGTACAAGAATATAACTACTATAATACTGCTCCTATGTACAAGAAAATAACTACTATAATACTGCCCCTATGTACAAGAATATAACTACTATAATACTGCCCTTATGTACAAGAATATAACTACTATAATACTGCCCCTATGTACAAGAATATAACTACTATAATACTGCCCCTATGTACAAGAATATAACTACTATAATACTGCCCCTATGTACAGGAATATAACTACTATAATACTGTCTCTATGTACAGGAATATAACTACTATAATACTGCCCCTATGTACAAGAATATAACTACTATAATACTGCCCCTATGTACAAGAATATAACTACTATAATACAGCTCCTATGTACAAGAATATAACTACTATAATACTGCTCCTATGTACAAGAATATAACTACTATAATACTGCCCTATATACAAGAATATAACTACTATAATACTGTTCCTATGTACAAGAATATAACTACTATAATACTACCCCAATGTACAAGAATATAACTACTATAATACAGCTCCTATGTACAAGAATATAACTACTATAATACTGCTCCTTTGTACAAGAATATAACTACTATAATACTGCTCCTATGTACAAGAATATAACTACTATAATACTGTTCCTATGTACAAGAATATAACTACTATAATACTGCCCCCTATGTACAAGAATATAACTACTATAATACTGTTCCTATGTACAAGAATATAACTACTATAATGCTGCCCCCTATGTACAAGAATATAACTACTATAATACTGTTCCTGTGTACAAGAATATAACTACTATAATACTGCTCCTATGTACAAGAATATAACTACTATAATACTGCCCCTATGTACAAGAATATAACTACTATAATACTGCCCCTATATACAAGAATATAACTACTATAATACTGCTCCTATGTACAAGAATATAACTACTATAATATTGCCCCTATATACAAGAATATAACTTCTATAATACTGTTCCTATGTACAAGAATATAACTACTATAATACTGCCCCCTATGTACAAGAATATAACTACTATAATACTGCCTTTATGTACAAGAATATAACTACTATAATACTGCTCCTATGTACAAGAATATAACTACTATAATACTGCTCCTATGTACAACAATATACCTACTATAATACTGCTCCTATGTACAAGAATATAACTACTATAATACTGTTCCTGTGTACAAGAATATAACTACTATAATACTGCTCCTATGTACAGGAATATAACTACTATAATACTGCCCCTATGTACAAGAATATAACTACTATAGTACTGCCCCTATGTACAAGAATATAACTACTATAATACTGCTCCTATGTACAGGAATATAACTACTATAATACTGCTCCTATGTACAAGAATATAGCTACTATAATACTGCTGCTCCTATATACAAGAATATAACTACTATAATACTGCCCCCTATATACAAGGATATAACTACTATAATACTGCCCCTATGTACACGAATATAACTACTATAATACTGCTCCTATATACAAGAATATAACTACTATAATACTTCTCCTATATACAAGAATATAACTACTATAATATAATACTTCTCCTATGTACAAGAATATAACTACTATAATAGTATCCCATATAAGTACCGTAATTAAAAAAAGGGGGAAAGGAATTGATATAAAAAAAAAATTATAATGCCACAAAATAACAAATACGAAAAAAAGAGATAAAAAAGAAAGATAAATATAAAGATAACAATAGAAATAACCGGAGTGTAAGTCATTCTTGACTATTATAAAAAGCTGCTTTCATCTTATTTTCTTTAATGGGATTTCATCATATTCGTGTATTGATGTTTTGGATAACCGGATTGTATGTGGTTGATTATAGATCTTTAGAATATGTTACAGACAGAGCGGAGGAGATGGTAAATCACTGGAGAGCGATGATTTGTTCTGTCATCGTGTCAGGTCGCCTCTCTTTATTAACTGCTGCCTACCTCCGCATACAATCTAATTTCCAATGGAAGGAAAAAAAAAAGCCTTTTGCTTGACTCCATTTATAATAACTGGTATAAAGGATATCTCCAGCTGAGAATTAGTCAATACCGCACATCTCTGAAGTATTTCCATGCAGTGAACATTCCTCCTGTATTTGCTCCCCCTCGTCCCCCCGCGCAGCGCTGCACGTTTCCGTAGTACTGACACAGTTCTGTCAATCTGCTTTCAGAGCAGTCACTTGAGTTTGTGTTTTCTGTCAGCCGGGGCATAGGATGAGGTAATTATCACTCATATGCAATAAGTATATTGAATCTATTATAATCTGCTGTCTCCATGCAGCTGTCGATCTCTGTCAACTTCATATAAAGCATACCGTACAGTCAGAACATATGTACATTAAAAATAACAATGAAAAAAGCAATACTAGCACTTCCTTTTTAAAAATGTGATGTTTCAGATATTTTAGCTCCTTGTGGGTGTGGCTGGGATCCTTGTGGGTGTGTCTTGGGTACTCATGGGTGTGGCTAGGAGCCTCAGGGGCGTGTTCATGATAATTATTTAGGGGAAAATGGATTCCTGGCAGAATAAGTAGTGTTTTTTGGGGGTATAGAGTAATTATTTCATATTTTAAAGTCATCTACAAGCTGTACCATGCCCTTTCTAGAGTCCAACACCTTACATTTCTTTAGTTCCCTGATGCAAACTAATACCTTTTTCTTTACTATTTTCCTGCTTGCATAGTTTTATTTTCAGCATCTATTTTTCACTAGTTGTAGAACCTGGCATTGCCTGGGCTAATCACAGGGGGCGGAGCAGTATTCATTCATGAAAGGGCGGGGCTAACTGGAGTGGGCATAGTCATACTCATCCATGAAAAAGCGTGGCTAATCAGAGGGGTGCGGCCATATTCATCAATGAAGGTCATGGCTATGAAAGGGGGCGGGGTTATGTGTGGACATACATACACTCGGCTTTATATATTCGATAAACTGCTGCCTGTTTGAAAACATAAATACTTTACATTGAGGACAGCGTTTTCGGTGTGGCTACTCCCTTCTCGCCTGGAGATGTTGCTTAAAGGGGTTTTCCCATGAACATAGTTGACTTTAATCAATAGATCTCGGAATAATAATAATTTCCATAATTAGATGTTTACAAAAAATGTTCCTGTGCTGAGATAATCTAATATATTTGTCCCTGCTATCTACTGTGTAATGGATGTGTCTGACCGTACAGGGACATGGTCTGATCATACCACATCTCCTGTGCTGAGATAATCTTATATATGTGTCCCTGCTATGTACTGTGTAATGGATGTGTCTGATCATACCACATCTCCTGTGTTGAGATAATCCTATATATGTGTCACTGCTATGTACTGTATAATGGATGTGTCTGACCGTACAGGAACATGGTCTGATCATACCACATCTCCTGTGCTGAGATAATCTTATATATGTGTCCCTGCTATGTACTGTGTAATGGATGTGTCTGATCATACCACATCTCCTGTGTTGAGATAATCCTATATATGTGTCACTGCTATGTACTGTATAATGGATGTGTCTGACCGTACAGGAACATGGTCTGATCATACCACATCTCCTGTGCTGAGATAATCTTATATATGTGTCCCTGCTATGTACTGTGTAATGGATGTGTCTGACTGTACATGGTCTGATTATACTACATCTCCTGTGCTGAGATAATCCTATATATGTGTCACTGCTATGTACTGTATAATGGATGTGTCTGACCGTACAGGAACATGGTCTGATCATACCACATCTCCTGTGCTGAGATAATCTTATATATGTGTCCCTGCTATGTACTGTGTAATGGATGTGTCTGATCATACCACATCTCCTGTGTTGAGATAATCCTATATATGTGTCACTGCTATGTACTGTATAATGGATGTGTCTGACCGTACAGGAACATGGTCTGATCATACCACATCTCCTGTGCTGAGATAATCTTATATATGTGTCCCTGCTATGTACTGTGTAATGGATGTGTCTGACTGTACATGGTCTGATTATACTACATCTCCTGTGCTGAGATAATCTTATATATGTGTCACTGCTATGTACTGTATAATGGATGTGTCTGACCGTACAGGGACATGGTCTGATCATACCACATCTCCTGTGCTGAGATAATCTTATATATGTGTCCCTGCTATGTACTGTGTAATGGATGTGTCTGACTGTACAGGGACATGGTCTGATCATAGCACATCTCCTGTGCTGAGATAATCTTATATATGTGTCACTGCTATGTACTGTATAATGGATGTGTCTGACCATACAGGAACATGGTCTGATCATACCACATCTCCTGTGCTGAGATAATCTTATATATGTGTCCCTGCTATGTACTGTGTAATGGATGTGTCTGACCGTACAGGGACATGGTCTGATCATACCACATCTTCTGGGCAGGGGAGGACGCAAAAGAGTATACAGGCACTGTAGCACGGAAAAAGCTTCAGCGTATAAGAAAGCACCACACACTACTAAAGCCTTTAGGTTCCTGCTGGAAGCTTCCAGATATAGCTTGTGCTTCCCTGGCTAGTCTACTGCTCTCCATGGTTTTTCCTGTTTGACCTTGATCTGCTCTTAGGACGCCTCTCCTACTACATGATTTTGTATCTTGCTACCATCTTTGTTTTGATCCGGCTCCCTGACTACTGTAACGGATCCTGATTTAGTTTTTTTCATGATTTCCCGGCTTTGACCTTGCTTGGCATGGCAATCATTCCTGCCTCTGGTTTGCACCTCTGGATGGCAGCCCTTCCGTAGGCAGCAACTTTCTGGACCCTGTTGTGAATTTAGATCCCTGTATAGGGGTTAATGTTTGTCAGTTTCTCAAGATTCTGCCAAATGGAGTAACGCTTGATGTTGCGGTCCCGGTAGCCACATGGCAAGGAGACGGGCATCCAGGACGTACTGACCCTGCCTGGGGTCCCACACCTGCTGCCCGTTTCCTGGCTGTGCTCCAGTGCTATACTCATTTACCCACAGTCCCGCGCCTTCTGCCCACTCACCGGCTGTGTCATCTGCTCAGGCCTCCTGGGAGCACGCTCAGGAAGCGAGCGCTGCACTCTTATGAAATTTAATAGACCAGTATGCCCTTAAACCCGGAAGTGCTTCTCCAACTTTTGCAATGAGATGCAGTGTATTTAAGGTGCCTCCACCCTCCAACGTGGTCATTCCTTAGAGACGTTCCTAGTACTCTAGCCCCTATACCTGTGACCACTGCTTAGTACCTTGAACCCTGTGCTTTAAACTCCTGAACCCTCGACCCTTGCATGCATAACAGTGTGCCAAGTCTTTCTGAGATAGCTGTTTGAGCTTGTGGCCTCAAACTGACATCACAGAGGGTTTTTGTGCAGAGATGTCCTTCAGGGACGTAACTACAATAGGTGCAGGGGTAACAATCGCTCCCAAACCCTGTAGCTTAAAGCGTAACCGAAGTTTAAATTATTATTGAATAATAATGAGGAGCAAGTGATTATAATAGACTTTCAAATATACTTCATAAGTGAAATCTGGACGAAAACCTTTCAAACATCTTCCAGAAGATGTCCCCACTAGGCGGTTTCTAGACCAGACACACGCTGGTTGTCAGGGAAATCTGTCTTCAGCTCCACAAACATGAATACGGCCCTATAAGGGAGGGGGGCCTACACAGCATTCACAGTACAGCTGATTAGAGTCTCAGGTTACCTCAGGCTGGGACACTGCTCCTGTGATCTTATCTGACTCCTCTATTCACATCGCTCTGCTCTGTGCAATCAGCTGATAACACAGTGCAGAGCTGCTGTGAATGGAGGTGTCAGATAAGATCACAGGAGTGGTGTGCTGACAGCCTGAGCTCAGCACTGTCCCTGCCTGTTGTAACCTGCGACTCTAATCAGCTGTATTGTGAATGCTGTGTAGGCCCCCCTCCCTTATAAGGCCGTATTCTTGCGTGGAGCTTAAGACGGGTTTCCCTGACAACCAGCATGTGTCTGGTTTAGAAACAGCCTAGTGGGGACATCTTCTGGAAGGTTTTTGAAAGGTTTTCTTTCAGATTTCACTTAGTTTATTAATCACTTGCTCTTTTATGCTTTAAGGAGCCCCGAAAGTCCCTTTTACCTATGTAGAAAAACAATACTATTAAAGACTTGCAATAATTAGGGCCCCATTGGAGCCTATGACCTTCAAGTTACACCACTGATGCCCTTTAAGATGTTGATACTTATAAACCAAGTTCTCAGGTGCTAAAATGTTACATTGTATCGTTACCAGTTGAGTCCGGTAAAGCTCGCTTCCCTGCCTGTTATTAGATCCAATTGTATCTGTACAGTCGCGGTGACATTTCCTCGCTCTCTCCCTTCGAGTGCTTTCTTCGCGATACAAACACAGTATTTTCTAAAAATCCAGCTCGCCCTGACCCGAGGCGGGCCCCGCGTTACTCCCCTTCTTCTCTTTCCTGTGCAATTTAATTTTATATTTTTTTAGCCACAGACTTCAATGTTGATTATGTGACGTCCCCGATGACTTCTCCGCCGAGCTGATGTAAAGCCCGGTAACAAAAGCAGATGAGCTAACGGGATCGAAAAATAAACGGAGGCAACCCTGAGGAATCTCCAGACAAGAGCTCATTTGTGTTCCTAGAATAACTTCCTCGCTATAATTAGGGGGCAGATATACATTTTTATAGATTCTTGATTTATTCATGAATTATGAACACAAGCATATTATAAAGATATTCATAAAGGTACGGCCCTGTTTGAGCAGTGCTCAGTGCGCTGCCTCTTTATAAATGCCATTTAAAGGGATTGTCCACTATTTTTTATACTTTAAAATAATGGTATTAAAATAAAAATAAAATAATAGAAAAAATAGCAAATTTACGTATGAGACCCTCACTATTCTTCACGTGAAGTCGACAGTTGTTGCTAGCTGCAGCAGTGACGTTCTGTCTGAGGAGGAGCAAGAGAGCGCTAGGAGAATGTCAGTCAAGGAACCCACCTCTTCCAACAAGTCTACAACCTGCAGTGAGCCTCAGTCCACTGTACCACTGCACGACCAGATCTACCCTCAGCTAGTATATCCTCACCTACTGTATCATCACCCATCCCTTATAGACTGTGAGCCCTCGTGGGCAGGGTCCTCTCTCCTCACATACTGTATCCTCATTCCTCACCCATCCCTTGTAGACTGTGAGCCCTCGTGGGCAGGGTCCTCTCTCCTCACATACTGTATCCTCATTCCTCACCCATCCCTTGTAGACTGTGAGCCCTCATGGACAGGGTCCTCTCCTCACCTACTGTATCCTCACCCATCCCTTGTAGACTGTGAGCCCTCGTGGGCAGGGTCCTCTTTCCTCACCTATTGTATCCTCACCCATCCCTTTTGGACTGTGAGCCTCATGGACAGGGTCCTCTCCTCACTTACTGTATCCTCACCCATCCCTTGTAAACTGTGAGCCCTCACGGCCAGGGTCGTCTCTCCTCACCTACTGTATCCTCACCCAGTCAGCCCTCGTGGGCAGGGTCCTCTTTCCTCACCTATTCTATCCTCACCCATCCCTTGTGGACAGTGAGCCCTCATGGACAGGGTCCGCTCCTCACCTACTGTATCCTCACCCATCCTTGTAGACTGTGAGCCCTCGTGGGCAGGGTCCTCTCTCCTCACCTACTGTATCCTCACACATCCCTTATAAACTGCAAGCTCTCGCGGGCAGCGTCCTCTCATCTCACCTATTGTATCCTCAGCCATCCCTTGTAGACTGTGATCCCTCATGGGCAGGGTTCTCTCTCCTCACCTACTGTATCCTCACCCATCCCTTGTAGACTGTGAGCCCTCATGGGCAGGGTTCTCTCTCCTCACCTACTGTATCCTCACCCATCCCTTGTAGACTGTGAGCCCTCGTGGACAGGGTCCTCTCCTCACCTACTGTATCCTACCCCATCACTTGTAGACTGTGAGCCCTCGTGGGCAGGGTCCTTTCTCCCCCTGTACCTTTTTGTGCTTTGTATTGTTTATTCTTATTGTACTTTGTCTATGTATTTCCGGTTTTGCATGTAAAGCACCATGGCATAAATGGTGTTATAATAAATCTTCTGTGATTGTTTAAAAGAGCTCTTGGTGCCTTCCTGACCACCCCTATAGTCTGGGTGGTGTTAGTGCGGTCCCCTGAGGACCAATGAGACATGGAGGGACTAGTGCAGCCCCTTCCTGTTAATTTTAAGGTTGATTCTGCTCCAGTCTCCTCCTCGTCCCCTGTTTGGGTCTCACTGTCTCTCCCCACTATTAGTTTTTCTATTCTTTTATATAATTGTTATTAAAGTTGTCATTTTTCTTGCATTTTCAAGTCACAGCAGCGGTTAAATTAGAAGAAAGGACACATTGTTACAGTATGGCTTCCTTGCTGGCCTGTGAATATGCAATAGGACATCTGGTGACGGGTGCGGTTTTAACATGTAATACTATTTTTCTGCTGCTGTCCATGGTGCTGATCTGTCAGCCTGTGTGTGCAGTGCTGCTTTCCATGGTGCTGATCTTTCTGCCTGTGTGTGCAGTGCTGCTCTCCATGGTGCTGATCTGTCAGCCTGTGTGTGCAGTGCTGCTCTCCATGGTGCTGATCTGTCAGCCTGTGTGTGCAGTGCTGCTCTCCATGGTGCTGATCTGTCAGCCTGTCTGTGCAGTGCTGCTCTCCATGGTGCTGATCTGTCAGCCTGTGTGTGCAGTGCTGCTCTCCATGGTGCTGATCTGTCAGCCTGTGTGTGCAGTGCTGCTCTCCATGGTGCTGATCTGTTAGCCTGTGTGTGCAGTGCTGCTCTCCATGGTGCTGATCTGTCAGCCTGTGTGTGCAGTGCTGCTCTCCATGGTGCTGATCTGTCAGCCTGTGTGTGCAGTGCTGCTCTCCATGGTGCTGATCTGTCAGTCTGTGTGTGCAGTGCTGCTGTCCATGGTGCTGAACTCTCAGCCTGTGTGTGCAGTAAAGCTCTCCATGGTGCTGATCTTTCTGCCTGTGTGTGCAGTGCTGCTGTCCATGGTGCTGAACTCTCAGCCTATGTGTGCAGTGCTGCTCTCCATGGTGCTGAACTCTCAGTCGTGTGGGAAGTACTGATCTCCATGGTGCTGAACTCTCAGCCGTGTGTGCAGTGCTGCTGTCCATGGTGCTGATCTTTCTGCCTGTGTGTGCAGTGCTGGTCTCCATGGTGCTGATCTGTCAGCCTATGTGTGCAGTGCTGCTGTCCATGGTGCTGATCTGTCAGTCTGTGTATGCAGTGCTGCTGTCTATGGTGCTGATCTTTCTGTCTGTCTGTGCAGTGTTACTGTCCATGGTGCTGATCTGTCAGCCTGTGTGTGCAGTGCTGCTGTCCATGGTGCTGATCTTTCTGTCTGTGTGTGCAGTGTTGCTGTCCATGGTGCTGATCTGTCAGCCTGTGTGTGCAGTGCTGCTGTCCATGGTGCTGAACTCTCAGCCTGTGTGTGCAGTACTGCTGTCCATGGTGCTGATCTGTCAGCCTGTGTGTGCGGTGATGCTCTCCATGGTGCTGATCTTTCTGCCTGTGTGTGCAGTGCTGCTGTCCATGGTGCTGAACTCTCAGCCTGTGTGTGTAGTACTGCTCTCCATGGTGCTGATCTTTCTGCCTGTGTGTGCAGTGCTGCTCTCCATGGTGCTGATCTGCCAGCCTGTGTGTGCAGTGCTGCTCTCCATGGTGCTGAACTCTCAGTCGTGTGGGAAGTACTGATCTCCATGGTGCTGAACTCTCAGCCGTGTGTGCAGTGTTGCTGTCCATGGTGCTGATCTTTCTGCCTGTGTGTGCAGTGCTGGTCTCCATGGTGCTGATCTGTCAGCCTGTGTGTGCAGTGCTGCTGTCCATGGTGCTGATCTGTCAGTCTGTGTATGCAGTGCTGCTGTCTATGGTGCTGATCTTTCTGTCTGTGTGTGCAGTGTTGCTGTCCATGGTGCTGATGTGTCAGCCTGTGTGTGCAGTGCTGCTCCCCATGGTGCTGATCTTTCTGCCTTAGTGTGCAGTGCTGCTCTCCATGGTGCTGATCTGTCAGCCTGTATGTGCAGTGCTGCTCCCCATGGTGCTGATCTTTCTGCCTTTGTGTGCAGTGCTGCTCTCCATGGTGCTGAACTCTCAGTTCTGTGGGCAGTACTGACCTACATGGTGCTGAACTCTCAGCCTGTGTGCAGTGCTGATCTCCATGGTCCTGTATGTTCAGCCGTGTCTCTGAAATGCTGCTGTTCATGGTGCTGAATGAGCACGGCAGCATTTCAGAGACTGCGCTGTGGTGTACATCGGATCCGGGATTTTGTGCCCGGTGAAAAACCGAACAAAATCAGATCAGGGACAGAAAATACAAAACCGGATGGCCAAATAGGACCAATCCGGCACCATAGGAATACATTGAATGCAAAACTGGACAGAACCTGATGCAGAAAAGCGTGGTGTGAAGGGGGCCTAAAGAAAAAAAAGTGTCATTTTTTTGGAAGATGTAATTCCCCTTTAATTAATGAAATAAACACTAAGGGGATCTAATAAAAACAACCGCTTCTAAGAAACAGTCAACATGAAGCTCAATCAGGTACATAACCCCCTCGGGTGGTTTATGAAACAAGACTTCTACTTTTTTGCATTTTTTTTATTGTCAGTTTCGGAATTAAAGCGACGTTCTCCCATTGACAGAGCTTTAAAGGAAGCCGACATGTGAAGTCCGGGCTCCTGGAAGCTTCCACAGAGATTTGGATAAATTCCCATTCACAGAGATCATAGAGCTTGTAGTCAGATCCAACGTCGGTGCGGCTGGGGGCCGGAGCCGCCGCGTCTGTCAGCTTATCAGATCTCAATATTAATTAGTTATGATTCCTCGTTTGATACGACCATGATTGCATCTTTAAATCAGTTCATAGCTGGCATAATCAAAACTGAACCGCCACCGGTGGGGACGCGGAAGAAAGGCCGACCGGCTGTGTAAGAGGGTTGAAGTTTGCTGTTAGTGCAACCACTGATGGATTGGAAATCAGAACCAGCCACGTTTCGGTACTGGCCATATCTCATCTCGCGGGAATAGTCCTGTTATGTATACCGCTGCTGCCATGTTTGGATCCAAGGCAACTTTATATATACTAATAACAACTTCCAGAAATAGGGGAATCTTCTGGACTCCTGTAAGAGTCCCTAGTCCCTAATTGTGAGTGGCAGAAGGAGATGGGCAGACCCGGTATGGGGTCTGTATAAGGGGGATACAGACTGTAATTGTGGCACCCAAAGTTCAGATGCCACTATGTCATTATCTCCTCTAGGGGGTAGTGCCTTAGAATAACAGAGGGAATCCACAGCAGGCAAAACCAAAGCACACAACACCTTTCTGCCTCCAGGCCTGAAGGGGGAGATCGAAAACCCAGGTTCATGGTGAGCTCCCTATAAATTCTGGTCTGGGGCAGAGTAGTTAGTTCAGTACAGAGCAGTACTGAGGAAGACATCCTGTGGACTTGAGCAGTGCTAAGCTCGTTCCAGGATAGCTAAGCCTAGCTGAGGAACCTAAGGCAAGGGTCTGAGGAAGTCAAGGAGAGCCTGGAGAGCAGAGCGGTGTCGAGCTCACCGCAGAGGAAAAGCCCAAGAACCGGACACCAAAGTCAGAGGCTGTGCAGGGCCTAACAACCCAGTAGCCAATAGCGGAGGCCAAGTTACCCAGCCACACTGTGCCTGGAGGCAAAGCAGCGTTAAGAGCCCAGGAGTAGCCGCCCGTAAAGTGGGGCTAATGAAGGACTTGAGCTGCCTGTCATACAGGCACACGCAGGAGAGAGAGAGAGGGCCATAGCTTAGCTGTAAGCAGCAGGGACACACATAACTTTTCTTTAAACCTATTCCCCAAAAAATCTTTAACATCAAACTCAGAGTCACGGATACGGTCTTGACCACTGTGACTTCCCAGAAACACCACAGCTCAGTTCCGAGTACCCCACGGCCCTGGGGTGCATTATAATCAGGGTGTGGTCTAGGGTTGATTATTAAGAAGACTTTGTCTATGATATCTGCTAACAGGTTCTAGTCTGTGGGTTGTATTAAAGGGGATTTGGTCTGAGGTCTGTACTAAGAGGTGTGATCTGAGGTCTGTATTAGAAAAAGTCTGGTTTGAGGTCTGTATTGTGGGGTCTGAGGTCTGTATTAGGGGCCTGGTCTGAGGTTTGTATTAGAAGGGGCCTGGAATAAGGTTTGTATTAGAAAGGATCTTGTTTGAGGTGTGTATTTAAAGGGATGTGGTCTGAGGCCTCTATTAGAATAGGTAAGGGCTCAGGTCTGTATTAAAAAAGGTGTGGTCTGTGGCTTGAATTAAGGGGTCTGGTCTGAGGTCTGCATTAGGATGCGTCTGGTCTGATGTCTGTATTGAAGGTCTGATCTGAGGTCTGTATTAAGGTACCATTACACGGCACGACATCGTTAACAATGTCGCTGATACGTCACAGGTTTGGAGGCGTTCCAGCGACATCGTTAGGACCTCGTTGCGTGTGACTCTGCCAAGTTGTAACGATATATCGTTGGGTCGCTGATCGCAGGTTTGAGAACATGTTCTCAAACCAGATGATCAACGATCAGCCAACCTGCTGCATCGTTGTGTGTGACACCGCGACAACGATGTCGTTGACGACTTCGCCCATTCACAGCAATGAACAGGGATCGTTCGCTGGGTTGTGTGAACGATACCTGCTCACAACATCGTTGGTGCGTCGTCCACGATATCTAGACGTGTGACATCTCAAAACGATGTCTACAATGACCGCGCGGGCCGCAAGATTGTTGCGGACATCATTCCAACGTCTGCCGTGTAACGGTACCTTTAGAAGGAGTTTGGTCTGAGATTTTAATTAATATGATTCTGGTCTGAGGCCTGTATTGAGGGCTCAGGTCTAAGGTCTATGTTAGGAAGGGTCTGGTTTGAGGTCTACGGAAGGCTATGATGTGAGGTCTGTATTAGAAAGGATATAGTTTGAGATCTGTGTTGAGGGGTCTGATCTGAGGTCTGTATTTGAAGGGATCTGGTCTGATGTGGGAGTCTGGTCTGAGATCTGTAATAGAAGGAATCTTGTCTGAGATCTATAGAGATTTTGGTCCATTGGTTATATTAATGGTGATGGGGCCTGATGTCTGTATTATGAAGGGTCTGGTCAGATGTCTGTAATATGATGGATATGGTCTGTATTAGAAGGGGTTGGTGTCTACTTTAAGGGTATGGTCTGAGATATGTGTTAGGAGGGGTATGGTCTGGCGTGTGTGTTAGGAGGGGTATGGTCTGGGATATGTGTTAGGAGGGGTATGGTCTGGGATATGCGTTAGGAGGAGTATGGTCTGGGGTGTGTGTTAGGAGGTGTATGGTCTGAGATATGTGTTAGGAGGGGTATGGTCTGGCATGTGTGTTAGGAGGGGTATGGTCTGGGATATGTGTTAGGAGGGGTATGGTCTGGGATATGTGTTAGGAGGAGTATGGTCTGGGATGTGTGTTAGGAGGTGTATGGTCTGGCGTGTGTGTTAGGAGGGGTATGGTCTGGGATATGTGTTAGGAGGGGTATGGTCTGGCGTGTGTGTTAGGAGGGGTATGGTCTGGGATATGTGTTAGGAGGGGTATGGTCTGGGATATGTGTTAGGAGGAGTATGGTCTGGCGTGTGTGTTAGGAGGTGTATGGTCTGAGATATGTGTTAGGAGGGGTATGGTCTGGCGTGTGTGTTAGGAGGGGTATGGTCTGGGATATGTGTTAGGAGGGGTATGGTCTGGGATATGTGTTAGAAGGGGTATGGTCTGGGATATGTGTTAGAAGGGGTATGGTCTGGCGTGTGTGTTAGGAGGAAATCTGGTTTAATCTATAATTTTCTAGAGATTATATGTAATTTAGGTTTCTGACCTTTGATCTTAAGGTTATAGTATCTGTATCAATTTTGGGAACCTGGATCTATATATAGAGGGTCTGGTACGTGATCTGTATTTATTTTGGAAGGAAGGTCTTGAGGTTGGTATTTATTATTACTATCTCTGATGTCCCTTCATCAGTATGGCTCTTATGGGTCAGCATTGGGCTTTTCTTAGAGGTGGTGACTGTTCTGGCATCATCAGGGCAGTCTGTAGGAATAACCTCATCCCAGGGACTGATGTGAAGTGCTCGGTAGGCATCATGACTTTTTTTGGGAAAGGAACCTTTGAATCACTTTTTCAACTCTGTAAAAGAATTCTCACTAAGTAGCAAAGCAGCTCTGTTATCTTGGGCACTTAACTGAAGTGGGCCAAGATCCATAAGAAACCACCAGTAGTGCAGGGTTGGCGTCATGTTGATTAATGACCATTAATATTTCAGTATGTCATATGTGCACAAATAAAATGCCATATAGGATGATGCCCAAGTCACATTCGAACATCCAATGTTTAAAGAACATCAACGTACAGTCACCAAATGTTCAAATCCCACTATACAGTGCTCCAATAAGACCAACATACTGTGCTCAAATGATGTGAACATACTACATCATCATATAATGTTCACATAATACAGTGCTTGAACAGTTCAATGCCCACAGCTTCACAATGGTCCATTACTTGCTCTCTAGGACAACAACTCTGGTTCTCATCACTCTTCACCAAAGTTTCCATTTCTTGACGCATGGTATGAAGTCATAACCTCATAAGGTGCATCACCCCCTGAGGTGACATCGCCTTATGTGACTGAATATGGCGACAAGTGTTATGACTTCACAATATCATAATCCCGTCATGATGGAAGAACTGACAAAGAGGGAAGAGAAGGCCAAACCCAAAGTGAGTACCTTCACGAGAGGGAGCGGGAACAAGGAGGAGTCAATCAGTTTACAATCCGGATTTATTTACACTCAATTAATTAACCTGTCAGGTCTGATGACACCATTAACCTCTAGCTGTGGCTCCTGGGAGAAATAAAGCTCATTTTCTCCTGAGCGCTGCTCTTTCTGTTTTGCAACCGGGCATCTTCATAACACTATTAACATGCAATTCTATTGCATTATCGGATATGACCGGTTTCCTTCAAAAGTAACCTAAAAAACAAATACTACGATAAATGCCTGATTAATACTAACATACAATGACCAAATAATCCATGTCACAGGGTGCTTCTCTGGTATCCCACAATCAACAGAGCGAGAGATGCGTGAACAGCCCAAGAACTTGAAAACATAAAAATCCAAACAATCCATCAGAAAAATCCATTAAACAATCCAGCAGTATACTGTATCCAGGTAAACCAGGTTTCTCTAAAGCCCTTTGTGGAGCTGGTCTCAACTCAGCGTCGCACACACACAGACAGAATCGTACTGCCTGTCCACAGAAAGACTCAAATCTTACACCCTCTCCTCCCCAACCACTTCCCAATATCCAAAACCAGGTATATTGACACACTCCATGGGGTGAATACAAACATCTACTGTACAGGCAGAGGACTAGAATGCCAAGTAAGGACATGTCCATAGTAATTCAATTATCAGACTCTCTGGAGTATAGCGAGTACACATGAAGTGGGGAAGGGGAGAATACACAATATAGGAACAACAGATGTACAATGCAATAAAATATAACCCACCATATCCACCATCATATCCCATACAATGCTCAACTAATGACATACATTGCTTAAATTATTTTATCATACAGGGTTAAAATTATTCCAAAAAGCAGTTAAGGCTAGGGCCACATTTAAGTCTCCTTTTTTTATGCCGGATCCAGCATAGAGCAGCATGACAACAGCGTTACCGTATTGTAATGCTGTGCTAACGCTGCCATAGAGTAATATGGATGACGGAAGCCAAAGCGCCTGCAAACGCGGGCACAAAAGTGCCTGCTTTTGTAATCTCGCATTATTTTGTAGCAGACAGCTGAACGCTGCTTGTCGCGTTCAGCCATCCGCTACAAAATAATGCGAGATTACAAAAGCAGGCACTTTTGTGTCCGCGTTTGCAGGCACTTCCGTCATCCATATTACTCTATGGAGGTGCCATGGTGAGGCAATGAACTCCATCAGAGCCCTAGCTCCTTGGGATCACTGGGACTCTCAGAGGTAATCCCCTATTCCATGTACAAAGAATAACTTGTAAACCCTTTCCTTCATCCTACATATATAAGCCTAGGAGCTTCAATACCCCTGAGCTCCATTGGAGTATAGATGTCATGCTGGGATATATGGCTTCCAGTGTGCAGTGCAATACAAAGGGTAAAAGCTGGGATGTAAAGGAAAGGAAGTACCTAACGGTAGGATGATGTCATCACCTGACACTAACCCGTGTCTTTACCCTGAGTTCCCTAACGTCCCTATACAGGTCCTTCCCCTTGTCACCATTACATGCCTAATCCCTGATTGTCCCTCCACTCCCCCTGAGTAGTGCAAAGGCTGGCACTAGTCTTCACCACTACTGTAATAAGACAGAGGGGAAAGAGGACAAACAGAGGGAAAAGACGGTGGGGGAAGGACCCATATAGGGATGTTAGGGAGCTCATGGTACAGATTAGGTTAGTGTCAGGAGGCAGCTTATCTCCCTCTCCCTACCATTAGGACCTTCCTCTCCTTTTTCCTAATGTTACCCTTTGTGTTGCGACACGTGCTGGTAGACGTATGTCCAGGCATGACAGTAGTGGCATTACACCAGATACATTTAGGAGGTCAGCCCAGGCCTCTTCTCATAAAGGGCATGTTTCGGGCTTGTTCTCTAAATGGCTCTGTTATCACATTACACAGGCCATAGGTAGCATACCGTCGGTATGTGTATATATTCATGTATCATTTTGTAGTTCGGGCTCTAATAAAATCTTCTGCTTTCCAACTCTTAAGGGAATAATCACATGAGATCATTAGCGCAGCACTTTAGCTAAAATATGACATTTTTTGGACGCATATTTGAAAAGGAAAGACCGAAGCACCACATAATGGACCTGGAGCTTGTGCTCTGCGTTTCCTTAGTTAAGTTTTCTTTCTCATTTAATTCTCTAATGAGCCATTTGGAGCTTGGAAATTGGAAAATAATTCAGGCGAACATTACTGCAGGAAACAGAAAAACACATTTTTGTTAGGGGCCCCTAGAGAGAAGGGCCCCATCATGGGTTTGTTTTGTTCCCGAAGTGGTGAGAATTTGCACAGCTTAAGGTCATGGGCAGATGGCCGTAGATCGTCTCATTCGGGGAATCAGCTGATTGTGGTAATGACCCTCTGATGAGAGGGTCAGTATAGTGTGGGGAGAAGATGGAGAATATCATTTCTCCATTTTCTCCATTCTCTGAGACCGAGGAAATTGGATGTCATCTGAGTGCGGTCAAATGACTTCTACACTCATTGACTTACATTGCCAACATCGATCCAAATATCAGATCAAACCCAGGCATGAATCGATTTCTTTCCTTGGACTGTCACTGTCTGAGAAAACAATCTAAGTGAGCGGCCCCATGGACTAACATTGTTCTGGGTGCGATCCAATGTCTCAGACTCACAAAGCCACTATCTACCCCTGTGTGACGCTAGAAAGAATAGTCACAAGTTTTGGGGTCCGAATCCAAGAGATCACGTCGTAAACTAAGGGGAAAGACAAAGACATAGTGAGGTCATGGTCCGGGGTCAGAATACCAGGGGGACAGTGGATCAAAGCAAAGGGACAAGGCAAACAAATGGTGAGAGGAGGTCCAGATCAGAACACTGAGCACAGATGAACAAAGCCAACATGCACCAGTGAGCAAGATGCTATGACTGGCAGAGATCTGTGACTAACTGCTCAGCTAAGTAGCTGGGCAATCACAGAGAACAAGGAACACCTGAAAAAGCCCAGCACCTCTCCGTGTCCAATCAACTCACTGACAGCTCAGCACAGCCCTGCACCACATTGGACGACTGAGCTGTCACTCACAAAACTGACAGCTCAATATGACCCTTATTCCATAGTGCAGCAAATTGTCAACACCTTCAGCTGATGATCACAAAAATGCGCCTGAAACATGAAATAGGATTTAGGCATTAGTACCTTTTTGGAAGCTGTTGTTGGCAGATCTCTCTTTCCTACGCCTTTATTTAGAACTTCAACAGTGATCCTAAGCATAATTTCAGTCAATTACAGATCACAAACATGGACACAATGTTACAGCCTAGATATCTGCGTGCAGTGATTTCCCAACCCAAGACTGTAGGCTATGTTCACACAGGATGTTTTTGAAGCCGCATGTTAATTCAGCGTTTTTGCTGTATTTTTTTCACCCATACAAAGCAATCAGAAAGTGCAAATTGCAGACACGTTTTGCTGTGTTTCTGATACCATCAGAATGCACAGGAGACAGAAACACAGCAAAAATGCAACAGAAACTCACCAAAAAAACACTAAAAAGCACCAAAAAGAGCAGATTATTTACTGCCAAGAAATCTTTATTTAATAACAAAACATCAGGTTTTGCTGCAAAAAAAAACGCAGCAAAAATGCACTGTGTGAACATAGCCCAACGCAACTGGATCCATAAAGAGCCAGCATCTTTGCAAGATATCTGTATGTATTTTGCAACTTGGGGCGCCTTCACATAGGCGTTTCTTAGAATGCGGCAGAGATCCGGCGCTTTTTTTTAAACGCCAGAATGCAAGCTGGATCCGGTTTGCGCCCCTTGATGTTCAATGAACATCCAGCACTTTTGTTTGCATCCAGTTGCTGCCAAATCAGCCCAAAACTGAATTTGTTTCACCATGCCCAAAAAATGGAACGTGTAGTGTTTTTAGGGTGGTAAAAAAACGCTTCCAACCGGATCCGGGATACCGTGGCATGATTTATAATATATGTCAATGTGTGTTGGATCCGGGTAAAACTGGATCTAGCACACCTACTAAGCATGCGCAGTATCATCACACATGACACCTGAGTATTGGAGCACGGACCTGGAACTTCACTAGAGTTCTGTGATTAAAGCATTATACTCACCTGTCGCACCGCTGCGGTCATTTCCGGGTCCCGCTCATTAGCTTCATTAATGATCACTGCATTGGCTACTGAACAACCAATCACAGACACCCATTGTCTATAGCAGTAGAGATTCCGGCAGCTCACTCCTATGACGTGCGCTCAGCAATGGGATGGCACACCTAGTAATATATGAAGAAATACTGGCTCACTTTGAATTTCTCACTTCTTCGTCTTTATTAGTGCCTATATCCTACATGTCAAGTAAGACGCGTTTCGGCTGTAGATTCAGCCTTCTTCAAATATTACTAACATTGAACACAAGACAACATGTGGTAACATCAGGTCATTGCATGAACACGGTAACATCCTAAGTGGTAATTGGACTAATTGAACACACTCTCTGAAGGCCACACCCTTCATTGTCATTGTAACATTTGAAGAAGGCTGAATCTACAGCCGAAACGCGTCTTACTTGACATGTAGGAGATGTGCACTAATAAAGTCGAAGAAGTGAGAAATTCAACGAGTGCCAGTATTTCTTCATACAGACGCCCATTGTCTGTGACAACATCTGTGATTTACTCTGTAGGACGATGTGCCGCACGATCCGCGCTGCTGCCAAAAAGGAACACCAGAAGACCGGAGTGTCTGAGGAAATTGTAGCTTTAATCCTTTAATCCTACACGTTTCGGAGCTAAGCCCAGCTCCTTCCTCAGGTTTTGTCCCTGAGGAAGGAGCTGGGCTTAGCTCCGAAACGCATAGGATTAAAGGATTGAAGCTACAATTTCCCCAGATACTCCGGTCTTCTGGTGTTCCTTTTTGGCAGCAGCGGGATCGTGCGACACATCATTCTACAGAGTATTTCTTGCACAGCAGTGACCCGTGGATGTGTGGATCCTGCAACAGCTGACCCTTTGCGCTCATGCTTGGTTGTGAATACACACAACGGATCAGGTGAGCAGATTCTGACATTTCCTGCACCACTCTTTTCACATAAAGATAAGACCCTATTATCTCCTATTTCTAGCATCTTGTTTTGCACCCACCCACCGTACTAGCAACCAATCACAGACAATGGGTGGGGCACAACAGCCAATCACAGACATTGTCACGGAGACTGGGCGTCTGTGATTGGCTGTTCAGCAGGAAGTGTAGAGCAGACCCAGAAGTGAATGAAGGTGAGTATAATGCTTTCATCACAGACTTCTCAGTGTTGTACCTGTTCGGGGTCCATGCTGAACACTTAGGTGTTTGGTATGGACCCAAAATGGGTAAACAGATACGGACAATACCAGATGAAACTGTACCGGTATTATAACAGAACCAACAAACAGATTTAGGTATAATACCGCTAATGTTTAATCCGGTAAAGGACAAAAACCATACCCGGTCAGATGCGGGTTTCGCCTGATCTCCACCGGATACTTCGTTTTCCAGCTAATCTTTACACTTTGCAGTTTGAGAACAATACAAACTCCTGTGTACAAGCCGCTATTCACAGATCATTATTTTTTCTAGCCTCTATTACTAATTAGGGCAATATTAACCAATTCTCAAAGTCACAAATACACAAAGGTACAAAGCCGAAATCTTCACGGATCTTGTTTTACAGAACCTTTATAGTCGGCACAGGAGCTGTCCAGAATCTTCGCACTAGATCTTTGACACTTATTCTATTTTCTCTCATTGAAAAGTCAATTTTTGCACTTTGCAATGTGAAAAAAAATGTTCTGCAACCTGGAAAGTGTCAGCAAAGCGCTGATGACAGATCTGTCATTTTTATATCCCTTTATTTAGCACATCCGTGACATTATATACAAACATATAAATCGTGAATATTCATGCTCTCGCAAAATAATCATGTTTTACAGGCTTGACAGTTGTGTGCTGCGATCTCATGACACAGGATCTGTAAAGGCAGAGTGTCGCACCATGTGGTTTTGCAAATTTTTTTTTTTAATGCAAATAAAAAGCTTTGGGAATCCAGAAATCTCCTGCACACGATTGATTTCTGCTCCTGACTGAGATGGAAATCTGCTGCGCTTTTGGAGGAAGCGGTGTCAATTCTTTCACCGTTTCTGCAGCGTTTTTTTCACCATTGAAAGCAATGAGAAAGTGCAAAGACGCAACTGCTGCATTTTTACTGCTTTCGTGATATATAAAACTAACTTTTTTTTAAACATGTACTGTGGACAAATGACACACCAGAAGCACAGCTAAACAAAAAACGCAACAAAAAATGCAGCAATAAAAAAAAAAAAAAGAGTATACAGACATTACAGCCTGAGATCACAGAATAAAAGAGTGTACAGACATTACAGCCGGAGATCACAGAATATAAGAGTATACAGACATTACAGCCGGGGATCACAGAATATAGGAATATACAGACATTACAGCCGGGATCACAGAATATAAGAGTATACAGACATTACAGCCGGGGATCACAGAATATAAGAATATACAGACATTACAGCCGGGATAACAGAATATAAGAGTCTACAGACATTACAGCCAGGATCACAGAATATAAGAGTGTACAGACATTACAGCCAGGGATCACAGAATGTAAGAGTATACAGACATTACAGCCGGGGATCACAGAATATAAGAGTATACAGACATTACAGCCGGAGATCACAGAATATAAGAGTATACAGACATTACAGCCGGGCATCACAGAATATAAGAATATACAGACACTACAGCCGGGGATCACAGAATATAAGAGTATACAGACATTACAGCCAGGATCACAGAATATAAGAGTGTACAGACATTACAGCCAGGGATCACAGAATGTAAGAGTATACAGACATTACAGCCGGGGATCACAGAATATAAGAGTATACAGACATTACAGCTGGGATCACAGAATATAAGAGTATACAGACATTATAGCCTGGGATCACAGAATATAAGAGTGTACAGACATTACAGCCTGGGATCACAGAATATAAGAGTGTACAGACATTACAGCCGGAGATCACAGAATATAAGAGTATACAGACATTACAGCCGGGGATCACAGAATATAAGAGTATACAGACATTACAGCCGGGATCACAGAATATAAGAATATACAGATGTTACAGCCGGAGATCACAGAATATAAGAGTGTACAGACATTACAGCCGGAGATCACAGAATATAAGAGTATACAGACATTACAGCCGGGATCACAGAATATAAGAATATACAGACACTACAGCCGGGGATCACAGAATATAAGAGTATACAGACATTACAGCCAGGATCACAAAATATAAGAGTGTACAGACATTACAGCCAGGGATCACAGAATGTAAGAGTATACAGACATTACAGCCGGGGATCACAGAATATAAGAGTATACAGACATTACAGCCGGGGATCACAGAATATAAGAGTATACAGACATTATAGCCTGGGATCACAGAATATAAGAGTGTACAGACATTACAGCCTGGGATCACAGAATATAAGAGTGTACAGACATTACAGCCGGAGATCACAGAATATAAGAGTATACAGACATTACAGCCGGGGATCACAGAATATAAGAGTATACAGACATTACAGCCGGGGATCACAGAATATAAGAATATACAGATGTTACAGCCGGAGATCACAGAATATAAGAGTGTACAGACATTACAGCCGGAGATCACAGAATATAAGAGTATACAGACATTACAGCCAGGGATCACAGAATATAAGGGTATACAGACATTACAGCCGGAGATCCCAGAATATAAGAGTATACAGACATTACAGCTGGGGATCACAGAGTATAAGAGTATACAGACATTACAGCCTGGGATCACAGAATATAAAAGTGTACAGACATTACAGCCAGGATCACAGAATATAAGAGTACACAGACATTACAGCCGGGGATCACAGAATATAAGAGTATACAGACATTACAGCCAGGATCACAGAATATAAGAGTATACAGACATTGCAGCCAGGGATCACAGAATATAAGAGTATATAGACATTACAGCAGAGGATCACAGAATATAAGAGTATACAGACATTACACCCGGAGATCACAGAATATAAGAGTATACAGACATAACACCCGGAGATCACAGAATATAAGAGTATACAGACATTATAGCCGGAGATCACAGAATATAAGAGTATACAGACATTACAGCCGGGGATCACAGAATATAAGAGTATACAGACATTGCAGCTAGGGATCACAGAATATAAGAGTATACAGACATTACAGCTAGGGATCACAGAATATAAGAGTATACAGACATTACACCCGGAGATCACAGAATATAAGAGTATACAGACATTACACCCGGAGATCACAGAATATAAGAGTATACAGACATAACACCCGGGATCACAGAATATAATGGGGATAGATCGCGTGCAATATCGCTGCTGCACATGACATTGCAGCGATAAAGACATGTGTGACGGGGCGCATCAACCAGCGATAAATCTCTGGTTGATGGTCGCCAGGTTTTAGAACCTGCTCTAAAACCTGGCGATGAGGGCCTGGTGGACATGCAGCATCGCTGCGTGTGACATCGGGAGACGAGCGAGAAGCCAGCTCCCAGTGCCTCTCAGCAAATGCTGGGAGCTGGTATCCATGCTAAACTGCGGGTATCTAGGCAGCGTGTGCTGCCTAGATACCCGATGTATACCTTTGTTACCAGCCTTCTCCGCTCACCTGCTGGTATCCAAGGTACACAGCGGGTAAATAGGGTACCTAGTTACCCGCTGTGTACCTTGGATACCAGCCGGTGAGCGGAGAAGGCTGGTAACCAAGGTATACATCGGGTATCTAGGCAGTGCGCACTGCCTAGATACCCGCAGTTTACCTTGGAGACCAGCCTGCTCCCGCTTACAGCAGCCTGCCAGCGGGAGCAAGACATCGTGGAAACGATATTTAAACCATATCCACGATGTCGCTGGTCCACTGATCGCTGGTGAGTCTGCCTGTGTGACAGCTCACCAGCGATCAGCCTTCAATCTCGCCAGCGATCAGATCGCTGACTACATTGACGCATGTGGCGGGCCCATAAGAGTATACAGACATTGCAGCAGGGGACCACAGAATATAAGAGTATACAGACATTATAGCGGGGATCACAGCTGATCACAGATCTATCATTCCTTATCTACCTTTATTTAGTACTTCCAAAGCCTTATTAATACAGTTGGTATAAATCAAGTCATAGGATCCTGTCCCACGGCTGGGTCATTAATCTGCATCTGTTAGGCCTACCTCCCAGTATCCACGACTCCTCTTTCGACTGTGTCACATGTGCTTTCCCCCCATAAGAATTAAAAAATACATCAACATCAACAGACAATCATCACAACTAAGTATGTATCTTATTAAAACAATGTCTATTGTTTGCAATTATCTCCCAACGCGGGACTGTGGCACAACCGGATCTGTGAAGTCCAGCAACTTTGTACTATATCTAGATGACAGTTGCCGTTTTCTCTTAGCATGCAGACGCAAACGCAGCCATATTAATGTGAATGCAGCGGAGAATCTCCGCATGCGTTCACATTAGTATGCACCCCCGCCAGCCAATCAGCTGTCTCGAGGGCGGCCGGGAGGAGGAGATCAGCAGTGGAGATCTCCTCCTCCCAGCACAGCTGATCTCCCGCCGGTGTCAGCATGGGAGATTTGAAGAAACAGCTGATCTGACAGCTGTTTAAATCTCCCGCACCGACACTGAATAGGGTGATATCAGTGCAGGAGATAAGAAACAGCTGATCGCTGCTTCAAATCTCCTGCACCGATATCGCCCTATTCGGTGTCGGCTCGGGAGATTTAAACAGCTGTCAGATCAGCTGTGTCTTCAAATCTCTCGTGCCGACACTGGCGGGAGAGCAGCGGCGGCTGTAGCTGATCTCCCAGTGGCCGCCGGGAGAAATTTCAATGAGATCCGCAGCATTCTCCTGCGCTGTCATGCGGAGGACACTGCGGATCCATTGCCTTCAATGCATTGTTTGTGCACTTGCGGGCGCTTGCAGATAAAACAAGTGCCCGCAAACTAACAAAAAAATGCAACATGCTGCGTTCGGAGTGCGCTCGGAGGGTGCACAAATTAATGCTACCAGAGCGCAAACGCAGCCATACGCAGGCACATGCATTCCCATGTTAAACAAGGCATGTGAGCAAGCGTTTTGCTGCATTCGGTGTGCTGCGTTCAAAACGCAAATGTGAAGGCACCCTAAGGGCAGAACAAGGACGAGAATATAAATAACGATGAATAAATCATACAGGTACATTAGGGCAGAGATCCTGTCCACAAGGGCTCACAGTCTATAGGAGATGGGTGGGAGACAGTAGGAGGGGGGGAGAGGTGAGATGGTGTAACGGATTAGGTCTCAGTGTGGGTTATAGGCATGAAGGAAGAGGTGGGTCTGCAGGTTGTTCTTGAAGGTTTCCAGGGTAGGGGAGTATCTGATGTGGTGTGGAAGAGAATTCCAGAGTATGGCGGATGCATGAGAGAAGTCTTGTATGCGGTTGTGGGAGGTGGAGATGCAGGGGGAGATGAGAAGGAGTTCTTGAGAGGAGTGCAGGTTGTGTGAGGGTTGTTATCGGGAGACCAAGTCGGAGATGTATGGAGGGGACAGGTTGTGGATGGCCTTTTATGTCAGGGTTAGGGTTTTGAACTGAGATCTCTGGGAAGTAGGGAGCCAGTGGAGGGCTTGGCAGAGGGGAGAGACGGGGGAGTAACGGGGCGACAGGCGGATGAGTCGGGCAGCGGAATTGAGGATGGTTCGGAGGGGTGCAAGGGAGGAAGCGGGGAGGCTGGTGAACTGGAGGTTGCAGTAGTCGAGGCGGGAGATAATGAGGGCGTGGACAAGCGTTTTGGCAGTGTCATGGTCAAGGAAGGAGCGGATCCGTGAGATGTTTATAAGCTGGAGGTGGCAGGAGGTGGCAAGGGCCTGGATGTGTGGCTTGAAGGAGAGGGCAGAGTCGAGGACTATACCGAGGCACTTGGCATGGGGGACGGGTGAGAGTGTGCAGTCGTTGACAGTGATGGTTAGTTCGGGTAGATGGGGGAGAGCGACTTGGGGGGAAGACGAACTCGGTTTTATCCATGTTGAGTTTGAGGAAACGAGCGGAGAAGAAGGATGAGATGTCAGGGCCGGAGAGGTAGAGCTGGGTGTCATCGACGTGGTGGTATTGGAGGCCGTGGGACTTGATGAGTTGGCCTAGGCTGAGGGTATAGATGGAGAAGAGTAAGGGTCCCAGGACTGAGCCCTGGGGAACTCCAACAGATAGGGGGTAGGGTAAGGAGGAGGTGTGGGAGTGGGTGATGCTGAAGGTCCCGTCTGTTAGGTACGAGGAGATCCAGGAGAGGGCCAGGTCAGTGATGCCAAGGGATTCTAGAATTTGAAGCAGGAGGGAGTGGTCGACTGTGTCGAAGGCAGCAGAGAGGTCGAGCAGGAGAAGGATGGAGTAGTGTCGCTTGCTCTTGGTGGTCAGTAGGTCGTTGGTGACTTTAATTAGGGCTGTTTCGGTGGAGTGGTGGGCTCGGAAACCGGATTGCAGGTGGTCAAAGAGGGAGCACGAGGATAGATGGGAGGACAGTTCGAAGTAGACATGTTGCTCAAGCAATTTTGAGGCAAAGGGGAGGAGAGATATGGGACGATAGTTGGAGACTGTTGCGGGGTCGAGGGAGGGTTTTTTGAGGATGGGTGTGATGAGGGCATGTTTGAAGGATGAGGGGAAGACACCGGTGGTAAGTGAGATGTTGAAGAGATAGGTTAGGGTGGGGATAAGGACAGTGGTGAGGTTAGGGATGAGATGGGAGGGGAGAGGGTCGAGGGCACAAGTGGTGAGGTGCGATCGTGCTAAAAGGGAGGAGAGGCGCATTTCAGTCATAGAGGAGAAGTTACTTTTGGTCGAGGGGGGTTGGGTGATAGAGAGGGAGGGCCAAGGGGATTTGGAATCGAAACTTTCTCTGATTTTGTCGATCTTCAGTTCAAAGAAGCTGGCAAAGTCGTCGCCGGTGATGAGGGGAGAGGGAGAGGGTGCGGGGGGACGAAGTAGGGCATTAAAGGTTATAAAATGTTGCTTGGGATTGTGGGAGAGGGAGCTAATGAGAGACAAGAAGAATGCTTGTTTTGCGGTGGTCAGTGCTGTCTTGAAGTCGATGAGGGACTGTTTGTACAAGGCGAGGTGCGTTGCGGAGTTGGATTTCTTCCATCTCCGTTCAGCTACCCTGGACGTCCGTCAAAGTTTTTTGGTGCTGGTGGTGAGCCAGGGTTGTCTGTGTGTATGGGTTTAGTTGTATGAGAGAGGGGTGGCCTGGTTGAGGTCTGTGGCGAGAGTGGTGCTTTAGAGGGTGGTGGCAGCGTCAGCGTCATGAGTTGAGGCTAAGTCAGAGAGAGGGAGGAGAGACTCGGCGAGTGAGTGAAAGTTAATGAGCTTGAGGTTTCTTCGGGGGTGAGGGAGTTTCCGGAGAGGGGGGAGTGTGGCAGGGGGGTGGGGAGGGGGGGGAGAGGGTAGAGAAGGTCAGCAGGTTGTGGTCGGATAGGAGGGGGGTTGAGTTTGCGAGGTCGGTGAGGGAACAGAGGCGGGTGAAGACGAAGTCTAGTGTGTGACTGTTATTGTGTGTGACTGAGGAGTAGCAGCTTTGATGGTTCAGCTGTCCACGGGAAGAGCGGGTCCCCAGGGCAACCGTAAAGTCTATGCATGTCATAAGGGGAATAGTAGGCCAGGGGGGCTGTGTTGCTAGCAGGGTTCAAAGTCACACTCATGCAGGCTGCGGCTGCCGGCTCGCCAGATCACTCTACCTCTCCTCAGGTACAGGAATCACAGTCTCACACACACAGAGCCAAACTTCAACCCGGTTTACTTCACTTTCTCGGAAGATGGTTACAACACAGTGCAGTGGGGGCTCCGGTAGGTTCATAGCACCCGGGACGGCTCGTCCAAATCACCCCCTTTCGTGTTCCTTTCATGGGCCTCTCGGTCTGTCCGCATGCTAGCTACAATCCAGCTGCCACAAGCTTTCAGTGGGCGACCTGCCTGGTCCCCTAGCCCTAGTACAGTGGCCTTCTTTTCGCTGCGCCGGAGGTTGGGTCATGGGACATAAAGACCCCGCACCCCGACGGTGTTCGTGGTTCGAGCGTAGAGCGTCCTGGCCACTTCAGCAAAGTCGGCACCCTGGTTTCGGCCCCAGTCCCTCAGCGTCCCTGCTAATTCGAACACACCTGGGACTCCATCTGTCTCTCACTGCGGTCTGCAGCCCGGGACCCGGACATGCCTCATAGTGGCACAGGCTGCCGGGACTGTGTCCTTTCAGTCCTGTTTGTTGGTGTTCTTGCCTCTCCTTTTGACTGAACTTGCCTCCATGACTTTACTTGGCTGACTAGCTACCTGAACTTGGTGTTGTCTAGTTTTGTTGCCTCCCCTAGCTAGGTCCTGTCCTAACTTCCCCACCATCCACTTATCTCCTCCCGCCGTCCCGTTGCTGGGCATAGAGTCCCTATTCTTGGGATCGAGAGTGTGTTGGGTGTGTGTTTGGGGTAACTGGACTTGCTGATCCTGGGTGCTGCGGCATCTAGTGGCGACCGGTCCGCAGGGGCGCCACATCTGCAGACACTCTAGACATGAGCGGCCTCGCTCCATACAAGTTAATTGAGGGAAGCTGCACACGTCTAGTTGGAATGTGTCTGGTATATATAGCATATATATAGATACATAGCATGCATGTGATCACATGATTGCTCGGTCTCACCACCGACACCGGAGAACCCTCGCAGCTTGCACTGTGTGGGATTTGAGGATTCTCAAGTTTGTAATCAATGAATGACTGTAGACTTTCATGATGTCTGGACATCTCCTTTAAAGAATGTAGAATAGGAGGTTACAATAGTGTGAAGGGTCCAAAATTCCCAAAAAATTAACTGGAAGCTGTCAACAAGCTTTGGTTGATGGATTTCTTTATTTTTCTTTAAGAGCATTTAGTACTTCAAATCATAATGAATGAGCTGTGGTGTTTAATTGGTTAATTAACACCTTAAAGCCTGCAGACCGGATCAAAGGCGCTGCTGAACGTCATCCCCTTGCCCATGGACTGGCATTTTCGGCATTTTTGTCTCTGCTATGTGAATTATGATATAGGCCACAAGGAACATGCTTGTAAAACCCTCCCTTGTGACGGGTCCCCCCGAACTCGCTCGATCCCACAGAGACAAGTATAACAAACACATAAAGTCATCTTCATCCTCTCTCTACAGTAAAACCATCATTAAGCCTCCAGCTTTGTCTGTTCTCTGACATCTGCGGAGACACAAGACGGCAGACTGGCATAATAAGAGCTCAAACACAACATACATCCCTTCATTTTCCTATCACTGCTCACATACAAAAGCCCAACGTGAAGCAGCGAAGGACAGGAAGATCCATAGGAAACCACAAATCAGAATGCCGCTGCAAGCCTATGAAATCTATAGGGATCCGTAGACCCACATAACATTGGATTTCCACTTCGCTCAAGGTCATTGCTCACTAGGCCTAAAATAGCCTCGCCCGTAGAGAGCGTACATGGAAATATATTCATTCTTTACATGATTTCATCCTTAGACATTGTCTAGTCCTAAAGGTATCTCTGATTACCCTTCATGGGCAGCCTACAGCTAATATAGGGTCTGTGTCACACCGAGTTTGCACAAACTTTGCCGACTGTCATGGCGACGTCGGGCTCTGTTCAGATTGCAGATTCTGAAGCTTTGCCCCATGGTTTCTCTGGGGTTTGGGATAAACACATGCATTGACCTGCTGTTGCTGACTTATAGGCAGGCTAGCAAGAGTTAATCTCTGCTTGCTCCTCTTATCACATGTTGTGGGTTGGCCTATCACAGTGGCTCCCTCCTATTTAAGCTGGTGGAATCCTTCTACTCATGCCAGCTATAGTTTATCCTACGTTGGTCTGTGAGGTGCGGTGTCCCAGACTCTGGTGAAAGTTGTCCTCTGTATTTGGTGCGGTTGCTGTAGTTTTCCCCTGTTGTTCTGTAGCTTCCTTACTCCTCTGGTTTTTCCTCTTATTGTCTTTACCTTTGTTTGTCCATGCTTTGTGACGGAGTTTTGGTTTTCCCTTGTTTTATCTGTGGGCTTCATTACTCCCCTGTCCTGGGAGAGGGGGGAGTTGGAATCACTTCAGGGCTGGACAGGAGCAAGGCCAGGAAAGGAGAATCAGGCCTCTCCACCATCAGGAGTACCCCTGATAAAGGAATCGTTTAGGGCTCCATAGCTTGAGGGACAGATCAGACGCCCTAGTTCCCTGTTAACCTATAGTCATTGTGACAGTCTGGCAGCAAACCAAATCTCTCACTTTTATTGATCTAGCATATCCATGCCTTGCTCAGAAAAACAGCTAATTTAATAAAAATGGTGTAATACTTCATTTCTCCAGCGGAGGCACTGTAGGGAAGTCAAACTCATGGAAATAGGTTTAATTCACAGACACATTTATTCACAGTGTCTGTACACCATCTGATTTGTTTTTTTTTTCATCTGTGACCATAAATGAAAAAAAAAATGGAGGGCCCAAAACACAGCCCCCTTTTATGTTAGATAATAGACTTAGAACTGCAAGATAGAGGAATTCTTGCATCCAATGAATTATGTTCACCCATTAGTGAGCCTTAAAAATGTATAAAACAGTATTTGAGCCAATCCCAAAATGATGGGATTCTCACTTATCTGGAGACCCAGGGATGGTGGGGGTCTTACTTATCTAGAGACCCAGGGATGGTGGGGGTCTTACTTATCTAGAGACCTGGGGATGGTGGGGGTCTTACTTATATAGAGACCTGGGGATGGTGGGGGTCTTACTTATCTAGAGACCCGGGGATGGTGGGGGTCTTACTTATGTGGCACCCCGCAACGAGTCCAGACTGCAGCTGCAATATTCTCTGACTAAGCAATGATATGGTTAAAACTCAGAGCTCCATACCCTACATGCACATCAGCATAGGGGGCCAATAAGGTCCTGGTGGGCGGAATGTAGGAGTAGTGTGTTAGAGGAGAATGTAGGAGAAGGAGAGGAAGCAAGTGGCCGGGAGGAACGTAGGAGAGGGGGTCCTGCACAGTTCCGTGCAGCACCTAGGCCACCACCGGTTGGGTGCCTCTACCCGGTGCCTCAACAACCGGACCCCGGGCGAATGTATACAGGTCAAAATACACCCGCGCCCATCTACAACCGGATCACTGGTTCCGAAGCTAGCAAGTCATTTATCACTGCTATGCAAACCAGGAGTGGAGGGACCGCTCTACAAGAGTACCCCACTGCCGCCGCAAACAGAGCCGTCTTGCCAGCGGAATACCCACCAAAAGGACCCAGACTACCCCTCACACCAGAACGTACACACCGGCAGGGCCATTTAAGTAGTCCCTTGTACCCGACCTTGGCACTCAAAGGCGACATTGGCAACTCACCTAGAATAAGTTAGAACGGAGGAACACCGCAGAGCTCTGAGAAACACCGGTCATTGCCAAGTCCACCCAGTCCGTTACCCGTTACCTGTATACCATGTATCACCTGCTGGATACAGTAAAAGACCCGTTGCAGAGACTATTGTTGTCCGTGTTTCTTAAGAATGGTTTCCCTCCGCAAGCAGAAGGTAACTAAGCTGCCTCACAACATCTTGCGCAGCTCCTGGCTCCGGGGACCCCCGCTTGTCCTGTGGGGAGCGTCCCATCTTGCTGCATTCCATTCCCCGGTGGCCCAAGCAGCGCCGGTGAACTCACCGGAACCCCCACAGGTGGCGTCACGACTAGATTTAACCCCTTATCTGTTCGGCCAACTTTATTGATCTGGACCACCGGGCCCACACAGCCTCGGGCGCGGTACAGTGACGGAGCAGCGACAGCCCGAGACGTGCACAACCCGGTTACGGTGAGTCACTTATCTAGAGATCCAGGGATGGTGGGGGTCTTACTTATCTAGAGACCAGGGGACGATGGGGGTCTTACTTATCTAGAGACTCGAGGACGGTGGGGGTCTTACTTATCTCGAGACCCAGTGATGGTTGGGGTCTTCGGTTAGTTTTTTGAAGTATAGAGGCCATATTTAGCCCTACTACACAATGATGGGATGGGATGGGAGCCAAAGGACCTTTATCTTTTTTACTTATGGGATTTCCAGAGGAGGAATCTACGCTCTTTAGTAACATGTCTATATCGGAAGAGCCCTTTAGTGAAAAGTTTGACAAGAGTTTGAAAAGAAAAAGTTTCTGTTGTGATTAGCAAAGACAGAATAATTAACTGCACAAGAGCGGCATCATCATTGTGGCCTGATGTAGATTTCACAGCGGGCCAGTCCGGCTAATCAAAAGCCACATTGGGGATCTCGGAAGGTAAGGGATTGGCAACCTTCCGGTCCAATGCCTACTATCCTGGCCAATAGACCTGAACCCCGCGTATTGATCTCTAGTTGTGATTTCTTACTATTCAGCCATTCTTTGGGTGCCCTTAGGATCTTCAATTTACAATGAAATGTCATGTAGAAGGGGAAAAATGATGATAGGTGCAGAGGTTGTAGTCAAACCCTGAACCTGAAGCCTAAAAGGGAGGGTGTGCCAAAAGGTCCCGGTGTCCAATGCCAGACTGGGGTGGCAGGGGCCCATCAGTGACATTGACTCTGGGGGCCACTGATCAACTGCATGCAAATATTACATTTACCAATCCACCTCTGCTTGTAGATAATAATATGCTGAGTAGCTTGATGAGATGCTTTCTTTATCACTACATAGTGAAGCAAGTGAATTGTGTCAATTACTACTGATCATGTTGGGGGGTAAGTGATATGCTACTGCACCAGGGGATTCTTCGGTCCTCCTGCCGGCCAGTCCAAGCCTGACTGAGTCTCATATGATCAGACTATTACTATTCAAAGCCTGTGATAGTTGGAGATTTTACAAAGGATCTATCTTGAAGTTATGTGAGTGCAACAGTCAGGGTGCAGACATTTGCAATAGTTAGCATATTTTCAAAAAGTTTTTTTTTGGCATTCCCATTGATTATTGAAGGCCCAAAGGCCCTGTAAGGAAATCAGTCTGGCAGGTACCACACGCAATGAATATTTACTTGACATTTCCAAGTCAGCGGGACCTTTAATATGCAATCTCTTAGTCTTTAGATGATTGAAATGTGCAATGAATTTTGCAGATGCTGCTCTTCAATCCACTGGGTTTTTGCATGCGGCTGTCAGGGTTAACCAAGTGTAAGCAAGAGAGAGGCTGGATGTGCACACAATAGCAGAACACTCAATGTCATTCTTGACTGATAATGTGGGATGACGGACACCCACATGGTGCCAATCTGATAATGGCGTTATTATCAGATTCAATACTCCTCCATTTACAATATTTCTTCGCTGTCACCTCTTTTCTCTAATTTCGTGTCAGGAATGGAGATACCTAAGGAGATCTTATTCAAATGTTAGGAAGAGATAAGAGCGTGGCTCAGTGGGTATAATATAGTGATTATCCTGGACAGAGTGTGGAAACTTTGGTAAAGTAAAGAGCAATGGGCAGGGATAGGGTAAAGTTCCAGGTTGAGATGTCTAGCTCCTTTCTGTTTTGCGTCTCACAGTACGAGATCGAACAGACCTAACTAGTATCACTGTTCCCTTCCCTCTCCTTAAATACCTTGTGCTACAAAGGGCTGCCTATATTATTTAGTTAATTTCATCTGTGTTCCTTCATCTGCTCACATCAAGACGATGTCCCTATAACATGTGACCCTGACTTGCCATCCTTTGTTTATCTTCTGTGCTGCCCAATGCCATTGCTGGTCATCTCTCGGTTACTTAGTCTCACCATGCATCATGATCCCACTTGCCACATTAATCTCCACCATGCCATCACTGTCCCCTTGGCCACCATTAATTCCATCCATGCCATGCCACTGGCCCTTGCCACATTAATTTCCACCATGCCATCACTGGTCCTTGGCCACCATTAATTTCCACCCTACTTATGGTTTGGCACTAATGGTCACATTATGGTCACCATTGGTCTCATTCATGGCGTCACTCGCCCAGTTCTATCATGCTCTCATCTCCTGGTCACCACTAGTTTCCTCCTGGCTATTACTTATCTCCTTGTAGCCATCATTGATCACCTCCAGTCTACCATTGATTATCTTTTCGCCACATTCAGTCTCCTCAATGCCACCAATATTTCCATCTTGCCAACCATCGGTCTACTTCATTCTGCCTTTGGTCTCCTCTTGACCATGACTGGTCTTCCTCTTGGCCACGACTGGTCTCCTCTTGACCACAACTGGTCTCCATCTGTCTATCACTGCTCTCATCTTCCTGGTCACCACTGGTCTCCTTCTGGCTATCACTTTTTTCCTCGTAGCCACCATTGATCATCTCTCTGATTCTCTTTTGGGCACATTTGTTCTTCTTCATGCCACCACTATTTCCATCTTGCCAACCATCAGTCTCCTTCATGTCACCTTTGGTCTCCTCTTGGCCATGACTGGTCTCGTCTTGATCACAACTGGTCTTCATCTGTCTAAGGGTGCCGTCACACCTGGCGATGGCACCGCTGATATATTAAGCGACGTAGGGACGTGGCCTGTCGGCGCCAATATCGCCCCTGCGTCGCCTAATGTAAAGGGGCGATGTCGGAGCCTCTGATGGCTCGCCTAGTTTCACATCAGTGATGTGAAACCAGGCGGCCGATTTGGGGTGATGTGTCCACATCGCCCCATGTAAACGGCTGCCGGCGACCTGACAGGCGAAGGGAGCCATAGGTTCCCATTGTACTGAATCGCCGCTGGGGTTTTGAGACACCCCCGACGGCGATGCCGCCTGTCAGATCGCCGGCACATTGCTGGAGGTGATGCCCCATGTAAATGGGGGATGGTGACACAGGCGGGTCGCCAAAAACATGCGCGCTCCCGCCCGTCGCCGTCGACATCTCCAGGGCCGTCGCACCGTGTGATGGTATCCTAACAGTGCTCTGACATTTGTAGCCACCACTGTTCCTCTGCATCATATCACACATCTGTAGATCACCCTTGCAACTTTTCCCGTTACTAGGCAAGTAGCACAAAATATCTGTCGTCGTCCTTCACGCGGAATTTTATTTAGAACCACCTCAGGTTTCTCTAGATCTGAACAATAAGGGCCATCAGGTTTCTGCTCTGTGCAAAGATGTTTGATTGTTCTTAAAAATATATATTAGAATCTGAGCGTCCTCAGTGGTTGATACCTTTTAATGGCTAACTGAAAAGATGGTAAGAACACACTCTCGAGACACTATGACCTCTTCATCAGGCTTAACACAACCATTCTTACCATCTTTTCAGTTAGCCATTAAAAGGTATAAACTGGCTAACATGGTACAAACATTTTTTGTGTGTTCTGAATCACTTGGCATTGACAAGACTTGTTTCCTGAACACATTTACTTGTCTGCTGCCTGCCCTGACCCTCATTATGTCTATCCTTGTCTATCCTTGTGAAAAAAAAACTTTACCTGCCCTGACATTGACTTTTCCAGTTGCTGTATTGGTAAAATGATTCATTAACACCGGTCCTTTTTTAAAAGTTCTTTCTTTGAGTCTAGAGACTTGGGGATTTCATGTGAAAAAGCCAAACTTAGAGGGTAAAATACTTTAGATTACGCTCCGACATTACAGCAACTCTATGGGTCCAAATCATTCCAGGTCAACCTCATTGTAATAGGTCATTGCCTCTCATAAGCGTTAACGCTTCTCCTCGGAAATGCCGTGCTGCTTGAAGAACATTGCCCTTTCCTTTCCACCATAACTTTCAGTCCTTAGCTTTCACTCATTTTCATCTGGGAAACTTTCCTTTGCCTCTTTCCTCTCGTTTTCGATCTAGTCCTTAATCCATTCTTTTTGGAGTGTTGCCCATGTTTCCTTCTGCTTATGACTAATGATGTTCTCCTTATGGACAGGGCAAAGGTCAGGTGGAGAGAATCTTCCTCAGGGTTATGTTTAATGCTTTTACTAAACTTACAACCAAGAAACATAAAATGAATCCCTTCACAACCTTAGATAATATTTCATTATTTTTTTTTATTCTTTTTTAGTCAACAGGTAAAGAACTATTGTTTAAATCAGGTTTTTAAATTAAATATATTTTTATTTTATTTTCTCCATCTTTCCAATTCATCTACTATGTAAAAAAAGAAACAAGAAATATTGCAATTTTCATATTGGCCACTTGTCACGGGTGTGTCAGGAGGCACGGATGAGACTGTAGAGGTCACTCACAGAAGGTCCCAGTGTATGGCCAGTCAAAATCCTAAGAAAATGTCTCTGTCGCTTTAAGAAGCATTCCCCTTTTAGTTAAAGCTGGAGGTCACTAGGACCCAGCTGATTCCTTACCTTGAGCTGCCTATATATTCCCCTTGACTCCCAGGATGTATTGCTGGTGATAGCTGTTCAGGTGTTCCTGGTTGCATCCTAGCTCAAAGCAGTGTTTCCTGGAGTCTGTTGGTTAGCTGCTTGGATCTGCTCAAACTAAGTGTATCTCTTCCCTCTTTGTTTGTTTCCCTTGTGTGTTTCTCTAGTTGCTAGCCGGGCTGACTAGTGATCACCCGCTCTGATCCCTGTTTAGTGTTAGTCCAGGGACAGTCAGGGAATAGGTATCCTGGCGGCGAGAGTTGCGGAAACTGTATAGGGACGTTAGGGGAGCCAGGTGTTCTAGGGGTCATCATCCCCTCTTTTGCCCTTAGCATCAGGGACTCTTCCCCCACCTGTTGTCGTCCAGTGCTGGGTGTCACCCTACACCCAGCGTGACACCACTAGACCCAATACTAGACTCATATGTCATGTTCTGTACAAATTATCATTAGTTTTACAATGATTTCTAAATATACAGAAGATTAAAAAAAGGATCCATCTTTCACAAAAGGTGATGTCACAGCTCACCTCCTCATACCGTACAATGAAGATAACACCTCTATATATCGTAGATAACACAGGATCCACCATTCACAATAGAAGATATCACAGCTCACCTCCCCATCCTGTACAATGACTGATAACACCTGTATATACAATAGATAACACAGGATCCACCATTCACAATAGGTGATATCACAGTTCACCTCCTCTTGTACAGTGACTGATAACACCTCTATGTACAGTAGATAACACAGGATCCACCATTCACAATAGATGATATCACAGCTCACCTCCTCCTGTACAATGACTGATAACACCTCTATATACAGAGTAGTATAACACAGGATCCACCATTTACAATAGGTGATATCACAGCTCGCCTACTCCTGTACAATGACTGATAACACCTCTATATACAGTAGATAACACAGGATCCACCATCCACAATAGGTGGTATCACAGCTCACCTCCTCCTGTACAATGACTGATAACACCTCTATATACAGTGGATAACACAGGATTCACCATTCACAATAGGTGATGTCACAGCTCACCTCCTCCTGTACAATGACTGAAAACACCTCTATGTACAGTAGATAACACAGGATCCACCATTCACAATAGGTGATATCACAGCTCACCTCCTCCTCCTGTACAATGACTGATAACCCCTCTATATACAGTAGATAACACAGGATCCACCATTCACAATAGATGATATCACAGCTCACCTCCTCCTGTACAATGACTGATAACACCTCTATATACAGTAGATAACACAGGATCCACCATTCACAATAGGTGATATCACAGCTCACCTCCTCCTTCTGTACAATGACTGATAACCCCTCTATATACAGTAGATAACACAAGATCCACCATTCACAATAGGTGATATCACAGCTCACCCCCTCCTGTACAATGACTGATAACACCTCTATATACAGTAGATAACACAGGATCCAGCATTCACAATAAGTGATGTTACAGCTCACCTCCTCCTCCTGTACAATGACTGATAACACCTCTATATACAGTAGATAACACGGGATCCACCATTCACAATAGGTGATATCACAGCTCACCTCCTTCTCCTGTACAATGACTGATAACATCTCTATATACAGTAGATATCACAGGATCCACCATTCACAATAGGTGATGTCACAGCTCACCTCCTCCTGTACAATGACTGATAACACCTCTATATACAGTAGATAACACAGGATCCACCATTCACAATAGGTGATATCACAGCTCACCTCCTCCTCCTGTACAATGACTGATAACACCTCTATATACAGTAGATAACACAGGATCCACCATTCACAATAGGTGATATCACAGCTCACCTCCTCCTCCTGTATAATGACTGATAACACCTCTATATACAGTAGATAACACAGGATCCACCATTCACAATAGGTGATGTCACAGCTCACCTCCTCCTGTACAATGACTGATAACACCTCTATATACAGTAGATAACACAGGATCCACCATTCACAATAGATGATATCACAGCTCACCTCCTCCTGTACAATGACTGATAACACCTCTATATACAGTAGATAACACAGGATCCACCATTCACAATAGGTGATATCACAGCTCACCTCCTCCTTCTGTACAATGACTGATAACCCCTCTATATACAGTAGATAACACAAGATCCACCATTCACAATAGGTGATATCACAGCTCACCTCCTCCTGTACAATGACTGATAACACCTCTATATACAGTAGATAACACAGGATCCAGCATTCACAATAAGTGATGTTACAGCTCACCTCCTCCTCCTGTACAATGACTGATAACACCTCTATATACAGTAGATAACACGGGATCCACCATTCACAATAGGTGATATCACAGCTCACCTCCTTCTCCTGTACAATGACTGATAACATCTCTATATACAGTAGATATCACAGGATCCACCATTCACAATAGGTGATGTCACAGCTCACCTCCTCCTGTACAATGACTGATAACACCTCTATATACAGTAGATAACACAGGATCCACCATTCACAATAGGTGATATCACAGCTCACCTCCTCCTCCTGTACAATGACTGTTAACACCTCTATATACAGTAGATAACACAGGATCCACCATTCACAATAGGTGATATCACAGCTCACCTCCTCCTCCTGTATAATGACTGATAACACCTCTATATACAGTAGATAACACAGGATCCACCATTCACAATAGGTGATGTCACAGCTCACCTCCTCCTGTACAATGACTGATAACACCTCTATATACAGTAGATAACACAGGATCCAGCATTCACAATAAGTGATGTTACAGCTCACCTCCTCTTTCTCCTCCTGTATAACGTCTGATTATCACTGTCAAAGACTTTTTGTTGTTACTGAATAGTCCATAATGCTCTACTGTCATATATCATTATTCACAAACATGTATTTTTGTATTACCCAATACCATATCACATAGTCCCACTACTAATGGTGCCATACTGTAGGGGGCGCTGTCTTCGCACCTATATGATTGAATAGTGCTCCCCCACCCCTATCTTGAAATGATCTGTGCTTGAAATGACCACTGAAATCCGATTAGGAAGGTAAGTGGTGAAATTAAAGACAGCACATAAAAATAATCAAAAAGATGGCTGTGATAATAAAAAAAATAAAGAGCATTTTTGGCATGAGGAGCACTCGCTGGGTGCAGACCTTGGAGATTCAGTTACCTTGCTGCAAGGGCAGACGGGCGATGGCTGTAGATAACGAGAAGTTAGCTCTGACACATGGCAGAGATAGAAATGACTAAATGATTCCTCTGCCCGATGTGTGCCAGGTACATCGCTGTGGGGGTGGAGGAGATAGCTCAATTCTAGAGAAGAGCAAATATTTTGGGATTCAAATTTAGCAGCTTTGTAGAATCTTTTCCCCAAAAATCAATTTGCGGCAAATCTCAAGTACATGTGTAACACCCTGAGGTCTCCTAGGACTGTATCCAACCTCTTTAACGCAAGTAATGCAAAAATCACCTCTGCATATATGGCTATGAGTAGACAGATGGTAATTGTTCTTCACTATTGATGAGCGAGCGCTACCATGCTCGGGTACTCAGTACTTAAAAAGCCAAGGCAGGGAATGCAGCAGCCATTTTGAAGTGAATATGGATAGTGAGAGAAATCTGTAAAACACTAAACAAACATTACATATAGTGTGGGACAAGACAGTGAGGAAGAATAGTGATGAGCGAGCAATACCATGCTCAGGGGCTCAGTACTCGAAAAGCCAATGCAGGGAATGCAGCAGCCATTTTAAAGTGAATCTGGATAGTGAGAGAAATCTATAAAGCACTGAACAAACATTACATATAGTGTGGGACAGGACAGTAATGAAGTATGGTGATGAGCGAACACTACCATGCTCAGGTGCTCAGTACTCCAAAAGCCAAGGCAGGGAATACAGCAGCTGTTTTGAAGTGAATCTGGATAGTGAGAGAAAATCTATAAAGCACTGATAAACATTACAGATAGTGTGTGACAGGTCAGTAGTGAAGACAAGTGATGATCGAGCAATACTATGCTCGGGGGCTCAGTACTTGAAAAGCCAAGGCAGGGAATGCAGCAGCTGTTTTGAAGTGAATCTGGATAGTGAGAGAAATCTATAGAGCACTGAACAAACATTACAGATAGTGTGGTACAGGGCAGTAGTGAAGACAAGTGATGAGCAAACACTACCATGCTTGGTTGGTCAGTACTTGAAAAGCCAAGGCAGGGAATGCAGCAGCTGTTTTGAAGTGAATCTGGATAGTGATAGAAATCTATAAAGCACTGAACAAACATTACAGATAGTGTGGTACAGGGCAGTAGTGAAGACAAGTGATGAGCAAACACTACCATGCTTGGTTGGTCAGTACTTGAAACGAGCAGTTGAATGCTTAGATGCTCGTAACACCAGTATGGGAGTATAATGGAAGTGATCTTTATAATGGTTATTTCCATGCATTGGAAACATTGCACACTGATTTCTAAATCAAAACATGATGAGAAATGTATACTATTTTTAACTACTTTACAGAAAATAACAAAAAATGAACATTGGGATGTTCAAAAGATAGCAGTGTCTGTACTTGTCTTTGCAAACTCAAAATATATACTATTTCTTTATTTAGAATTTATCATTCCTGTGAATCACTAACCTAATATTTAGTTGTGTAACCACAGTTTTTTAGGCTTGCTTCACATCTATGTTGCATCGAGTTAACCAACTTCTGGCTCCTGTCCAGTTTTATTCCAGCCCAGGATGCTTTGACTACATCCCACAATGTATTTGCATTTGTCATGTATGATGTGACTCCACAAGTGTTCTATCAGATTGAGGTCCGGAGATTGGGCTGGCCACTCCATGACCCCTATTTTGTTGGACTGGAACCAAGATTTTGCTCATTTACTAGTGTGTTTAGGGTCGTTGTCTTGTTGAAACACCCATTTCAAGGGCGTTTCCTCTTCAATGTAAGGCAACATGACCTCAAGGGTTTTGAAATTTGCAAACTGATAGTAAGAGAAACATGCCCATATCATGACTAGCTTCACTGTCATCAGAGTATACTGTGGCTTCAATTCAGAGTTTGGGGGTCGTCTGATGAACTGGTTGCGACCGTTGAACCAAAAAGAACAATTTTACTTTCATCAGTCCACAAAATGTTTCTCTTTAGGCCAGTTGATGGGTTATTTCTTTAGTACACGTCTTTCTATAACAGTGGGACTTTGTGGGGTCTTCTTGGTAATAGATGATCTTCACACAGGCGTCTTCTGTCTCAGTCCTCACAGGTAACTTGAGACATCTTTGATCCTCCTGGAGCTGATCTTTGGCTGAGCCATTGCCATTCTGGCTCTTCTTCCTATCATTCGAATGGTTGTCTTCCACGGTCTTCCACATCTCTCTGGTTTTGCTTTCCACTTTAAAGCAATTGAGATTATTTTAACTGAACAGCCGATCATTGTCTGCACTTCTGTATATGTTCTACCCCCTCCAATCAACGTTTTATTAAAGTACACTGTTCTTATGAGCAATGTCTCGAATGACCCATATTCCTCAGGCTTTCAAGGAGAAATTCATGGACAACATGTGCTGGCTTCATCCTTAAATTAGGGCCCCCTGATTCACATCTGTTTCTTCATGGAATGATTGACCTCACTAATTGAACTCCACACTGCGAGTATTTTGAACACCCCCTTCAATTCATTATTCAAATACACAGACTCAAAAACCTGTAGATCATAAATGCTGATATAATCTATGCCAAAAACACTGAATAATCTGGATAGTCAGAATGGACTGCTATTATTTTGAACACTATGGTAATAGATTAAACTTGAAGGTGCTGATGTCACAGCCTCGAGCTATAGCCATAGAAGCTGCAGAAAACCCAGGGGTGTGGAGCTTTACACTGACTGTGAGCCCTCGCGGACAGGGTCCCTGCCCCTCCTGTACCTGTACGTCCTGATCTCCTAGATTTAGTGTACTTGTTCTTGTCTCCCTCATCCTCATGTAAAGCGCCATGGAACCCAATGGCGCTATATAAATAAATAATAATAATAATACCATTCATTCATTTTGGGCTAGAGGCCCATTTGGCAGAATTTGGCAGCACTTATTAGAATTTGGAATCTTCTATATAAACAAAATCTGTATGTTTATATGTATGTGTTACTTGTGTGGCGCCCCACATGGTCAGACATCACAGAAGGGTATTGCACCTGTAAAAGAGGTGTAACTGCCCCAGCTGCAAGTGGACCCTAGAATGATGGGTGGGACCCATTCCCAGCACTCCCTCATTAGCTGAGCGGTGGGACGTTACCCGGGAGGGGATATATTCGCCTCTAGGGGGATCAAGGAGGTCTTTTGTGAGCAGAATGGCTAACTAGGAGCAAGAGTAGTCCCTCTCTAGTGGGCAGAGAGAGAGGGTTGGAACAATCGAAGGAGGAGAGTTGGAAAGAGTGTGGAACGAGGCGAAAGGTCAAACCGGGGCGGTTTCAAACCGAAGCGGAGGGAAGAAGAAGGGACCTTGAGGAGGTTCTGAAAGAGGGCGCCTGACGAGAGAAGTCCGGGCCCTAGAGAGAAAGGGAGATACTCAGAGTGGAGCGACCACACTCCAGGGGATACTCCAGTCCACCATGGGAAGACCGGGCCCGAGGATCCGGCCAAAGTCCATCTTTCCAGTCGGCAACTGACATCGTTGCGTGTGACAGCATGATGTGACTACCGATAAGTGGTCAGATCGTTATATACAGATATGGGATCCGGACCCCACATCAGACGATGTTGATCATGCAATCTGCTGCATCGTTCTGTGTGACACCGCCATAACCATCTCCTTTATGATTTCTCCTATTCACATCATTGACAAGAATCAGTCGCTGGTTGTGTGAACGATCCCTGCACGTAACATCGCTGCTGTGTCCTGAACGTTATCTATACATGTGACACCTAACTAACCATGTGTCCACGAGCCGCACCCCTGACATCGTTATCTATACATGTGACACCTCACTAACCATGTGTCCACGAGCCGCACCCCTGACATCGTTATCTATACATGTGACACCTCACTAACCATGTGTCCACGAGCCGCACCCCTGACATCGTTATCTATACATGTGACACCTCACTAACCATGTGTCCACGAGCCGCACCCCTGACATCGTTATCTATACATGTGACACCTCACTAACCATGTGTCCACGAGCCGCACCCCTGACATCGTTATCTATACATGTGACACCTCACTAATGATGTGTCCACGAGCCGCACCACTGACATCGTTATCTATACATGTGACACCTCACTAACCATGTGTCCACGAGCCGCACCCCTGACATCGTTATCTATACATGTGACACCTCACTAACCATGTGTCCACGAGCCGCACCACTGACATCGTTATCTATACATGTGACACCTCACTAACCATGTGTCCACGAGCCGCACCACTGACATCGTTATCTATACATGTGACACCTCACTAATGATGTGTCCACGAGTCGCACTCCTGACATCGTTATCTATACATGTGACACCTCACTAATGATGTGTCCACGAGCCGCACTCCTGACATCGTTATCTATACATGTGACACCTCACTAACCATGTGTCCACGAGCTGCACCCCTGACATCGTTATCTATACATGTGACACCTCACTAATGATGTGTCCACGAGCCGCACCCCTGACATCGTTATCTATACATGTGACACCGCACTAACCATGTGTCCACGAGCCGCACCCCTGACATCGTTATCTATACATGTGACACCTCACTAATGATGTGTCCACGAGTCGCACTCCTGACATCGTTATCTATACATGTGACACCTCACTAATGATGTGTCCACGAGCCGCACTCCTGACATCGTTATCTATACATGTGACACCTCACTAACCATGTGTCCATGAGCCGCACCCCTGAGATCGTTATCTATACATGTGACACCTCACTAACCATGTGTCCACGAGCCGCACCCTGACATCGTTATCTATACATGTGACACCTCACTAACGATGTGTCCACGAGCCGCACCCCTGACATCGTTATCTATACATGTGACACCTCACTAATGATGTGTCCAAGAGCCGCACCCCTGACATCGTTATCTATACATGTGACACCTCACTAACCATGTGTCCACGAGCCGCACCCCTGACATCGTTATCTATACATGTGACACCTCACTAACCATGTGTCCACGAGCCGCACCCCTGACATCGTTATCTATACATGTGACACCTCACTAATGATGTGTCCACGAGCCGCACCCCTGACATTGTTATCTATACATGTGACACCTCACTAACCATGTGTCCACGAGCCGCACCCCTGACATCGTTATCTATACATGTGACACCTCACTAATGATGTGTCCACGAGCCGCACCCCTGACATCGTTATCTATACATGTGACACCTCACTAATGATGTGTCCACGAGCCGCACCCCTGACATCGTTATCTATACATGTGACACCTCACTAATGATGTGTCCACGAGCCGCACCCTGACATCGTTATCTATACATGTGACACCTCACTAACCATGTGTCCACGAGCCGCACCCCTGACATCGTTATCTATACATGACACCTCACTAACCATGTGTCCACGAGCCGCACCACTGACATCGTTATCTATACATGTGACACCTCACTAACCATGTGTCCACGAGCCGCACCCCTGACATCGTTATCTATACATGTGACACCTCACTAACCATGTGTCCACGAGCTGCACCCTGACATCGTTATCTATACATGTGACACCTCACTAACCATGTGTCCACGAGCCGCACCCCTGACATCGTTATCTATACATGTGACACCTCACTAACCATGTGTCCACGAGCCGCACCCCTGACATCGTTATCTATACATGTGACACCTCACTAACCATGTGTCCACGAGCCGCACACCCTGACATCGTTATCTATACATGTGACACCTCACTAATGATGTGTCCACGAGCCGCACCCCTGACATCGTTATCTATACATGTGACACCTCACTAACGATGTGTCCACGAGCCGCACCCCTGACATCGTTATCTATACATGTGACACCTCACTAACGATGTGTCCACGAGCCGCACACCCTGAGATCGTAGGGGAGATCGCTCACAAAATCATAGTGTGTGATGGCCCCTATAGATATAGATATTGGATAGATAGATAGATCGATTGATTGATAAACAGGAAAAATTCACTGCAGCACTCAGTTACTACCAATTATGTGTATGCTAAAAAGCAGTTTATAGAATTTTTAAAAAAAAACTCAATATTCACATGTTTTTATTTTCTATCTATCTATCTATCTATCTATCTATCTATCTATCTATCTATCATTTCCTTCAGCTGAGTGAAGGTTTCCTGATGATGATGCTCAGAGTAGTCTTTGGGTGTTAGTATGGCAGGTTACATGGGAAGTATCATTACTTGCTGACAGTCCGCCGTGTAGTCGTATTTTTGACAGAAGGGTCTAGCAATCAGTGTCAGGCTGCAGATTACAAGCCAGACAAAATAAAGTGCCTGGGATGGAAATCATGTGCTGCTATTGATTGTGTCCAGATATTCCATATCGCCCTATAGACGGCAGCCACGTACCCAGCTCTGCTCACTGATGATAATCACATGGTGCTCAGATAATCTTTACCACCAATGTCCTCCGATTTCTTCTGTATCCCACATTTCCAAGCTATTTTTATCGAAATCTACCTGGTTCCTGCATACAATGCTAGGACAACAGCACTGAAACTGTGGAGAGATAATTGTATCCAGGGAGAGGGGGAGTGGGGTCTAGGGAAACTTCTGTGAACACAATGCTACCTGGTGTTAGTTTTAGCAGTAAGAAGAGACAGTAAGGAGATGGGTAGACAGGTAGATAGATCATAGATAGATAGATAGATAGATAGACAGATAGATAATGGATGGATAGATAGATAGATAGATAGATAGATAGATAGATAGATAGATAGATAGATAGATAAATCATAAGGGGCCAGAAAACCCGTGACGTTTCAACGACATTGTTAATGATATTGTAGTGTGTGAAGGCCCCTATAGATAGACTGATATATAAATTGAAAAATAGATTGATAAATAAATGAAGAGATGGATGGATTAATACATGGACTGATGAGAGAGGAGCTGGGGGAAAATGGGAATATGTGAGAGATGTGTGGAGAACAGGTAAGAGATAGACAAACAGGACTGATACTTTGCTTGATCAATAAATATACTAGGTATGAATGAATGGATAGATAGATAGATAGATAGATAGATAGATAGATAGATAGATAAGATGGATGGATAGATTAGGAGATAGATGGATTAATGGATAGATTATCGATAGATACATAGAAGAAAATAGATAGAAGGGACAGCACAAATTCATACATACAGTTGGGTGCAAATAAATAATAGATCCCACAAAGAATGTGTCCAAAAACAATTAGATATAGAAAAAATTGCAGGCAGCACTCCAAATCAAATGAAAAATATGGGCTTCACTGATCCATGTGGAAATGTTCCGGGGGCCCAGTCTCAAGCAGCGTGAAATAGGTGACTGGGCCACAGAAACATTTCCGCATGGATCAGTGAAGCCCACATTTTTCATTTGATTTGGAGTGCTGCCTGCAATTTTCGCTATAGATAGATGGATAGTTGGATAGATGGATTGATGGAAAAATAGATAGATAGATAGATAGATAGATAGATAGATAGATAGATAGGATCAAAAAAATAGGCAGCACTCCATATTCCTAGTGAAGAGGACAAGATTAATCCAGCCTCAAGTGATGCAACGTTTCGACCATCACGTCTTTCTCAAGCATAATGCATCATGTGAAAAGGTGAACATTTTATACACTCAATCCACAATAAGCAATTATATAAAAAATGTAAAAAAAAAATATCAATATGTTTCGTATAACAGACATCAAACTATGTCACATAGTGTACCAACAATAAAGTGCATGAGATATGCAAAGAAAGTTACCGTATTTTTCGCTTTATAAGACGCACCTGTTTATAAGACGCACCCCCAATTTTGGTAAAAAAAAAGAGAAAAAAAATAATTTTTAATGTTAAATGGGGTCCGTCTTATAATGCCAGTGTCCGTCTAACAAATCATATAGGGTTTATGTCCCACATAGCCCCCTCATCCTATTACATGGTCCTTCATCCTATGATATAGCCCCCCATCCTAGAATTAGCCCCCTTAATCTGGATATGGCACCCTTATATTGGATATAGCCCCCTTGTGCTGGCACACGTCCCCCAGTGATGGCAGATGTCCCCCATTGATGGCACACGTCCCCAGTGCTGGCACGCAACCCCCGAGCTGGCGCAAAACCCCCAGACCTGGCACACATCCCCTAATGCAGGCACACGTCCCCTTTTGCAGGCACACGTCCCCTATTGCAGGCACACGTCCCCCATAGATGGCACACGTCCCCCATGAATGGCACACGTCCCCCATGGATGGCACATGTCCCCTATTGTGGGCACATGTCCCCTATTGCAGGCACACGTCCCCTAGTGCAGGCACACATCCCCTATTGAAGGTACACGTCCCCTATTAAAGGCACATGTCCCCTATTGAAGGCACACGTCCCCTATTGAAGCCACACATCCCCCATGGATGGCACACGTCCCCTATTGCAGGCACATGTCCCCTATTGCAGGCACATGTCCCCTATTGCAGGCACATGTCCCCTATTGCAGGCACACATCCCCCATGGATGGCACACGTCCCCCATGGATGGCACACGTCCCCCATGGATGGCACACGTCCCCGATTACAGGTACACGTCCCCTAGTGCAGGCACACGTCCCCTATTGAAGGTACACGTCCCCTATTAAAGGCACATGTCCCCTATTGAAGGCACACGTCCCCTATTGAAGCCACACGTCCCCCATTCATGACACACGTCCCCCATTGCAGGCACACGTCCCCTTGTGCTGGCACACGTCCCCTATTGATGGGACACGTACCCTATTACAGACACATGTATATTCCCATGTCCTGCATACCGCCGCCCCACATAATACACCCACCCCCTCCATATGCTGAGCCCCAAACCCCCCCCCCCTGTAATATGCTGCTTCCCCCTCCATTAAGAAGATGGTCCCTCGCCCTGCACTCCCCCAGTCATTAATATGCCCCCACGCTGGCCAGCAGCAAATAAAATAAAAAAAGCCTCCTTCCTCACCCTCTGGCGATAAGCGACAAGCTCACAGCGTCACCGCTGACTCCCGGTCTCCATGGTGCTTGGCTTCTTCCGCTCATGTGATCGGGTGATGATGTCATCGCTGTATGCCCGATCATATGAGCGGAAGAAGCCAAGCACCATGGAGACCGGGAGTCAGCGGTGACGCTGTGAGCTTGTCGCTTATCGCCAGAGGGTGAGGAAGGAGGCTTTTTTTATTTTATTTTCTGCTGGCCAGCGTGGGGGGCATATTAATGACTGGGGGAGTACAGGGCGAGGGACTATCTTCTTAATGGAGGGGGAAGCAGCATATTACAGGGGGGGCAGCATATGGAGGGGGTGGGTGTATTATGTGGAGCGGCGGTATGCAGGACATGGGGGGCATATGGAGGGGCTGCAGAGAGAGCGGGGAGATCTCTTGCTCCCGCTCATTTAATATGCACTGCTCCCCCCGTCCGTCTCTCAGTGCAACTTCAGCACTGAGAGGTGGACAGCGGCAGTGCATATTAAATGAGCGGGAGCAGGAGATCTCCCCGCTCTCTCTGCAGCCCCGCAGCCAGCTCACTCCAGCCCCGGACATGCTGCAGAGCTGCCCCCCAGCCTCCCCTGCAGTGTATAATCCGTATTCGGATTATAAGACGCACCCCCCACTTTCCCCAAAAATTTTGGGGAACAAAAGTGCGTCTTATAAACCGAAAAATACGGTAATACTTTAATAGGGGTCATATATGTTATAGATGGTTGGATAGATGGATGGATGGATGGATGAATGGATGGATGGACAGATGAATGGATGGATGGACGGACTCATGGATGAACGGATGGATGTTGGCTCTTACTATTTCCCTGAGTTTGTAAATGAGGCAGCGACATATAGACAGAGGGCTGTAGGATAAGTTTAGTTCAGGTGTCACCATTTATCTAATGACCGTCGTTCCTTTACTGTAGAATTCTGCTATAACCCCTGTGACAGCTTTCTCCTCTCCTCGAGTGCCATTAAGTTAAAAAATGACTCCTCGGCCTGTCTGCCTCATACTGCTGACATTTCATGGCCATTAGTCCAAGATTCCTCTGGCCGACTGACTTACACTTCAGTTGCCACTCTTTCTATTAAATAAAGCATTAATCACAGTGATTATCACACCCCGGACTGTCAGCCCCAGCACATCACTGAGAGGAAGAAACAGACCACATACAACACTGTACTATCCACACCAAATACTCCCAGAGATCAATACATCTATCTATTGTAGTTGAGTATACATCTATGCCTCTAACAATCATTTCATCTATCTTTTCTATCTATCTATCTATCTATCTATCTATCTATCTATCTATCTATCTATCTATCTATCTATTCTATCTATCAATTCTATCTACCTCTCATTTCTATCTTTTATATTTATCTACCTATCTATCGCTCTATCTAACTATCTATTCCTCTATCTCTATTCTTCTATCTATATCTATATTTCTATATATGTGTCTAGCATCTATCTATCTATCTATCTATCTGAGGGAGGACATGGAGGACAGGGATGTCAGATAGGGACTCATCAGACCTGGGGTCACCGTGTCGTGGTTGATGAGCAAACAGACATTGGCCAATATATGTACCAAGAACCTCAGAAAATAAAAAAATAAGAATATTGAGTTTTTTTAAAAAAAAATAAGTTTTAAATTTTTTCCTCATATACCGCTAATGTGTGCATTATTGGTAGTAGCCGAGTGCTGCCGAGAAATTTCTCTGGTTGTTTGATCCAGCGTCCCTGCTGGCACCAGTTCACACTATATCTTGAGTGGTGTGCAGTTTTTTCTGTTTTTGTCTAATATGTTGAGTTGCTGGCTCCATATCTACACTTAGCACCCTCATCGCCCACAGGTGGTCTAGGGTTGAGATGGTGTCCACCCACTTAGAAGTGGGACAGGGAGGACAAGGAGGACAGGGATGTCAGCTTAGGACTCATCAGACCTGAGGTCACCGTGTTGTGGTTGATGAGCAAACAGACATTGGCCAATGTATGTACCAACAAACCCAGAAAATTAAAAAAATAGGAATATTTTTCATTTTTTCCTCATATACCGCTTATTAGCATGTGTACATTATTGGTAGTAGCTGAGTGCTGCAGAAAAAAAATGTTCTGGTTGTTTTTCTGGTTATCTATCTATCTATCTATCTATCTATCTATCTATCTATCTATCTATCTATCTATCTATCTACTAGATAAAAACTCTCTGCAGCACTCAGCTACTACCAGTGGTGTACATATGCTAACAAGCTAAATATATATGAGAAAAAATTAAAAAACTTACGTTTTTTTCAAAAAACTCAAAATTCTTATATTTTTTTTTAAATCTGAAGTTCTTAGTACACACATTGGCCAATGTCTGTACTAAGAACTTCAGATTTAAAAAAAATATAAGAATTTTGAGTTTTTTGAAAAAACGTAAGTTTTTAAATTTTTTCTCATATATATTTAGCTTGTTAGCATATGTACACCACTGGTAGTAGCTGAGTGCTGCAGAGAGTTTTTATCTAGTATTTTGATCCAGCGTCCCTGCTGGCACCAGTTCACATTGCCTGTGAGTGCTGTGCAGTTTTTTTCTCTTTTGTATCTATCTATCTATCTATCTATCTATCTATCTATCTATCTATCTATCTATCTATCTATCTATCTTCAGCTTTCTAATAATCTATCAATTATCTATCTATCTATCTATCTATCTGTCTGTCTGTCTGTCTGTCTATCTATCTATCAATTATCTATCTATCTATCTATCTATCTATCTATCTGTCTGTCTGTCTGTCTGTCTGTCTATCTATCTATCTATCTATCTATCTATCTATCTATCTATCTATCTATCTATTCTATCTACAGTTGAAACCAGAAGTTTACATACACTATATAAAATATATAGTTGACTCTTTAGACTTTCCCATGATGCTACACAAAGAAGCAGTGTGTTTCAGGTGTGCATTAATATACATGCACAAGTGTGTCTCCAGCTCAGATGTTCACCATTTTTCCACCTCCGCAATGAACTAAAAAATAACAGATTCCACTGAAGAAATAATTTCAATAAATGAAAAACGATGTCATTGTGCAGCGAAAATGAATGTTTCCCGTGGTGCAGGATGAGAGATTAGGCCGCCACTAGTCAGGAGAGGTTTGTCAACATCAAACCAGGCACCGAACTCAATAAAAATGGAAATGTCCTGTACATCAGGGCCCGTAATCCCAAACTTCCCGCAGAAGAGCACAGCTGATTTGCGTGTCAATGAAGTGCCAGACGCCCGCCATGGAGGCTCCTGTTTTGCATGCTCCGCGCCGCTCGCTGCTCCACTCCGACTTTTTAATCAGCTCCGATTTAAAGTTTACACAGCGCTCTTGACTTCTCCTGGCAGCGCGGTAAATACAATTACACACAATCATGGATGTACCAGGGCGGACGGCAACGATAATAATCCTGGGCATCTTTGTTCTCATCCTTCTATGTGAAATCTGCAAATGTTCTATTTCCAGTATGGCGGGTTACTATTACTGCACAATGAATTGAGAGCTCGCTATAATGAGGGGATAAGTGTATCTGGCCGGGGCACGGACAGGTTGCTAATGTACAGGGCTGAAGAGGCCCAGGGAGCGAAATAGGACATTATCCTCCGGGGCAGACCACAGCCAACTTTGTACTTTTACTGAATGCTCGTATAGTGGTAACTGTTCTGCGAGCCGTGATGCGGAGACATCGGACTGCCAATGGCTTTATAGTTTGTGGCTAATCCCTATCTTATAGGTGCCAGAGGTTCTGCTGTTGGAATGTAAAGGATAGAAAGTTCCATGGAAAAAAATGTTTTATGTTGTTTGAATGGCTAATAGAATAAAGTATGTTTTCTCCCGATTTTATGAAAAATGTAGAAGAATTTTACTTAAACATAAAGCCATTACTGTGATATGGGAAAGTACATGAATTATAGGGACATTATCATGAAAAAAGTGAGATAGATGGATAGAAAGATCGATAGAAAACCTACAATAAATAGATGGTAAAGGGGCCGTCACACGCTACGATATCAGTAACGATATCGCTGAAACGTCAGGGGTTTTCAGTCGTTCTAACGACGTGGTTGCGTGTGACACGACGATCTGACAAGTGATAAGTGATCTGATCGTTCATCGCAGATATGAGATCCGGACCCCACATCAGATAATGTGGATCCTGCAATCTGCTGCATCGTTCTGTGACACCGCCATAACCATCTCCGTTATGATTTCGCCTATTCACAACATTGACAAGCATCGGTCGCTGGTTGTGTGAACGATACCTGCATGTAACATCGTTGCTGCGTCGTGAATGATTTCTACACGTGTGACACATGCATATTGGGTGTTGGAACTCAATTTTCAGCTTTGCAGTACAAACAGGGACAGAGCCCACAGAGTGATCTCAATGGAGGGTTATATTCTAATTTCACACAATTCTGTTCGTTTTCTAGCATTCACCCATCTATAGACTACCTGGAAGGTGAGAAAGCAAATTTGAGTCAAGGCAATAAGGCGAGTCAATAACTGGAGTGAGGAAAAGAAGGGACAACATCGGTAGACATAGAGCAGGGCTCAGGTACTAGGGCAGTCGAGGGTGAGTCACATAAACCAAAGTCAAGCTCACAGGCCAATAGTTCCCTTGGTCTACCCTCTGCCCCTTTTTGAAGATAGGGACAACATTTGCTCTTCTCCAGTTGTGTGGGACTTCTGTTTTTCAAGAATTTAAAAAAAAAAAAGTTATGGAGTTTGGCTCAAAAATTTCCTCTGCTATCTCCTTCAATAAATAGGAATTTAAAAGTTCGGCTTTCTGAACATAATTGTTTATCACTTCACCATTTTCATTCTGTACAAACCCTATAGCATCTTTGATTGTTCTTTTACTTTTGACATATCCCCAAAATCCTTTATTATTGCTCTTGATATCTCCCATGAACACTAACCCCAAATGCATGCTGGGATACTCAAACAAGATGTTGTTATGGGGCATAGCTGCTGAAATCACTGCCATTACCTCAATCCCACATGTCTGTTTCAATGGCTGAGCTGGTAACAGCTTTACTGAGCGTGCATCAGCTGCCAATCCCGACGTATGCTCAGTACACTGTGCAATATTAATTTCAATACACAGTGACAGTGCGCTCCATCACCAGCTGTAATGAGAAATGACAAGAGAGCGCACTGTCAGTTAATATCAATGAGGCTAAAGAGCTATTTGTAGATCTGAAGCCTCTGTCACTCCAGCTCTATTCCCTGCCTAATCCTGCAGTGCAGTAGAATAAGTTACCAGACAGGGCACTATCCCATGTAAAACCATTCCTCCTCAGCCCAAATATTGGAGTTACTGTATTTTATTCCAGTTTTTTTTTTCTTGGTTGAATCTCTTGTTTCTTTAATATTTGAATAATTGCTGACAATTAACTTTTCCTCTCTTTTATAGCCTTTATAACAAAGGCAACATAACACTCAAGTCTAAGAAAACAAAGGCATGACAACGATGGATTGTTAAAATGATATCAGAAAATGTTACCGTGTGAATAAGTAAAAAACAGGATTATATAAAACGATAAAAAGATACCAGCCCCAGAAAGAACAGAGGATTCTAGAAAAAATGCCATGAAAATAACATAATGAAAAAAAATGACATAAGATTATATTATCCAACTCACAAAAAAACAATAATGATTGTAAAATCAATTAAAATGTATGATACTTCAATGCAGTTATCTTAAAGAGACCGGTCACCAAACCAGGCATGGTGATCTAATTACAGCACTGGATGCAGCATGTCTGCAGCATCCTGGCAAGTGGTCCCCCAGCCCTTGAGCCCCCCTGTACCTCGAGTAAATACACTTAGAAAACTTACATCCTGCAGCCTGAAAGGAGGTGACCAGAGGCTGGAGCTGAAGGGCAGTCAATGACTGTGAAGAGGTGCCGGTGCCGGGAGCCCTGGCTAGCCAATAGCGAGGCAGGGCTGAGGCCGCAGCCTTGGAATGGCTGATCCTGCACCATTTGGCTCCTTGGCACCATAGTTCAGCTTTTTTCTAGACTTCTTCGAGAGCCAACACATGTGCAGAGTCAATTAAGAAGTTCAAAATACTTTTACTAGAACAATATTGTGATACTCGGGCACTTTTCGTGAATGTTACAGATGAATGGGTATTCACATCAGCATAATTTGTAGCAGGCTGCTCCCCATGTTCCAAATATTCCTGACTCTCATTATCTGCCATCTCCGATCCACACAGAAGGACTCATAAGCCAGAGCTTGGCCAGATAATCAGGCAGGCAGACATCAGAAGGGACAACCACTCATTGGGCAACTGCAGAAGACGGGATGAGCGCAAAACACCAGAGGGACATCTGATCTCATATTCTGCCCCGCTATCCAGCTTTGCGGCACCAATCCCAGACCAACTCAGAATGTTGAGAACAATTAGAAGTGGAAGTTTCAGTTCAGATAGGTAAACTCTACTTAGGACTCTCCTGGTTAAAAATCATGCTGCAACCCCTTTTATAGTCTATGCCCCACCCCCAAGGAATAAGTTTACGGTAACTCTTTCTGGTAATTTCATAAACTCCCGGAAGCCTGGAAAGCAGCCTCGGCTTTGACCACTTGAGGGTCATATACACATAATTAAATACACAGCTTTCAATAAAGTCAATAAAAACACAAGGTGTCCCTTTGGTGAGAGCACCTTTGGCCCTCTTACAACCGGATAGTTGAGTTCCCCTGGTTGTGCCAAGTCAAGAACCCTACCTAAGGGGCCAGACAAGGGCGCAATAGGGGCTTATCTCTTTATAAAAGGAAACTTATCTTGCGATATACCGCTCACCTTGCCCAGTTGTGTGACCCACAACTGGTGTACATGCCTTATACAGCTGTCGCTGGATTCACCATTCCACCTGGATGGCCGTGCAAACTACAGATCCAAAGGACAAAGCATTAAAGACGATCCACTCTGTTGCATGAAATCATACAGCAGCGCAGATCGTCTTTAATGCTTTGTCCTTTGGATCTGAAGTCAAGAACCCTGGCTCATCCCCAAAAACTCAAATGAGCAGAAAGGACTGTGAGATCTTCAAATAGTAAGCTCAGGCCCCGCCACGGACATCTTTGCTGGAAACGTGCACTCACCATTTAGTAATAGGCGCCATCGTTAGGTCAAATAAGCTGCAGCCATCACAAACAAACTGGACTGTCTTCTGTATAGTCTGCAGTCACAGTTCTTGTGTGGCACCAGGGTAGTCCATTGCTGTGCATGGGTTCACTGAAGGGGAGGTTTAGAGTTGTGGATAAGTTTGTAAACTATTGTACTGACCCACTACACTACATCACTAGAATAGTTTTTGTACCCCTGTCCTAGGCAGGGCGCATCTTAAACTCACTACGCTAATTCAGGGACATTCTGGGCCGGTGTTGTTGGGCATCACAGTGGTCCTGGCCAACCCAGACTGGGTGTATGTTACTTTGAATTGTTGATTGCCATACTGTTTTATTAGAGAATCCTTACCCACAGTGGCATAACTTCAGGCCCAGGGGACCTGATGCGAAGGCTCCAATGGGACCCCAATTATTAGAAATCCTTAATAGTATTAGTCTTTTTTTATAGGCCAAAGGGACTTTTAGGGCCCCCTAGGCTGCAGGGCCCGGGTGCAATTGCAACCCCTGCACCTATTGTATTTACCCATCTCTCCTCTAGTATAAAGTACTATTTTTCCGAACACAGTCCTAATACAGATCCCTCGATACTCGGCTTACACATTGATATTGTGATGACTCACAGAATTCTGTTTACATATAGGATCATTCTGTTGATGCCGTATTGTATTGATGAGATGACTCTGCTGACCTTGATCTAATCTAAACAGCAAAACATATCAGTTATAGTAAGAAGGAAAATTTGCCTTAAAACAGCAAATTAATGCTGTCTCTATAGCAGAAATAAAGTGTATTTTATAAAAAGTTTAGTTTATAATGTAAGTGTTTTGTACAACATTTCCTGAGTAATATCATAGTAAAGATATATACTTCCTTTTTTGTCTATAAATAAATGGGAGCAAATCATCAAAAAAGTGTCAATAGATTAATTTGCAAAAGAAGCATAGTACAAACCCCACACTCCACTCAGAGACCATGGAATGGCAGGGGAGCTGCATACTAAATCAACCTGTGTGTATAATATTACTATTCCACCTTATCTACTAAAAAGCTCATCATTAAAGAAACTCTGTCAGGTCATTCTTCAGGACGATAACAATAGTACCCTTGAATAGTGTCTGGGTAGCCTCTTTAAAACTTGTAAAAATCATTACAGTACCCTCTGTAGTTTCCTTGCTACAAGCATCTTCACACCCTGCAGGGAGCAAACTGCACTAGTACAGTCCATTACTTGCACTGCCGACTAGTCAAAGGTATGTAAATGCATATTAAATATTACGTCTACACAAGCTGATATTCCCTTCCTCTCCCTGTGCTGAAGTCAGTCACTGAAAATCTCAGGCTTGTGAAAGCTGCTTTTCATAGGTGGTTGTGGGTATAGGAAGAGATGGAAGGGGAAGGTGTTTGTTGCTCTGAGCACAAGCTGCACCTCTTGCAGTAAGATCACTACAGCGTGTGCTCTCTGAGAGAGATTTCTATGTGTTTAGATGAACATTTGTTTTCCTGCATAGATGTAATGTGTATCTGCTGAGCAAATTAATAGATTTTCATATAAATACATGGAACTATCTCAGACAGCACACACTTTACATATGCCTCTAATACACACAACGACCCTGCTTCATCTGCTTCATGCTTGAGGGAAATGAAGATGTCAGAGCTGCAGCAGCTCCTTCTTCTAAGAGCACACATCTTCCCTCTCTTCTGCAGTTAATGCAGACAAGACAGGATAAACTGCTCTGAAGAGGAGCACAGATGGGAAGATACAGTCCCCCGATGTGAGTGATTTCCAATGATCTTTCCTTGAGTGCTTGCAGAGGAGGGCAGTGCACAGAACATGGCAGTGATGTCGCTACATGAATATTCATTCCCTGGGGAGTGGGCAGCAGATAAGTAAGAGATCACTCACTGTGATTAACATATGGAATGAATTTTATTTATTTGTAGATTACAGAGGATAGAAGGTGAATATAAATAAAAGAAATACATGAATAGAAAGAGCTTCACTAGAGAAATCAGATAATGATATCAGTTGCATAAGGATTTTTGACCCAACAGATTCCCTTTAAAAGATCATGTGATAACTCAAAAATAATTCTGTTGACTTCGTCCAGATGACTCTGCTGACCCCATACTCTATGGATGAGATGACTCTACTGACCTTGTCCTAATCTACACAGCAAAGCTTACCAGTCACTTATAGTAAGCAGGGAAAAGTCACTTTTAATCACAATATTTGTGCAGGTAACTCAGATATATTGTTTTATTAATTTGATCTGTTTGTATAAAAATACAGTATATTAAAAAATAGTTTTTATTTCTCTATTTTCACAAAATAACTTTAGAGAGACAATAGTAAAGATATGCCTGGCACATTCAGTTCTCTGCAGTCTCTTTGAACTGCTCTGGAGTGGTATAAATGTGTTTCTTTCTGTTGGAACCTTTAGGGTTAATATCAGTAGCAGTATTTGCTGTCCATGGTTTGGCTGTGGCTCTCCAGTAGTAGGTGAGCTGCGGCTGCTAGGTGTATCAGGTCACGTGGTAGTCCACTCCCCCTGCCTTTAAGTAGTCACATGATGTACTTGCTGTACTATGCTGAACGGGTTCCCTGCTGACAAAGAATAATTTTAGTCTTTATTCCAGCTGTAGCTTGTGATCATCTTTCCCTTCTGCTATATCTACCTGCCCTGACCCCAGTTCAAGCTGGATATAGAATTTCTATTTTGACCATGGTGGAAGTGCCTGTTAAAGCAGAGGTTTTCATTACTTTAGCTGCAGCGCAGATTCCAATAGAAGAACATCTTGGAGTTTTTTCTTACACATTGCCCTGCCTGAGTTCCCTGTGAGTTTCCTTGCTCTCCCACCCCTTAATTCCCTTGGGAGCGAGAGAGGACACCTAGGTAGTTTTATCCATAAACTTAGCTAGGTGTTAGACCCAGCCATCCCCTTCCTCTTGGGTACTGTTGGCGACAAGGATTAGCCTGGGGATTCCTTGCCTGAGGGACAGCTCAGGTGCACACTGTCCCAGCTACCTTACCATCACATAGGTGAGTTATATGCATGAGAATAGCAAGGTATGAGACCCAAGCATCCCCACCTTCATGGGTAAACTTAGGGACAGGCTTAGTACCCCTATCTTGAGAGACAGCTCAAGTACACATTGTCCCTGCTATCTAACCATCACTAGTGTGACACAGATAGTGTATACTATTACTATCACACCTTATCTAAGCCTCTAGGAATAAAATACAAAATGTGATCCGTCATGAAACTCTCCAACCTCCAATGATAATGTGATGATGTTAAGAGACAATTCTGTTGATGCCGCCCTGATGACTAAAGGACGACTCTGTTGACCTTGTATTCTACTAATAATGAGATGACTCTGCCAACCTTGTCCTAACCTACACAGCAAAGCTGTGTATTCCTTTAGTTGCCAGCGTAAAAGCATAAATATTTCTGATTCTGGTAACATATTTCTTCACATAAAAGAAAAAATACCAATAATTTATATATTTTCTTTATAACTAGTGATGAACTATTACTCCCTGTTCCCTTGAATTACAAATATAGGACAACCATTGTGAAGGTAATGATGGGGGCTGGCGGTGGGGGTTGCGGTGTCCTCGATTTGAACTTTTTGTTTCCAGTAATTTTGTAGAACATTGGATTGGAAGATAATTAGTTAATGAACGCGGGATACAAACCATTTGCAAAGTATTCTATTTTGGTCCATTAGGGATAATGATAATGCATCATACGGGGATGCAAAACAAGCAAAAAAAGGATTATTCTAGGTGATTACCTCTGGATACAAAGTGAACAATTTCTGAATAAAAGGACGGAGTGGGCAACTCGGTTACATACAATCCTAAATAGCACCGATTATGTGGAACAAGGGGAAGACCTGAAATTGTCTTCCGTTGACTCATACAAGGGTCTAAAATAAACTCGTGTAATCGTGCACCTGGTACAAATGAAGCACGATTGAGTTCTTTGTTTGTCATTGCTTCACTTTACCAACATAGGCGAACCGAAAATTGGGCAGCACCTTATTTAATAAGTTTTTATTGGCATGGTCAGTGCCCGAAAACATGGATCAAATAATCGTGTTATATACTTGTGTAAATACTAATGATATACAATGTAACCACAACCATATTCTGCAAAATAACATTCTGTATAATGTCTAGGATGCAGCACCACCAATGCTATCCAATATGGTTCGTCATATAGTGCTCAGATAATACCAGTGACTAAAGAGCAGATCCATAAATATACTAATCTAATGCCTAAATAATACTGCTACACAACTACTATTCCTATATCTGACATCTGAGGCCCTGCTTAAGCTGGAACAGCCAAAAGTCCTGTCTTTATTTATTATTATAGTATATGCACATCATAGAGGAGCCTCCGATCAGGATTTCCCATATGGACCTCACTTAAAAGTGGCTCTTGCTCAGGATATATTGGCAAAACATTAAGTTCCAGCCTGTAATATAACTTAATCATCCACAATTCCATATAGAGACAAATAAATATATAGGATAAATAATGTAATGTATGTACATAGTGAGTGTATCAGCTGAATAGTGAGTGCAGCTCTGGAGTATAATACAGGAGATAACTCAGGATCAGTAATGTAATGTATGTACACAGTGACTGCACCAGCAGAATAGTGAGTGCAGCTCTGGAGTATAATACAGGAGGTAACTCAGGATCAGTAATGTATGTACACAGTGACTGCACCAGCAGAATAGTGAGTGCAGCTCTGGAGTATAATACAGGAGATAACTCAGGATCAGTAATGTAATGTATGTACACAGTGACTGCACCAGCAGAATAGTGAGTGCAGCTCTGGAGTATAATACAGGAGGTAACTCAGGATCAGTAATGTAATGTATGTACACAGTGACTGCACCAGCAGAATAGTGAGTGCAGCTCTGGAGTATAATACAGGAGGTAACTCAGGATCAGTAATGTAATGTATGTACACAGTGACTGTACCAGCAGAATAGTGAGTGCAGCTCTGGAGTATAATACAGGAGGTAACTCAGGATCAGTAATGTAATGTATGCACACAGTGACTGCACCAGCAGAATAGTGAGTGCAGCTCTGGAGTATAATACAGGAGGTAACTCAGGATCAGTAATGTAATGTATGCACACAGTGACTGCACCAGCAGAATAGTGAGTGCAGCTTTGGAGTATAATACAGGAGGTAACTCAGGATCAGTAATGTAATGTATGCACACAGTGACTGCACCAGCAGAATAGTGAGTGCAGCTCTGGAGTATAATACAGGAGATAACTCAGGATCAGTAATGTAATGTATGTCCACAGTGACTGCACCAGCAGAATAGTGAGAGCAGCTCTGGAGTATAATACAGGAGGTGACTCAGGGTCAGTAATGTAATGTATGTACACAGTGACTCCACCAGCAGAATAGTGAGTGCAGCTCTGGAGTATAATACAGGAGGTACCTCAGGATCAGTAATGTAATGTATGTACACAGTGACTGCACCAGCAGAATAGTGAGTGCAGCTTTGGAGTATAATACAGGAGGTAACTCAGGATCAGTAATGTAATGTATGTACACAGTGACTGCACCAGCAGAATAGTGAGTGCAGCTCTGGAGTATAATACAGGAGGTAACCCAGGATCAGTAATGTAATATATGTACACAGTGACTGCACCAGCAGAATAGTGAGTGCAGCTCTGGAGTATAATACAGGAGGTAACTCAGGATCAGTAATGTAATGTATGTACACAGTGACTGCACCAGCAGAATAGTGAGTGCAGCTCTGGAGTATAATACAGGAGGTAACTCAGGATCAGTAATGTAATGTATGTACACAGTGACTGCACCAGCAGAATAGTGAGTGCAGCTCTGGAGTATAATGCATGAAGTAACTCAGGATCAGTAACGTAATGTATGTACACAGTGACTGCACCAGCAGAATAGTGAGTGCAGCTCTGGAGTATAATACAGGAGGTAACTCAGGATCAGTAATGTAATGTATGTACACAGTGACTGCACCAGCAGAATAGTGAGTGCAGCTCTGGAGTATAATACAGGAGGTAACTCAGGATCAGTACAGGATAAGTAATGTGATGTATGTAAACTATTAAAGCAATGGGAAGAACATGTACATACTATGCTTATCTTGACTACAATTTCACAAATCCTTGTTTACTAAAGCAATAAGTTGTATTTCGATGATTTTTCCATGATCTACAAAAAGATGTTATGATGACAACATAAACACATAATGAATGAATTCAAGGTTTTCCAGTCTTACCTTACAATGAGGTTTTTGAATGTTCTGCCATGTTCATCTACATGACAGTGCTGAGGATTTCTATTCTAATGCCACTAGAGGTGCCTAAAAACAAAGAAAGAAAGAAGATGTTCTATTTAGAATAAATTGTGAATCATATAGACACACCACAGTAATAACTTCTATAGATAACATTGGTGTTCCCAAACAGAGTCAGGATGAAGACGCTAAAGCCAAAAACCTCATGGGAAAGTAGTAGAGGTTAATACTGAAAAGATATTAGTCAATACGTCTTTTTGTCAAAAGAAAGAAAGGAGAATATTTATCAATACATGAATTGAAAAGTCAGCAAAATAATATTGAGACACATTTATCAAAGAGATGCATAATATATTTCCTACAACTCGCTAGACATAGTCCATGTACTATATGTACACATAATAGAGTAAGCAAATGCAGTACAGTATGTTGATACAATAACTGTAGGGAAGGATTTACATTTCGATGTGACCTTAAAACTAATGAATAGTTCTATAATCTTATTAGGATGTCATTATTGTAAGTAGTTATATATTTGTTTAAATAGCAGAAAAATAGACAATGGCACTCACCATGATGATCTTTATCACTTTATTGCGGTATCCAAGAACACATTCCGGAAAAACAAACGGTGGGGGAGGGAGGTGCGGGAGCGAGGACGACGGCAACCGTTTCGCAGCTCAGTGGCCGCTTCTACGGGTCCTGACATGTTTTTCCGGAATGTGTTCTTGGATACTGCAATAAAGTGATAAAGATCATCATGGTGAGTGCCACTGTCTATTTTTCTGCTATTTAAACTTGGTCACTTACATATAGTGTGCACCTCCATTCGATCTATACCTTTGGTCAGAGAGGATCGCTCTGGATCTCACCGGTTGCACACCACGGATAGTGCCCAGTTTTCCTTTTCTTTTTTGAGTTATATTCTTGTACATAGGAGCAGTATTATAGTAGTTATATTCTTGTATATAGGAGCAGTATTATAGTAGTTATATTCCTGTACATAGGAGCAGTATTATAGTAGTTATATTCTTGTACATAGGAGCAGTATTATAGTAGTTATATTCTTGTACATAGGAGCAGTATTATAGTAGTTATATTCTTGTACATAGGAGCAGTATTATAGTAGTTATATTCTTGTACATAGGAGCAGTATTATAGTAGATATATTCTTGTACATAGGAGCAGTATTATAGTAGTTATATTCTTGTACATAGGAGCAGTATTATAGTAGTTATATTCTTGTACATAGGGGGCTGTATTATAGTAGTTATATTCTTGTACATAGGAGCAGTATTATAGTAGTTATATTCTTGTACATAGGAGCAGTATTATAGTAGTTATATTCTTGTACATAGGAGCAGTATTATAATAGTTATATTCTTGTACATAGGAGCAGTATTATAGTAGTTATATTCTTGTATATAGGAGGCAGTATTATAGTAGTTATATTCTTGTACATAGGGGCAGTATTATAGTAGTTATATTCTTGTACATAGGGGCAGTATCATAGTAGTTATGATCTTGTACATATCAGCAGTGTTATATTATTTAGTAGAGATATTACATTATGTCAGCTGAATATCAGGGCATGATCAATTATAACATAAACCTCCTGTTAAACTTAAAAGCATGTGAAATGTTTTCCCGCCATGTCTAGAATACTGCGTGTTTTACTTCTCTGCATCTTGTAATTAAATTGAACTTCCAGTTAGTTTTGAATCAGTATAAAAATATATACCGCACAATATGGAACTTGTCACGTTTTACGACTCTGTCTCCATCAGATTTATTTTTCTCTTGTACTAAACGATAATCCTTCCAGCTAATCATCTACATCCCGTTCACAAATTCAGGATTAAGAAAACAGCTTGTAAACTACATCACATAGCTGGGAGGGAGCGTGCTTCTCCAGACACGAAAAATGAGTCTTGGTGGTCGGCTTCTCCGAGTGCACAAAATCTTGCTTTGCTCCGGGGCCTTGGATGGAAGTTGTATGTTGAGAAGCACACTGGAGATGTCGGAGCACATTTACTTGTAATATTCAATAGATATGTTTTCCACCCTAGGTAATGAAGCTTTCCCAATTTTTGTTGTAAATAATGCAAGTCCCGAGGAAATAGATACATATATACAGAACCACGGAAGCAAAACTGAGAGCGTTTCCAAAAACACTGACGGCCTTTTCTTTTTCCATCAGAGGAAACAAATTGTGTGTCATGTTAAAGTCATAATTTATTTCTCATGGAGGTTGTTGATCAGAAGCCAGATAAGAACGCTGCTGGCCACGTCTGGCCGAGTGGAACACATTCAGAAATGAATCAAGAATAAAATCAAGAATAAGTATTTATTTTTGTAAATGCCCTGGTGCCCAATGTGCCAATGTCTCCAACTTAAGTGTTATGGACGCTGCTCACTATAAATTCAACAAGAATATCAGTACTATAATACTGCCCCCATGTACAAGAATATAACTACTATAATACTGCCCCTATTTACAGGAATATAACTACTATAATACTGCCCCTATGTACAAGAATATAACTACTATAATACTGCCCCTATGTACAAGAATATAACTACTATAATACTGCTCCTATGGAGAAGAATATAACTACTATAATACTGCTCCTATGTACAAGAATATAACTACTATAATACTGCCCATATATACAAGAATATAACTACTATAATACTGCCCCTATATACAAGAATATAACTACTATAATACTGCCCCTATGTGCAAGAATATAACTACTTTAATACTGCTCCTATGTACAAGAATATAACTACTATAATACTGCTCCTATGTACAAGAATATAACTACTATAATACTGCCCCTATTTACAGGAATATAACTACTATAATACTGCCCCTATGTACAAGAATATAACTACTATAATACTACCCCTATGTACAAGAATATAACTACTATAATACTGCCCCTATGTACAAGAATATAACTACTATAATACTGCTCCTATGGAGAAGAATATAACTACTATAATACTGCTCCTATGTACAAGAATATAACTACTATAATACTGCCCATATATACAAGAATATAACTACTATAATACTGCTCCCTATATACAAGAATATATAACTACTATAATACTGCCCCTATTTACAAGAATATAACTACTATAATACTGCCCCTATTTACAAGAATATAACTACTATAATACTGCTCCTATGTACAAGAATATAACTACTATAATACTGCTCCTATGTACAAGAATATAACTACTATAATACTACCCTATGTACAAGAATATAACTACTATAATACTGCCCCTATGTACAAGAATATAACTACTATAATACTGCCCCTATGTACAAGAATATAACTACTATAATACTGCTCCTATGTACAAGAATATAACTACTATAATACTGCTTCTATGTACAAGAATATAACTACTATAATACTGCTCCTATGTACAAGAATATAACTACTATAATACTGCCCCTATGTACAAGAATATAACTACTATAATACTGCTCCTATGTACAAGAATATAACTACTATAATACTGCTCCTATGTACAAGAATATAACTACTATAATACTGCCCTCATGTACAAGAACATAACTACTATTCTACTGCTCCTATGTACAAGAATATAGCTACTATAATACTGCCCCTATGTACAAGAATATAACTACTATAATACTGCTCCTATATACAAGAATATAACTACTATAATACTGCTCTTATGTACAAGAATATAACTACTATAATACTGCTCCTATGTACAAGAATATAGCTACTATAATACTGCCCCTATGTACAAGAATATAAATACTATAATACTGCCCTATGTGCAAGAATATAACTACTTTAATACTGCTCCTATGTACAAGAATATAACTACTATAATACTGCTCCTATGTACAAGAATATACCTACTATAATACTGCCCCTATGTACAAGAATATAACTGCTATAATACTGCTCCTATGTACAAAATATAACTACTATAATACTGCTCCTATGTACAAAAATATAACTACTATAATACTGCCCCTATGTACAAGAATATAACTACTGTAATATTGCCCCTATGTACAGAATATAGCTACTATAATACTGCCCCCTATGTACAAGAATTGGCTATAATACCGCAGTGTGGGGTTTCGATCTGATAATGTCTGGATGACATGTCCGGACCTGGTCAGCCTTTATCTGCGCTTGCCCTTCTGGCACCGTGGGGGTGGTTCAGAAAGCTTCAGATACATGTGCATTTAATGTGGTACTGCTTTTAATGCATTTGGATGGACGTAATGGAACAGCGTATATATAAAAAATGTAGCGTAGGACTGCCCCATCTAAGAATGCCTTCATGTGGTGTGGGTGGCTCTAAGAATTGATCAATTGTTTGCCAAATGTCTCAGTTTTAAAGTACAGTTAGAAATTAATATGTGTATATGCACTTTTTATACTGCGTGCTAACCACAGGGAGCCCTGGCTTCTGGGCTTTTTTACTATAATACTGCTCTTATGTTCAAGAATATAACTACTATAATACTGCCTCCTATATGCAAGTACTGTATATAAATACCATAATATTGCATCCAATGTAAAATAATAATACTTTTATAATACTGCTTTGGCTTTTCAGATAAAATATAAGAAGGATATGGATGTACGTCACTCTGTAAATGCGATGCTCAGATAGGGTACCACTCCATACACACAATGTATGAAATCTGGCACTGATTTGATACAAGTAGAGAATGTATTGAGAAACACAATCCTAGAAACATGACGTTTCGGTCTGTAACTTAGACCTTTATTAGACAAATTGACAATGGAGAAAAGACCTTAGAGAAATAGCGTTATGTAATAATGGCAGCAACCTAAATGATGCGCACCTCCAATGTACTATTTAGTTATTTCATTATTAGATTTTAGCTCTATAGAATGCAGAATGTTGAGTGCAGCTCTGGAGGAAAATGCATGTAGTAATATTGTATAATTGCAAAGTTACTAAACTTTTTACAAAGTTCTTCTGCAAGTTTATATATGGGAAGTTAAGAAGCTCAGTTCCTCCTAGAGAATGATTGATGTAATTCCAATCTTTTAAGTGAAAATGTAAACTTTTGAGTTCCCCCTCGCCCTGCATTTCAGATCCGACTATTACCGCTGCACCCCTCACATCTCATACATAAGGTAATTGTTACCTTCTGCATTTTTCCATAAATGTAAGCTGATCGAATGTAAGCTGTGCAGCTTTGATGGTTGTGACCGAAAAAGAACCTCAAAATAACCTTGTTTTTCGATGAGTAAAAGTGACAAACGGCGCACGTGTAAGTCGCGTGGTGTTATTAGAGGTCATTGATTCGTGATTGGATCGGAGGTCTGGGACGTGAAGCGGTAAGCCACGCTGTCTTCACTACACCTACACACAGACAGAATACGCGGGTTGCCAAGAAACAGCCCAGTAACCAGAGAAATAGAGAAAAATCTTCTGATGAGAAGGTCGGTCAGGAAATAGTGTAGGAAAATACATGCCGTGTTATATCACAGATAGATGAAAATGTAGCTATTTTCGCACTAAGTATCTGGTTTAGAACCACCATGACAGACTCCGGCAGCTGCTGCTATTTTGTGAGCAGTAGAGGAGGGAGAGTTGGAATATATGCAGTTAAAAGGGATACACGATAAAAATGAGGCTCCTTTCTGGAGCTTCTTGACGCTAGCACACAGCCTGGAACAAGATGTATCTATCCAGA